>RCFS01000013.1:0-606426 GCA_004296355.1 Lepiota venenata
GTATATGTCCTCTAGAGTACAACCTTTCCCACTGTACACATGGGAAAGGTTGCACCCTAGCACGACGCCCGCGGTGCCCGAAGAGAAGATGGTGGTTAAGAAGAAAGAGGTGCGAGCGCCCGGTCTCAAGTTATATAAGCCATGGGAGTCATGTGATACTCATGTGACTTACACGGTCACATGAGTATCACATGCCATTATGCGGCAGGCTAAGTAGCGCTACGTATACAAACGGTCACTGTACAGATGCACAAGGGCATTGTGTCACCGTACAAATGACCGTACAAGTAACCGTACAAGTGACCGTACAATGCCCCTGTACGGTCATATGTACGGTCGCCGTACAGGTCACCGTACAAGGGCATGTGACCGTACAAGGGCTCTGCACGGTCACGTGCACCTGTATGGTCACCGTACAAGGGCATGTGACCGTACAGAGGCACAAGTGACCCTACAAGGCCCACGTTACAAGAGCATGTGACCGTACAAAGCCCTTGTACGGTCACTTGTACGGTCACCGTACAAGTAACCGTACAATGCCCCTGTACGGTCGTATGTACGGTTGCTACAAAGCCCTTGTACGGTCATTTGTACGGTCACCGTACAAGGGCATGTGACCGTACAAGGGCTCTGCACGGTCACGTGCACCTGTATGGTCACCGTACAAGGGCATGTGACCGTACAGAGGCACAAGTGACCCTACAAGGCCCACGTTACAAGAGCATGTGACCGTACAAGTAACCGTACAATGCCCCTGTACGGTCGTATGTACGGTTGCTACAAAGCCCTTGTACGGTCATTTGTACGGTCACCGTACAGATCACCGTACAAGGGCATGCGACCGTACAAGGGCTCTGCACGGTCACGTGCACCTGTATGGTCACCGTACAAGGGCATGCGACCGTACAGAGGCACAAGTGACCCTACAAGGCCCACATTACAAGAGCATGTGACCGTACAAAGCCCTTGTACGGTCATTTGTACGGTCACCGTACAAGTAACCGTACAAGTGACCATATAATGCCCCTGTACGGTCACCGTACAAGGTCATTGTACGGTCAACGTACAACCATACAACCGTACAAAACAGCCGTACGGTCTCACAACAAGTTATTTTTTATATTATTTGCCCTTGCTTGTATCTCTGATTTCTATTTTTGGCCTGATTGATTGATTGATCGATCAATTGGCCCATTGATCTTGATTGTATCCCTCCTTCCCCCCCAAACCACCATGAAGGATTACTACGTCGTCTGCCCCCACTCCTGCCCACACAAAAACCGAGAGATCATTTTTTGGAACAGGGGTAGCGCCTTTCGTGACCATTTAAAGTCTGCCCACCCCGACTGCAACGACAACTGCTATTACAAACGCCATAAAATGTCGATCCACTCCTCCCCTCAGCCGCCTCAAGATCACCATTGGAGAGACCACGCCGACTCCGTCTGGGTGCGAGCAAAAAAAGATGATACGCGGCAAAGGTACATTCCGGGTAGATTTCTCACGCAGCACGAAAACATCAAAGAATATCGCCTCCTCATGAAGAAATTGGGGAGGGAGTCCTCCGTCGCATCGTATGTCCTTTCTCCCAATGAATAGATACATTTTTTACTCCTTACTAAAAGGTTGCCGCCCTCAACGGAAGACGGGGTAGAGGTAGAGGCAGAAGACGAAGACGAAGATGACGAAGACGATTTCGAGTCCTATCTATCATCAACCCTCTATTCCAGTCTTCCGAGGCTCCAAAACACTCCAACCTTCCAATCTTCCATGACAATTTGCCTGGTGGAAGATTCAATTAAGTGTACTTGTGCTAAAGACGCAGAGGAGAAGGATTCTTGGATGCTCCCTTGCACTGATATTCCCAAGGACTGGTGCAAAATATTTCACAACCATTTTCCCCGCCTCGTTTTCCCCCGCCACTTCCTCCCGCGGCGCTCTATACTGGGAGTGGGTACGTACCTCACATTCTCATTCAAGTCGTATCCTGAGCTGACCCGTGAATAGTGTCTTATTGCTTATTTTTTTGCCGTCGGTACCTATCCCTCGACCTTGGAGCTAATTACCTCCAAGCATTTTAAGAGCGCTATAATGTCCCGAAAGGGCAAACATTGGGACATGTTGAAGAACGTGGATTTGGTCGTAGGGGGGATTTCCCTGGAGGCGGACTTTGCGTAAGTCCGTAGCCCTTATACACTTTTCTTGCATTAACAACTACTCAGGAATCCTGAGGGGAAGGAGTACCTCAAGCAGAACGAGATAGAGCCATACCTCATGGGCCTCCAGGAATTAGCCCAGCACACCCTGGTCTTTTCCTCCCCCGGCCAAATGATACTGCGCGGCACAAAGTCCACTGTGACCCGACATCTCTGCAGAAGCGCCAAGGAGGTCACGAGAAGTCAATTCCCTAAGTTCTGGCGTATCCCCGTTCCACTTCCTGATGATTTTTCCTTGAGGAGGCCAGGGCTAGTTGTCAAGAGGTCGTTCAGTGATTCTGCAAACCATGTCTTGTACGGAGATGAGGAGGGCATTGAGAAACGGTTCTCGCAGGAGGAGGCACGACGCGTCAAATTCTATGAACATGACGTGTTCTACCATTACCATGTTAACCCTCACTGGTTTGGCATGGTTTTTGTAGAGGAAATGCAGAAGGTGGGCGAAATCCGAACCTACTTCATCGGAGGCTTCCTCGCGTACGTCATGTCCACCAAGCCTCTCCCCGACGGAACCCTGGATTTGAAGGAGGTACTCCAGGTCTCGCCCCTGCATAAATTGTGAGTTTCTTTTACCCTTGCAATTGATAGTATTTATTTATTATTTTTTACCAAGGCCCGCCTCTGCTTTGACGAACCCGGGTCTTCCCACATTCATGGCCAGGGAAGGAACGGCTGCATTCCGAAGGTTTGCCGAGGAGACATACAACGCCCTCGTGAGGTTTGAAGAGGAAGAACCCGCCGCGCCACTATCAGAGCTCCGGGTTTTTTGCCGGATTGACATCACCGTTTTACACATCGAACGCACTGACAAGTATGATTTTTTTGTCAACGAGATTGCGACTACGCCCAAGTCGAATCTTTTTTTTGGATATGTCAGCCAGGCGGCGCAGTTTGCTCAGGACTATGCGTTGGTCCTTCGTGCGTGGGTCGCTCTTCACCGGCTGCGGGGGAATTGCACTGAGTCTCCATGAGGCTCCTCATTTTTTTGGATTTTTTATATTTTTGCATGTAACGTATGAAAAATATCTACATTGGTAGTAGATATTTATGGACTGTTTTTCTTGGAGGTGAGGTGATACGCAAGTCAGTATGGTGACCAATCAAGTTGGTAGAGGTGATGTACAGATCAGTACGGTGACCGTACAAGTCAGTATGTTGACCGTACAGGTCAGTACGTTGACCGTACAGTTTAGTACGGTGACCGTACAGGTTAGTACGGTGACCGTACAGGTTAGTACGTTGACCGTACAGGTCAGTACGGTCACCGTACAGTTTAGTACGTTGACCGTACAGGTTAGTACGTTGACCGTACAAGTCAGTACGTTGACCGTACAGGTCAGTACGGTGACCGTACAGTTTAGTACGGTGACCGTACAGGTCAGTACGTTGACCGTACAGTTTAGTACGGTGACCGTACAGGTTAGTACGGTGACCGTACAGTTTAGTACGGTCACCGTACAGGTTAGTACGGTGACCGTACAGGTTAGTACGTTGACCGTACAGTTTAGTACGGTGACCGTACAGCTTAGTACGGTGACCGTACAGTTTAGTACGGTCACCGTACTAACCTGTACGGTGACCGTACAGGTTAGTACGTTGACCGTACAGGTCAGTACGGTGACCGTACAGCTTAGTACGTTGACCGTACAGGTCAGTACGGTGACCGTACAGGTCAGTACGGTGACCGTACAGGTCAGTACGGTGACCGTACAGGTTAGTACGTTGACCGTACAGGTCAGTACAGTGACCGTACAGGTCAGTACGGTGACCGTACAGTTTAGTACGTTGACCGTACAGGTCAGTACGGTGACCGTACAGCTTAGTACGTTGACCGTACAGGTCAGTACGGTGACCGTACAGGTCAGTATGTTGACCGTACAGGTTAGTACGGTCGCCGTACAGGTTAGTATGTTGACCGTACAGGTTAGTACGTTGACCGTACAGGTCAGTACGGTGACCGTACAGGTTAGTACGTTGACCGTACAGGTCAGTACAGTGACCGTACAGGTCAGTACGGTGACCGTACAGTTTAGTACGTTGACCGTACAGGTCAGTACGGTGACCGTACAGCTTAGTACGTTGACCGTACAGGTCAGTACGGTGACCGTACAGGTCAGTATGTTGACCGTACAGGTTAGTACGGTCGCCGTACAGGTTAGTATGTTGACCGTACAGGTTAGTACGTTGACCGTACAGGTCAGTACGGTGACCGTACAGCTTAGTACGTTGACCGTACAGGTCAGGAGAGTCAATTTACAGGTCTGTACAGTGACCATACAGATCAGTAGACTCAATATAAAATATACAGGTTGGTACAGTGACTGTACGGGTCTGTACAGCAGTGATGTACAGTTATCTCAATTAAAGGAACGAGTGTTGGTTTGTTGAGATCAGTCAATATTATGTAAGCCCTCCCACTCCCGGCCAACTTTGCAAGTCACTTTTCTCCCAAACGGGTCCGCCAATCTCTTAGATATTTTGGGGAATGAATGAGTGCTATGATAGCTTTCAAATGGCTGGATAAGATTTGGAAAAATTTGGTACAAAATTATAGAATTAATTGTATAAACCCGTGTATAATGTGAACGTCCCGTTAGCTCATCGTATAGCTGAGGGCGCGTATGTGCATTGGCTCTCGCAGTTAGCGGAGGAAGATATGAGCGTTCAGAAGGCCGCCCAATGGGCTTCGATTTTTCGAATGTGCCTTCGCGCTGCGGACGACGACTTGCTGATACAGTTTGACGGCGAGTACTGGTTACAAGCTTGTGGACTTGCGATGGGGGTAGCTTCTTCCCCAGATATCGCCAATCTCTACGGCTTGTACCACGAGGTACATATCCCGTGTCTTAAGGACACGGCCGTCGTACCGTTCTATGGACGGTATATCGATGACTGTCTAGCTCTTGTGTACGCACAAAGCGAAGCTCAGGCTCTGGCCTTGATGCGAGACAATGTCAAGTTCGATAGCTGTGTCTTGGAGTGGACATCATCCGATAGTTATATGACTTTCCTGGACATGACGTTGTTCTTCGATGAGGAGAACAGGCTTCAACATAAGCCTTACAGGAAACCGATGAACCACTTCGAACGTATCCCATGGATCAGCCACCACCCCTTGTACATAAAGAAGGGTACATTCTGTAGTGAGCTGTCCCGGGTTGCCACCTTGAGTTCGCAATTTGACGATTTTGCGAACGCGTGTAGAGAAGTTGCGGAAATCTACATAGCTAGGGGGTATCCGGTGGATTTAATTCGCTCTTGGTTGAGAAATAACTACCAAGCACGGTGGGAAGCGAGACTTCGAGAGTTCTCACCGCCGGCGGCAGACGTGCTTGTCTTGAAAAGCGAGTTTAATATCTCCTGGGATTATTTCAACGTTCACCTACTGGAGGAACGGATGAAACAGGCTTGGACAGTTGCGTTGCAGCAAATGTCTAGAGGTGACCGAACCGCCACCGATCTTCATCGGGAGGTGACGTCAGCGAAAGATCTGCCTATGGCGCTGGAGTTCTGGCCCTGGTGGCGTTCGCAGGGTTATGCTTACCAATCTGCCCCTGGGGAGGTTGCGTTGGCCGCTGCCCATACGGACAATATCGGATCTGGGATCGCTGGCCGCTATTTTCGGGTCGACAAGCTTGGTTTCCTTGATCGCCGGCTGATCGTTTCTAAGAAACGAACCGCCCAATTGATCGATCTCTGCGCCGTCTGGCGTAAGACCGTTCTTCTGCAACGAGATCGCCGAGTGTTTGACGATGACGAACCAGTTGATGAACCGGTTGTCGAACCAGTTCGTAGAACCGTTCAGAGTACACTCGACTCTTGGCTGCGACCCGTTACCTCGGTACCGGATCAAAGCTCGCGGGAAACGAGGTCGGTGGCTTCTCTCCGGAGAAGTCGATCTCCGGACCCGTGGTTGGCTAACAATCCTCTCTTCGGGGATTAAACCCACGCAGGGATCAGGCACGCGCGTCTGTGTCTTCCCGTTCAATAGCTGGGTTTTATTAACGTGGCAGTCGTGCCACGTCTTGGTTGCTACCGATGCTACCGTCGCCTTCGGGTTGCGGTGGATAGGTGGCCTGTGCCTTTGCGACCGTCTAGGATCGGGCTCCGGCCCGGTTGGCTTCCACTGCGCCTTCTGCGGTGCGGGACTGAGCCTTGCTGGTAGTTGCTGTTGCTTCCCCACGATCTTGCCTCGTGGATTCTCTACGTACAGAAGCACTGTGACCATCGGAGGTTAAACCGTATAGCGTTGGTGAATATGAAGTAAAACTAGCGGCGATGGAGTAGTGAAAAGCTACGGCATAAACACGTGACATAGACCGTAAGGGCCTGTTAACGCGCTATAACCAAGGAGATTCTTGCTGATTGCGAGAGTTAGCCACAGGAGAACAAGTATCTCGCAGTAGATGCCTCGCGGACTGTCCAAGTAACACCTTTCTATGCAAACTTGGGTCGGCCCCGTGGAACGCTTTGCGGTAAGTAATATCTTATCGCGTGATGTGTGGTACAAATTACTAATACTGTATAACCACCCTAACCCAAACCCGAACCGTAAGCAACCTAACCGTTGCCTTGATCGGGTAACGGTCTGGGAGGGTGTTGTGCTGCACGTGACCCGTCACGTGATTAAGTCCCATAAGGTATTACGCGCCCACGGTATACGTCGTGCCCGTGGAAAAGTTCTTGCTGACTAAGCAAGCCCATGATCGATGGAAGTCACGTTAGTGAGTACCGTCGCGCGTGTGCGTCACGTGCCCGTGGGTATTCTCGGTGATCTCGGTGACTGTTAATTATGGATATTCCCACAAGTGGGCTCTATCCCGGCCCGAGTGAGCGTCTACTCCAGGTAGGTTTGATTACTAATCTGACGCCTTGTCAGCGCTTATTAGATAAGCTTCCGGTTAATAAAGTTACCGGTTAGGCGCCTAAGCACTTAGGCACGCTTATGTTAGCACTATAAATAAGATGAACTTTTTATAGCTTGATTACCAAGCCGTTCCATGGTTTTTGATGCGCTCACACGCTGTCAAAGTATTGTATTACGTAGCAGTGATATGATAGGTCGATAGGTACTGCATAGTTTACGTAAAGGGTACCTGATGAGCCGTATATAAGGCGAAACGGGTAGGTGTTGTGGTTCCCCCACAACCCCGTTGTACCCCCTCGCCCCCGGTCGCTCACGCTCGCTTCGCTCGCGTTCGCGCCCCCCCTAACCCTAACTCTAACCCCATATCCCCGGAATTGTAATTCACATTGCGCACCCACAACTGAACGAGGATGGTACACATGTTAAGTTAAGGCAATCTAAACAAGTATCCATTCTGGTCCACTTTCCTCTCCTTAGTGTTCTGAAAAATTCTCAGGAGCGTTCTTCTGTCATGACCGAGGATCCTACTGATACATTTGGGATGTTGTTGTTAGTTAAGCCTGCGTGGAGATAGGTAGGGCGTCAAACGCCTTTGGCTAACGAAAACAGGACGTGGCATAGCAAATCATGGTATATTAGAGGCTACAGCAGAATTAGAATGAAAGGCAGCGGTTATGACAAAGTGAGTTAGAATGGAGCGAAGAAATTGGGTGTTACATCTTCCGTTTACGCTAGATTCAATAGTTGAACACGTTCGTCTCGCACAGCGAACAAGAGCGCGTATTGATGCCCTTCAGCTTTGCGTTTGGCTGCGGCATCCCGTACTTGGTGTGCATAAGCGGACATCTGAGGGGGGAATGTTGCTACTAGGAGCTTCCATGCATCTTCATCAGTTACCCAGCTTGAGTTCTTGATCATGAGATCGAATGTATTGGGAGGAACATCCACCGCGATAGTAGGCATGCCGTTCTGGACGGAGGATCTAATTTGCATTGCAGTGTCAAAAGCTTCCGGGAGTAATCAGCACGGCCATCACCGTTATCGGGGGTGAACGTACCCCGATCTAAGAAAAGTTGTTTGACTTGCTTGCGCTGCTTCTTGGCGTCAAGTGGAAGAATCAGCTGGATATCAGGGGAGGTAGAGGATTCTTTGGAGAGTACGATGCCTGTGGCGGCTTCCGAGAGACCCGGAGTTGCAGAGGTGGCAAGATCGGCACGTTTCTGCTCAGTAATCTGCTGATGCAGCCATCCAACGAGCTCTTGACGTGATACTTAAGAGTGAACATCAACTCTCCCACCAATTTTGCAGAAGATAGAAACGTACGTTCGTACTCCGTCCCTTTCAGGATGCTCTTTACTTTAAATGCTAGCTGGTCTCTGCGGGTAGTTCTTGGCCTAGGATACACCGTAAAGCTAGATGTAATGAATATCTCGCGCACCCTCCAATCGAATACAACCACTCACAGGATACCCTCTCGAGCGCACAAGTCAATATGACTTTCGTGATCAGCGTTCGGCAATCCAGATTCGTACATAATATCAGCGCTGATATTGTGCTGCCACAGATATGATACAACCTCAAGGCGGTCTTGTAGGTGTCCAGGATGGTACGAGACAACATAAACATCACAGCGACGGGGACTCCAGAACCCAAATGAACGCTCCTCCTTGACCAGAGTTTTAACCGAGGTACTCTGGAAGGATGCTAGGGCGGCAGTAATCTTTTCTACTGCAACCTGAAGTCCCACCGCACATACGGGGTCGAGTTTTTGCTTCTGAGGCGAGAATCGGGAAATGAGATTGTCATACCTGAAACAACTACAGTTAAGTCGAGAAAAAAAGGACTAAGCGTTTGCTTACCGACCCCCGGCGGCGAGCACATCCATACGTTTATTCCGCCTCACGACCTCGAATATAACTCCGTCTTTGAACAAGGATTGATGACCACCTAACATCAGTGGATGGAAAAGGACCGGCCTTGAGACGCCCGCTGACGCCGCATATTGAAGGGTTGTTCGAAGCTCGCTGATCATAGGTTGCAGAAGAGCAACAAAAGCTGGGGAGACTTTCTCTAATCGGAATAGAAGGGAGTCGATATCCTCATCTATTTAGTCGTTATTCAAGTGATAAAACAGTTAGACACAGCAAGTCTCACCAACTTCAGACAATATCTCTAGCTCGTCCGTCATGCTTCTCAATAGTCCCATCTTCAATAATAACGCCCTCTTCTGTGACGGTGACGATTTTGCCTGGTTGAGAACTTCGAGAGTCGCGCCCCGATGCGCATCCGGTATTCTGTTGACCACGAGCTCGACAACTCCTTGGCGTTAACAACCAAGCACTACCTATGGTGAGGAGAGAGCTTACTTTGGGAGTGGGAGATATGAATATCGTAGTTCTGTGATAAATTTGGGAAGCTATTCAGAATGTCGTTCATAACCGCAATGATCTCGGCACCAGCAGCAACATGGCCCGATACAAGATCCTGAGTGATTATATCAAACACAGCTGCTTTGGTCATCTTTGGGTGGCCCGCCACTAGACTAATATGACACGAATAAATACCGATGTCAGCACCGGGGGAAATGCGTACCTAGGTCGATAAGTATTTGCAATATGATACCGCTTGATCCTCTTAATCCCTGTCCGCGCTGCCAGCCTTGCAAACGGAAGCAGTAAGTTATTCGGCAGTGTTATCAAGTCCCCATGTTTATCAATGAACGTTGCGTGATTCTTTTGATCTTCTGGGTCAATCACGGGCATCAAGAGTGGGGGTTCCATGTCGACAGCACCATGGAGTTGGAAGATCGCAGCAAAGCGCTCCTGGACCGTATCGTTAAGCGCGGCGTGCTCCGGCGGATCTGATTCCGAATCGTATAAGAATGAGCGAGATGGCTTTGGCATTTGTGTAAAGAGGGAAGAAATGACGGCCTGGTGATACGGAGAGTCTTGTTTAGCTATTATTGTTATTAGGTGGAGGTCAGCAAGAACCCGCGGAGAAACGCTTCTACGAACCCATAAGATTGAGGGCACCTCTAAAATTTTCGTCCTCCAATTTGGGCGGCATCAACGAGCTCTGAGAAAGCTCGAGCGCGGTCGGGCGGCCGTTTGGATCATGTTGAAGGAGCCAAGTTATGACTACCAGCAGGACAAGTGTCAGCTACCTCTGAACCTTCAATCATAACAAGAGTACACACTTTGACGCTGCCTTGCAAGGTGCGGATCCCATGAGCCAGGGAAGAAGATACCAGGCTTGCGTAAATCCTCTATTACCACAATCCGCTCCGACCCCGTGGAGAACATATAGTTCATCTCGAAAAACACAATCTACATCGACACATCGGTAACATCCACTAGTTCTGATAGAGACTTACGTACCCCCAGAGAATACATATCTGCTTTGCTGTGATTCCTTGGACCTCGTTTGCGCGATTGGACCTCGGGTGCGATGTAGAGTCTCGTTCCGACCTCTGCAGAGGGATTCAGCTACACGATCCGTGGAGCACGAGATGGGCATACCTAAGGTCATGTCAGCCTCTGGATATATGTACTGACGTGACACATCGGAAGGGTCCACAGCGGCTAAGCTCGAAGTTGCTAACCCAAAATCACCGACTATAATGATGTCAGACTTGTAGTCTTAGGCCTCGAAGGCAATAAGCTTACCTTTGCAATCGCCCTTGGCATCTTGGGTTCCAATAAAATTAATCACAGTGGCGGAGAATGCGGATGAATGACCCACCAATAAAAATATTCGTGAGCTTGATGTCTCTATGCAAAATGCCTAAAGTTGACATGTGGACGAGGGCATCCACGATCTGGTCAAACAGTCTCCATGCATCGCTTTCCGTAATGCCCTCGTCAATTCGCTCCAGAGACAAGAAAATGTCAGTAGCGAAAAGACGTCTCGACAACTTAGCTCACCTCCCTCAGTGTCTGCCTCTCAACGAACTCCATCTGTATGTAAAGCGTTCGTGTTATTGGTGCTGCGGGTAGCGTAAACGGAACTGCTGTCTTCCCCCCATTTTCCATTATCACTCCTGCATTGACGTCGGAGCTCCTAGGCCTCTCCACTTTGAATAGATCGTCGAACTCTGAGTCATCTGTATCTCCACCGCTGCTATCCGTCCCTTCTGTGCCAGGGGAACCAGACCTATCAAAATGGATGCTTGGAAATGATCCCCGAGACCCAGATATTTCCGTTGTATCAAAGTCACTTAGGTCGATACTGAGTCCCCCATTCATTGGAAGGTGTCTCTCTGAAACTTCGGTGGATGTGGAGAGATCGTTGGGAACGGAGGTCATCCCACCTGACTCCGAATCTGCACCACTCGAATCATCCGAAGCGAATGTGCTAGCCGGCGCTTCGGACACTTCGACCCAAGTGGTGTAGTATCGTACAATGAATCTGTGAGAGAGGCGGGAAAGAGCGTTGACCTCGCGGAAAATTTTGGTGTCGGACTGCTGTGTCTTTAGACGAATTTTCTTCACTGCGTAAATTCGCGAGTCAATTTTGTTGCGTGCTTTGACAACAGAGCCAAAGGCGCCTTTTCCCTATTCATTTATCTGCATGAGACTGAACGCACAGCTCGGAATAAAGCAATGATACCCACAAGAAGCTCGAGCTCCTCCCAATCTTCCTTCCATCGGCTAACCTGCCTCGCTCGAGGCGGCATCCTGAAATAATCGATCTCAGGACTTCCAATAAAATTTGCCACGTTGGGCATGGGCGTCTTTGGATCTATATCTCTCATTAACAAATGGTTGCAGCCCCACTAAGAACGAGCTCGTACCATTAAAGTGCAAAGTTGGGCTCCTCGTTGCTGCGCGGAGGCTGGATAGGGAACTTGCAAGATTGTTGTTTTGGGCTGAATTGGAGGTATGGAGGGAGTTTTCAGCGAGCTCAGCAAGGAGAGTGAGACACGTGATATGGCTTTTCTTAGGCGGGAGGATCATATTCATCGCAATTTGGGCAAGACCAGGTGAGATGCTCGCTAATGTCTCCAAGTTAGAGCGGACGCCACAAATCACGACTGAGTGTATTGCTCACCGTTTTGCAAGGCGTCATGTACATCTGAGTACTTCTCCATCACATCAAGACCCAATAACATTTGCAAGAATATGATTCCGACGGAATGGATATCGCGTCGTCGCGTATAGAGGAGCGAAGACTCATTTTTGGCGTCATTTGACAACCTATAGAGGTTTTCAAATGAACTCGACTAGGCAGTCGTTGACTTCAAACTTACCAAGCATCAGGAATGTGGTTCTCGTCGCTACTGGCAGGTGTACTCGGGCCAAACGAGTTGGACCGGTGCAAATCCAACAGCTGGGTATGATACCCAACTCTCCCTAGTTTGGTAATCTTGGAAGTGGTTGTAGGATCTCGCGAGGTAAGACCAATACACCTGGCGCTGATACCTATTGACGTGGCTATGTCACAAGTGCTATTATTTATGCAGAAGGCTAGAATACATACCGCGATGGACAAGATCTCTGAGGTGCACCGCATTAAGCGCTCCAAGGATCTGACTCAAATATCCCTATAAACCGGAGACAGAAACATCAATAGGGAACAGCAAGAATAAATGGTATCATATACAGAAGCACGCTCCTCTCTAAGTGAGGCACAGTCCTCCAAGACGTCTTGGAGCGTCAGTCCCGGCATGCGCTCGGTCAGTATCATAAGTTGGGGCGAGCCGAAAGAATGTGGTAGGCTCAGCTTGACGGCGAATACGCTGAGAAGGTTGGGGTGGCGGATAGATGTGAGGCGTTGGATTTCCTCTTCAAGCTGCTTGAGCTTCTTGCGACCTTGTGTAGTTGTATAATAATGCGAGTTGAACGTGACGACGTAGAGCTCTAACGGAAGCGTAACATTTACGTCGTCGCAAACAGGATCAGCCATGTAGACAGTCCCCAATCCCTCTATGCGCCATGAATAGAGAACGGTATAGTGTAATTCAAAGCGCGCACCTGTGCGAGCATGGAATAGCTTGACCATCGTGAAATGTACATCATCTACAGTGATCTCCCTCCCAAAGCTTTCCATTGGAGTATCTCCAGCAAAGGGAACCTCAGTGGCCTCCGAGTTTGCACGTCTTCGCATCCTATATTGCTGTTCTCTGACCATCATTTGATGTATGGTATCCGCCTTTATCTGCTCGTTTAGTTCTGCCTCTTCTCTTGCGACACGTTCCTCTTCTTTCCGGGCTTCCTCCGCCTCCCTTTGACGGCGTGCCTAAGCGAACAAGATAAGCAAGCGGAGGGAGAAGTGGCAAGTGTAATTCCGACATACCCGTTCTTCGTCCATCGCACGTTGGTTCATTTGGAGGGCCAGGGAACCGGAGATCTCGACCGGTGGTGTAACGTTACTCTCAATCCAGTCTTGAGCAAAAGTAACAATCTACGATTGTGAGAACACAGGGAAATGCCTTGTGGTAGACACGCGCCTCACCTGAAACACCATTTCGGAGCCACGGCATCTCTGAGCCTCGGAATTGATTGCCTGTAATATTTTGGTGACCTGATCGTTCGTCAAGCCCTTGATAGGCTTCTGAATACTAAATGTCGGACATGCGAGCGATGGGTAGGTCTTGGGGAACCTAAGTTGGTTTGGTTAGACAATGGAGCGTATTTGTCATGCGGGGAGACTTACTTGACATTGAGATGAAAGCTGATCTTCATGGCGTGCGTTGGGTCTGGGTGGGAGACCCGTATGATGAATTCTGGGATCCTGGCTGCACCCTAGAAAACATACAGGTTGTGAGGCAGGCCAGACCCAGAGGAACACGATACGAACCTTCCAGGCTTTCGGGGGTGGACATTGGATAAAATCCTCGGCATATATAGACTGAAGGGCGGTGATTTCAAGGTTCTGTAGTTCTGTTGAATCCATGGTACCGATTGGTGTCGTCACTCTTGTTCGTAGGCAGCGTTAGATATCGTGAAGTAGCGGCGCGAAAAAAAAGTGCTTGAGAAGGGGAGGGCCCTTTGGACCTCGGCAACTCAAGTCTCCATGACTGTGCTCAGTGTGTGTTTGGTCAAGGAAATTTGCAAGAGTAGCGCCTGTGTCAGGGCTTCATATCAGACACCGCTATATATACACAACGATGGATGCCTCGTGCCTTAACCCCGTTCTAGGAGCTGCTTACATAACCAACCCCTCTCTCTCCACACAACATGAATTTCGGTCTCCCACAGACATACAGGCCGTACCCAGCCCAGCCCTCTTTCCTTCCAGACCAAGGCACAGACCCAAACTCCTCTGAAGTCTTCAAGCAGAACCTCCAGCTGGTCCAAGAACATGCCGCACGGCTCTGTGGACTCTCACGACGGGCCCTTGCAGGAATGTACGTACAATCCAAGTCCCTTCGCTCGGCTAACTGATCCCACCTCAACACGCAGAAAAAATGCGTACCACGTGGGCAGTAACCCCTCTCAGACTCAAGGTCGATTCCACCCCTACTCATCCGCTGGTGCGGCACGCTGACCGACACCACTATCTAGAGGACATCGAGGCAGTGAAACACACACTCGCCATGCTTTCCGACCTCATGCGACAATCTGGCGTCGGAGCACTGCCGCTCTTGACACCCGATGCAACTGGACGAACTGAGGTTCCTCCTGAAGCCCAGTTCATGGATAAAGCGGGCAGAGGTGTTCAACTCCACTTCGAGAAATTAAAGCGTACTCAGGAGAGCGCAGCCGTCGTCGGAAACCTGCTAGGCTCCGACTACCGGCCCAAAGCATAAACGTATCTAACCTATCCATTCAATTGATACTCACTCCACCATAAGTCCGATTATCATGCAGCACATCTCGTGATTGACTAAATCTGAGCACTTCATTAGCCTCCTATTCAATAATTCAATATCAGTTCGACCACCGGCGGGCCTTCAAAGCAACATACTCCTTTCTCATTGCAGACGAGAAAAATATATAGCGCACACCCATACCACGATACCTGGCCCGCTGGTGTCCGGCCATATGCTGAGGTCCCTCGTGACAAGCTTCTTGCGAGCCGAGTTCTCAAACCAACGGCGAAACAAATACCTACGGACTTGGAATACGTTACGACTGTTGGGCTTAAGCTTTCTAGATTCCTGGCCTGGCCTCTTCCGCAGCGTAACCTAAGCGAGCTTGTGCCGTCCGGCTAAAATGTCAAAGTTATGCTACATTGCACAGCCGAGGTGTACATGCGCCCAACTCCAATCGTAATCTAGTAGACACAGTATGGGGTTTCAAATGAATGCTGTCTTAAAACAACAGGCGCGGAGACCCATGCAAACGCCTAAGCTATAGGCGGTGCGCAGCCGTCATTGTGGACGACAGTGGAGAATACAAAATTCGTTTGGTAGATAAGCCTGAGGCCATAAAAGGAGAGACCAAGTCCACGGTGATCCGGGACTTAAAGAAACTTCAACTAGAGGTTACATTAGTCCCTCTGAAATATCCAGCAGCTATAGAGATCACTGCGCGCTGAAACGAATGGGAATGTGATAAGTTGCGTCCGTTTAAATGTAATTGGGAGGCAAAGTCCGCAACACCGGGTACCCTAATAGCCGGTGGCCCGGTGCCGAGCGAAAAAGTCTGACGTTGCACCCCGCCCACAGCCAGCCTACAGCTTTCAGCCCCTCGGTACCCTAAAGATTGACCCTCAACACAAACACAGTGAGCATACTTGTTGCTATCATATCGTTTTACAGCACTGATAAGCACAAACCAAGGGGTCAAGGAATGTCATCCACCTTGCTCCTCCGTGTTGCGACTAGAACCCGAACTCGAGCTTTGCGTTTGAAGAATAACATCCGCTTCTCTTCGTCGACAACTCCGGGAGCGAATACACGTCCTAGTTCCTTTCGATCTATCACAACACTGTCAGTAGTAGCGGCCCTCTCTATCGGTACCTATACCCTCGGTGCAATATATCCACCTGGAACCTTTTCAATCCTTTTTCCTCGTCCGGCACCAGGGCCCCCTGCAGATCCCGACTCCCTCGAGTCGGTAGCTTACACCGCATCCCTCGAGGCAAAACTTCAATCCCTGCCGATGCTCCAGCGTCTGAGAGATGCCTCAGATGCAAACGAGTGGTACGAGACGCGTCCATACCAGAATTTCCCCGAAGAGAGGCGGGTGAACAACTTGACTGCTGGAGCGTTGAGAGGACCTGGGAAGCTTACGGTGATACCGCTTATCAGAGCAAGGAAGGATGGAACTGAGAGCATAGTGGTCATCCACGTTGGAAGGGGTTTATGCGGACACGATGGGATTATACACGGCGGCCTTCTGGCAACCCTGCTAGATGAAGCGCTAGCTAGGACGGTGAGTTGTCACACTTTCAAGTATTTATTTTCCAAATGTATATCTCTTTCGGGTCGCCTAGGCCATCATCAATCTGCCTGACAAAGTTGGAGTGACGGCAAAGCTGTCGCTTAATTATCGCGCCCCTACCCGTGCAGACCAGGTAATCTTGACTGTTTTATGCTAAATCATCATCTAATGTCAATGTACAGTTCATCGTGATCAGGACATTCCTGACAGAAGCCAAAGGCCGAAAAGCTGTAACCAAAGGCCGGGTTGAGGACCTTGAGGGAACGCTCCTAATCGAGGCCGAGTACACATCTTCCGTTTCTCAGCCCCCAGCAGATCTAATATTTGATTAGGGGGACCTTTGTGCAACCACGGTATGCCAAGTTGCTCGACACTACGGTGCTCAAGCAAGCGATGGGCGAACCTTCCAAATCCGAAGAACCTGTTCGGCTTGCTGATGGGCCGATCGTTGTTTCGAAGTGATGAGCTACTTGTTTCTGGGTTTTGGCCGCCTTAAAGACAGTATTTTACTAAACAGTGTAACGACTACTAGAGGCTCGGAGGGCCAAGCGTGGTATACTTGCTAGACTAGATATATATTCACACTACGATATGCTTAATTGAACCCCTCCCTTAAATCACATCGGTCCACCCCCGACTTATTAGTTTCCTTTATCCGTATCGGGCAATTATTATAAGCCTTCACCACCAAAATTTAAAGCCCCTGGGCAGGTATATCGGGTATATGCTCACCTGACTGTCACCTGCGACCTTGATACCGTTACCTCCCTTCTAAGTGTATAATCTACCTCAATTTGTTGATTTTACCCACTGACTTACCAGGCGTTTGATCTCAAACCCCTCCCACATTCTGAACAAAACTCACACTGCCGATGGCAAAGTGTACTAACTCCACTTCCGGCCCGGGCCAAATATTGCGTGTCAGAGTGGACGGCTGACGCTGCGCAGCTGATCAATAAAATCATTTCTTATTCTCTGGGCCCTATTATCTGGATTAGAGCAATTACCAAAATTGATCAGTGGACCAACACTCGCCCAGTCCTGCCACAGCTTCTCCTTCTTACCCCTCCCCTTATCGGCCAATACTGTAGCTCAGCTGATTTCCCACATACGATAATCATAGTACCTTTGATTGCATCATTTCCTAGCAGCCTTCGTCTTGATAACGAGAGAGATATAAAGGTCACCCGTGAGCTGCCAAGAACATGACTTAACCACGAACATCTAAATGGGTTTATTTCTCTACACTAGGTCGTCAGTTACGCGTATATTTCTGGATTGTGTGTAGAACAACCTGTCAGAGTACCTATCACCAAAGGAGCGGTTAGATGCCAGGACCCTTTCGGGAAAGAAGACGATGTGCAGCCATCACGCTTGATGGCCACTGCATACAGCCTCTCCAGATCTCATTGATTTCATTACACCTCATCGCCCCAAGGCTTCATATTCGGCAGTTAAGACTTTCGTCATGGGTTTCGTCCTATTTTAGATGCGTTCGTATCATCCCATGGGTTTGTCGATACACCGCCACCGAGAACGGCTTTGCTCTTATGGAGTATATGCAGGAATGTAAAGCTATTTATTCAACTAACCTCCTAGATACGAACAACGAAGCAACTCTGTACAATCCTATCGATCTGACCATCATGATATTATTTAAAATACTCGGATTCTTGTTCGTCAGCACTTAGTGATCTCTGGTTTACTGAATATACATCCCGGATTCGGATACCTGCGAAGGCTGCTGAGGATGAGAATGGTCACATACAGTCTCCCTATGTTTCGGTATAAGTCTCTCACAATTCGGATGGGTATCACGGTCGATCAGGATTTCCCCTGTGCTCATTGCAACCCGCCTCGTGGACATGATAGATAATTAAAACTACCATCAGACAACGACAGGGCGCTGAGGATTCTTAGAGTCTGACATCAGTCCATTTCAGCGGCCTCTTCCCACCGTTATCATTCATACAAGGCTTAGAATTCGAATCATTGCATGTTGTTTCGTGTGCATCTCCACAGCCAAACCTAAGCCCTTAACACTTTGCCCTGCCTACCGCAGTCGAAACTTTGGCTTCAACCCGAGAGCGCACAAGAGCAGCTACCATGGCTTCATCTGTTATGGTTTCGTCTCAGAATACTGCAGGGCCATCGCGGCTCATAAACGACCAAACACTTCGATTGAACGCACCTGGATACACCGCATTAACACCCAATCGTCGTACGTTTCCGCTCCTCCTCAATTCATTACTATACACTTTTTGAATGAAATCCTCTCCAAGTAGTCCCAGGCATTCGCGTTGTTGTATCGTCCGAGAGCGTCGAGTTACCCGACCTGAAGCGGCAGGTTGTACGGCAATTCGGTAGGGGCGGCCGTGGATCGAAGCCTGGATTAGCAGCAACTTCCATTTCTGAACTTGACGTTCAGGGTTCTTCTGCCCACCAAGCACCACCACCTATTACGGCTGCTAGCACCGCAGGAACACAGTCTGACGGTCGAGTCTTCGGTCGTGGTGGCTTAGGTACCCGTCGGCCCCGTCATGTTGATCCGAAACCGTTGCCTACTCCGGAGGAACTCCGTGCACAGATGGCGAGCAGTGGTCAGGGTGCCAACAAAGTTAGGCGAGCGGGGCGAGGTGGCGCTGCTTCTGCTCCGATAGCGTTAAAAGGCAAAGAGCCCAGTCCCGGCTCAAAAGGAGAAATATCGCCTTCCCCATCGGTAGCTTCCCTCAAACCTAAGCTAATGCAGAGGCCTAAGTTCAAAGGTATACTAGTAGGGAGGACTAAAGGCTCGAACGATTCACTCTCTCATTCCCAGCCATCTTCTTCCCCGCGGTCTCTCTCACTACGTTCCGCTTCCTTCCTAGCGCCTCGGTCACGATTTTCTAGTGATACAATTATAACTTCAGGCGGAATGGAGTCCGAAAATGGCTCTTACCTCATCCCCAATCAACCTCCCAACTCTGAGGTTGCTACTACCGTGAGATCCTACTCTCCGCCTCTCTCAACCGCTTCGACTTGGTCCATGCACGAGGAAGAGGGGATACCGCTTACACCCATCACAACGAGATCAGGCATCGCCCGGCCGGGGTCACCTGGTGATTTGGACTTCTTGCGGCAGACTAATTATGTGCTTGGCGGTGTGCCATCAACAGTGATACGCAGCGCCGAGTTCTTAAACATCCGAATGCGAGCGTTTCCCACAGCTACCCAGGATGACCTGTCACTTGATTTACAAACACTAGCCTCCAAGCGTGAGTCATTGAACCGCATCAATCGTCGAGCAAGTGTCTCTGTTACCAGCATGCTCTCTTCTTCTTCCTCCCCTACTCCCTCCAACCTGCCCAATCCTTCATTCCTCATTGACGATGCGGATGACAGAGATCAATATCCCATGCAGGGCAGCATAGCCTCGATGGACCCGGGACATCGAGGGGAAGGCTCATCTACAGCACTGCTGCCTCCCATGGTGGTCGAGAACGGGTCCTCTCCTGAGGCCACTGCGAACCTGTCACCCCCCGTCGCTCATGAGAATGACGACGATAATATAGTCACACCCACCAGCCGGCGCCAAAACACACCCTTTGCCTCATCCAGATCGTCTGATCCACGTTCAGAAGGTCATTCCCATCCCCCCGGCACACGTTCGCGCTCTCACTCTCATTCTCGCTCTGCCTCAAGAGCTAGCTCATCAGAAGCTGCTTGGCATACACGGCCGGACACACCGTTCCTCGATCATCCGCCTCACATCGAAGAGCCGGACGAAAACTTTTCCCCTGCGCAGGTGCAGGCTCAAAAGCGGCAGGTAGAGATAGAACTTGCAGGCCAGGTTTCTGGTCCTGCCTTTGTCTCACGGTATGAACCCAAGCAGGGATGGGTTGGGGTATGGAATCGGGGCGATATGGAGGATGTGATCGACTCTTTGCGGGAGCTGCGGTCGCCTAAAGGACCCTACTGAACAACATGAGGAGTTCCGCTTTCACCCTTGGTGAAATTCAATTGAATCCACATAGCTTACTGACACATTAATTCAACATATTTATCGATGTAATGGTTGTCACCCAGTTACTCAGTGATCATTGTTAGACCCATATGGTCATCACCTTCTCAGACGTTGTACAAGAATAATCCTTGTCTCTTCATCAATCACTGACATGAAGGATGAAAATGAAGGAGAACAAAGAACTAGCGTAATCCAATGTATTGTGGTGAGTCGAGGCCCATCGTAATAATTCGGGAGTCTAATTAAATGACAGGGTTGTGAATCAACCCTGAGTTGGTCCCTGACCGTAGAATGGCTTGGGCTCAGGAGGAGGATCTACCACCGCATCACCATGCCGGTAATCGGGTTGGTGGTGGCTCGGATCATTCTTCAAGGGCTCAAATTCAAACCCTGTATTCCGGGTGCTTGGACCTGCGGATAGTAAATCAAGATGGACTCTTGTGCGTTTTCCATTCAAACCTCACCGGCTGGCCTGTCTTCTACCCTCTCTGGATGAATGTCAGTCCACCCACTCGAAGGTACAGTGGGAGGTGCTGTATGGCCTGTATCTCCTGTACCTTTCAAATTGGCTAGACCGCGCTCAACCTCCAAGCGGCCTTGTCGGGCGATTTCGTCGTTCTGAGTTTCCAAATGACCGCTGCAGGCGCTGTCGACGGCTCCAAGGAGCGTTCCTCGAATATTCTCACCAGTTCCTTAGTATGTAGATGTTCACTCAGTAATTAAGGCTTTCGCTGATTGCTGCGTACCATGTATCACTTGGGCCACTCCCCTGTAAGATGAGCTGTGAGAGTTGCCGCGTTTGCGAGGAGCTCGAGGATATCAACATACCTAACCTTATCTCCAAAACCAGAGTTTACCGAAGCCTCTTGATTACGATGACGGTTTGGATCGCTCATGGCAAAAAGTCTCTAAGGACCTTTCGATGTATAGGAGACTAGATATCCTGCTCATGGACGTCATCTCACGTGACTAAACTCATGCAGAGGTCAGATATTGCGTCACCTCACCTTACCCAGAGCTGGTGTGGAGTGGTATCACTCCTTGATTCGACGCTCAACGTTCCCACTCCTCGATGTAACTCAGCTCAGGACAGTTACTCAGATGAGCTACCAGAAAGGCGCTTGTGAGAACCACACCAGGATGTTCGGAGCCATGGCCTACACATCGACCCCCACGCAAACAGAGTAGTTGGTGTCGATCACGGTATTTTCGGAAAGAGCCAGATGTTTACACAATTTGTTATTTACGCCTGAAACTTGACATCATCTTGCCATGCCACCGTCCTTCTTGATGTCCAGCACAATGCAGACATGTACATAAATTATCCCGTAGATCGCTGCCTTCTTCTCATTTCTTGGGTTGACAGTCGGGGTAATTAGTACATTCTCACGGATTGTATCGCGGACTTATTCTCAATAAGTAATATAGAACATGACCCGGTGAACGGACAAAAAGTCCCTGGTCAGCATGTGAGGATACCGGGACTATTGGCTACATCTCACATACAGAAGCTCGTTCAAGTGCTCTCTCGCAGTGCCCTCTGGGGTGAGCGGTTTGTTCATACATACTGCTCATCTTGTAGTTACAAGTAAACTACATTCCATCCTTGGGGGGAATTGTCACTGTCCCGTCCACGCTTCTCTTGGGCTAATATCAGACCGTCACTGGCCTTCCCTTCTCAACATCTGCGCTCTTCCACGTCCAAATCCCCCAAATGCGTTCTGCTCTCTGGTCTCCTCAGAATTACTACGGTATCTTCACCACTACTTAACTGCCCATGCCTCTATGGATTATCCCGCTCAATGCTACCCCTCATTGACGATTTACTCAACGAGGTAAATTACACCCCGATACATGATATATTACCCAAAACACGCGTCACATACCCACATAAGGTAACCCCATCTATGTCTTCAATCCCAGCCGTATTTGTTCGCAGCTTATCACTGCTTCTATGATCTGGTAGCGAGTGTCTCATCCTAGTCACTCAGTTAACATCTATCGCTCTCTCATAGATTGTAGCAGACGAACTTTGCGGAGACCGTGGACCCAATTCGCCTGTTGCGTCTCATGATTCTTCATATGGAAAGGCTAATACGCCTGAGATTTTGAATATGCTTGTCTAAGTACCCGATCGCCCATCTATTCACGCTGGATTGCGGCCATGCGGAGCAGAAAGCCTTGTGCGGAGCTTTGGCTTTATTTCATGGGCCAGCAGATACGTCGACATACGAATTGGAATAATCAGGACGTGGGCCTCTCTGAAGGCAAGCGAATCGAAATCTCTTGTGTAAATGCTACTGTCTGGCCCGCGTGCATCCACGACTTTATTCACAACAGAACTCAGTTGGCGAAAGTTGATCACGATTTACCAAGTCACATAACAGCTGAATGACCCTTGGTTATTTATTAGTGATAGAGTGAGAGATACACGTATTGGACCTAGAGGTCCCGGCTATCTACAGTGAACTTCGGACCGAGCAATCACTTTCGCAATACATGTGCCCCAACGGCCTCTGACTCGATGAGAGCCTTCCACAGTTGTCGCCAAGATATAGGATTTCCCTAGAGATGAGCGGCAAGGGGGAAGGGGGGGAAATTGAAGGGAAACATTTAGTTGTAGGTAATCAGCACGATGGTGTCGTGTCTTACCTCATCCCTCTGCATCACTACAAAACTGCCTTCTAGCTCATTGTTCCTATATGTAAACTTTTCCACATCAACCCACCCTTTGAATACCATACGACGTTTGTCGTGTCCACCAATCCGTAACCTGAGCGGACCATTTGGTGTTTCGCTGGGGCTATGCTCAGGGGATACTTTACAGTGAACATTGAATCCTATCAGTGTTTCAAGAATCATATTAAAGAGAAGTGATGGGCCAATCGACGCGTAGAAGCGGGTAAGGTGAGGGGTATATCGGCTGCCAGATTGTGTTTGTGACTAGCGACCGAATGTTAGGTAGTCTAAAATTTATCCAACCAAAAAAACATACGAATAGCATCAGAGATTGAGTAAACTGCGACCGGTGTCCTTCGGAAGCCATAATTTCATCTTCATCTTCATTACGCTGTCTGCGGACAGAGCCACGTTGGAAATAAGCGAGTAGTGCCACGGGGTAACTTACTGTTGAAGGTTTGGAGTTATTAAATTGAGGTCACCCGTATTGCGCAATGATTCGGTTAATTTCTCGGCCAATACAATCGGGCTCTGAGATGCGAGCTGGCTTGGTCTGTTGGTTTCGGTTCAGAGACAGAAATAAAACTAATAAGCATAGGCACACCTCATAACCCAAGGATGGGCTGAAATTGCACTAAGCACCAAGCGCTCATTTGGGTCGATAGTCAGCATTCCTGTTATAAGCGCTGTTAACACCGAGATGAGTGGATCTATTACAGGAAAACTATTGGCCGACTGACAGAGCGCGCTATCGCTTAGTCGGCACCAGGGTTGCTCCTTGAAAATAGACCCAGACACATAGCGACAAAATTCGGGACTGTGCACAGTTGGTTCATCCCATGGTGTGTCTGCACGGTCAAGAATTATCAGAAGTTTGTGAATATGGGTTAGCATGAACTCACTACCCAGGAGCAACGCGAATAAAATAACTCCGATTCCCCAGATATCCACGGGTTGGGCTTGGTATGGATTATCACTATTCAGCTAGCGAGTGCGGATCATTGGATATAGGAAAGGAGAAAAGAGGTCGGACGACGTACTTCCGGTGCCACATATGGCAAGCTGCCACATCTCTCCGTTAACGTCCTCGTCTTCCCAGATTCCACCAATTTGTATACCGCTGCTAGTCCGAAGTCCGATATTTTGAGCGTCCCCGCCGCATCTAGTAGTAGATTTTCCGGTTTAAGGTCACGATGGCAGACTCCTTGGCTGTGGATGTATTCCTTTGTAGCATGAGTGGTATCCAGAAACAACGCAAACCCTATAAGTACTCACAATCCCCGAAATTAGCTGTGCAAAATAAAAGTGGGCCACTTCGTCGCCCACTCCCACGTCCGGGGCTATGTAGTCCAATTATGAACTGTCGAACATATCAATAGCAGAAAATCTCACCAATCTTATCAAATAGGTCTCCTCCTGCAGCAAGTTCCATCAGCATGTAAATTCCCGGAAAGTACAAATGTGAGTGCTTCAGTTCCACGACTACAGCATTAAGAAATTCGAGGATATTGGTATGTTTGAGCGCAGCATGCACTCGCATCTCTTTTTCGATTGACTTGCGCTGCTTCTCGGTCGTGCTCGACGTGAGAGCAATTATCTTGCACGCAGCTACACGGTGCTCGGAGAAGTTGACTGCGCGGAAGACACTATTCTTTATGAGATTCTCCTGGTTAGGCGCAGCGCGAGGGTCACCTGGAGAATCCTCCACCCCCGATTTTCTGGATTACTTCATATCCTAAATCACATCTTAGAGTTTTGTTTATACCAAACATATCAGATTCATACCAACAATCTTTGGATATTTCGCAGAAGCCATCAAAGGAGTCCCTGTCGTGGTCGATGTTCAAGAAATGACTTCGCAATTAATTGATCCCGTGATGTGATATGTGTGCTGTAGTGTTTGTTGCATCTTGTCACGCGACTTCCATGCCAGCCAATGCCAGTTTTCCGATCCTCGGAATACCAGCGCATATATTTTTACCTTCACATTCTAACATCATAAGCCCTGAACGATGCTGTTCGGGTCTTCATTCTTCGGCGCCTCATTTCTTTTATTTCTTGTGGACGCAAGCCGTGCTCCATCCTGATTTATGCTATTTATATGTGCCTGAGTGTACTTGTGTTCGAGGTTTGGCTATCCTGGGTCAACTACGAAATTATTTCTACAGTCAGTGGCAGTCCTTTCTTTTCTATGACACTTTCTCCATCCTCCTTCGTTCTGACCGAAGGTGCAATTATTTGCGACAAGTTCCAAACTATGTCGTGTTTTGTCTCGCTGAATTTATATCTTGCAAGTAGCGTCGTTAGGATGACCTCTGCAAGAAATGAGTTTCGGTTCTGTTGATTCGCGGTTGGTACGCACTCATTTCAACCTGTGCGAACAGGCAGCCTCTGCTATCATTAATCATAAATCTCCGGAACTAAAGCCGGAGACACTTACATGCAGGATCGTCCCCCTCCCAAAAACGACATCCTATCACAGTGAAAGAGACTGAGAAGGCTTCACACAAATAATCAAGTCCATGACTTACATCCCCGAATAAATCCCTGGTAATTTTTGTTTCGGGAGTTTATCTTTTTCATCGCTTAACCACCGCTCTGGTCTCCACTCCTTAGCGTCTGGCCCCCAAACTGATTCCAATCTATTACTTCCGGCTATCCCAACGAATAATATCGTTCCTGAAGGAACAGTGACATGTACGAGTTCGTCTCCTCGCATATAGGGCACGGAACAATCCCTTGTTGCACTAGATAACGAGGCATCAATTTACCCTCTAGAACCTGTGATATGAAAAGATACTCACACCCGACGTACAAACGGCACAGGCGGATATCTACCATGCGATTAGATCAAAAAATTGACCGCGAAATCACCTTTGACCCACAGTCTAAGTGTTTCTTTCACCACGGCATCAAGCCACGGTAGGCTGATGATGTCTTCATAAGTTAGGCGGAAATTGGTCGAGGCGGCATTTCGTCTCTGTTGGATGTTGCGGAGCTCGTCGCGTATCTTTGACTGCACATCAGGCCTGAGGGATAGCTGCCATAAAATGCGCGAGAGAGCGGAGGATGTGGTATCTTGAGCCCCGAAAATCAAGACGCTAGGGAATATCATCAGTTAACACATCACTTTTACATGCCTGGATGATCATACGTCATTTGGCCAGTGAGCTCATCTTTACTCAGTCTTTCATGCGCTTGTGCAGAATTATTTGCACGGACTGGAGGCCATTGTTAAGATGGGCCTTACGGGGTGACTAACGGGACGCACCTAGAGCACTGATTATGTCCTTTAGCTCACCACCCTGAACATCATTATCCTGGTATCCCATTTGGCTCCGCTTCTCCTCCAGTATCTCTTGAGCTTTCTCGTGCATCACATCTGACATGCCCTTCAACTTTTGTACAGACTCAACGGGGATCCATTCGACCAACTTCCTCCGGAACCATGGGGGGCCCAGACGAACGAGAAATGGGGCGAACTGACGAACGAGGGAGAGGGAGAAAACGGTTGGACTGGTTCTCTACGATCAGAGACGGATGGAACGCCGAAGGGACTGTCTGCTTACATTAATTCCTTGATGGCAGAAGTATACGGATTGTTATGCGCCGACTCCAATGGATCAAAGCTATATCCCAAGACGGTTCGACCAACCGACTCGAGGGCCGTGCGAGACATCCACTCTGACATGTCCAGGATTCCTTTACCCGACTTCCCGTCGCTGGGACGCTTCTGCTCAATTTCTCTGGCAAGTACATCGACCAACTATGCCATATACGTGCGAAATTGTAAGTTTGCAACTGCCTAGTAGGCACAAACTCAACGCTCACCTTCTCTGCAACGTCATAGAACGTTGGTATAATCTGTCGTAATTGTGTTGCCGAAAAGACGGGCGCTGCCATCTTTCGCTGACGCTTGTGCTGTTCCCCTTTAGTGGCGACCAGCCCTGGACCAAATATAACTTTATTTGTTCTATCAATATATTTTTGAGCATCAGCTCTCGGGACGCTGGCCTGGTGTGACGTACTCTAGAAACACCGACGTTTCCTCAAAGGCGCCTTGATCCTTAAGGACAATGCTTTGAAGAGCCCTGGGATCGGACACGTACAGCTGTTCATCCTGGCTTCAACAGTCAATTGAGTTTATCTGACCATGTCCTCCAGCACTCACCCCGAAGAACCCGTGCACTTTCACCATCCCTCCATAGGTGTCGACTAACATCTGATGGAACTCCAGTCCCTTTGGATTGAACAGCTGGCCCAGGTTACCTACAAGTTGACGTTGGTATTATCATCCCGTGAAGAGGGAGAAAGGGAGAGGTCCACCTTTTAACCATGACTGTGGAGGTGGGCCAGGTATATCGTGTAAGTTCGACCGGACGAACATTGATTTCCATACCCATCCAAGGAATTTATAGATAAGATATACTAGTGTCGCACTGCGAAGAATACCGTAGAGAAGAGAGAAGGTGTCAAGAGGAACGAGGCCCGGTGTATACATCGCGTTATTATTAGCAGCACAAGTGGTCTCGAGTCTACACTTATATACCAGCAGAGTCATAGAACACTGCAACCGCACGTAGAACACCGCACTGTCCTTTATACTCCACCTGGAATAAATCTACCCGCTGAAACTTGGACCCCAAGCTCGAAACCCGTCCCGGGTTCTGGCTTGTTGCGAGGGATGACACTCCAACCTGTGCGTTCGTCAGCCGTTGTTTTTACTTGTCCCCGTGACACGGAGGAAACTCCGCTGATCCCGGTGCATCAAACATTATTAGTCCGCTTGGCCGACCATATGTGCCTTGTTCTATACAAGGGTTTGTATAGAAAGTCAGTCCTGCCTGAAACCTGTTGGAATCAGTCTGAGGGTAAAAAGAATAGTTTAAGGAACTGAATTCATTTCTACGTCCATTACCCGTCATGTGTATGGGAATAGAATCTATAACCAATAAGATCTGTTCATGGGATCCATTGACTTGAAAAAAATCTTGGATTGGCTAGGGTGACCGATGCAACTAGCTTATTGCCCCATTTTCTATACCCTCTGTACCGTGGACCAAATCTGGCCGGTCGAAGGTGAGATCCTGTCCGGAAGTCCGTTGAAGTTGGAAAGGGTTATGATCTCCGGGCAACTCGGCATCAGTATGTAGACGCCTTATCAGGTGTAAGGCAGACTGGCAAAAGTCGATATTTGTGATAGCCACGATGAGTTGACGCCCCAGGACCCTCATTAGAAAGGACCACCTTACAAATCACTATTACGACGGCGATGCCTGGCTATCACGCAGTATCATCCACCCCGGAAGGGTGCTGGGAGTCATGGCGTGTCATGCGGCCAAGGAAGCTACAAAGGCCGAGCGGATATCTCGTCTCCGTCACGCCACTAAGTAAAGCAAAGCCATGATGAGCGAACAGAGCCTTGCAGTGGATGCGGCGGGAAGCGATGACCTTTGAACAAGTAATCGGGTATTGCCGATGGGGAAAGTGTGTGGGAAAAAACATACAGCATCCCCTCAGCACAAGCCAGATGGCCTCAGCTGGCGGTCTCTCCAGACGCCGCGTCGGGCAGCCAGCGTTCAGCGACAACGACGACGACGGAAATCCACGGCGCACGCCGAGCTCCCATTCTAACGGCGCTGGCCCTAGTGCCAACACCGCAACGGGCGCCACTACCCCGCCCAAGCCATTTCACGCGGGCTCCGCCTTCGAAGGCGGTAGAAAGATTGCGTATGACCCTCGAGACCTCACCCAAGATGCACATGAGGAAGCGAAGATTGGAGGAAAGATGCCCCGTCTGACAATTATGGAGGAGGTGTTGTTATTGGGTCTTAAGGATAAACAGGTGTGTCGGGCAATGGCGCTATGCAACTTCGTCCCCCTCGCTGATGCGGGTAGTGTACAGGGATATCTGTCGTTTTGGAATGATAATATTTCATATGCGCTAAGAGGGTGTATCTTAATCGAGCTGGCGCTGCGGAGGAGGATAGCGCTGGTCAAAGACCCAAACCGCCGGAGAATGCAGTTACCTGAGCGGTTGGTAGAGGTCATCGACGACCGCCAGACTGGGGAGACAATCCTGGACGAAGCACTGAAATTGATGAAAATCCAGCAAGAAACCGAACGGCTAGGGGTTAATAGCTGGATAGACCTTCTCAGCGGTGAGTCGTTTGCCTTCTCGTGTTTGATGTTGTTCTCAATAGCTTTATAAGGCGAGACATGGAATGTCATGAAGATTGGCTACCAGCTCAAACAAGTTCGAGAACGGCTCGCAAAAGGGCTTGTCGATAAGGGCGTGCTGCGGACCGAAAAGCGCAACTTTCTCCTCTTCGACATGGCGACACATCCCGTCGCAGATGTGCGAACAAAAGAATCCATCATCAACCGTATCGCATCCCTTCTTACATCCACTACCTCTGCCGTCCCCCAAAATGCACTCGATGCCGAAGGTGTACAGTGTCGTGTCATACGTGCTGTTTGTCTTGCATGTGCCGCATATACAGCAAGTGTGTTGGATAACGCGTTCGGCCGGTTAGATTATGAGGCGCGCGAAGCAGCCTTTCAACGATGTGACGAAATCTTGGGCGAGTTCATGTCCTGGCCCTTTGGAAGCGGCGGGTATGATGGAGCTGGATCAAGTTCAGGGGCAACAGCCGCAGCGCGGAGGCGACAAGGCTCAAGGATCGGGATTGGAAGCGAACCAACCGGGCGGGAATCGGTGCTAGGCCTCGTGCAGGAAGTTAAGAAGGAGATGAATGGGGAGGAAGACTTGGGCTTCGAGCTCGTTGCTGGCGTCCTGGAAGTCTTGTCCAAGCTAGATTCGCTGCTATAATTCGAGAATTATCTCCTCTTCTCCGGTTTATTATACCTACACTTGATCATGATTCAACAAACAGACAAACTCAAGTGTTGTCCAGCACGCGAGCGCTGTTGGAGGGCGTGATTATATCGAGATGCGTTTCAGATATTTGGTCTCCTTTTCCGTGAATGCCGGAGTATTTAATATTTTTGCTGACCTCGTTAGTCTATCCATAATTACGGAGCCTTAGCTACCCGTGATCCATGATCCATGGGGTATCTTGACAGCACATCCGTTGCCATTTTATGCATTCCTTGCTAAGCCACGGCAGTGTATCCCGCATCACTAGGGGATTCACAGCGAGTGCTCCGATCCGATAGATATAGACATTTCACGCCAATGGAATGTCGTCGGGGTCTTTGACTTGGCCTGCCGTTTGGCCACACTTCAAGAACTTATTTGCGTTTAGGGGTTATTTCAGAATGTGAATGTAAGCGTTCAAATCTGCGGAGCGCTTTAGCCACCACATCGCCACCGTTTGAGTACGTATATTACTTCCAGGCACACCGTTTCCTATGGCATGCAACCAATTCCCCAGGCATGGGCCTCCTCGTTGCCAAATAAAAAGCTCTGCTACCACACACCCGACCAAGTTGCTCTAAGACCCCTAATGACCAACGATTCGTTAACTCTGGTCTATGGTATCCTACTTGCACGCCAACCCCGCTTACCTCCCCTAGTCGATCTCTCCTCAAGTATCGCTAAGTGAAGACCTGAGGAATATAGCCAACACCCAAACTGCTACCCCAGCTTTGATATATTCATCCTAAGAAATCCATTGGTGTGTAAGAATATGAGACGTGCTACTGTACTATGAGTATGTGCACAAGTACGAAAAGGGTATTTGTGCCCATCTCGGTACTCGGAAAGCTGAGGAGTTTTCAAGATTTTATGAATTACCCCCCTCGCGGATGGCGTATCCACCCTCCTCATGCAGGAATGGTTAGGGAACATTTCATGTGTATATATAAATGTTCTCCTTCTCGACGCAGAGAGGCTCGACCGCCGCTGATTACAATATTCGTTCGGAATTTTCATGGAGATCCATCCTATAGAGAAAATACTAGTATCAACCTCGGGTGAGCACAATAGGAAGTGTACACACGTTGATGTGAAGGGTGGTATTGCACCATCCTCCCCAGGGCTCCGTTTAAAGTTTTTGACACACTTCACTTGTTAGCCTCTCTCCATATGCTGCATAGCAAATCACGGGGAGTACATTGATAAAACTATGGAGTGGACGCTCAGCAGCGAAGGGACTGTACCAATTGGGTTCTCCGGATGCGAAATCCTAATCCCGCTGGTACTGGCGAGTCGGCATACCGTCCAATTACGCGCACAGGTACTAGATGATGCACAATCTTGGCGCTACATTCTTCTTCTCCTGACCAAACCCAAGGGATGACCCCGATTTCTCATTTCCCATAATCACATATCAATATTAACTTACCACCGGAAATAAATAAATTCGGAACTCTGAAGCCATGAAACAAAGCGACCCTACCTCGGTCACCACCTCGATAAGGCGGCAATTCCGGGAGCTGCTCCTCCACTGATCTATATATTTAACGCTACCATAGTACTTGCAAGCCTCTGAGAGGACCGATATATACTTGTTACAATATTTGGAAGCAACGTCTTTCGGTCCTTGCCGGGTCGAACTATCTTACTAGGGTTTAGTACTTCAGTACCCATCACATGGTTCTATTCTTGTGCAGTTGGAGCATCTTTGGAGCTCTGCCAATCGCCCAAGTCCATCCAACTTCGCAATGATACCCATTTCGTCGGGATTTCGACGTAGACACATTCTCACGCTACCATCCTTCGGCTTGAACTCATAATATTGGTTAGATCCCAACGCCGTGGACTAACTCGCCTCTATCTCCAAACATTCTCTCACCCCTCTCTTCTTACCCGGCCAGATCGGCCATACCTCCCGGTACGTGGCAAAAAAATAGAGTCTTTCTGTTGGATGGACGTTTTCGGTGGATCAGTAAATGACCTTATACCACAGCTAATGGGGTTGTAATTTGTCAAATCAAAATCACGGTACGCCAGGGTACGCCAGAGCACTACCGACATTACATTACACGTTAATTATTGCTCCTTGTCAATCGAGTCCCGCAAGCGCTTGTCCCAATGTCCAGCTTGCCAACGTAGAACTCCCAGCTGCCCACCCTCGTCAGGCGTGCCATAAGGACCGGGCCCTTCACTTCTACACTTACGCACAACCCTCCACCTGTCTGACGCAACTTCTCATTCCCTCTTTTGTTTTTTTTTTTTTTTTCGTCGCCGTAGCTGCTTATCACCTCATTCGCGACAAATTAGATGCACTATCAGTGGCGATTTCCTTCTTTGGGAAAGGACGATCTTCACTCCCACGCGCTCGACTGCTCAGGGTCGCCATTATTGCCACCAAAAGGGGGGGATTGCATGATGCATCGTATGTATATACACACACACAAAGAGCAACCGTTGTGAGGTGGTCTCGGAGAGGCCCAAGAACAGGTGAAATCACAATTTCGGTGCACACATATTGGTCACCTGCATATCAAAACAGAACGGTGTTGGTTGGTGATAGATTCCTAACCACACCCTCTAGGCCTCCCTCAAAAGTGCTCCTTTGTTTATTTCAGGGGGAAAGAGGGGTAAATCGGTCATCACCGAAAGTCTGATAGACTGATGATACTGCGGGCGGTTCAAACGTTCACCCAAATATTATTGTCTCACGTGGTCAGACCTAAAAAAAAAAAACCTGATGGGCCTCGATGCACGAAATTTTCAGGGGCTTGGCTCGACGAAACGTTTTCTCAGTTTTAGATCAAGGACCAACGTAGCTAGCCCGGAAAGTTCACAAGGCAACTTGTTCTCGTTTCACAAATGCCTTCTCATGTACACGTTTCATTGACCGATTGCAAAACTCTAATGTCGTCGATAGCACAAACACAAATGGAAGCGTCCACAAAAAAAAAAAAACAAATAATCGCAGAGTTATACATGACAAAAAAAAATGACCGTCCGTTGTTTGAAATTCCAAGATGAAAGCAAGCCCCGTCCCCACAAAATTTTATACAACAACGTCTCCAACCCAGTCTTGCAAGCACACTTCACGTTCTGTACACCTCTGACTGACAGCTCTCCAAAACATCGTTAGCCACCGCCCAAAGTCCATCTCATCAGCATTCTGACTTGTAGGCAACCTATCCCAAACACCAAATCTAGGGGGGTGCTGTGGCATGGGCATACGCTCCACTCGACGCATGAGGTCGCTCTCCCAACTCATGTCACGTATAGCACGTAAATTAGGAAAGGCCTCCCTGCGAAGAAGACTCCTCATCTGCTCTGCGAGCCTAAAAAAAGGGCCACCGTGATGGTCTAGTGGCCTGTCATCATCATCATCATCACGAGTACCACCGTCACGAGTAGACGTCCAGGGGTGCCTGGCAAGATATAACTCGAGATCATCGAGTAGACGTTTGCTCATATCCCTGACGCCGATAAGCTGGACATTGGGGTGAGCGGGTAGGAGAACATGAGGTGCGATCCAATCGGGAGACTCCCAGTTCCATTCGGCGTCCGCGCTGCAGATGAATTCGCGGAGATTAGGACACCATTTTGCGAGGTCTGATTGATTGCGGTGATGATGGTGCGGTGGTGTGGTTAGATAATGCTCTTCGATTGCGCCGGTAGAGTGGCCGAGTTCCAGCTGAACGATTTTATGGCCGTGGACTTTGAAAAAGTGAGCAAAGCCATCCCCGGCGTAAGAGAAATCAGCGGAGAGAACGGAGAGGTTGCGGAGAGCAGGAAGGGACCAGGAGGATAGTATAGAAAAGGTGATGTTATCCAGGGTGAGTTTGAGTGTGCGCAGTGCAGGAAGGTGGACAGGGAGAGAGCCTTGCGATGTTGTATAGGCAGACATGACAGTGTTGTGAAAGATGGAATTAAAGTTGGGCGAGACGAGGTCTGTGGCACAGAGGGAGAGCTCGAGGTAGTCGAGGTCGCTGGCGGCCATGCCGAGTGCGGGGGTGAGCCTGAGGAAAAATGAGATGCAGCCGGAGTGGTCTCGGCGATCATAGTCGTAGTTGGTCCATGATAGCCGTTTGAGATTGTTCCCGGGTCTTGCGAGAGTCGAGAGGAGATGATCTGGGGACGAGTGAGGCTGACGGCGGATGGAGCGGTAGTCCGAGTAGGCGGCAAGGCTAGGGGAATGCTCGATAATGGTGCGGAGATGGATGGGGTCGCAGCGTTCGAGCGTGGGTGTCTCTATGTGGAGGCGGCGAATAGACGGTCCCAGGTCCTTGTTGGTAGAGACAGTGGATGCGAGGGCCTTGGCCTGGGGGGCGCGGAAGATCCAGACAAAGTCGTAGAGAATGTCCTGGGCCATCCAGTGCCATTCGCGGCACACGAGGCTGAGGACGGTCTTGGTCTTGAGCGACGTCTTGTATGCATTCAGACGGTGCTGCAGGTCCGAGTTTGAGTGGGAAAGATCGAGGAAAGAGATGGAGGAGTCGAGCTGGCCGTGCGGATCTGCACTCGAGCGAGAGGAGTCGTGGGTGGCGAAGCGCAGGATGGCCATCCACAGCTCTGGCGGGAGCGTGGGGGGGTGTGCCGGGTGCGAGTGCTGGCGATGCCTGCGACGGTGCCAGAGACGCGAAAAGTCGAACATGGAGAGCAGAGGAGGATTTTGGGGACAAAACCTTCAATCTGCTCAGTCCAGCCGTTTCCCACACACCCGGCCCGACCGTGGGAGCTCCCGCGACCTCGGCAGCATGTGCACCACTATGTCCGCTGCCGAGCGCACCTGCGCGCCAAGCTTGTCCATGGTCATGGTCATGGTCCTTTGGAAAAGCCACGGTTGTGCGCGAAACAGAGGAACTGCAGCGATTTTATATACTCCGTTGATCTGCTTGGACCTCGCTCGATTCTATCCTACCCCATTAAAGGGCATAGCCGCTCTTTGCTTTATCCGTCTCGTCCAGGCGACGGTCCCTTGGGTTCCAAGTACTGTACATACATACTTCAAGGTTCTATCAGAAATTCCCGCCGAATTGCTTACTATGCTTACAAACATCGAAAATTTTCCACTGCAGCTATGTAAGAAAGACCGCAGGTTACAATGATCTATCCCATCCCATCCAACATCCCGCTCTTCGGCTTGTTCCACGTCCAAATGAATGAGTCATAGAGTAAGCTAGACAAGACTTAACCCTAGCAGCTGAGCAGGAGGACTTTTCAAAGCGATCTAGATAGACTTGTACTTCAACGTCAAGTGCCACCACGGATGGGGAGATTTGTCATTTATCAGTGAGATGAGCTTGAGTTTCACACAGCCCCATTGACCTGGCTATTGTTTACTAGTCAAACAACGTTACTAGAGCGGTCCCACGGCTCTCCTTGATGAATGGTTTGTAAACCTTGTTTTCCGCCCCAGTACCTTGGGATACAGCATCTCGTGAGCGTGGTTGGTTGATGGTACTTGCACTTGCCGGTCTTTCGAGATACGACCACGTGACTTGTTTGAGATCGGTATTCATCATCGACTTTTTTGTGGTTTGCATAACGGCCTGCCAGAGAATCCAGGCCGCCGTCTAGGCCTCGCAAATCCTCACTGCATTTCTCTCAAGTCCTTTTTCGGTTCAACATACACGATCGCCAGCCCATATTTCGTCACACCCACGAGTCCCCCTATCACGCATTTCTAGCTAGATCTATACCACACCATAATCTCCTATCCCTTGAAAGTTAACTGTTGACGTCGAGGCCCCATTAGAAAACCCAGGCTCCGTGGTCAATATGATTCGCACACTATTCGTTTTCAACGCGTTGGAGTAGTTCGTGTAGACTGATCATGAGTTCCGCCAGTGACGTCAGGGGTTGACGTCGTCGGAGAGGAGAACACGGCTGTGTTCCACCTACTTAAAAACCTCAAACCCATGGTCCATTCTCCAACACCATGTCTCTTCCACCAGCACAAAAAGATATCAGCGAGCACCCAGCCAAGGGCTCCGTCTCCGTTCCCGTCGACAAAGTTCAGAAAGAGGCTGATGTGGGCAGAAAGGTAAAGGGGTCAACGTCCCTGCCTCAATTAACGTATTTCATTTACCTCACCTCATACCGTAGTTACGCTTCTATGGCGTATTAGAAGCTTTCCGCAAGGGCCGTCTCCCGACGAACGACCAAATTGACCGGACCCTGCGATATGTCCTCGATCATTCCCCGGTCGACCTCGACAAGCTCTCTCCGGGCGGTCAGAAGTTGATCCACGACACCCGTGACATCATCGAAACCGCTCGTCTCATCGTTCGCGAAAAGAATGGAGACGAGCTCCTTCAGACCTTTGTCTGGCACACATTCGACGTTGACCTCGAGACAATCGGAAAGAGCGATGCCGGCCAACCTGGTCCCGTCGACAGAGACAAGGCGAGGTCGGACGCTCAACAAGGCATGTCTCATCATCTCTCTCACAGTTGCGTCCTTGGCTAACCCTTGTTGCTCTCCTAGCTGTCCAACATCTACGAACCCTCCTCCGCATCGTTCTCACAAACTCGGAGGCTCGCAAGTTATTCTCCGATTTTTCGGTCGTTGGACGCGATCTCCTTTCCAAGACGGCTGTCAAGGCCGCTGAAACCATAGCCCCACCCAAAGATGTTCTTGATCGTGTCAATGAATCCGCTCCACCGGACCAGTTTATCACCCAGGAGAATCGACCAGAAGAGACCTCTCTCCCTAGAACCAACCAGGCCGCCAATGAACCAGGCGCGACCAACCCCGCGTTGGGTATCAAAACCGGTTTGGACGCCGATCTCCGCTCCGCGGGTCAACCTCAAGTTCAAGACCCCCTAAGTCAGGGAACGAGGGGAGACATTGCACCTGAAACGCGACAACACGTGAATGGCGTCGAAACGGCAGAAACACTGGGTCAAGAGTCTTCTACCAAGAGGTCAGGACTTGTCGGCAAGATGAAAGACATAAGGGTGAGCTCCTTGATTACTTTCCCCTACATCTCCTTCATTCTTCTACAGGATAATATTACGGACCGCATCCCATCTCAGCACAAGGAGACTGCTCAGAATGGATATGAGCGAGGCCGACGCTTCCTTACTGAAGAGTATTTCCCAGAAGAGAGGCGAGACCAATTCATTTACCGTGGCAAGAAGATGATCATCGAGTGTCAGAAGCATGACGACTACCAGGCTTCCATTCGATGGCTCCTCGGTTATATTGAGGAGTACGCTAAACACGGTCGTACCACTGCTACTAGCGGAGCCAACACGGCTCAAGGAGTCACATCTGTGAGTTGTAGCTGACTGATCGAGTCGAAGCTACTGCTTATACAAGCCGAAGGATAAACATGTCGACCTCGCCATAAGGGAGCTGCGAACTCTCCTTGAACGCTTTGCTAATGGCACCTCGCTTGATATCATTATCGATGCGGCTAATGTTCTAATTGATGACTCTCGACGAGACCCTGAGCTGCGCGATTGGTTCAAGCATGTTGACGCCTATATCCGCAAGGTCGGTACAAGTCCCTTTACTTGAGACAGGCCACCCATCTCTCCTTAGGTTCTCCTCGAAGCCGGATATGTTTTGGAACCTGACTGTAACACCCAAGGAAAACATCTCCGCGAAACCGGCCGCAAATTCTATGACGACAAGTACCGTGGTCACTTTGACAATCTTTTCAACTCTGTCAGCACCTGGTTCAAAGCTATGGGTGAAGACCCGGTAAATATGCACATTTGTTGCAGTGGCGAGGTGGCTGATGTATGCCTGATAGTTGAACAAACGATTTGGAGAAGACTGGGCACGGCTCACCAGGGATTTACTTTTCGACAGCGAAGGTAGTCTCAAGTTCAAACCGGAGCTTTGGGGCGATATTCGGAAAGTTATTCTTCCACAGATCATCGACAAAGTCAGCACAACTGGATTCCTTTTCATCAGCTTGCGCTAACCGGTAGTCACAGGTTGGATATATCCCCATCCCGCGCATTGAATACACTGATGAATCCCTTGATCTCGTCGTCGAGAATCTCACGCTTCAAGGCCGTAACCTCTTCCCTAATATTATTTCTATGGAAGCGCACAATTTCGTCAAGTTTTCGCCGTACAATGCTATCCGTGACGATTCCCGTCATCGCATTACCTTGACATTCGAGCAGATGCAAGCGGACATGCGAGACGTCGCGTTTTATTACCATAAGAAGTCAGGCATTCCCAAGATGAAGGACTCGGGGTTGGCCGATGTTCTACTGGGTGGTGAGGGTCTTAGTGTGCGTGTCCTCGGAGCTTGGTCCACCGGTCGTTCATTACTGACTCGTTGCTAGGCCACTGTTGTCCTCCACTCTACCACCCGGGATAAATCGTCCGTCTTCACGGTTGAGAGTGTTCACGTCAAGGTAGACACGCTCAAGTTCTCGATCCGGGACTCGAAACACGATTTCCTTTACAAGACATTGAAACCGCTTGCCACTGGGCTTGTGAAACGCCAGATCCAGAAAGCCATACGTGATGCACTAACGACGGGTCTTGAGTATGTTGATGGACAGCTTGTCGCTGTTCGCGACCGCATGGCCAGCGCCAAAGAAACGGAGGGAGAGAGTCGAATTAACGCCCTGAAGACGGTAGGCTTTACCCGGTGATATATGGTTGCCGGTGATAGCTGATATGAGTCGCCCAGATGTTCCAGCGTAAGGACGCGGGGTCTATCAAGAGTTCCGAGCGAGGATCCCACTTCAAGATTGTCAACAACAAGCGAAATTCGATTGTGGCAGAAGGACACCCTGCTGGGTGGGTGAATCGTGCGGAGGAGAAAGAGAAGGAAGCCACGCGGGGTGCTGAGTGGAGGTCGGACGCGTGAGTTGTTATTAATCATATCTCCGATGAAGGATTGAATACTCATGGCGATTAGGTTCAATATTATTAACTGAGCTGAACGGAATGCTACTTTCACTATGGAACCTCCCTTTCTCCCCTCTCTCATACCTGTTGTACTATACTGGACTTACTACTTTGATTGAAATAATAATAGCTTCTGGACCCACATCGCAGGAGGTATGGCTTGGTATTTTCAGGGACTCATGTGTGGGAGTAGGTGGGAGTGTGTAGGTGACAACAGGTATGTAGCAATGGAACGGCGGAATGGAGGGAGAACCCTGGGGAATCGGTTCCGGTGGAGTAACGGCACACGTGTATCGAACCATGAATCCATGACAAGTGGATGCACCGCTGCTGTGGGTCAGAGCAGCTGTCCGAGCATCTAGTTCTATGGTGTTATTGTAAACCTAACCCCCAGGTGGAACAACTTCAGGCCGTTTTGACCATAGAGGGTCTTCACATAGACATTTCATCAATGGAGAGGAGTGCGGCTTTAGTAAGGATTCCATAAGCGGTTATATCAACGCTCACGTGTCAGCTATAAAATAAAGTTGGCCGATCGGAAAGTCGGTCGTAACGACTTTTAATTTTTGCCTCAAAACTAGCGAGAAGGTCGACATTTCTCAAAAGTACCTTCGATACCCCATTTTCGCCTTTCTCCTGGATACCCTTCCCTCCCTCATAGATCACTCATGCACACATTTGTCGATGTCTGCCAAACTTCGGGGCTAGACGCTCTGAAACGGGATGAAATTTGGTACGAAGACGGAAACATAATACTTCAAACCGATACCTCGTTGTTTCGCGTTTACAGTGGTCTTTTAGCTGCCAGGTCTTCCGTATTCAAGGACATGTTGACATTTCCCCCACCGCCCGATGGTAACACCACACTCGATGGGTGTCCCGTTGTGCGTGTGTACGACTTGACGGAGGACCTGGGGTATTTCTTGAACGCCGTGTTCGACTCCAGGTAAGCTTATTTGATTTTCTGGTCTGACTTTTCTCCGACCCGGGAACCACGGTGTACTAACGCTTTCACCTCTTATGTTGCTTCCGCCAATCCCGCACTTGGCTCCAGCTACTTTGAGCCCCCTCCGTCTCCCACCGAACTCTGCATCGTGGCCGGCGTTCTCCGACTGAGTACCAAATACGACGTGCAGTTCCTCCGAAGGCGAGCCCTGCAGCATCTTGCCGCCACTTTCCCGAGTACCCTGGATGCGTGGCACCAGCGTGACAAGACCCGTACAATTCCGCCTGTCGATAATACCCCGTTTGCCGCGCTGCAGCTCGCACGCGAATTTGATTTGCCGTGGATTGTACCCGCGATTATGTACTGCATTAGCAGTCACCCGTTGATCAAGTCCATTGACGGGACCGAGTGGACCGGGAAGAAGATCCAGCTTTCGCCTGAGGACCAGCGCATTGCGCTCCTCGGCCGGGAGAAACTGCTGATGCTCCAAAATAGATATTCGGTGAAGCTGTCACTTTCCCCTCCTGTCGAGCAGGAGTCTGGGTCCGGCTCCGAGTCTGGCGAGGGGAAATGCGAGAGACACGAGAGTTGTGTGATGACAAGGCAGAGAGTGCCGGAGATAATTACGGGTTGGACGGTTGCGTGTTATCTGGACTTTTATCGGGAGCATGAGCATTTGTTAGAAATGGGGCTGTGTAAAGCTTGTCATGCGGGGTTTGTGCGCTGCCAGCAGATGCTTGCGAGGGAGATGTGGACGACACTTCCGTTTATATTCGAGTTGGATGATTGGACTAACCTAGAGAGGCAGAGGGAGAGGGCCTCGGAGTGACATACCCATTGCTTATTTGTTGTCTTGTTGGGGCTAGAGCCTATTATAATTGATGTTTGATTCTTTGTCTTTGTCATGTCCTTGATCTGTTGTGGGGGGAACATAAGGATCTGTTGCCATCACGGGGCTCTAACGCTTCCTGATCTCCATCTCGACACACTACCGCCCTCGACACAACCGTCCCTTCGCAAGCAACTCAATGTTGTAAAGTGGGCGCAGCTGCCTGGCGACCATCACCCTCCCTATAAGCACCCGTCGCCGCTCATACCCCCCGTGCTGGCGCCACTACTTTTTCTTCTTTCGTTCCACCCCCGCCTGGTGTCGTCCTTTTTTTTTTTTCTTTGTCTCCTCTTCGTATCCGATCCCGAGATCCCTGCCTGCGGCAGCGATGCTAGGCTTTCTATGGTCCGTCGACTCAGCCATGCACTTGCACAATAGTTCACATACCGATTAATGCAATCAGGACCGTTTTATTGTTCCTCCGGCTGGCCGTCGCACTCCACCTCTCCCTCCCCGATCGAGCCACTGTGGACGTACCTGTTGCAGTCAACTGGACACAAGAGCCCGGCGATCCTGATAAGTGGGATCTCCGCATGACCCAGGACCATGCGGATGAGGGGCTGATCCTGGCGAACATGAACACAAAGGGTGCTTCCTCAGGGATAAAGGAAATCAAATTCCCTAAGACAGGGTAAGATATAGACCTTCGTCTTCACGTCTTGCCCCCAACTCGCTGCTGATTCTCAAGATAACAAACCTAGAGAGTATAAGCTTGTGGCAGTTGTTAGGGCGGGGTAAGTTGGAATTGCCCGTTCTGCAAAACGAAAATGAGGGGCTGAACTCATATGTTATAGACCCAATGAAAGTGGTTTTCCTCAGATCGGGATGTCTAATTCGGTTTTGGTAGCGGACGATCACCCGAAGCCAAAGTAAGCTCTTTGCTTTTTGTATGTCTTTTCCACTGTCCATCAAAATTCAACACCATTTGCAGTGGCATGGCTGTAGACCCGCCTATATCAACCGATATTGTTTCAACCACTTCCAGCTCGGATATCTCTCCTACCACTCAGATTGGCCCTCCTCTCCCTTCCCTGTGAGCGTAAATACTCTCTTGTCTGCCTCTGGCCTAACATCTGCTCAGAACTCGACGCCCTGATCTTTCTGCTATGCCGACTGTTTCACCAGTCCCATCCTCTAATCACGCACTATCATCAACCAACATCCTGGAGATCGTAGCAGGTGTCCTAGGTGGGTTGGCCACTCTCGCCGGCGCCATAGTCCTCTTTGTCTATCTACGACGACGACGCAGGCGAGCCAAAACACGACGTCAAGTGATATTCCATCGTGAGTTGATGGTTCAGCGGAGACCCGGGCCCTACGTTGCTTCAGCGTCGTTCTCGTTTGACGCTGAGACTGGGAGCTTGAGTGACACCAGCAGCAATAGTGGTCGGAGCTACGCGACTCCTTTTGCGACTCGATCTCCGGGACGATGATCTATGCCCAGGAACCCATCGCTTTAGTGATTTGTTGGGTTGCTTTGACGAACTGACGATAATGGACTTGGGGGGTTTCTCGGTGAGATTAAGGGGGCTGTGGGACTTGTAAGTAAGCAAGTAGTTACTGAGAATCTTCAATGTATTTTTGCCACTGGAAATCAGATTACTGCGCAAGCATTCTTCTAATGCAACCGAGCCACCCCCTCCATGGCGCATGAGATGGTGCTCAATACGCATCTTTTGTGGAAGGCAGAAGCAATGTACCCTCTCATGTGCATCCCTGAGCCCTTGACTTCGACATCACCCATCGTTCCTGGTAGTAGGTGGACCAGGGTTACAGTCTTCCCAGCAAAGTTCGTCTTTACTACCCAAAGCTGTTAGGGGTAAAAGGTGTGAGGGAGTTAAGTATCAGTTGTGCTGCTTAGGCAAATGTCAAACTCGGGCGGGCGCGCCGGCCAAATGTCAGCCAATTCCCCACTGCTGTAGTACGTATGTACATAAGTAGTTTAATAATAGAGTTCCGTGCGCAACCACTTGCATCGCATGAAGATCCCTGGGGTGAGTATGAGATGGGATGGGATGGGCTGTCGCTTTCGCGGCTACATTTGTGCCCTCGATCAAAGCCTCGGTTGCTCGTGCCAAGGGAAGGCGAAGGGGGACGGTTGACAGGTCAACTTAGCGAGGGCATTGGAGCCGGGGGAGGTGTACGCGATTTTTTTCTCATGGGTACCTTTAACATCACACGTGGTAGGATCCTATCGATGCTCTGAAAAACCAAAAAAAATATAAAATGAAATGGATTTACGACAATAGAGATTCTTTATTCATCTCCTACTCGCGTGCGTCCGGCGACACGCGGTGTGAGTAGTTGCGAGAATATGTTCCAACTCACTTCTGATAGGGTTCAACAGTGAGAGAGCGTGGGTTGAGCGCCCATCCCAGGCCGTAAGGCACATTTGAGGAAAGCGAAGCACATCACTGAATCCTTGAAGTACCAAATCCATGCTCCCACCCTCCAACTCATTTCCGAGCCTCGGATGGGCTTTGGGATAAAGGATAAATCAATAAAGAGCTAGTATGAATTAGAAGACTTCGTTATTAGATGTAGGTTTGCCTTGAGTAGTGCTGCTTGGCAGAATTACAAGTCGCGTGCGACTATGCTTACCTCATGTGACGGAATGATTCTGCCCCTGAACGGTGAGCGCGCTTGGTAGCACTGGGTGTACCCGGCAGCGTCTTTGCCGGAGTGCCATCACCTTCCACTCCCAAGTGCTGTTGCCAAGAATCCACCTTGCTGATCGCACCCCTGATTATGAGCATAACTTGAGCCTTGTCGTCAAGGAGCGAAATCCTATACTCCAGCGCTCCAGCACTCCCCCTCTTTTCTCTTACCCCCTGAAGATTGTGGCGGGCCCACGATATGGCTGGCCTTCGGAACCAGTCCTTTGACGACCGCGAGACCACTTCGCTTATTTATGGGGGCATCTGGTTCAAACAAGGGGCCTGGAATGCCTCCCATACAGGAGAAACAGGTACTCTCACCAGCTCAAGCGACCTCAATGCAAACGTGACTTTTGTGAGTCTGGCGCCCCGACCTCTCCAACTTCAGCTCACCTTGGGTTAGATATTTCCCGTCCCAGCCGTAGCGTTTTACTACTATGGCATACCTCGATCAAATGGCGGGACATACGGAATTTGCATAGACTGCGATCCCAATGGACGCATCTTCGATACTATCGATGCTGTCAACCGTAGTGATGACGGGAAAAACCCTCCAGTATGTTTTATGACAAATATTTGTATTGAGTATCATTAGCCCTTTCTAGGTTGTGCTGTACTCGCGAAAGTTTCAAACTCCTGGAGTACATGAAGTTATTCTCCGAAACCAGCCCGACACCCGATTTGCAAATAATAATTCTCAAATTACCATTGACCGCTTTGAAATTGAAGTGGTTGATCCTAATACAACTCCACCTACTTCCTCAGCTGCGGCCGATCCAATACCAACAACCACTGTTACTCCAGGGCAGGAACTAAGGGGGGCTAAAACAATACCTGTTGGCGCTATTATTGGCGCTATTATTGCCATACTTGCAGTATTCTTGTTTGTGGGATGGTGGTGTTTGTTAAGGAGACGGAGGAGGATCCATGACGAAGTTGGTAATGCTAGCGAGATTTTACCGCACATACCACTCCCTAGCGCGCAGAGAATACCACCATCAGAGGGCAGAGGCGGGAAGCAACCACATGCGACTAGTTCTTCACTTGGCTCAAGGTCGGATTGGATGTCATCAATGGGTCCTCCCGCTACTGTCACCACAGCCAGTACAACAAGAGTACCAAAGAGAGAAACGGATGCTGGACCTGTGGCAGGAGATGATGATTTGGAGACACTACCACCAGAGTATGAACAAGTCATTGGACATGGAAGGAGGTCAATTGGAAATGCAGCTGGAAACGCAGGAAGATTGCCTCCGGTACATTCTGCAGGGAAACGTTAGGCAGTTATTTTGAGGTGGTTATATAAAGTTTAGGCGTGATATTAGTGTATGCATGTCACCTTTAAATCATGTCCTTTTAGCATTGGGGTTATCCCCTTGGTGGTCTGGAGTATCGAGATTTGAGTCAATTGAATCGTTCAACCCCAACTACATCCAATCATGGCCATAACTATTACTTGGAAGCCTGGAAGGACAGTTGTGTGTGGAGGCCACGTGTAGCCTAGCAGTATACCAACTCAAATCAAAACCGCTGGCTGACAAGTCTTGTGTTCTGCAGTAAGCGATTTAACGGTTCAATGTCCCTAAAACACTATATCATATAATATTTGATACAGGCAACTGGGCTGTCCCAGCTGCTGCTCCACTGCGGGTCGCACCCAGCCATGCCTCCAACCTAGAGCTTGTGGGAGATGTGTTTCAGCTGGCGCTTCTGCCATTCTGAGTGGGCAAGCTTGCGTAATTCGGCTTTAATCACCTTGCCAGAAGCGTTCTGTTCTAATTACAAAGTAAGATAAGATCAAAAATATAGTAGAGTTTACGTACCAAAAGGTGTTTCTTGGACGATTACCATCACCGGAACAGCAAATCTTGGTAACCTAGAGGAATGGCACAGATTGTCAGTGTAGGCGGAACATTGCAATATCCCACTAACCGGTTCCGTGCCAAAGCAATCAAAGATTCTTCAGTAACCTGAGCCCTGTTCTCAGGTCGAACCGACACTATGGCAGCCACTTGCTCGCCTAGACGTTTATCAGGTATACCTACAACAGCAACCTCTGCAACGTGGGGATCAGTGTAAATCGCGTTTTCGACAGATATGGAGGCCTGTCCCAAGTGAATGGGGCAAACTCTTATGTGAGGATGTGGCAACGTACTATATTTTCTCCTCCACGGATGATTATATCCTTGACTATCTGCCTATTAGTAATGAGCACACAAAATCAAGCTGAATAAACGAACTCCTATCACGAATGTAAAGGAAACCTTCATCATCCATAAAGCCCAGGTCACCCATCTTCAGCCAGCCATCTTTAGTCAGTACCTGTCCAATGTTGGAGTTAACCCGGGTGTAACCTCCCAAATCAGAGCATTACCTTCTCTGTTGCAACTGAAGCATATTATGGGCACCTCTAAAACTATTCCAACTATGTCACCTACCTGGATCGCGCCAGTACTCTTTCATAACGTTAGGCCCTCGTATCCAAACTTCGCCAACCGTGTTTAATGGGGCCTGTTTGTCACCATCCATGATAATAATATCATTGACCGGGGTAGGTAAACCGCTGTGAGGGCTTGAAGTCACTCTCATGAGCATGAAATAATCATAGTGTACCAGGATGCTGTCCGAGTGACGTAGTCTTCGCCAGCTAAGGTATGTGGTCAGCATACATAATACCAGGTATTGCCAATACTTACAAACAGCGACCGCTACAGCATTAGTCTCTGTTGATCCATACACTTGACCCCTGTTGAGATGAGATCGCGGACGTAACACTGCCCTTTGATACATACATTACAGCTGCTGGGAACGCCTTGTGAGCCCTTGCAGGTAACGTATCGTGTGCGGGTGCACCGCCAAACACAAGTCCTTCCAAGGGATAGCCTGCGAGTGCGCTGTCGGCAAGGTCGGAGACCATTGATGGCACCCTACAGCAGCTGTTAGCGTGTCTATTATCTGATAGTTGCAGTACCTACCCGCCTGCAACCGAGATGTTCTCCTCCTTGATCAATCTTTTGCAATTAGTGAGAGATCTTGTCTAAATATAACATGTCGATCGTATTACCTTATTGCTAATTTTCAAAATAAATGAGTGCCGAGGGCTGTATATGGCATTAGAAGAACGAACCTTCCTGGACATCCCATTTGCGCATGAGCACCATTTTATAACCGCCCATCGTTGACATCATCTACATAAAATTCACGGTCAGGATAGGTGGTAAGATACGAAGTCGTTCTGCTCACAACCCGACTAGTAGCACCGGCGACGTGAAAGAGAGGCACAGATACCAGTGAGCTCTTTTGAGGCCCTTGGATAGGAGTGGGAGGAATATCCTCGCCGCGACGCAGTATAGCGCGACGAGAACCAACAAGGACCTGCGCGTCTTTAAGCAAGTACCAACGCACTTGAGCGGGAACACGCACATTGGCGGCATTTGTGAGCCACTGGCGTTGCGTGCTTAAAACACCTTTAGGGAGACCTGTCGTGCCTGCTAATGCATGAAAAATATGCGGCAATAGTCTAAGGTGAGAACTTGCCTGATGTGAACAGGATGGATGCGTTATCCTCAGCAGTAATGCCAGGATCGTCTGCCAGGATACTCTGCGAGTCGCCCTTAAAATTCTGTAAGGCTGTTTCCCATGCTTGCATGCCATTCCACCGTCTTTTGCTTTCATGGGCTTCTAGGACCAAAATCCCAATTGTCCCAACGTCCGAGGCTAACTTTGAGACACTGGGCTCTAGACAATCGGCACGCTCTAGGTCCAGTATGACGAGCTTAGGCTCGACATGTACGATGCAATGCTGTAGCACCTCAGACGGTAGCCACCTATGTAGATTGTCAGGTGGGGAAACCCCCAACCGAGAGGCACACGTACGCATTAGCCAGAACGGATACAGCGCCAATGAGGTCTGAGACAACAACCCGTGATTGAATGGTCTTTGCATTTGCAGAAGAGCACGTACGACAAGCCCAAAAGGCTACTATGAAGTCCGGATAGTTGCGCGAACAAATGCAGACACGATCGCCTGAGAGACCCAATTAAGATGAAAGAACAGGAGGGAGCCGAATAACGACGGACCTTTGCAGACATTGTAGACATTGCGGAACATTGCAGCTGCCCTCACTGAACGCTCAAAGACCTGCTTGTAGGTGATCCTCTGCTTCTCATAGACCACATACACCGCGTCCTGGTGTTTCTTGGCGTATAGAAGCCAGAAGGCACGCAGAGAAGGCCATAAATTCTTGTATGTGCGCAAAAGTCGCCCATCAATGAGTCGCGTCTCCATTTCATGCAAGGTGCCAGGTGCGCATAAAATTGCATCGGCTACGGGGAAGAATGTCAAGATTCCTACCGCTGACAGCGTTCTTCAGCAACATGCCTTCGGGTATCGTCCTCTTCGGGTTCCAACCGGACATGAGGAGGTGAACGAGTGAGCTGCGTGGAGAAAGAACTGATGCCTGATGATTCGTCTTAGTCCCTATGGACGTATTGACCCCTCTTGGGTACCTTCACACTGTTCGTGGCAATCGCGTGATTCAAGAAGGCGAGCCAAAATTAGAACGCTAAGATCATTATGTAATCAACCCATGTGCTTTCCTAGCCCAAAACACAACCAAAACCCGTCAACGAGCCGGGCTTACTACTATCGACTACTGCAATCTCTCGAGCCGAATAGTAGTAATGTCGCACATTGGCTATACCCACCAAACTGCCGCGAAGTTTCCTCACACATGGCTCTTCTATTTCACACGGTGATAATGCCCCAACCAGTTCAAGTCGAGTGAAGTGTGCAGGCACGGATCATCGCTGAGCAACTCCTCAAATACCTGCATAAAATTCAGTGATTTTCCCGCCCAGGGTATGTCGACTCACCGCCCATGACTAAGATACAGAAAGACTCTCCATTCCAAACAAATCGGGAAAGACAAGGTACGTATCGCTACTGCAACCAACCACACGACGCTGTCGAGATGGCTATCTCTTCAAGTGTCTGATGTACGATATGTCAGACAAGACCTTCACATTTTAGCAACTAAGCTGTCATCGATTCATCACTCGCCAAGCCACTCACTAGTCTGCAGCTCGATCAAAGGCCCACAACGGTAACCTCTGCTATAGTCCCCATCGTATTTCTTGCAGTAGTGGACCACCTCGGTGGGCTCGTTCAAACACAGCGCCCATTGTTGTTTGAAACTTTGCTTCCAGAATCATACCATGGCGGTTGACTGGAAGCATCTTCCTCTCCTTTTCTCTCAGTCAGACGACAGATGGACCGCTTCAGTGACGTTCTTAGATCTATACCGTGTCGTTATATGTTTCGGACAGCTTTAGCCTAGGCACCATTTGCAATCTGTCATACCAACTTAGAGCCGATGGTTCAAACATAGCCTTACTCGATTGCCTGTCTGGCAAAGAACAGGCTTGTCGAGATATAAGATGACGACCCTGCCATCCTCCGGTTCATCACCACAAACCCTTATTTGACAAAACTCGTCTCGCTCCGTGCCCAACATGCAATTTCAACTTGCTCTCGTCCTTGCAATTATCCCTTTCATCCACGTATATGCAGCTCCTACCGGATTCTCCAGCATTGATGTTGAGGCCCGAGCATGCACTCCACCATCAGTAAACGCTGCGACCATCGACCTCATTAAAGAGTTCGAGGGCTTTGTCCCAAAACCAGCCCCAGACCCTATTGGTCTTCCCACCGTTGGCTTCGGTCATCTTTGCAAGTCCAAGAACTGTGCCGAGGTGCCGTTCCCTTTCCCACTCACCCAGGCTACCGCCTCGTCCTTGCTCCAGAGTGACTTGAAGACATTTACCAAGTGTATATCCGATGACATAAAGGATACTGTCAAGTTGAACGCCAACCAGTACGGTGCCCTCGCATCATGGGCGTTCAATGAAGGTTGTGGAAATGTCGGGTCGTCATCGTTGATCAGGAGGTTGAACAATGGTGAAAACCCGAACACAGTTGCGTCTGAAGAATTGCCAAAGTGGCATTTGGCTGGAGGCAAGGTGCTCGCTGGGTTGACCAGGAGAAGGGCGGCAGAGGTTAAGCTGTTCAAGACAGCGTCGAGTACCATTTCCCACCCCCCACCGTGCAAATAGACTACTCCATCGATTAGCACAGCTGTTAATCCACACACGACATTTTTGTATTAGTGATTATCTGATGATGTAACGTGGTTTATACCCCCCCCCCCCCGCCTCTTTTTGTGTGCTCTCCTCAGTTCTCATGTATAATAAAAGTGCTGAGATGAGCCTTTTCCTACACTTATTCCGCCCTTAGCCTTACTCAAGCACACCCTAGCATATTACTGTCGTTTACAGAACTCATGCAAATGTCTTGGCAGGACGGATAAGACATACACAATACCAAAACTATCCTAGTAAGTTACCAACCATATATATATCCTCGGATAATCCACCTTGCCGGCCCCGCCAAAGTCTAGTAGCATGAAGTCTGTACTCCTATCTTTCACCATGATATTTGTATCACGAATATCACCATAAACTTTTCTTCACTATTTCCTCTTGCCACACCTTCTCTCGCTGTTCCGTGTGCATCTCAGCAAGGCTAGTCCATGACTCATCAAGAAACTCCTTGGCCTGAGCATCATTTGTGAATTTTCTTTCCGTACTAGTGGCACCTATCAGATAGTGTCGCTTAAATCTTCAAGCTTCAAGCTTCGGGCTTGAAAGTTCTCAAAATGGATGTACCACCTGCTACATCATTCAGTATTATTACAAAATACTACTACGTACAAGGGCCTCAGCGGTAAACATATTTATAGACAAATACCTGACTATCTGAGCAATTGTCCTACGAACAGAGTCGGGGCTTTATGTCTGCCGCAAAGCTACAATTTCGAAGGAATTTGTTTAGACTGGCGTTTCTCCCATTCTACACAAGCAAGTTTGCGCAGCTCGTCTTTCATAACCTTCCCTGAAGCATTTTGTTCTGATTATATCAGATGAAATGCCATGAAGCAGCTTTCGCGAGCGCATCTGAATTTACCCACCAAAAGGTGTAGATTGAATCATCACCATCACCGGAATAGCAAACCTGGGCAGCCTGGACCATAGCTCCGTTAGGGCAAGATCGTATACTAGCACACCTCACATACCGCTTCCGCGCTAAAGCAATCAATGACTCCTCAGTAACATGAGCCATGCTCTCCGGCTGGACTGCTACTATAACGGCCACTTGCTCGCCTAGCCGCTTATCAGGTACACCCACAGCAGCGACTTCCGTGACCCGAGGATCCGCTTGGAGCGCATTTTCGACTGATACAGAATCCTGCTAGAATGTTGAATCCAATGCGGAATGTTGAGTCCATGGCAGCCTACGATATTTTCCCCTCCTCGAATGATGATATCCTTGACTAGTTACGAGTCAGCTAATGAGAGAGAGACACACAGAATAAATAGCTGACTTCGACCGCGAATATAGAGGAACCCATCGTTGTCTAACAGACCCAAGTCTCCTGTCTTCAGCCAGCCGTCTTTGGTCAAGGCCTGCCCAAATCCATAATTAGCTTAGTATTATCTCCACAGTAGAGAACCACCTTCTCAGTCGCAGCTAGAGGATATCATAAACACACTTGAAAATTTATTCGAGCTATATTGCTCACTTTGATCACCCCAGTACTCTTTCATCACATTAGGTCCTCGTATCCAAACCTCGCCAACCGTAGTTCGGAGGTGTTTGTATATCACCGTCCATGATGACGATATCATTGACAGGAGTGGGTAGGCCACTACAGGAGCTTGAGACTAAAGCTAGATGAGGGGAAAGTCCGTCATACCATGACGCCATCCGAGCAATATAGTCCTCTCCCGCTAAGGAGCATCAGCACCGCGTGGGACCGTTGCAACCACCTGGGCTCACAAATGCTGACTGCCGCACTATTAGTTTCTGTTGATCCGTACGCTTGGCTCCTGTTGCGAATGGGTACATATTCTTATCACTGCGGTTCGGAGTTACATACATTACAGCTGTTGGGAATGCCCTACGGGCCTTTGCAGTTAGCGTTTCGTGTACTGGGGCGCCGCCTAACATAAGGCCTTCGAGTGGATATCCAGCAAGAGAGCTCCCGGCGAGGTCAGAAACCATCGAAGGAACCCTTTATCCGTTGTTAGCAAATCAACATCCGGAGATTAAGGGCGAGACAAACCCTCCCGCCATTGAGATGTTTTCCTCTTTGATCAGTCTTTTGCATTTCGTAGCCGTCATGAGACAATCCTCTCTAAAACGAGATAGGAACGCGATACCTTATGGCTGAACTTCATGTTAGCTCGGAAGCACTGGTTGTAGTCCATGGAACGAACCTTCCTGGACGTCCCACTTCCGCATAAGCACGATTTTACTACCATTCATAGTTGCCATCATCTACATCAAAACTTTCGTTAAGAGCGGTGGATAAGCCTCGAACGGGTATACACACAGCACGACTATTAGAACCAGTAACATGAAATAGAGGGACTGGAATCAGCACAGTCTTCTGAGGTCCCCGGACGGGAACAGCAGGGATATCCTCGCCACGACGCAGGGCTGCCCGGCGAGAACCAACCAGCACCTAAACTCTCGTTAGACACATCGCTAATAAGCTTGTGGACTCGACCACCCACATTCGCTGCATTTGTGAGCCATTGACGCTGTGTGCTTAAGACACCTTTGGGCAGGCCAGTTGTCCCTACAAAACATAAAAAGCAAATCACAATGTCCAAATTTAAAACATACCCGACGTGAACATGATGGACGCGTTATCCTCAGGGACTATACCTGGATCAACCCTCAATATACCCTCCGGATCCCGCTTGTAGTGATCCAAAGCCACATCCCATCTTTGCATACCGTTCCACTGCCCCTTCCCTTCGTGCGCTTCTAGCACCAGGAACCCGATTATTCCGGCCTCTCCCACCAAACTTTGGACACGGGGCTCTAGAACGTCGGCACGTTCTGGGTCTAGTATGATGAGCTTGCACCCGGTATGAGCGACACAGTGATATAAAACGTCCACAGGGAGCCATCTAATTGAGTCGTTAAAAGAGCAAACACGTCTGAAAGGCTCACTGACGCGTTAACCAAGACAGATACAGCCCCGATGAGGTCTGGACGAATAAATAGTGGGTAAATGCTCACACTTGCGGAAGTGAGGATCACCTACGACAAGCCCAAAATGCAACTAAGAAATCTGGATAGTTGCGCGAGCATATGCAGACACGATCGCCTGAGAGGCCCGCTGGGTTGAAAGAGCAAGAAGGGGTAACCGAGCGATCACAGACCTTTGCAAACACCGTAAACATCACGAAACATTGCCGCCGCTTTCACGGAACGGTCGAGGAGCTGACGGTAGGTAATCCTCTGCTTCTCGTAAACCACATATAACGCATCTCCATGTTTGTTGGCGAAAAGAAGCCAGAAGGCACGCAAAGAGGGCCATAAGTTCTTGTATGTGCGCAAGAGTCGACCATCGATAAGTCGTGTCTCGAGTTCATGCAGAGTTCCAGGCGCACAGAGGATCGCATTGGCTGCGAGAGTGTATCAAGGCTTCCATTGTAGTAGCCATGACTAGGACCCGGGATAACTTACTTTTAGCGAGTGTCCTTTTGGGCTTCCAGTCGGCCATTGAGGGAATGAGTACTGAGCTCACGTTTAGAGCTCAGAGGCTATAGGGCTGGGACTGAGACTGTCGTGGTAAGAATTCGCTCCGGGTAGTTGAGTGGCCGTCCATCATCGATGTTTGTTTACGAAAGCGAGAAGAGATCTCAGGATAAAATTAAAGTGCCGATATGATCACGTTCCGTATTCCTGTCCAGGTTCAAAGGGCTCATGCACCATGGGTCAAAACGTGCTCCCCCCACTTCGTGCCGGGCTCCTCTTTTTTTTTAACCATCCTTCGTCCCCTCCTCTCGACCATGGCTGGTGGCTGACCTGATAGACAGTAATTAGGTGCCTACCAGGCTTTGGCCCCGCTCGGTTTCTTTCTGGCTTTACCTAGGAGATGAAGGTGGTGTCCTTTCAAGCCCGCATCAGGCCGATACTATGGCTGACTGGAAGGTCGGACAGTCACGATGATCAATCGCACCAGCCAACCCGAGCTCCACCGCCACCCGATACCATCGAAGTCAATAGGGGCTCCAACCCAAAAATGGATTGAAATTTCAATGGCTGGGGTGACTTGTCTTTATCCGCAACTACACGAGACACTTGCTTAAAAATGCTTAAATCCGATTTAAACACCAAAGAATAGCTAATTATAAGTAATTGCAGCAATTGAGCCACTGGAAAGCAAGGAATGTTCGTCCGCCATTCCAGCCGGCCCTAAACGCATAGTAAATACTTATGGGTACTCTGGTTGGAACAGCACTCATAACGTACACTTCATCCAGCACTAATTTTACTACATGATACCAAGCGTCGCTCGTATAACGCCGCTTCTTTTTCTTCCCAAGAGGCGGACTCTCTGTGAAAGAATTCCAGACCGTTCTCCTCTCCCGAGATATTTGACAAAGAATGGAGTCGTTTGGGGAGTTGTGTGGTAGCGCCAACACTTTGATTGGCGGTCCTTCATCGGAAAGGGGTCGGGGTCGAGGATTTGGATATCGCCCCGTACCGAGGCTGGGGCCGATTCCATTTGCTTATGATCCCTCGCGCTGGCTTGAATGCCAATGAGAATAGCGATCTCATCATCAAAGCAGCATCAATTTTCAGGCAGTCTGATGATAATTTTTTGAAGCCCCCCTCTCCGTCGAAAGGTCACCAGGGGGTCCATCCACATCAAGCCAGGGTCAACAGTGTACACAATGCCTTCAAGTGGCTCCAATGGCTATCTTATTCTTCCACATGATCAGCACTCAAGCACTCAAGAATGCATGAAAAGGAATAAACCAAAATGACATAAGTTCGTGACGGTATTGACATCCACGGAAGTGCGCCCGAGGCCGAATTGAAGGCGGGCGAAAATGGGAACTGAACATCCCGACGTCGGGATGTTGGGGTCCGCTCTACTCAAGGAAATATTCCAGTGCAATCAGGAAGGGTCAAATTCCCTCTGCAGTGGGCAACTAGTTTTTGGCGTGAAGCGAGCGTGATGGAGCGTGATGAGCGTGAACCCCGATTGCCGAGCGTGAATCGTAGCGTGAGTGGGCGTGAATTGAGCGTGATTGGGCTTGGTTAAGCCTGAGTCAGTGTGATTTGAGCGTGATCCAGTGTGAATTTGGCGTGATGAGCGTGAGTGGAGCGTGATGAGCGTGATGTTGAACGTGAAAAGGCGTGAAGTGAGTGTGGAGACGTGATGCAGCGTGGCGAAGCGTGAGGAAGCGTGATACCGAGCGTGAAGTCGAGCGTGGCTTGATAGCTTCCAGTTGCTAACTCCTTATCTCTTAAATTTACTAGTACCAAGATCGGTATGTTTGTGCCATTAATTTTGCTGATCTAAATTACAATCATTGTGTGATTAAAGCTGTAATGTAGATCCAAATATTTTTGCAGCTGCCTAATGAGTAGATTGTGCTATCGAGACGTGAGCGCACTGATTAGATCATCTTGAAGCTTATCACTCTGAGCGTGAAATAGGCCATCAAGCGTGAATGGACCCTTCACGCTCTGTGGAGTCGTCACGCCAAAAACACGTCGCCCCCTCTGCAATCATCCTCAAGCTTGAGTGCTCTTACTGGCGTTATTCCTTTACACAACGGGAATCCTTCCGCCTGCACAAAGAAGCTGTGCATGCATATCCAGGTTAAGGGTGTGTTTGGATCACGACCCTTGAGGCGTTCCATTATCCTGTATCCTTGTCACCACCCAGCTGCGAAGCCCTCAGTTTTGGGTGTTCCTCGTGTTCCTCCACTAAATGATTACAGCTGGAGGCTCAGTCATGCACCGAAGAAATATTTGTACAAGTGCATATAATTCCGTGACTACCGGAAGTTACATAGTGTACATGGGAATAGCGGCTATCATGAAGCAAGTCTCGAGAAGTAAGAGGCCATGACAGGATCAGCGACTTATAAGCGGAATCGATGCGGGACGTTTTAACAATACGTCCTGTTTACCAGATTCGACCTTTGCCCTATCGGACCGCAAAACGCAGCCGGTGGCGAGTTTAGAGTTAAATCAGGTCCAAATAACTAGCCAAGACGTAGGGTGCACAACTTGACGAATTGTTTATTATATCTGTACACCAACCACACAAGAAAACCATACACAAGGCATTACTCCACAGATATCTAATAGTAACCGGGTGCCGTGCAACCACTGGCAGTACCATCTGCGTTCCGCTACTATTAATGGGGGTGCCACAGTAGGCCAGTAGAGACAGACCTGCTTTGAATGTAGTGCAACAAACAGTGTTGATATCGCTAGGACAGTTTACCAGTCTTAACTCGACTCTTCTCCCTTAGATATTGCTTACCAAGTATCACAAATGTACTTGCATCCATATGCCCCGTCGTGTACAACTCCTTGGCCTGAGACAGAATTGATTAGTGTAGCAAAACATCATAATAAGGGTGTATGTTCATACAGCACAAGGGCAAGCCTGATTTACAAGTTCCTCCGGCAGCAACGGCAACAGCAAGGGTGGAGAGCATGGCGATGGTGGAGAGCTTAGAGAACATTGTATCGGTGGTTATGTGCGTGATTGACAGGAATCCTGATTAGTACACCAGGGCAAAGAAATGCATCATGAGCTTGCTCGAATTTATACCTCCAAGGTATAAACTCGCAGGTTTATCCATTTTCTTGTTAGCTGGGGCTGAGTCTAGGGCGGTACCGAACAGAAGTATCTCATAACACATTGAAGGGGTGTGGTCTCTCCAGCGCTTTGGAATCAATAATAAGTCAAGGCTCTGGATTGTGATGTTGAGTCCATGGAGCCGCCTCAAGAGTTTCTCCACCCTGCGATCTATCCGCCGACTGAATCAGTAGTGATGGAGATTCACTTCAACCATTAACCGGTACAAGTACTGTGTACATTCATTAGACATAAGCAACAGCGTTTGAAATCGGTGACGCGCTAGTGGGTGACGATATGACAGGATGCAGTGAAGTGGTCGTACAAGGCTAGGTGCCACAGGGTTATTACCTGGTGCACCTCCCTGCTCAAGATCCGTGAATGGAAGTAGCCTTATCTGTGTATAAAACACCATGACGTCCGGTAACAAACTACACAAACAATGACATGAGGCTGATTCGGTCCTTGTTTAAAATTAATTCGAGGACGAGAAAGCTGCAAGTCATGAGCGAAATCGACGCGAGAAGATTTAACAACGTACCCACTCGTCGCGATGGTTTCATTTAAACGTGAGGCAAGAATGATGTCCATGTAACTTCTTTGAATGCGTCTGGCGGGAGAGAGCGGAGGGTGGTACACGCAAGGGTAAGGAGCGCGAGTCGAGCGAATATGTACAGTACAGCGCCGAAAAAGGACACTGCAACTATTATTAAATCCAAGATGCCGCTCTGCATATCCTCTTCATAATTGTGGCGGATGTCGAAGGTGTTGAACGCGAGGATGGCTAGAAGCATCACCACGGGACCAGCTGTTACAAGAGCAGCAGAGAGGCGCCAGATCAAGGACTCGATGGCTGACGGAAATGGGGACCACCACGGAATGAGGTGAATAGCACCAAAGAGGACACAGATCGACGACAAAGGAAGCAGGTCCCGTTTCTGGCCTCGACTATCGGCAAAGTAAGTTGGCACTCGAAGGCGTTGATGTTTCGACTCCGTTTCCCCAGCCATTTTCCTGAGAGGACGTAATGGGGCACCGAGGAGCGCAAGTGGGGCTCCAACAAGCCATCCATCCTCCCAATGCCAGACTAACAACCCCTCATTCCCTTTCCATGAGCCGCTTGTCACTGTCCTCAGCTGGTATCTGAACCAACTTTCCTTCTTTTCTCCGCTCCCGCCTAGTTCCATGTTGGTCTCACGTCCCACGTCCGCCCCTTTAAGGCAGGGTTTGTCCCTTAGCTGGACACGTACACCCACGCAGATATCCTGCGGCTTTTTCCACCAAAGGCCATAAGTCACAGCGTTGAGCGCAGCGAACGCCAGTGCGACTACTTCAAGCTCTGTGACCGGGAGATAGCTGGTCCAGCGGGCGAGGCATTGACAGATGAACCAGCTTGTCTGGAGGACCACTAGGAGCTTGGTGAGGGCATCGCCCTTGCTCTTATCCTTGATCTCCTCCTCTGTGTAATCAGATATTTTCAGTTTATCATCCTTAATCATCTCCTTCAGCTCTTCAAACATGAGCACTCGCTTCGGTATGTCCCCTTCATAACCCACGAAACCACCCATTTGCACGAAAAACCCATGGGTGACTGTCCAAGTGCTAGGCTCATTCCGGATTGGACCCCGAAAATATGTTCTCCCCGCTTTCTTCATGGCCATCCAGCATTTTTTAAAACCAGTCGCGTTTACTGGCGTTCGGGCCTCGTCTGATCATGAGTGAGTGAGCTCTGTTCGTTACATCAGATCAATACGTGATCACCTTTCTGTACTAGGCCGTTGAACTCTTTTGCGATCCTCCGTGCTGCAAGCCACTGTCGCAGTGCCCATAGCGCTATAAACTCCGGTGCGACGATAGCATAGATAAGAGTCACGATCCTTCGTTTATCCTTTGCCCACTGGGAATCCCACGGCCCCGGTATATTTGGGTGAATTGCCACCCAGGTACAGGCAAAAATTGTTGCTAAACAGCTCCAAATGATGTCTTGTTCGGTGCGGTAATTCACCTCGCTGCCAGAATCGGGAGACGAGCGCCCAGATAAGCCATAAGAAGGGTAGCCATCATTTGTAATGACAGCTGGGACAACAGGTGCGGTGGACGACCGACGGACAGCACAAAGGATAAGAAGACCAAGGAGCATACTAGGCGGTGAGGACTCTCGGTGAAGAGTCATTGAACATATTGCGCCATTTCTATTCTCAGTGCCTTGTGGAACCCACGTTCCAATATCCCGAATCATAGCCCGCAGCTATATCATTTCGACACATGAGTCATATGCAACACGACCTCTGATGAAAATACCTGTGTATGGTTTTCTCTGGCTGCGTGAAACATGGCCTTGGTACGTATTTCCGTAATGAAATACAGCATTTCATTCCGCATAGCACCTCATAAACAGAAACGCTTTTGTTACCGGACTTCTTTGGGAAGCGTTCAAGTATCGGAGATTACGCTCTCCAGGTCAACAAGAAGGGGCAACTAGTTTTTGGCGCGAAGCGAGCGTGATGGAGCGTGATGGAGCGTGATGGAGCGTGATGAGCGTGAACCCCGATTGCCGAGCGTGAATCGGAGCGTGAGTGGGTGTGAATTGAGCGTGAATTGAGCGTGGTTGGGCTGGGTTAAGCCTGAGTCGGTGTGATTTGAGCGTGATCCAGTGTGAATTTGGCGTGATGAGCGTGAGTGGAGCGTGATGAGCGTGATGTTGAACGTGAAAAGGCGTGAAGTGAGTGTGAAGGCGTGATGAAGCGTGGCGAAGCGTGATGCCGAGCGTGAAGTCGAGTGTGGCTTGATAGTTTCCAGTCGCTAACTCCTTATCTCTCAAATTTGTAAAGTGCCAAGATCAATATATTTTTGCCATTAATTTTGCTGATCTAAATTACAGTCATTGTGTGATTAAAGCTGTAATGTAGATCCAAATATTTTTATAGCTGCCTAATGAGTAGATTGTGCTATCAAGACATGAGCGTGCTGATTAGATCATCTTGAAGCTTATCACTCTGAGCGTGAAGATAGGCCATCAAGTGTGAATGGACCCTTCACGCTCCGTGGAGTTGTCACGCCAAAAACACGTCGCCCAACAAGAAGGCGCGAGATGGGTAATATTATATGTTATCGCAAAGGAGGTTAGCATCCCAGTTGAATGGTCAGCTCTGTCGAGGGGCAAGGACAAACGTAACAGAAACATAGGATACTGTACACATAGCGGAATAAAGAGGATATGGAGGACTATTTAACACCAACCTGGAGCTGAACAGCTTGGAACCTGAAAGCTCTGAGCAGCCTAAAACCCAACCTGAACCCGGACCCCTGCAGAGGACCTGGTGGTCTTGAAAGCAACTTTTCCCACACAATCACCATATTCGTATGCATTCCCCTAAATTCACTGTACCCGTTGGTATTACGGGGATCCCAAATGTCATATCCGTGTACGGCAAAGACCCACAAGTATGCGATCCGGAGTTCCAGGGGTAGTACTCCACAAAGCCGAGCTGGCTCGACGCGATACCCTGTGTGCCGTTCGGAAGAGTATACGTCCCAACGTGGACCCTATTGCCCGTGGTCATGTCCACGCATGTCCCGGTCCACGTCGTGCCAGCTGTATTGACGATCTCGAGCTTATACCCGTTTCCGTAGGGTGCTGAGAAGTCGAATGCGCAGCTCACGCCTGGACCACCGTCCGCGCCTTGATGGCAGTTGGGATCGTTCGTGGTGGTGCCAGCGATGAAGCTACTGAAAACGGCATGGATGATGGGTCTACCGGCAGAGTCGGGGCGGGGCTGAAGGCCAGTGTAGCCGACGTCTCTTTGGCCAATGAAGTTGAACTGTTGAGCAAAGTAGTAGCCAGACTTGTGGGGGGACTGGGCAATGGAAAATGGGAATGTGATGTTTTTGAGGCCGGATGTGGGGGTATTCGGTGCGCTCCAGCTTATGCCCACGAGTCCCATGGTTGGGAGGAGCAACGTCGCAGTGGTAATAAGAAAGAGAGCGAACTTCATGTTTGAGATGTTTGGATGCTGGTAGAGCTCGGGAAGGACTCATCCTCTTGCCAACGGAGAGACAGCAGCCTTTTATGAAGAACGAGTAAGCAGGTGTAACCCTTTGCTGCCAATGTTTATGCCATTTCCCTAATCTCCCTCGAGATCTTGCTATACACAGAAAAGTATTAGATCCAAGCCCTCTTGCTTTCCCAAAGATGGGCATCCTAGAACTGGCCTGCTCATCAAGTTCCTAGAACCCTCGTCAAGATTTCGGCAGCGTAGTACAAGCGCACCCCCGGAAAAGTCAACACCTTGTCCTACACCGGCATCTACACCGCCCCGAATAGCGGACAGACCGTCCCCTAAAGACCGTCAGCTCGAAAAAGCCTGGATGGCGCGCACTTTCGGATGACTATTTTCAAATTTTACGTTAATGTAGTTAATAACGCAGATTTCCATACTATCCCCCCCCCCTCTCGGTCAGCACCGGGGGTTCGGTCGTCACGTCTTCGTCACAGTATGCCGACGCAAGCCGGTTGATGATTCAATTGAGTGAACATGATGGCGCTGATGCGAAACGATGGGGGACCGAAGTTTGTCGGGTTGCTGAAGTTAACGTATCCATGATGTAACTTGGACGAAAGTGGTTAAAGCTTTGATCTAGTTTCCTACTCCGACACGGCACTCTTCCGGCGGGCGTGACATGAGCAAAAAGACATATCTTACGATGTACTGTAGCTAACTGCCTCAAAACACCGCCAAATGGTGTGTATGTGGAGTAATAAGAGGTGTATCAAGAATGAGAGGGCAAAAGTCAACAGGAGAGAAGATATTCATGAAAGACCGAACCGCCAGTGCTGACCGAGAGGGGGGGGGGATAGTAGTTCCAAGGGGATAAACAACTTTGGCAACCCGGTTGCCGGGGTCGCCGCCAACAACCCCCCCGTACAACGTCATACCTACTTTGGCAACTCGGTTGCTGGCGTTGCCGGTTTCGGCGTGAACGGACGGACGGACGGAATGACAAGAGGCAGTGACCGGAAGGGTAGACATAGTAAAATAAGAGAATAAAATCTAGCTGGTTGTTATATGGCTTGTAAGAAATTTATTCAAAGCATGAGAATATGAATAGGTCCCACTCTCATGGTACCAAGGTGTGCTATGACTGTGGCCTGTCTACGTGCACATTGTGCAGTGTCTGTGGCTGGAGCGCCCGGCACAACCACCCCGAGGACAGCCCTCAGCGGCTCTGATCGATGGTCATTGGCTATGTGCGAGGACTGGGGAGTCTTGGATGCATTCACTGTATTCTACAAGGCATTGGTGGTTATCAGTTAGATTCCAAGTAGATACAGTCGAAAAATGGAAAAAAAAAACCCCTGTAATTCCTGTAATGACATAAGTCATCTACAAAAATACAAGTTTTCTTCAGGTCTACAGAGCAGCTGAACTACAGCTTTGGTTATCTCACAAAGGTGCCGAGGCTCCAATACACCCTATGCACTGACATTAAATTGGTATATTATGGAATATTACTAGGGCATGTACCCGGGTACCCCTATGCCATGGCCGGCCGTAGTCCCGGCCAGCATAAACCCTTCGCCGACCTGCCCAAAGTTGCAAATTAATCAGCGTCGCGGCCGGCAACTGGGTTGCCAAAGTAGTTTATCCGTTCCAAGGCCTTACCTTCGTGAGTCTCTAGCCGATCTAGATAGACGCGATATTACTTTGTAGAGTACCTCTACGCAATTTATCCTAGATATAGTAGCAGTACCCCCTTATTTCGTTCCATGTTACCAGGACCCTAGCAAAGGACTTGATAGTGTCCTTCAGTTAGACACACGCTGACCAGGGCTGGGAGCTTCTCGTTGACACTACACAGCCCACAAAATTAGTGTGGGCGGCTGAACCTGAGGGTGAATGTACGGAACGTGACCTCTGTCACATTCCGTGTCAGGAAGGGGATAGGGAGCAACCGAGGAGACAGGCACCAAAATAGCTCGTGACACTAGTTCTGCTATAAAGGGAGCCTAGATATGAACATCATCCAGAAGACGTCGTTTTTCGTTGACCTTAGGTAACGACTTATTCGCCACCCGCTGATAGAAGAGGTGGGAGATAAATAACTCTGCACCGACGGGGCCAAGCGGATCTAATCCGTCGGCTATTAGCATTGGACAATGATAAGCTCCGAGCACAAGTTTGACCCGCATGGTTGAGAACACCCTCAAAGTACCATGGAACTGGCGGTTTTCTCGAGGCCTGTGGTTTCCACGAGGTGGATTGGGAAAATCGTGTTCTAGTCAAGGACACAGCTTTGGTGGCTGAAGAAATAACGAAATATACATACAGAAGGTGCAGCATATTGAACTTCTTGACACCTAGATAGACTTGGTGGTGGTCAGCCTAGCTCAGTACAAGTCTCGCTTGCCCCTAGAATACGTATGGACGGTGTGCAACACTACTTGGAACCGCTATTGCTTGTTGGCCAGAGTAGTGGTTTAACCTCGGGGAGAAATGGATGGACAGCGAATCGCGACAAGCTGCCAATCAGTTCAATTAATCACCCACTCTGCCTCTGGCGTCGGTGGCTAATGAACCGCTGTCCTCGCTGACTACGGTAATAATCCTACTGTCGTCGTCCAAATCGCCCTCATCGATCCTGCTCCTATGTATATCGACCGCTATCAGAACTCTAACAGCAAGATTTTTCCATTGAGAGAATTACCCATATAGAACAATCTAGATACCGCTGGTAATTGGTTCCACTAGCTCTCCTCAGCCGCCATGGAAGTAACAGTAAGAACGCGTCAAGTAATGTCTGTATCATTGTGGCGTTTTATCCGAGCCATTCACACATTCACATCATAGTTTAATAAGGTGTTACGCTTGGAACCCACCCCTAGGTACCATCACCACCCCTTTAAAGCAAAGGCGACGAGTGCATCATGTGCAGACTCCTTTGGTGTCTTAAATTTGATGCCAAACAGCCTCTTCTCTTTCTCCGTATTATACTGGATGTTGTATATCTTATCCAATCCTGGTATTCCCTTTGCAGCTGGATGATGTGGGAGAGGATATGGGTCGATCGTATTTGCAGCATCGAACTGAAAAGAAGGATCCCTAAGTATTTCCTGTTATTGTGAGGCCCACCCGTGAAGTACTTACGCCACTCCTGCCAAATAAACGAGCCTTGAAATGCGAGCCATAAGTAAACCATGGGGTGGAGTGATATGCGCACTAATCTACTTACCTGCGGAGACTATAATACGCTCGCCACCCGCTGACTCTTTTTGCAATCCTAAGATATGACCTTGTGCAGCGTCGCGGACATCTACCCAAGCATTCGAAGTTGCCAATAGGTCTTGGGATTTTTCGCCATCCCTCACCACCACATCATAAAATTGCTTGAGAGAAGTATTGAGAGTCTCGGGGCCACCTGTTATTTCGTGGATCGGGGGCTATTCATTTAAAATTAGTTCGCATCAAGTCCAATCGAGGCTGATCCCCGAATGACGACTTACTCCGAAGACCTACAAGAGGTGATTTCACAGAGACGAACATCAAGGGAACATTGACTCGCACTTACGAAGGGGGGGTTAATAACCACTAAATCCCATTTAATCTCGTTCTTGTGTTCCTCAACGAAGTTCCAGGTCGCTAAAATTACGCATGAATTAGCGGGAAATCTTGGAGCTGGGATTCAGATCTACGAACCTTTCTCGGCCAGCACCTTCGAAGAACGATACTTGGACATAACATTAGCTTTTATCCCGTTTGCCTCAACATCTTTGAGAGATTCTGTGTTCCAATCGTTCTCCGTAAAGACGGTAGGCTTAGGAGGGGGCGCCATGACAGCCGCGCATGAACCAGTGACAATTATCCTTTTCACGCTGGAGCTATTAACACTCAAACGTTTGAGTACCATAGGAACCTCTCTACAGAATGGGGAGGAACGTACCCATGTTTGAGGGCACTTTTCAAAATACCGACAGTTCCCTCCACGGCAGGCCCAATGAACTCTGAATTTCCAGCGTATTAGCACATCACCAATATGAACTCATTGCGAACCTTGAGGATCCTCGAGACTCATTATAAATGGCGAAGCAGTATGTTCAATTGCATCGACTCCCTTCACTGCTTCATCAAAGGCTCCTTCCTGGGAGCATATGAGCTTACAGACGTACTTTTGTCCCTGATAATTAATTTACCTTCGTAATGTCTTCCACAACCACAACCTCTAACTTATTATCACCATATTCTTTGGGGTTAAAATATTTGACCAGATGTTCCCCCTTCCGGGCACTTCGCACTGTTGCACGAACTGTATATCCTTCTTGAATCAGCAGTTTGACAACCCAGATGGCGATATAGCCATTGGCGCCTGTAACGAGAACTTTAGCTGGTGGAGGGACGGCTGGCATGGGTGGTCTGGGAATGGCGATGAAGATAACGATAGAGTCCCGGGAAGGTTTATCTACTCATAGGTCTTCGGATGTGGGGATGATGACAAAGAATAACAAACGGATATATGTATCAACCAATAGGAGTGTTGGTCATCTGGCAGTTTCCGTTGAATGTAACCTCTGTCAAGTACAAGTTCGATTGAGTGGTACAGAAGGATTACGAGAAAAAGGAAGATCATATTCGTCAAGCACCACTGGAATACGTGTCCTATCTCTAATTTCAACGCCAAGTAGTTGTGATAGTTTGCGTTCCAGACCCAACAGTCGTAGCCTGCCTATTTGGATCTGATTCCCAAACAACCTATTATTGCAGCCCATCAATCTTCGAACCCGGGTGGATAAATAGGTACGCCAACTCACAGATCCATCAGTTTCTTTCCGAATAAATTTATATTCAAATGATGTGCTCGCAGGAATGTTCACTGTGACCGTCCAGACAGGGTAAGTTGCAGCAGACAGCGCAATCTATTCATGATCAGCATAGAACTCTTGAGTCATGCGTGGCTTGACATACCGCCGCATTAGGGTCCCAGGTACCAAGTTGGGTGATACTCCCAACGAGGAAGATATTCTCGCCAAAGACTGTCTCGGCCGTCTCGGCGAAGTTTACAGCGACAGAACCACCGCCGCCTCCGCCACCTCCACTACCAGTACCTCTCGCGCCGGTGTGAATGGCAATGGCGCTGCGAGCGGGAACGGTGGCTGTGAATTTTCCACCAGAGACCGTGAATCTGAGCCATTAACGTCATTTTCAGTCAATCTACAATCTTGATGCGTACCCATAGGACTCAAGACTTACGAAGATGCGGTGCATGATCCACTATTGCTCTTCCCGCTAATCACATCACAGTATGTTCCATCGGGAAGCGACGTCGTAAAGGTCGAGCTCCATGCCGAGCCTGCGTTATTAATTGCAACGTATCCCAATGATCCTCTACCAAAGGCGATTTGTTGGGATTGAGGGGCGACCCAGTTATTGAGCGCCGCAGAACCCACGTTGTTTCTGAATCCGACCATACCGGTGATGGCAACAAAGCGATGTTGGCAGAGCCAGCCGTTGGCACCTCCGGTGGTGCTGCATGTACCCGCACCTGCCGATCGGAGCCAAGTATTAGACTGATGAGGGAAGGGGAAAGGGAACAATGTAAGTACCGTTATTAGGTGCACCAGCGTCATTGTTAGGAATGGTATAGCTCGAGATGATAGTAGGGGTCCCATAGGGGTGTGCAAGAGAGAAGATTGTCGCTGTAATGTACGTATTTGAGGGAGAATCGTATCTAAGCGAACCTCCGTTCTATTCAGCAGTCAAAACTGAATCAAACGAGCATTCGTAGGGATTTGACTCACACGTTCGGTATCATGGTTTGCTACGAAGACATTAGCCTGGCTGCCGGATACCCATCCTCGATTATCCAAGTTCTGCAGACTTGAGATGCCCCCGCCGGAGAAGGAGTCCCTTATGCTTGTGGTATAGCGGAACCTTGCAAACTCATAAGCCTTTGATCGATTAATCGGCGATGTATAGACAAAGTACTTACTCTTGCACATCGCCATTTCCGACATATTCGGAGGGTTGGATCGGTTCTCCAGCGCCCCAAATGACTTCCTGGGTGATATAAGGTCTCCTGGATAGTCGGCCAAGAATATTGGAAATATCTCCGGCAGGCATATCTAATGCAGTCACTCTAGTAAGCGAGTGTTCCGGTAAGAGACCCTTTATTCACGTTTAGCAGCGTCCAAACGGAACCCATCCACCCCAAGCGACAAAAGATCATTCCCATATTGTGCAAGTCGACCTCTGACATACTCAGTATCCGTAGCAAGACTTTTTGTAACACACCACTGTTAGTAACCCAGCAGTCAAGAGCGGAACAACAAAACCTACTCGGCAAGGTTGACAAGCTCACAGGTCTGCACCTCCACGCGATTTCCATAGTTCACGATATCATCACCGGGTTCGAGGCCACAGTGATGGAAATCTTGAACTTGGTATATTCCAGGATAATTATAATGGGTAAATGAGCTTCCTCCAACGCCAGTGCCAGAGTCTATCCCTGCCATGTGATTGAAGAGTGTGTCTATAAAAATAGGACAGATCCATGATTAGTTCCGGGTTTTCTCACCTCCCCACACACGGGAGAAGAGCCGAGAGAACGTACCGGCTATGACGCCTACACCAGCATTGTGGCATGCGGTAACCATACTAAGTAGCCAAATTAAAACAAAGAGGAAAATAGGGGGAAAGAGAGCGGCCGACCTCTGGAATTGCTGGCGGTTCCCCCGTTTGGAATTTAGATTGTATGAGACAGGCTGATAATCCGTCCACCACTGTGGTCCGGCGATGTGCTCCTGTGGCGGGCTAACTAACGAACATCATGAGTTACGCCCCATCAATCCCAAAGGTGTGTATTCAGTACCTTGAACGAAGCCGTAACCATTGGGCCCAATGAAGCTGGTACATTCGGATGCGACAGACGCCCAACTCCACTCGAACATCTGAATAATGACTGATTTCGACCCACTCGGAGCCCTCCCACTAAGAGTGGCATTTAAGGGAGCGGGAGCGGCGATGGTGAGGGAGACGAAGGAGAGAAGTGAGAGCCACTTCATCGTTATTCACAGTGGATAGCTGATGCACGGAAAGGAAGGGAGGAAGACAACAACAACGTAGCAGTGGCATACCCATTTTATGTCTCCCATCCTGTACACCAAGGGGAGAGTTCCTATCCGGTCACATCAGACAAGTTGTCTGATACTGCCTTAGTATCTGAGGAAACATGATGTCAACTTGAGAATACAACAACCAGAACGGTTCCTTTTCAGCCCAATCATCACAACTGTCCATTTTATTTTCGCACCTGAGAAAATGGAAAACGCGAGAATCCTGCTGTTCAGCTATTAAACCTTCTGGTGAGCTCCAAGTCCGCACGGTGGATAACGCAAGCCGCTAAGAGCATAATTGGGATTGCGCCGTCTTGATCCGATAGTGGTTGAGCTCAGTCATTTTCACGCGAAGGGCGGGGGATCATGATACCACAGCATATTAAACCCAGTCTGGGGTGGAACAGGTTAAGTGGTATTCACAAATAATAACCTGAGATAGTATTCTTGCGTAGGGAGCTGATTGAGATGGTCACTTGACAACGACGGAGAAATAGGTCGTGGGGAAAGGTGATATCGTGGTTTCTGCTGAGCTATTGGCGCGTGATGCATGGGTTCCTCGGCATGATATGATTCTAAGTTCTGACTGGGGTCCAACAGCCAGCGTGGCAGAACATGAGCTGAGGGAAACAATTCCAGCTGTACCTAGGTGTGTCGATGAACCGGTTTCATTGTGGTGTTTCCAAAGCTCGAGACACCTTCAGGATAAGATCAGGTTTAGATATATTGCCAGAAAAACTAAACGAACCGAATGAGCCTGTCTCAAAGTCCGGGCATGTGGCCAAGACCAAGCTCCGTAAAGACACCTAAGGTCGCCAACACGAGAGAACCAGAGCCAGAAGACGTGCTGTCGTTCTGTAAACCAACGCGCGTGGTAGCGGATAAATAGAATGAGAAAGCCACATCTTATTGGGAAGACGCCCGCGTGTTCGGAGGGCACGTGAAAGCTACCCACGTGACCTACCCATCACCCCGCTCCACAAATGCTGATTCCCACTGTTCAGACATCTGCACAGAGCACTCAAGACAATTTCCACGGCATCAAGCCAGGTATGCTTATTGCCCTCTTTTCGGTTGCATCAGCTCATTGACCAAGCTAGCCCATCCAACTCTAACCCTCTCAACAGCCAACACCCTATCAATCACCGTCCCTCGAACCCATCGAACACTCAAATTGAGCCGCAACTATACTGCCTCTACTTCCGGAAAACCGGGAAATAATATACTCCCAGACTTGTTACATATAATTTCATCAGTAGAGCTCCTCGAATCAAGCGCAAATGCACCATGGCCCGACTTCGGGCTCGAGCAGCACGCCGAACGACTCCAAAGTGCCTTCTTTCTTGTATCTAATATAGTCTGCTACCTTGGCCGGAACTATAAACTAGATGCAAAATTGCACTATCCTGTGCGTCCGTTCCCTCCTCCCCTCCCCTCATATATCTCACCACACCGCCCACCTTATGATTTTGCATGCGGGAATTCGAAATGGCATCTGTCTCACCGGACTCGGAGCTGGCCTCGTGCTCGGTACGCTACGGCTCTTATCACCCGAAAGATCATCAGCTACATACTAGGCATACCTCTCTCTTCTCCTCTACGCACCAAGCACCCCCGCATTTTTGCGCTCGCTGGCGCCTTAGGTCCCCTTGGCTCATGAACACTTAAAAGAAGTTGAGATAGGCAAACGGCCCACTACTGGTGAGGTTGTAGATGACGGGGGGGAATGGCAGGCGTTTTGGGGAAAGGCACATCACGTTCTTGTCGCTCTCGGTATAGAACTGGACGAGAGTGGGTTTGACCCACACAAACCGAAAGAGGTAACAAAGGTCCAGCCAAAGAAAAAAAGCAAACAAAAGAAACAAGAAGACAAAGTGGACCCCACACCCTATTCTCTGTTATAAGCGAGGGAAGCGTCTTTAAGAGACCCGCCCACTTGAAGTGGGAAGAGGTCCCATGGCTGCAAACCCTCGAATCCAGCGCAAACGCACCTCGCCTTTATGATCTAGCACCAGATCATTCCGATCGGCTCAAACGTGCCTTCGGCCTCATACACAACATTGTCATCTATCTCCTGGGACCGCGAAGTGATAGTAATACAGAAAAAGGAAAGTTCCTCATGGTAAGCCTACTCTTTTCAGACCCTTTTGGCTTCCCAGTATCCGCCAGCTTACTTCTACACGCAGGACTTTGAATCGGCAACGGTGACATTGGACTCTGAAATTGCTCGCGCTCGGTATGCCACGGCAATTTTAACTCGGACAGTCGCCGACAACGTATTGTCAATACCTCTCTCGTCTCCCTTGCGCTCTCAGTACCCCCGAATTTTCGCTCTTGCTGATGCCCTGATCCCTTTGGCAGACGTTCATCTGCAGGGGGTCGAGCCCGGCAGACCGCCAACTAGTGGTGGGGTTGCGGATGACGGGGGGAGATGGGAGGACTTTTGGGGGGAGGCAAGGGATATCGTCATGGCTCTTGGTAGGGAGCTAGAAAACCAAGGTTATGGTGTGTAGAGGGGGGACAGCAAAAACCGGGCAAGTGACACAAACAGACAAAAGGTCGATCATAGGAAAGTAAATTCAATATGATAGTCTCTCTGCCATGTCTACTCTTCCGCTTGACACAAAAAGAAGTTGGCTCCGACGAGCTTGAGCCCATATTGTTCAGAGAACTTGACCGCGTCCCAGCTTCTTCTCTCCTCTAATTTTGCCCCATACTCGATCGCACTAGGTGGAATCTCCATACCTTCATCAGGTTCCTCAAATAACAAAAAAGCTGTAAGCCAGAACCACATGTTTTCAACTACACTCATTCTGGAGGCTTCCAATATACTCACTGTACCGATGGAGCCCACTCCCTAGAGCAGGACCAGGCGGCCAGTAAGGTGCTACCGCCGACTTAGTTTTCATCGCAAATTGCAGCTCTCCTTTAGCGGTCGGAGCACTGGACATCTGTAGGCCTGGTACCTATTCGCCCAATTCCAACTCAACAACCAATGGAAAACCCCAAGAATCAAAAATAAAACAAACGTACCACCCAATGTCTCCAGTGTCTATACTTCGGCTCAGCACGACTGGGCGCATCGGGATCGGTCAAGACTAGTGTGTACTTTCCAGAGCTCGAATTCGGGACATTGAGAGGTGTAATTGTGATATTAGGTTCCTCGAGCACGAGAGAGCGACGGATTTCATTCCCGAGAACCGATTCTGCCCCAGTAGACCAGAGAGCGGTGAATAAGACGGTAGGCGTGAAGTAGTCTTTGGAGGGAATGAGGTCTGGGATGATGTTCTCGCGTGCTAGAGCGTCGGTTATTTCGTTGGGCGTGCTCATGATATTTGTCGGGCAAGGCGCAAACTTGGGGAAAGGATATGAGACGCTCACCCGTGGAGCCCCTGAAGATGGGTGCCCGCGGGCCGCGGTCCGGGGAAGGCCACTCGAGGGAGCAGGTGATCTCTTGTTTTCACTTCCACGCCGATAGCTATTCTAGCAGTAATGAAACGCCCATTGTTGCCCAGTAATTCTGCAGTAGCGCTGCGCGATCTCTGGGTCGAGAGGTAGGCGGCAAAGTGTACTGATATTATTCTGGCATATTCTGTAAGCAATATTACATATGATTATGGAAGTATCAAGACGGGAAAGGATGAGGTATAGTAGATTGGGGGTACGACAAGCTGTGCAAGCATTCGCGGCAAACAGCAAGGCCTTAAGGACCCAAGCCGGTCAACAGCTAGTGATATAACTTCTGCTGCACGATAATCCTCCGGATGGTGGCGTGTCACGTGATCCAACCCGACTGTCGCGGTTCGCCAGCTCTTGGCACCAACAGTTCCATATGTTCAAAAATCTCCAACGGGTTATCAGAGCGTTTTCTGTGGTACCACCTCAGACACGTTTATCATATCTCTCTTCTACCCTCACCAACACACCAATCAGGGCAACCACCCATTCGAGTCGCATCTTCCTAACAACTCAAGTCCCATCAATTGCCGCCCACAGGAAACTCAGCTTGAGCAGGAGTTATACTACTTCCGCTGATGGAGGTTCAAAAGAACATTCCCCAAAGCACTCAAAAAGCCCTGAAGAGGTTTCATGGATAGAATTCATCGAGTCCAGCGCCAAAGCACCCTGGCTTGGCTCATTACCGCCGGACCACACTGACAGACTCAAACGTTCCTATGCCCTCATATTCACAATCATCCTCTACCTCGGCCGACCGCGAATTGGTAGTAATCTTACAGAGGAGGCCGCAGAGGCTACACAACAATTCCTTCTTGTACGTCTACCCTTCTGCTACACCCTCGCACCGTCAGCTTATTTTTCATCTATAGGCATTTGAATCAGCACCAGTTCCACCCGACTCTGAGATTGCTCGTGCTCGACACGCCACTGGCCTACTGACGCGAACGATTACCGACAATATTTCGTCTATTCCCATTTCATCTCCTTTACGCTCGGAGTACCCCCAGATCTTCGCCCTTACCGACGCACTAGTACCCCTCGCGGATGTCCATCTACGAGGAATCGAGCAGGGCAAAGCACCAATCACAGGCGACGTGGTGGACGCAGGAGGAAAATGGCAAGGACTTTTGGGGGAGAGCGCAACCGATCGTCTTGGCTCTCGCCGAACAACTGGACGAGAGCGGCTTTGGCATGCGAGAGGAATTAGAAAGAGAGGCAAAAGCTGAGCAAGATAGGCAAAACAAGGCTGGCGCCGAAGAGAAGAAATAAACATGGTATAATAAACTCCTCTTCCTTGTATATAATATCTACGCTTTCGCTTGGTACACAAAGAAAAATAATTTAATGAACTGGAGGCAGCTGCGAAGAGAATCTCACTGCATCATTCGAAACCTCACTTCACGGCTACGGACAGCCACCAATGAAGACTCGGCTGAACCTTGAGGCCGTAGAAGATCCCCATTGCATAAGCCTCCTGGCATACTCAGAGGTTAGAAGGGCTATATAATAAGATGATCAGTAGAGTAGTAGCATCTTAAGCTTCAGCACTGAATTTATGGATTGCAGAAGTAGCCACCGGGCGACGTGAGAACGTCAGCTTGGGCGAGGATGCCTTGAGAAGGAATTGGCTGCGTTTGGGTTACCTTGCTTAGATATAACATTAATAAGAGAGATAATACATTGAATCCCCACTCAAATTCACTCTATTTCCCACAGGATGTTCTGTAGATAGGTTGATGAACGACTGGAAACAACGCTATTTGCAAGCTGCTACTTCTTGAAGGGTTCCTGCAGAGAGTTCTGCCAAGGGATTCTGTCACTTTCTATACTATTTGTTTGTGTTTTTGTGCTCAATTACAACTCTCCTGGTCAGTTTGGATGCTAAAGTAATTACAAACCCGGGACCTAAGTAGAATTCACAATAAATAGACCCAACCGTGGTTCAAGAAACATGGATTCCCCGCCCAATAATTCCGCCGTGCAGTAGGTGTACGGATAACTCTTGTAAGTAATGCCTGGGACAAGGTTGTTGTGGAATAGACAGAAAGCTAGAGAATGAAACCACGACCTACTCGGAACTGTCAAAGTATTCTGGGGAATCGCGATCCAGGGAAGATCTCTCCAAGAAATAATCTCCTGTTTATCACAGGCCCGAAGAAACACTAATCCCTGTGCCATTGTCTGCTTCACAATTTTGATTGTGAATGAACAGAATCTAACAAGAGAGGTGACACGGAAGATCACATCGAACACTAATGAATGTATATATAACTTGTCTGGGAACCAGACAGGAAAGCTGGGTCTCAGGAAAGCTACAGTGGTAAGCTATGTATGCTATGTCTGTATGCAGTTATTTTGCTAAAGAATGGAAAGTATTTGTCTACATGGATAGATGGACAAAAGAGCGCCTACAGCAGAAGGAGAAGAAAGGGAATATTATATGAAATATACAGTGTGAGAAAGAGAGGCAAACCAAGCCTGACTCGAGCTGAACGCTCGATTTTCGACAGAATCAAAATGGGAAGAATATCCCCATCGACAATTCCTAGAATAGTGGCTGAATATATAGCCGAATCTTGGGTAAACGGGTAGTTTCACCCACAGCGATCCTCACCCGACGGATCCATCTATTTATGATTACAAGTGTCGATGGGAAGGGAGCGCAGTGGCATGGTATCCATCACGATAAATTTCAACGTGGAACATACCCACCTGTACTGCCTAGGAATAGAGTGTCAATTGGTTATTTCCCATCCCCAACTTATGTATGAGCCTAACCCATTGCATAGGCGAGTTTCCTACCATCGGCAATCTGTGCTGGTATTTCTTTCTCACCATCAGTCGCAGCACAAAATCTTGGCGCTATTGCCTGAGAACCGATGCGACACCGGCATTCGTGTACACAGCGTCAAACTTCCTCCTTAAGGTGCGTGGAGAGTTTCAAGTTGTTAGATGTTTGACCCAAACCTCATTTCTAACAAATAGTCTGAGCCAAATTTTCCTAGATCTTCTTATCACACTCTCACAGTTGCCCCTCTGATCGCCCAACTACTTCATAATGGTTTGCCCTAGGGTTCAGACATGTGAGCGGTCTACTTGATCTTCTCGTCCCAGCTCGTACAAATGAATCAATGGGAAAGGTCTCAAGAATTGTAGGCTTAATTCAGCATCTTTGCTAAGTAGAAGCAGAAACAACTGGCTCTATGCCACGCAGTGTTCAGCAATGAAATATGTACGCAGAAGTGAGCCATTGCGAACCGTAAGTGCTTACTAAAATCCCTTTATTGTACGTACATACAACCAGTAAAAGAACACATGAGCCGTTTTGTCATACTCCTCTTGGTGTAAAGGTCATCACGGCGGTCCATTGTGATCATCCTTACACGAACGCAGGACCATCTTGCAGGGAACACAGCGACTTGTCCCCTTGGGGTGCTCGTTTTTAATATTGGAAGTAGAAAGATCGTGGAACCACGAAAGGGGCGGAACACAAGGTGAGTAACGAATGTACACAACAGCACGGGACCAGCTGAGGTCTTCTGTTTCTCGGAGCGAAACTCCAAGGCAACGAAATTCTCCGGGGCCGGCGTAGCATGACGAATAATGCGTTTCCGTATTCTGTTTCGTGTGATTTTCTCAAAGGTATTTTGGCATAAACAATCAATGCTATTGGCTATAAACGTTTAAGCACCTATACACTCATTCAAACGTCGAACATCATATGCATCATATCTAACATCCCCATCAGAGCAACCACAAGCGATGCGAACGTGTGAGCTTCTGAGCAAGGGCCACTGACGGCGCACGGATTTTCAGTCTGAATACTCGTAAATCCAGCACATTGACCGTAGATGGAGAAAGCGTGCGAGGTTCCAAGACAAAGCCCAGCGGTGATCGGTAATATGGCCACAGGAATCCAGCGCCCGACAAAACACTGGGTGGTTCGTCCTACTGGCAGAGAGGGCTTGACCGCAGCACGAACCCAACCAACGCGACCAACACTGTTCAGGTTGAAATACTGAAGTCGAGCGCCAACTACTTGCCAGGTAGCCATCTATTCTCACTGCATCCCCAGTGTCGCGCATGCCATCTCCATGGAGCATCTGTTCTTGTAATTCCCTCGGCGAGTTCGCGCCATGCGATACTTTCACATTTTGCATTAGAGTTAAAAATAATCCTCTGGCACCTTTAAATGACCTCAATTATCAAGTTTCTTTTCCAAGCCGACCGCTGCGATGAGGCTCTCTCCTGTGTTCTCGCTTCTTGCGACTTGCTTACCTACAGCATTTGCCGCTACTAAAACGGTGGTTTTCAATGTCGTAAACGGCAAGGTAGCGCCAGACGGTTTTGAACGAGAGTAAGGATTCGTGATTGATCCAATCGCTCACCAGACTGAATTAATCATCATTGTGCAGTGCTGTTCTCATTAATGGGCAATATCCTGCACCTGTAATTACGGCTAACAAAGGGGATCGTCTCGTCATCCCTACACATAATAAACTCTCCAGCGCCACCATGAGACGCAGCACTTCCATCGTCAGTAAAGATTCATGGGCCGCCCTGGATGCTATCAGCTGAGTTGTAGCTAGCACTGGCATGGGTTTTTCCAGGCTAGGACTTCAGATATGGACGGGCCCTCTTTTGTCAACCAGTGCCCGATTCCGCCGAACACGACTTTCACCTATGACTTCAGCACTGCAGGTCAAACTGGGAAGTTCGTACAATCAACCCTCAAATGATTTACCCATCTTATCGGTTGTTTATAGCTACTGGTATCATTCTCACTTGTCGACCCAGTATTGCGATGGTCTCCGTGGCGTCATCGTCATTTATGGTGTGCCGATTGATCCGTTAATTGGACAGAAAAGCCTTACACCTACAAATTCTCAGACCCGAATGATCCATTAAAGAGCCTCTATGATGTGGACGACGAAGGGACAATTATCACATTATCTGACTGGTATCATGTCCTTGCCCCCCAGGGCACCAACAACTTCTTCTCGACTGGCATCGTTCCGTAAGCACGCCAACCTCTTATGCTCCCAAGGAGCTTAATCATTGATATTTTCTCTAGTGTACAAGACTCCGGTCTCATTAACGGCAAAGGTCGTTATAACGGGGGCCCCCTTGGTAAGTCCCCCTCCTCGCTCCTCGAGATAATTTCACTGACCAAGGCATAAGTTCCATATGCCGTCATCAACGTCGTACAAGGAAAGCGCTACAGATTCCGCATCTTCGCAATCTCCTGCCGCCCCTTCTTCACTTTCTCTGTTGACAGCCATAACTTGACTTTCATCGAAGCTGATGGTATCGAACATGATCCTGTCACTGTCCAGAACATTGATATATACGCCGCTCAACGTGTATCCGCGGTCCTGAATGCTACTCAGCCTGTTGGCAATTACTGGATTAGGGCCCCCCCAACTGGTGGTAACCCAGCCAACAACCCCAATTGTGCGTTGCAATTTTGTCCCCTCGGTTGTGGCACCGCATCGATGTGTTGTAATAGACAATCCTCAACTCACCCTGGCAATTTTGCGTTACAAGGGTGCCCCAATTGCTGAGCCCGCCACAGTCAACGTCGCCGGTCATAAGCTTCTTGATCAGGAGATGCATGTGAGTGAGACCACGAAAAATAACCGATCACTGCTCAAGGTACTTGCACCACTAGCCCATTGCTCAGGAGGGTCCAGGAAAAGTAGGCAATTCATAGTGATAAGACCCCGTACAAGCATCTGACAGATTATAGCTCGGCGACGGTCCCGCGGATGTACATATCACTCTCAATATCGCCCAGGTAAAGGGAACTGTTTGAGCCTTTACCTTGCTTGCTCATCACCGCTACAGCCCAACCCACCCTTCTTTGATATCAATGGCGTTTCCTACATATCACCCACTGTACCGGTCCTTCTCCAAATTCTCAGCGGTGCAAAGAAGCCCCAAGATCTTCTCCCATCCGAGCAAGTCTTTGTCATCCCCAGGAACAAACTTATCGAAGTGACCATTCCTGGCACTGGGGCCCATCCATTCCATTGTACGTCTGTTATCTCCACTGGCACATTCCTACGCTTAGTTTGCGCCTTTAGTGCATGGACATGCTTTTGATGTCGTCTTGCCATCTAACGACAATGTTCTCAACTTCAAGAAGTAAGTTTTCTATGCCTCTCCTGGGAACCTGTTTACGAAACCGATGAAATTGCGAAGTCCGCTCCGCCGTGATGTCTATCCCATCAACGGTGGCAACACCACATTCCGTTTCTGTGGGTCTCATCTCCTTCTGTGTTCTGCGGCCTGATCTAAGCTAGCCAATTCCCAGTCACCGACAACCCAGGAGCTTGGTTCTTACACTGGTGTGTTTTACCACCGATATTCATTTTCCGAGAAAACTTATGAACACTCTTAGTCATATTGACTGGCACCTGGAAGCGGGTCTTGCTATCGTGTTCGGAGAGGCTCCCGAGGACAATGTCACAGGACCTCAGTCCCAGATTACACCTCAGGACTGGAAGGATCTTTGCCCTATGTATAACGAGCTGGATCCAGAGCTCCAGTGACGAAACAGTGACTGCTCTTGTAGCTCGCGCGGTTCTCTGCCTTTGGGTTTATGTTTCGTGTTCAATACCGGCATACAGACATACAGATATCTCATATAAATATATATATATATCCTTGGGCTTTTAATAGCCTCGCAATAAGATAACAGAAAAAAGGGTCAGGGCTTCACGCTGAAATGCGTTTCTTGCTTCCCCTACCTCTAGGTAAAGCTGATAAATTTCTGCGCATTTCCACTTCAGGCCCAAGCAGAGACCGGAAAGCCCGAATTACCACACGTCATTTGTGATGCGCAGCACGGAGGGGTGGTGTTACGAGTCATAAGCATTCGGGGGCCAGCGATACAAATCCAATTTGCTTGTATATACAACATCTCCTTCCAGACAGAAGATAGAAGTGGACAGACATAAGGGTGGAGAGTTGCGACTTGGGGTAAGATCAAGTCGGGCATGCAGAAGTAGTTACTCGCGAGACACATGTCGTGAAGCCGTGACCCCATATCTACTGACCATCGCCGTCAAAGCTCCCCTGAGGAGAAACATGCACTTCCTTCTGGATCGAAACAGGAGATCTAGGGGATGTGATACCAAATGAGATTATTAAGTCCGTCTTATTCACGACCAGGCATAGTGTAAGGTGCTGTGATTGTAAGTTTCGGCGACTTCTAAGTCCCTGAACCCCTGGCCGCACAGAAGAATTGAGTCGTCCCCATCTTTGATCAAACTTCTGCCTCCATCACTGCCTCGGTTGAAAATCCATCTTGCCCTGTTGAGAACCCGAAAAGCGCAGAGTTACACTCATCTTACTCGTCTCTGGGGAAGCATCTATCAATCGCTGGAATGCCCAGCAAGGTGTAGATAAAGCGCAGATCTCATCGAAATAAGGCTATCTCTCTTTTCCCACTCTTCTCAATCCTCTACCTCATGACTGATTTAGACGCTTGTTCGGGACACGGTAGTTTATGAACGGACTTTGGCAGGTGGCGGAACTGCAGAATGCCGTCTGTTTTTCTATTCACCTATCAGAGAGATCAATCAATCTCTGAATTTTAGGTTATCCTGTCACTCGATGAAACCTCGGTACGCAGTATTCAGTCATTGTGGGACACCCTATTTGCCTCCCTACACTTTAACCATCTGAACATCAGTAGGGCTACAATTCTCTAATATATTTATGTAACGCCGGCGGGAAATGTGGCAACAAGCATCTAAGCTGGTATCACGAAATGATAGTCAAGCAAAGGAAAAGTGACGAAAGCCGTAGTTGGCACGATGCACTGACTAAGCTCATTACTTCTGCTGCTCTTTCAGCAAATTTCGCTCAATGAAACCCTTGTTGTGGGCGGATCAAACCAGTCTCTGCAGTATGGGCACACACCCGTCACCCGACCGCCGTAGCTTTTGTCTCGGCTTGGGACAGCGAGTAAGTAATCAAAAAGGCCCTTCCGGTAATATATCAATTCACTACCGTGCAGACTTGATGGGTACGTTTGTGTCATGAGCGTCTTGTAAATTGTTGTGCCTGTGCAATCCGAAAAATGGCTCTGTCATGGCCTCATTTTTCAATCTCACCATCGCTCAGCCCTAACGTGTACATACTGGCCACCAGGTGGATATGTCAACGCCGAGTCGGAATTCTCTGGGAAGAAACCTCCGTTTTTTCCTGTCACTCAGGTTACCCCCAATGCACTCAAGGTTTCCTGAGAGTGAACGATCTACTCCTCCATCTATATTCAAGGGTGACCTGAAAGAAACCAAAGCCATTCGCTCGTAATTAGAATGAAATTATGAAATTGTATGTCGTCATGTCGTCTAGAACCGTGAATATTTTACTCAGGCTGTCAGCTAATAGATTGTTTAGAGTTAGGGGTTTAAGCGGGTGTCTTCTTGGTCCAAGTGAGCCTGTAATTAGGTCTGGCGGCTTTATTTCAATCCGTGACATTCCAGACATGAATCAAGGCCCACTATCCCTCCATGCCCCAGTGTACTGAGTAACTATGAATGCTTACTTGCTTCCCTCTTGGCGCACGATGAATTCTAGTGATATAAGTGCCTAAGACCACTTATCTTTCCATCTAAGATGTTGTAGTATATGGAGATCCAAGGTGTCAACGCAACTCACCGTCACAAACTTATGACTCACTCATCCTGCTGTGATCTTATGACGTCGTATGTTAGCTCAATGAATTAAATATATGATGTACAAGACCTTGAGATTGGGCTCGGGCCTGGATATGAGCCTTATCCCAAAGGATTTGATGTCATCCTAGTATAAAAAATCTTGTTAGATTCTGTTAAACTATGACTCCGAGCGGGGCGGTCAGGCTCAGGCATAAGATCTAAGACTCGATAATGACGCTATTTCCCCGGGAATAGGTTTTCCAGCTAGTTGGGTCGGTTTTCAGGCCTTCTTCACGTCGGCACCAGGACGTGTATGCTGGAATGACGTTGACACGGGATTCGATGTCAACCGTTGTGTAGATCGTTACCTTAGCTGGCGAGTGTCGTGAATATTCCGCCAGGCCTGCAGATCCTGATTATTTGGGAATACGGTAAGCTGATGGCGACAGGGAGGGATAATGCCCCAGGTTTAGAATACTCATGCTTCGCAAAGGTTTAGGGAACAGCCTGAAATTCTGGTTACGTGTCGTGGGAGCTTCCAAGTTTCCTGTCATCCTTCAGTTGCTGATAGGTATGACGGAGAGATCTTTACTCAGGATATGCGAAGCCCCCGTCACTATTGGCGCAGTGCTCCTACAAACCTGCCATATGCTTGTGACGTAAGGCTAATGGCAGTCACTGTGCAAGTTCCTTTCAGTGAATGAATAATTTGGAACCAGTCTATATTAACATTGCCCGGCGGATTAGGCTGGGCATAGTAAACTAGACTGAATTTATCAGGTTTGGCCAAGGAAGCAACACAAATTAACTGCTTTTCCTGGGACACAAGCGAAAGCAAAAACTATACAACAAGTGAGAGGAAAAAGGAACAATATACAAAGCAACACAGCAAGACACAAAGCATCGCAATAAAGGCATCTAACTCAACATAAAAGAGAAAATGGCGGGTAAATCGTAACAAATACATGATCAGTCGTAACAAATGATGTGAATCAATTGAGGTCGTAAGAATCATGAAGGGAGTAATGACATTCAATGCCAGGCAATGTGAAGGATGCGATGGAGCCGTGCCTTACTGGTTATGTGAAGCTGACAATGGTCAAGGGAGAGGAGGGCATAGATGAATAAGGGCATAACATAGGGGCGCTCCCAGAGCGTCCAGTCCAAGAAAAGCATAGTGATATTGATGATCATAAGACCGACTTAAGACTTGGTGGATTGGCTTAGACTCGGATTGGTCGCTGCGCCTTTCTAACAGTGGATGCGGGAGTAGGTCGTCCTTTGGGTCTAGGACGATTGATTCTCAGCGTATCCCCAGGTCTGCAGAAGAATGATCAGTGAGGGAGACAACTTGGGTGGATCTACGCGACTTACGTCATGACGCTCCCCATTCCAACCACATTCTCCTTTTGGTCTGTGGACACGGTGCTTGCTCCAGTGCTTAGCTTCCCTCCAGTGATGCTATTATTTTCTGGTCCAGTAGATCCTTTGGGGCCTGTACTTCTCTTTGTCCAACCCAGAGCCGTCCTGCGAGCATTTGAACCAACTCGAGGCCTCATAGCCCTATTCGTATTGTCCTTCTTCAACTCTGATTTATCGACATGCCCACCATCAGGTTTGATATTAAGCATAAATGGCGACAACGGCTTGATAGAAGCCAAAGTTGGCGCAGCAGTGGGTATGTTGACAAGCTTACTTTGCAGTACCTGTTGGAGCATAGGTGTTGCAAACGAGCGAGGCGGAGCAATATTGTGTGGGACGGGCGTCGAACGGGTGGCTTCAGGGGAAATAGTAACTTTGGCTGGCCGACTTGGAGGGTAAGGCGAGGGGCGGGAATCCTTACGTGAGCGCGTGCGTAGGGGGCGAAGCTCTGAGGGAAGGGGGCCGTAATTCTGGACCGAATGTGTCAGGAGGGCTTGCATACCTTCCGGATGATGGGGGGGTTGGAAAGCTATATTCAGTAGGAGATGAGCATGTCGAAGCGTATTCAAATTGTTCTATGGTACTCACATTGGACAGCGAAGATGGAGAATGGTGTATCCGACCAGAGTCGCTTACTTTCCGTCACCGTGTTATGTGCCTCATCCCTTAGGGCGTAATACTTTCTCAATGCAACAATCCCTCGCTCATCATCCCATGTCGATAAAGGCTCTTCTGGGTTGGAGTACATCGAAGCCGAGTCACCATCGACAATGAAGACGGGCTGGCACTGGGTGGGGCTATTCGTTTTCTCCGTAGCTATTGACTGCGCGGGGGATGTTGGAACACTTGAAAGCTCCTCCTCAATTGTCTCGTAAACAGAGTTAGTCCGAGAGGTCCGGACTTGAGAGTAGCGGCGTCGATGGCCACGGCTGCGGCCACGAGCGCGAATATTCTGGAGGGTGGACATAGGGTGGGTCGTGTTCGAAAGCATCATGTCAATTTCCGAGAGGTCAATGCTGGACATGGAGCTCCCAGATACCGAGGCACCATCAGATGCTGAAAGAGGGGGTGTATCACCACCAGAGCTCGAAGTGCAGGTGCTCGAGCGAGAGCGGCCCCCAGGGACAGGGCGGACAAAGACAGGGGCGGGATGGACTATGAACAAGTCAGAGATGCTCCAGCGTTATCATTTCTGATACTCACATGCGAAAGACATATCCTCGCCAGCCCCGACAAGACAACTATCCTCAAGGCTCTGTCTCTCCAATAGCCCATGTTGCGCCTTGATCATGCGCTCGGCACCGAACTGGAAGGAAGAAGCGATGGACGGTTTCTCGACAATTCTGGCCTTGTTCGGAGACTCATATCTCTCAGTGTCCCCTTTTGCACCTTGAAACATGCCATGCTTGCGCTTCTCGACACGAGCACAAGGGGAAGCTTCCATGATCGAGCCAATTGAGCGACGACGAACGTGTCCTCCACCAAGCATCTGGAGAGCCTCGCCATCAGAGCGGTTACATACACACTTTGAGGAAACTTACACTAATCATGGTATCATCTTCCTGAGCGGGACTATGGACACTGCTAGCGCTGATGACTGACAAAGGCCGGAACTGATGAGGGGGCAGTAAGCCAGGACGAATACGGGAGTCGTCGTCATATCCAAAGACAGAATCATCTGAGATCATCGAAGTGCGATGACCAGTCTTGTCGAAAATTGAATCAGACGCATCCATGGACACCCTGTCATCGTCGATAATCGAGTCGTACTGGGAAGGCTGTGCCGAAAATGAGATTGACGCTGAGGCGCTTTCAGGGGGTGAGGCGGAGATTGAAGTAAGTGGCATCGCCTGATCCGCCATTTCAAACATCTTATCCCCAAGTCCAGGTCGTCCCAATCGCATCGCCGAGAAGTCACTTAGAATCGAATCGGCGGAGTTGTTGTAATGATGTCCGGGCCTCCGGGAGCTGGCACTGGCACTAGAGTCGTTGCGGCGATGGGCGGCATAGCTACGGTTGTACAAGCTGATCGGTGGGGCTTGGGAGGAGACTGACATGTTGGATTCGTGACGACGGTGACCTACGCGAGGAAGGGGGGCATGGTAAGAGAAGCTCGAAGCGTCGCTATCAACCCTACGCCTCCTGGAAGCATGATTAAGGAAGGAGAACGTGTCGTCGATGGAGAATGACGTAGTTGAAAGATCTTCGGATGATGGACGTTCTTGCAGACTGGGCAAGCCGAAGTCGAAGGGGTCAGGAATCCCTGGATTGATGACACGACCATACGAGGAAACGGATGCAATACTGAAAATAGAGTCCTGCGTATAATGGTTCCCCCGGCGATTGTTAGAAGTAGGTGGAGGATAGAACGAAGGCCTGTTGGGATTGAACTCAAATCCACGGCGGACCTCCTCGAAGGAGTCTAGCCCAGTGAAGCTTGCGATGGATGAAGCTTGGGAGTGCCTGTAGGCTGCCTTCCGGGCTTTCTCGCTAGCGTCCGAAGCAACCCTCGCGCGAGCCTGAGGAGCGGGTACATTGGTTACTTTGGCAAGAATGGAATTGAAGAGCGAGTCATCCTCGAAAGACGAAGGAGTGCCTGGAGAAGAGAGGGAGCGAACATGGCTGAGAGGAGGGATGATGTCGGATAGCGTAAGGGGCTTCTCCATTTGCTTGGGTTGCTCCGTCTCAGAACGAGGTAATCCACCGAATCTGAACGAGGTGTTGAGCTCCCCATCTGACAAGCGCGACCTGCGAGACGAAGTCGACGCGTTCAAGGCGTCTGACGGATCAGCACTGACGATGATATGACCCGGTCCACTGGCTGAATCAACTTCCAGACTCGAGCCAAACATGTCAGTCGGCTCTTTGACGTCCGCGATCCTAGAAGCACTGTCCAAGTTGAAATGAGACTCGGAATTCTTCTCTGCGCTCTCTTCACATTTTGTCGACTGCGCGTTGAAAAATGTCGGCTCCTTGACGTCGATCAACCGCGACATCTCGAACATGTCAAATGCGTCGGGTTCTTCCTCCATCTCGACCGCATCACTCTGCTCTTCCATCTGCTGCTTCTCTGGAACGCTCAGTCTCTCGACCGAATCCTCCGCCGAGCCCATCTTGGAGAAGTCGAGGGATACCTTACTCGAGATCTCACTGAGATCCTGTGGGAGACTAGGGACCGGGGGCGCCTCCACTCTCAACAATCCACCGAAATCGCACCTCAAATCCACCTTTGCTGGCGTCCTAAAGGCACTTTCGAGCTGCTCGACAAAGCTCCTGCGGTCCGATGCTCCGGACTCGTTTAACCTCTGCAGTTCTCCCGTAAAGTCGAACGACTTTTTGGTATCGGCATCGGCATCAGACTCGACATCCCCATGTTCTCCGTCGTCGATATCTCCCTGGTCACCACCAACACCCGTCAAGTAGAGCACTGGGGCCGGGGCCATCTCAGGCAATAGCGCGAGCGAGGCTTCGAGAGCAGCAGAACGCGGGTGCTCAACTGAATCTTCCTCGCTTTCGACTTGCCTCTTGTTAAAATCAAAGGTATCGTCGTCCTCGCCTCTATCAGAGTTCGCTTTGAGGATAAACTGCAACTCATCAGGGATGTCTGAATCAGGGTCAGAGGCATCGAGTTCAGGAACCGCGTAGCACGACACATCCGATCCCCCCAGAGTTGCAGGCATGCGCCGCCTCCGCTTCTCAACAGGGACGGGCGAGAGAGTGGCGCCGTTGGCCAACGAAGCAGCATTGTTGGAATTCGAGCCGGAACCTGACCGCGAAGACGAGAAGCTCAGGTCACCGGGGGAGACGTCGGCCGGAACAGGAAGTAGTGAACATCGCTTTCTCAAGAAGGCGCTGGCCCTTCGACCAAGGGACGCGGGTGGAGAGACTGACCCCTTTGTCGCATTTGTGTTGGAGGCGTCGTTCTTGGGGGCAAAAAATGCAGAAGCGGTAGATTTAAGCGTCGCCATCCCATCCCATGAATCGGGGGTTTTGATAGTACGAGTCTTGGGAGGCTTCAAAGGTTGAAAAACTGGTGCTGGTTCCGGTTCGGGGCCAGGCGTCATGGTGCGTTTGTGACCCTTCTTCCAGGTACCAGTCCCTGATGGTGTATCTTTCGGTGCTGCGTTCTCCTTCTCCCTCTCCTTAGTAGCCTTGGACTCCTTCAATGGCGAAACTTGCTGCAACAGGACGGGCCAGGGAGCAATTTGTTGCCCGATGCCTGCATCACTCGCCTTCCTCCCAATCACTCCAGCCTTTGTAGGGCTGGTCGCAAACACCGGGGTTGTGAGTGTCCTCGTCGCGCTACCTCTGGATTGAGCATAGGGCCGAAGCGAGGTGATAGATGCAGTACTGTTGCGAAGGGTGAGCCCCCTATTCGTAGGAATATGACTAGTGTTGGGCGGGCTCTTGTTCTTGAGTGGACTCTCATGGCCGAGGATCTGAAGGGCTTTCCTGGAAACGCTACCGTTGGGGTCAACGTCCAAGCGCGCCAAGTCAAGGATATTAGCAGGGAGGGGCGAGGGCCGAAGCGGCGTCAAGTCCGGTGTAGCTGGTGTCGCTTCGAGATCTAGATTATTGATCAATTGCGCCAGATCATTCGTCGCTGCATCGAGGATGGAGAGTACACCTAAGAAACTTGTTCAGCCACGAGTACTTGAAAGGAGATCCGGCAGATACATACCTTCCTCGTCCTCATGCATGGCGCGAGGGCGCGACCTACCGAGCAGTTGCTCTGACATAGGCCTTACGCGCTGCCTCTTCACCGGTGTCACCTCCACCTTCTCCTCTTCTCTCTAAAATACCACCATAAACCATCGAGTCGTGAATTTCCTCGGTATCATCCACGGTACCATGTCCATCTGCAGTAGCTTCCTCGATGGTCACAATCGGGAAGGCGGTACTATATCGCCGCTGCATCTCCTCCTGTTCCTCATTTATCTCACCGTGACCTTGGTTCGAGACCACTTCAGGGAACACCTGACTAATCGAAATCCTCCTCCTCCCTTCAAGCGACCTCTTACTCTCTTTCTCCTCCTTCGCCTTTTCTCTCTTCTTCTTCTCCTTCTTCTCCTTCTGAATTTCGCGCTTGCCACTCTGCAACCCCTCTTCGTCCCACTTGATGCTACCACGACTCTCGCGAGTACAAGCAGATGTACCTGAGCTCGAGGCCGTCGACAAAGGCCTCAAAGACGAGGCAGTGCTCATAGTAGACCCCATCCGCTCCTTCGCTCTCGTCCCCACACCCTCCACAGACAACCTATTAGGCTGAGGAAGAACAGAAGATGCAACAGAACCATTGCGAGCCGTCGGTAATCGCATCGATGATGGAAAACCAAGGCCAAGACCAAGAATCGAATGTTTCTTCTTCCCCAGCGTCTGCGAAGTTTGCTTGCTGAGCGGCTCAGGACTCGCTGTGAGAGCACCCGCTTCAAAGCTCGACGTCGAAAGCCGAACTGTACCTCCTTCCTCCTTCACTTTCTTGACCTTCTTGACCTTCTTCTCTTTGACCGTATTTTGGTCCTGATTCTCCTTGCGCTCCTTCTTCCCCTTCTTCCCTTTCCTCTCTTTCTCTTCTCCTTGACGGTCCCATCCTTGGCCCCATTCTCATTAACACCAGTCATCTGCGCCCAGCTGCCCATCCTAGCAAGAGATCTAACAGACCGGATAGCACGAAGGGCAATAGAACCCTGATCTTTAGCAGTAGCGTTGGGAGGCGCAAGGAATCCATTGAGTGTCGGGGCTGGCGTGCCTGCACGCGAAGGGGCCGGTGCAGGGCTGCCCGCCCGACAGGCCTCTTTAAGGGAATCTGGGGTGAATGAGCGCTGGGACTGCTGTTGTTGCGCTGACGGACGGGACAGAACGACATGCGGAGGATCGGAAGCGGCGGAGGGCCCGACTCTGGGTACATTTGGGGTCTTGGACATGTTGAGAAGAACACCGGTATCAAGTGAGTTCGAACGGGCTCGTCCTTCTTGATTGGTATTGAACGGTTCAGGAGCTAGGATTAGGGATAGCAATCAGAATTGAACGCGAACGGGTTCGTGGAGCACACTTACTTTTTGAACGAACAGGAGCATGGGGGGCTATAGAGACACCGCAGGTCAGATTTGCTATATCATAAAAGCACAAAAATCAACCTACACTTTGTGCGCTTTGGGTTCTCTTTGCCTTCCTTCCCCTTCTCCTTGGAGTCTTTCCTCCCTCTCCCAATACTCCACCACTTCTTCTCTTCCTCCTTCACTTTGAGCATGGCGCTGGAAATGGGAACATTCCTAGGCACATTGGGAATGTTGGTAACTTCCTCAAGCGCACCCCAGGTCATTCCACTCAGAGCTGCCCGGGACTTTTGCTTCTTGACTACAAGGATATCACCCAGTTCGGGATCATTCGTTGGATCGACATAGATATCGAAGCCACCGCGAGAGGAAGATGTACCGGCACCGACGCGACGAATCACATCGGATAGATCCTTCCCTCTGTCCTTCTCCTTGTCCTTTGGGCCAACACCAAGAAGCCCAAGTTTGGATTTCTTGGGAACAAGACGTTTGCGTGGTTGAGAGTCGGGTTTAGGCGCAAGGGCATGTGAGTTTACAGATGCCCATGAGCTCTCGAAGGAGTTTGAGAGGGAAGTGCTGGCATCAGAGGACATGCCAGCAGCCGAAGGTGTTGCGGAGATGAGGCGGATTGAGGGGACTTGTTGAACAGCAGTTGGCTGGAAGTCATGCAGAGCAGTAGCGGCATTGGTAGGTTTGGATAATAGAGGCAAAGTATTTCGCATGGTTAAGTATGCTGGCGTGAGTTTCTTGCGCTCGTTAAGACTTGGCTTGCGTTAAAATGACAATCGTTAGATCTTGCAGTGAAAAACTTGCGGTTTCGTGAACGAAATAAGACGTCGTGAAGATTAATAACTGGAAAAAATGTGCGTGTTCGCGGACGTGATCTGCGTTAACGCGTTACTTGCTTTGAGTATTTTCTTTCTCTTTCTGAATTGGATCTCTATGATATAATACAGCCTCAGCCTCTGAACTCCAGCCGGGTAAACAGAGAGTCGACTTACCTCAAAGGTGCGTACCTGATAAATTATGGCTACCGGCACACCCAAACCCCGCAGACGGCGAACAGACCGCCCAGTGAGCTCTGAACGATGTGAGATAGGGACCTGCTGGGCGCTGGGAGAGAGAACAACGAACGCAGAACGCCAGACGCGATCACTTCAACTTGCATCACGTGATGGCGACGCCTCCAATTTCAAACACTACCAAACACCATCAATAATCCATCCATCGCAGGAACCCGGGGCCCCAAGCCTTCAAGGCCTTTCTCCGTTATCTTTCCGGCACGATAGCGGCACCTCACTTGGATTATCTTGATGAAGTTTGAGAAATACATGTCCGATAAGCCTCACACGACCTCCGGAGATCATGTTGAAAGGATGAAACCAAAGTATAATTCCAGCTAAAACCGACCGTCAGTGGCAGCCGGCTCCTTATTTCCACCGTAAGTGTGTGAGAAAAAATGAAAAATGGCTGTGGTGTTCTCGTCCTTGCTCTCAAGCCTCCCCGGTATTGGAACCTCCGTTTCTTTTTTCGATGGATAAGCCCAGCCACTGTCTCATTCGCCTTGCTAATTCGGGCAGTCCGACAGGTTGAACGGCGGTGGCTAGGATCAATTAATATTAATAAGCCATCCCAATGTGGATTGCTAAATGCTGCTGCGATATTGGAATACCAGCCGACCAAGTTGACCTGTGCGATATCACATAAGCCCATCCAAAAAAATATAGCGTCTACAACCCATTCCAAGCTTAAAGCTGATATGTTGAAGATGAAAGACCCTCTCCGTACTTAAAGTCAGTTGAACAATGATCCCAATAGGCAGGTAAAAAAACCCTCACTCAGCCCAAGACCAATGTTCTTATCTCGGTGTGGAACGGCGCACCCTGGCCATACCGCTCAGACCAAAATGTCGGGACACTCGGGCACCCCCCTAGACACCGCCCCAGCACCAAACTTCCTTAACGTGCCTTCTTCCCATTATGGTAGAGCTCAAACACCAAGACACCAATGGCTCAGGGTTGGAGGCACGTTGGCTTGATTTGATCTCCTTGTTACCCCCAGAGGCACCACAGGCCCTGACATCCATCAATACACAGAGCGCCGCCTTATGCTGCACCGCATGATCTCTCTTGGGTCTATATGGTCCAACCACCGTTGTTTCATACCTCCGTCCACCGGGATCGGTTGTCTGCATATGCAAGTCCACATCTAACACCGTCGAAAGTCTCACTAACCACTTACTCGGTTGAAGGACTGGTCCCTAAACAGCTCTAGGGCCCTTGATAGGAGTTAGAGCTCGCAATTCAAAACAATGTATGCTTGAAACTCATGCGCACTCACGCAAGGCCACTCGTCGCTTCTGGGAAGATGGCGAACAGCGCCCGCAACTTGGGGGTTTTCTATTTAAAATCTTGATTTCATTTCGCTTAGCAAGGCTTCTTTCCGTATGCTGCTGCGCTCCAGACCCTTCTAATAGGACACTCCAATATACAAACGCTTCCAACCAATAGAGTAGCTACCAAGCTCTTCCCTTCCCTTGACGATCATGTCAGACCGTGTGTCATAATGGAGATGGAGAGATGCCAAGTTAAGCGACCCTATCGCTTCCTATTGAGGAGCAGGTTCAGCTCGTCAGTGGAGAACTAACCGTTAGATATCTACGTAGCTGGTTACCCCGCTAGGAACTGATAGCCCTACAATCTCTTATGATCATGATTCAACGTCTATCAGACTTGAGATTGATTCCATTGACTCCCATTGATCACGGAACCTAACAAGGCCATCTCTCCGTTTCGTTCTATTCTCCTTGTCCAGTTGTCAATCATAAGCTCCTCACCATCAAAACATTGAGCTTAGTAGAATCCCGGTGGAGTAGACGCACTTGCCGTGATGTCAACCCCGAAAACGAATATTTCATTAATAATCTCTGAAGTTAGTCGCTGACTCCTAACCGCATAGGAAAACAGTAGTTTGGGCACGGTAATCATCGCCTGCTGTGTACTCACATAACTTTACTACCCTCGTCATAGGGACGACGGCCTTTCACTCAAGATTTCAAAAACCCCTTCAGGCCACACACCAAGAGAAGAGATCCATCAGGCTAGAGAAGCTGTTGCGCCAGCCCCAAATCGCCTAAAAGCCAGGCTGTTTACGTGTTGTGCCTGAAGCACACTTCCATTTTGCTTTATGCTTGACAATGACAGAAAGGATCTACAGGTCCGCTAAAGACAGATAAAACAAGCGCAACCTATGATCTCAGTCATGTGCCTCAAGAAGAACCGATACGTAACTAACCAAGATCCTTAAACTCAACGCTGTTGAGCTAGAAACACTTCGCATTCAAGAGCGAGCACCACTTAATATCCAGAACGTCCAACACCTGACTCTGAACGCGAGATTTTCCACCACTTCTGACTTTGATGACATATTGTCACTCTAGTCTTCCGATTCAGATTCGGTATTACTTCCTCCGCTTGAATCAACATCAGTCAAAGTCTACTCCATCGAAATGTTACTGAGGTGGAGTATTCAATTCTGCGTGGGATCACATTCTTCCAGCTCCCAGTGTCAATTCCTGTCCAGCTTTGCGAAGACCCAGACAATTGGTGCAAAAAACCCCGTTGGGATTATTCTCATGGTCCGTTCAACGGACCATGTTCCCATCATCCTCAACCACTCTTAGATCTCTTCTAGGATACTAGAGCCCCCTCCCCCTATTTTATATCCCACTTATCCAAGGTCTCCTGTGCCTGGAGGCTGGGCCTTGTTTCAACTCATAGGTTCCGCTCCCCTAAAGCCCATACAAGCCTATTTTAGAGCACGGAACGTGCGGGGAGAGGCGGGGAACCAGTTTGGCTCGACCACACGGAGGCCGGGAACATTACCCCTGACGCACGGCTGACAGACTTTCTATGTCAAGCATCAAGGCACAACATATCCCTTTCCTGATGTGACAAGATGGGATTCAATATATCTCTGAGACTGGGGTGCGCATGCCTGACTTCATGATCTACAACTCTACAGCACTTTCTTTCAAACCACATGCCCCAAATGATCATCATGATGCACTCCATGGGGCGCTGGACAGAAAAAGATAACAATAGAACATAGCGAACAACATGAATCGGGCGGTGGAACCCGATATGTCCGTCGTGTCTTGAGCGGACGAAACAACACATGGTCCAGGTTGTCACCTGTCAGTGTATACTTATTAACTGGACATGCCATTGTCTAGGTTTTAAGTGAGGTAGTGGAGGTCGGAAAGCTAAATGTGGGGACTTTCCAAGTCATTAATGACGGGGCCCCCTCGAGATGCAGTGCTCGGGTAACTCCATACAGTGATCCAGAACCAAACATCAAAGCATCAGGTTTCCTCACCACCAGTCTGATAGAGAAGCCTTTATTCCTATTGTATATACTAACCAACATCTCACCCAGAACCTCAAAAATATCCTTTTCCCCCAGCATACTAGCTTGTCCACACGTCAATTTCGTGACGTCGATCCCTAGAGTACGTCAGTGCAATGTGGTGGTACGATTCAATGGGGTGTGCTATAGGCCGGCGAGGGGTAGTAGCGCCGCACAAAAAGATATCTTCCAGCACGAAATGGTCCTTATCAAAACGAACACATTCATCAATGTACACCCGATAGAACCCGCACGGCATTTTTATGCACCGCTCTCCACTCTAATTGCCTGCGCTTCCTCCGCCCAGCACGCAATGGTATCACTGTGACAACACGTCAAAGAAACATGCTACAATCAAAACATCTAGGATGGCTATACGGCAGGCTTGTGAATCTTGCAGAGTTTGGAAAGCGGTGGCGCCAGAAGCTGTTCAAGGCTAGACTACGGGCCTCCGGTAATGTTGTGGAGCGAGCTTGTTTGAATGTCACTATCTCTAACCTCTACTTGTTGCATTTGCAACTATCGAGGTTCCCGAACATCACTGAATCCAGGTAGGTTTACTCCACTTGGAAGAATACCAGGCCTCGATTTCCATATATCTCGATGCTTAATCGCCTACAGCGCCTTGTCGGATTCTATGCTCCTGCTTCCTTTGCCAGTTCCAAGATGTACCCTATGACCGGACGCTCCCGAGTAAGATTAGCTATTTTTTTTGTCTAATCTCTCTTCGAAGCTGTCTGTTCAGCATTGGTACGCAACGAGGCAAGATGTCTATCCCGGTCCCTGATGGTCTGATGTATGATGTCTCTTTTCCAGAATTGATTTAATGTGAGGGACCTTTCCCTGAAGCTCGAGCCCACGCGGCGATTCATCGGCACCTAGCCTTCAGTACAATTATTTATGGCTCCAGGCAGATAGCAGTGTATTTTTAAACAATGTCGTCGGGGGAACAGAATGCCTTCGCAGCATACTAGCATGGGCGGAGGAACATGCGCTCAGATTCCGTTCCGGCGGCAAAGAGCGCTATCTTTTACTGGAAACTCTTGAACGTCGATCGAGAGCCTGAAGAGCTGATCAGATAGTTGACGTACATCTAACCCGGGATCGCTCTTTGCGGCTGGCATCAACCTATCAGCAACCCGCCCGCAGGACTCCTGCATGCCGTCGCGATGCTCTTGCCGAACATGAGTATCCAAGGACAAGCACCGCAACGGTCGGGGCGCGCGCATCCCGATCGCTATATGTGTCAAAGTCAGGACATTCATCGTGTTCGGACAACTCCTTTCGTTCATGTGCTCCGAAAAAAAAAAAATCACCCACGAGCCAGAAGTTTGGGGTCGATGGGCGGATCCCGATCTCAGCCATCCCATCTCCTCACGGTCCAAGGCCGAGGATCTTGTATATCGTACCAACGTATCTTCCCCACATCCTTTCAGGGGGCAGCCCAATATTTTTTAGCAGTATACGCGTTTGTATCATCAAATACCACGCTTCTTGCTCGCCGCTGTCATATCCCGTCCCTTGCTTTCACATAAAGAGGAAGAAGGGGTGATCGCACGTCCGCCGCAATTATACTGACGCGCTTGCACGAACTTATGGGGAACCTGGGATGCTGTTGATCAGACTTCAAGGATATTAAAATAACTCGGTCTTCCCGCGATGTCATCACAGGTTGAGATGCCGATGGTATAACACCAAAGCAATCTCACTTAGGGCCCGGCCATAGCCATCGGCGATTTTCCTTCAGCACTCAAAGGGTACGAGTGATTGTCGGTGGACTTATAAGACCCTGGCACTAAAATCCTATCACGGAGGCTCATGCGGGCTTTAAAATTTCCAGTCGAGTTCCATCAATTGTTGATATAGCACTCGGTTAATACTGCGCAGTGTCTCTAGGTCTGTACCTCGATTCGGCCAGTCTCAACGATTGACGTATTATTGGAACATCACTTACCATATTACTTCGTCGTCCGAGATACCGGAGACCCATAGTGAAAAATGATGAACTTTTCCCGGACGAGCGTGAACCAAAGGAGCACCTCCCTCGGCCTATAATAGTGCCATTTCACACAGATAGGAGTGGTAAGAATAAGTTTATTGTGATATCGAATAAATAGTGCCACAGGCTTCTATATACATTACAAAATCGGGGCGTCTGTCTAAGTACAGAACGAAAAGTCAGATTCAGTGTACGAGGCGCCGAGCTAAGTTAAAGCATAAACCCAAGATCACCGGAAACCCAACAGAATATAACGGGGTAACATGTAGGAAGAGGTAGCCAAAATTGGTGCTGCCATACAGGAATTTTATGGTGGAGGGACGCGATTGACATTAATAATCATTATCCGGGAAGGTGTTGGGGGTGTATGATCGTGCACAGGATAAGGAAATGAATAGATGCATGATGCATGATGAAATGCTGTGGAGATGCGAATGTCGAGTTGTCCGATCAGATGCATGATTAAGAGGTGTTGTACGGTGGAGGATCAACCTCCTTTAGAGATTTCTTTCAGGGGCGAAGACTTCGGGGCTCATGTATATCGACAGTTGGGGCCCTCCGTTACGAATGCAGCAGCCAACATAGGTATGGATCCCGGTGCGGCTGGACAGATCGCGATGTTGGCTAGAAGATGTCCATCAGTACGGGGGTTGAATGTTGACAAAGGGTGCGTATGACTCACAAAATCTTTTGCAGGTCACCGATATATCTCTTCGAAAACTCCTCGTTGGTAGTAGCATAGAATTGTGAAATGGCCCTTGCGATAAAAGCATCGCTTTCACAATAATGACGGACGGGGAAATACACTTTGGGCCAAAGTCTGTTGGATCCCTGCCTCATCTCGAAATAGATCAGGAACCCATGCGCCACTTTCTTTGGGCGGGATGGCTTGATGGACTCATAGCGTCCAACTCCAGGGAAGAAGAGGCTCCAAAGACGCTCGATCAGGTCTGTCGTCTCCTTGATGAGAGGGTCGTCGTCAAGAGCCCCGGCTAAGCGAACGATATTAACAATCTCCTCTAGGGTGGTTGCGTCCGACCGGAAGTACACCTTTATGCGGTTTTGTGTAGAGGGGACGCAGTCGACGGCAACCATGTCCGGCACGGGACGCTGGATCTTAGGAATTGTTCTCATATATGCGAGCACGCGCGCCCAAGGTTCTGAAAGGCCCATGCGAGATGTGCAGTCGGTAACGAGGTCCTCCGGGTCGACTTTCATCTGGGTTGCACGTAAATGGGGAAGGAAGTAGAATTTTCCGACCATCGAGTCCTGGGAAAAATCACCGCCTGCAGCCCGACTCAGCCCCGATGCCTAGTATGATGTAGAGAGATTGCATACCAAGGAAGAATTGTGACGGGTATTCAGCTCCATTCCCACTATCCATCGAATCACAGATCAAGGTCTGCCGACACACATCTGCCCACTCAAGAGACCATGCCTTGGTGCGATTCCAGGTGCGCAGCTTCTGTAGCGATTTTACCCAAACAGATGCGGGACTGGGAGTGCCGTCGCTGGGACATAGCGGCTCCATAGCGAACCTGATGGACATCTTGCCATCGGCATCAACTGTCCAGATGAGCTCCATGGGAGTGTGGTCATCGGAGAAGAACGTGCATGGTCTTTGTCCCTGCGCCTTAAACTCCTGTGGTGTGGGTCCAAGGAGAGGGATGATGTCGTGTTGGAAGTAATTCAGGAAGTCGTGTAATGCGCTTGTCGGGCACGATACGCGCTCGAGGAGGTACTGAAGCCCCCGCCCGATCTCTCGGTTCCAGAAGGCGGATCGACAGACCTCGCTACCGCACTCGATATCCGAGGACACTGATCCACGGGACCGAGAACCGGGTGGCCATGACAGGAGAAGAGGATGTGATGCGAGGCGGAGAAGGAGGCGGCGGAGAAAGACGAGCTCGGAATGCTTCGCTTCAGTGTGAGGTAGATATGCTGAGGATACGATCGGTGAGGAAAGACATGATTCGCAAAGAAGCTTGAATGCTGAGGATGCTTTCATGGGCGATCGTGTGTGGTTTATATATCGTCGCAAGGTGATGTAGGGACGGCTGTTTTGCAAGGCGCTGCTGGTGCAAATTGGTCTCACGTCAACTCGTATACCATTATGGAGAGCCACATACACATTGAGAGCCCAATAATGGGTTCGACAAGCCTATCACTTTTGGCCCGACTGATTACTCCGTATTGAAACCGCGCGATCTTGCTTGTCCCTAGCCCTGACCTGTTAGAAAACACAAGGAGATGAGATTGAGCATCGTAAGGGCCCTTAACCTTAACATGAGAACGTCACGAGTGTAAAGAAGAGAGATGCAATCAATAGACTTGCAAAGTTGAGTTGTAACAGGGTCAGCCGATTTGGGCGCCCCTGACCATCAATAGATTCGGGAACAGGAATCAATGGGCAAGAACGTCGTGGAGGAGATGCCCCCCAGGGCACGTGCCGACCTGACCAACTTGTGGAAAAAGATTACTCATGGATGCATGGAAATAGCCACGAAGCGATATTCACGCACATGACTAGGGGGACTATTTTTATGGAGCATCCAGACACGACAATGTATCAAGGGGGGGCACAGACAACCCGCATTTTCCAAGTGTCAAAGTCTGGCCAAATTCCAGTCCCCCGCTCTCGCCAAGTAGCCAAGGAATGGAATGTTGGCGAAAGGTGTCATGGATATGGGTCGTGAGAGCATTTTCGGCTTCGTTCGAATCAGAGCGCTTTGAACTTTCTCCTCAGGATATATCGCAATATCTGCAACGAGAGAGATGTATATCTTTGTTGATCGCTACCCTTGAGTCATGCCGAATTGAATATGGTAGGCATGGATTCACAGCTTAGACAACGGAAAGCAATGCTGACAACTGGCAGGTCAAAATCCGGACGCAAAACAGATGGTATCACAAGCACAACTTATGATGCGACGGTAATCCCCGTTACAGTTTCAAAGGCAAGTCAGGACAAAAGGAGGAAGGGAATACTAATACTTCTCCGATGGCCCAAAAGGAGCTATGAGAACGGATGTCAACCTCCCTAGGCATGACACGGACGTGAAATACCTGAGAAGCAAGACATATACTACAATCACCCGTTGGAAACACTTATTCATTTTCCTATCGTAATTGACAAACGATTTACTCACAGACCTGGCCAGAGAGGACGCAAGGCGACGCGACGGTCCGACTGAGCTTAACTAAGCAAAAACGATGAACGGAAATAAATATCAGAAGCGAATCAGAACAGGGACAACAACAACTGAGCGAGATAAAATAATACGTTATATCGATATTCAGGAAGGTTTATGGTACCCTGGCGCAGGCTATTCCCTTGAAAATAGAGAATCTAGTACCGTCATTACCAGGGCCGGAGGCAAGCTGTTAAGGTGGATCTCAGGGACTCCAGCAAAAGAATATATTCCACCCTAGTATCCACGAATGCCCGTGGTTAAGCGTTATAACTATCACACAAGCGAGTTCTTCGAGAAGCCTGTGAAACATAGAAACTGAATATGTTTTCACCACTTCAATATGAATGCCCGTTTCCAAAGGACCACCAAACCTAAAATTGCTCCCGATCACGTGTCAGGGGGACCCACCACTCACACTAAAAATTTGCTTACGACACGGGAAAACTCGACCGGTCCTCTCCAGTACCAGGGATCCGGTAGCTCATCCATTTGAGGAGCAGGAAGGGGGGGGGGGCGGTAAAGCTCATGGCAAGAAGGGCCGGGGTGCAATGAGCCCAACGACCGCCGCCGGCCCCCTTGTGAAAATCCTGCACACAGTAACAGGGATGTAGACTCTCGTCAAAACTCCAAAGACACAAGCATGCGGCTCGGCATCAATATCTCTGCCGTGATTTTAGTCTCAAGGGGACATGTCCAATCGGATAGCTTCATGACACCTTTCAGTGCGCAACGCTCGCTTGCTGGGCTACCAATGAGCTCTGGATATTCTAGCGTGGATGGTCTGGGCGGCTAGGAAAACACGGAAGGACGGCCTGGTTGCGTTTTCTGCCCTTTTCGCTCCATTTCAGGTTTCGTGGGTACAAACGAAGCTTGTCGGGAACAACCATGTTTCCTACGGCATCTGCTCTTACTACGTTTGTGGTGTCGATTCTGGAGTTTATAACCTGATCAGGAGCGTTTCTCACCGCCGTCCCTGTGAACCTCGCAAGGCCAGTTTGTCAAACGCACCAACGTAAGATGGACAGTCGTTCCACTCAAGACGGAAATGCTCACATTCTAAGCGGACCCTGCGATGAACTGTTTACCTGTGATTTGGTCGCGGAACTTGAAGCTCCTTGTCTTGGAGATGTCTTATCTACTAATGCCAGCGGCATAATCCTGGAACAGCAATGCATCAATGCCATGATGTCTCAGCAGGCTATTAATAGTCAAGGACCTACGCTTTTGTACCCGGTGTTCGGCATTTCGAAAAAGGCAGGGCAGACCACTATAGCATCCATCATACCTTAGAAGTTAGACGTTAACGGTCAGGGACTCGTGAACTTGTAGGTTTTTGGAAAAACGGGCTTCAGTTGAGGGATTTTGTACCGTACAGCGGCAAACTTAGTATACTAATAAATTCAATATGTTCCATAATCTGTACTAATTTGGTTACGCGATGTGTCGACAACAAGCTATGTATATATATACATCTATTTTACCAAGGGTATCGAGAAGCTGCGGTGAAGACAATATAAGGATCTAAAATCAGGAATCTAGTCTGATATGCGTTCAATTCTAGAGGATTTGTCAGGTCGCAGAGAAACTCATTCTATCTCCATACGTTGATATTCTCTCAAACAACGAATCCATTGTAAGACTGTAGCCGCCCTCGGCCTATCTCTGGGACTATAGCTCCAACAACTTATCAACATATCCCATAGATGGTCATCTAGTACGGTGCTTGACGGCCGTAGTGGGATCACCCGATGGGCGATGTCCAGCACGACTGGTCCGATGAATCGGTGATTGCTATAGGGATGATCGCCGGTGAACGTCTACAGTCCAAGTTACTGTTTATCGGGAAAGATTTCAGTGGGGGGAGATTGTTACCTGTAGGACGACCATGCCGAAACTCCAAACATCACCAGCAGCACGATGCAGAGGGTCCTCTTCGGCTGGATCGTTCATCAGGAGCTCCGGAGGCATCCAACGAGGACCATCGTCAGCATGCCACCCCGAAGAAATTTCGGGGATCTGAAAGACTCGTGTACACCAATATCAGATAGGAGGACGAGCCCGTTTTCAGAAACGAGGACGTTGGACTGATGCATGCTTTTAGGGATCCACTAAGATGATTGACTGGGGAATCACTTACAGGTTTGACATTTCCGTGAATAATGGGAGGTCGTTGACAGTGTAGATGCGCTAGAGCAGAGCACAATTGGTAGACCTACAGCTCTAGGGAGTGAGCAAATCATCCATGATCCCAAGCATGGTGTACTCACAAGTAAGGGCTTGTCTGCGCTAGGGTTTTCTCTAAGATATCCCATAATATCCCATTTAGCACGGGGCATTACCAGCATCGGCATCGGTGAGTATTCCACCTCAATGAGACCGTAAAATGGTAAAACATTGGGATGAGAGTGAACAGACTTTCCATTCGTCCAGTTTTTCGTTGAATTTCTAATGGATCTGAGTCTCCTGTGTCATGTGAGCTTGCGCACTACATTACCTTTAGTGCTGTCCCGAGAACTCGCGGACAGCTTCTGTGAACTCTCCAGCGCTTGACGATGAGTTGTTCGTTTCCCCGTGTTCCTTCGTATATATCTGTATGATTTGTGTATGTATAACAGAATTGGTCCACTTCGATTTTGGGCCCGCCTCTGATTAGATGTTTGGCGTAAAAGGTCTGGAGGGCGGGAAATTTGGACTTGCGGTATAGTGAGCTCCCCAGCGACACAACTGTCGAGTCAACCCAAAGCTCACCATTATTACTGACTGGATAGTACGTATACTGGTGAGTATTCTTCAGTCAAGAACTCCTTCCCCCTCTGGCTATAAGCCACAAGCTGTGAGCGTCAACTTTTAGCTGTTCCTTCTTCGCGTCTGTCACTTGAGTCGTACGCGAAGTTTGAGCAGTGCCCTCCATACCAATACTACCTACTATGGTCCAAATACAGGTGATATTAGCGCTTCTGCACACTGTGGCTACGAATTGTTGTTCAAGCATAGCCTTGATGGATCACTTGTGTGGTAATCAAGAGGGGGAGACGTAGCCGCGGAAACTCGTGGCTCGGCCCGAATTGGAAATGTGCCCTGCACAGCTGGGCCGCTTCGCTCCGGTCGATTCGTGGCACGTGCGCAGACCCCAGACACCGGGGACCGCGGTTGATTCGGATTCATTCGCGGCGCACCAAGAAAGCACGAAAAAATTTGTGTATTGCTCAAGACAGCACCACAGGCAAGCAATACTAGCCGAGTTTAGCGCGTGCACTGAGCGCCCGACAAGTCGAGAGCTTCACAGCCTGAGGACAAGGGAAATGATCGATGATCTTCTATTCTGGATACAGCCAGTGCGAGCGCGTTAGACGCTGATTTGGGCATGTACGGCGGGAGTAACATTCCATAATTGTTGCCTGGGGTCCTTACCTGTCCTTGACTGACTCGCTAGACGCCGGCGCTGACGGAGAAGGGGTCGGGCTTCGTTCTCACCCGTGCTCAAAGGGACAAGGGTGAAACGCTGTCTGTAGGCTGCCTTCCACCATTACCTTCGCCTACCAGGCCTCTCCAGCTCTTGTCAATAGTCGTTGTATCCAATCGTTGCCGCCGGAAGCAAGATGATGTGGGATCTAGAGGGTAATAACAATCAGAACTATCCGCAGGCATCAAGACGTGCACCAAGTCCTGCGTGAGCTGACCCGTTTTCGCTATTACGCCAGCAGTCTCACATTTGTGCAACGTTCTCCCAGGTTTCCAGCAGCGTGAGCGACCGCGACATAACATAAATGCTCACCAAGTCAATCTCACACACCTTCTAGACAGCATGCTAGCATGTCGCTCAGTCCCGCAGGTTACCCCGGAAGTAATTCCTATATGCCCATGCCTAGCGAGCCTGCCTTGTCTCCAGCGCTGTAAGTTTTTTTTTGGGTTTGAATAGACTGTCACCGCTAACAACCTGTTCACGTATATCAGGAACCCTTCTCCACAGTATGTTTCCCTTGATTGTATATGTTTTTCTGTGAAAACATATCAAACCGCAAACCAGGTACTACCCGCAACATATGTCGCCAATTCCACGTGGGCCATCGCCGTCTTACCAGCAACCCCCCCCTCAAGTTATCATTATCAAACATTCTCATCGGCACCGTCGACATCGCGCTCACTCACACTCCCACTCCCACTCCCACTCACACTCACAACCTATCTCGATTCCACAGCCTGTTGCCCATGCAAATTCACACCCCTCGTACTATCCTGGCCCCACGACATCCTACCCCCAACCCCAGTACCACCCCGCTTCTCATCGCCCCTCGCATTCAGCAGGGTACGTGACTTCCCCCCACGTCTCGCATCAGCAACCGCCAGCAACGGCGCCAGCGTTTCCCGCTCCTCATTTCCAGTATTCCAAATGTACGGGCCGAAAAAAAGCGCTCTGTGTGAGTCCCTAGTCAATATTCTACTGAACGTCCAACGACCCTGCCAATCCTTTGTTCTCATTATGGACATAACTCAGATTGGCATCAATTATCGGGGCCAAGCTAACGAGCTTCGAGGTTGCGTTAATGATGCTAGGAGTGTTCGCAAATTTTTGATCAGTGCGTATCAAATGTCAGGAGTTATTCGTCGCGGACTCCTCATTTTCGACGATTTCTCTCCAATAGATAGACATGGTTTCCGGAGCGAAGATATTGTACTTCTCACTGACGATACCTCCAACGCTCGACACCTGCCCACTCGACAAAATATGATCGGCGCTATGCAATGGCTCGTTCGCAGCGCAAGGCCACACGATTCCCTATTTTTTCATTGTACGCTCTTTTCGGTTAGTAACTCCCGACCCGTATGCTTACGATCCAAAGATTCAGGGCATGGGGGCCAAGTTGAGGATCAAGATGGAGACGAAGTGGATGGATTTGATGAAGGTTGGGCTAACAAAATATCCTCAATGGAGTGCGACATAATGACAATTCAAATATCAGTCATATTCCCGTTGGATTTCAAGCAGAACGGACACATTACTGATGATGTAAGGGCCTCCTGTATACCGTTGTTAAGTTTCTTGACAAGAAACTCATCCAGGAAATGCATGCAATAATGGCCGCAAACATCCCCGTCGGCTGTAGGCTAACGGTGAGATCTTCTATCTCAGTTTTTTTTTGGTCTCGCACTTACGGCTTACCTCTCATAAGGCACTGTTTGATGTAAAGTTAATCCTGGTTAGGATAGAAAGCCACCGACTAATACATAATTATTTTCAAATTCGCACAGTCTTGCCATTCTGGAACAGTCTTAGGTGAGTTTGACCCTCCGCCGACCTCGTAAAGGTATACCCACCAGATTCAACTAATTTCGAGCACCTGATAGATCTTCCCTTTATTGTATGCTCATTTGACACAACATTGTACCGGGACATCCCATTAATCATCGGGTATAGTATTCTTCCCACGGGCGCTTGAAGGGTGAACATATTAGAGGTCCCGCAAGAAAACGCAAAGAAGCAAGAGGTGACGTCGTACGTATTTCTAACATGATTATTTGTTGCTTTATTCCAGGTGGCATGGCTAATTCGCAATTGCCTAGATCTCATGGTCCGGGTGCAAAGATGGCCAAACGAGTGCGGATACCTTCCAGGACGGTGTCGCAGTCGGAGCCATGAGTCATGTAAGTCGTGACTTTCTTCAATTGCCCCCGAGCTGACATCCCAAATTATATCAGGCCTTTATACAAACACTAAGTACGCGACCATCACAACATTGTTTTGATCGGGTTCCTCTAATTTGTCGTGTTGTCTCAGTGGATAGGCCAAATCAATCCTACCGGGATCTGTTGCGCTCAGTCAGGTAAGGCCAATTCTGACCATCCGCGCATTGCCATTTATCATTCCATTGTGTTCCTATCCCATTTTGGATAGGTTGATTCTGCAGCCCAAGTTTAGTCAAACACCCCAACTCGGAAGTTCTCATCATATCGTGAGTTTTGACGCTCTTTTTTTTTACCCTCACAGGTAGGAGCTGCACACTAATTCACCGTCATTTAGGACACAAGCCTACGGTTTGTTATTTAGCTGTCCGGTTATTATGGACTTGCGAAGTCGAAAATTGAATTAAAGTCGCGAATTCCACTCTTACTGTGTGTACTCTACCTAGATTTTTTATTCGTAATGTAAATGATGTTCCCGAATTTATCAATTGCGTTCCGGCGACAGAAGGTATGTCAGTAGAATCGCCCCAACCCTTAAAGAGAACTTCGGCAGGACCGGTCCAACGTTCTGCGTAAGGTACCAAGCACAGTTTTTTTTTCCATATTCATTACGCTATACTAAGCCAAAAGCCCGCTTTACGAATGAGTTTCGCTGCTATGCAACTTCATTTCTACTGGATCAACGCCCCTGGCACATCCCATCGTTCACTCAGAATAGCTGCCACAAGATCCTCCGAGTCGTCAGCTTCAAATTTCCGCCATTGGAGATGCCCACGCGCAAGCGGTCGCAGGACTCGGATACCCAGCTCAGACAAACGTGTTTCTGTCTCGGGGCTCAGGTCAGATGAAGAATCATCGTATTGTTGGAATGTGATCGACGTTGGAGTGGTCATCCCACTTGACCTTCTCCCCGATATGCAGCTGAGTAGGATGTCGGGATCGCAAGCCTCGACGCAGAGTGTTTCTAGATTGGGACACGGTGCCGTCCCATGGGCTTCGTCGGGGGAAAGAGCAGCCAGGGTGGACCCACTACAGTTTTGAACCGTTAACATACGGAGTGCTGAAAATTTGGAAAGAAAAATTCCGAGGACACCTTGGTCTAAAGTGAGATTTCTCAAGACCAGTTTCCTCAGGGAAGGAGCGGGAAAGAGTCGTAGCGGAGACTTGTGGGGAGTATCACCGGAAAGGAAGTCGAAGATGGAACTGAAATCGGGGGCTGTGGGTGTCTGTTCGTCGTAGCGCGTAATGTCATCCATGGTGAGTGTCTCGAGTGAGGGAAGGTCGAAGAGAGATAGGAGATTAACAGCATATGAAGGAATCGCGACGCCAATACTCAAATGGCTCAATCGACCAAGTTCAATCGTCCCACGGAAACGCTGCAGATCGTCCCCCGCGACGTTGGACTCGAGCAACCCTTGACCTGGCCCCCACCCTGTGACAACTAAACTTCGGAGGTTGACCGACGCACAGAGCACATCTCGAAATTCTTCCAACGATGGTAGGGCTTCACTCGCGTGATACCCAAGAGATAAACGTGTAAGACCTCTCAACGCGACGGAGCGAGCCCAATCTACGTGTACCCCCTCGAGCTCGACAACACACAGCTCCTCTAATTTTCTCCCACCAAATAGAGGGACGGCTTCCCTCGCTTCAGAGGGCAAGACTTGTTGTCCGGGTGCTGCAAAATAAGGATTACACCTTCTAAGGGCAAGTTTCTGCAAGTGAGGAGCCCCCACATTCTGGGTGTAGTGCAGGAAAGCGTGTAGAGGCGCCCAATTATCGGCTGAAACAATCACCTTCTGCCACGTCTCGACATAGGGCAACACGACGCCCATAATGGCTTGCATCTCAAACCATTGGATGGGGTGAGTATCCTCATCAAAGTCCCAGTCTTGATCACGGACGTCGATGACGATATGGAGCGGATAGCGCTTCGATCGATCCAACCAAATTTTTGCTCGGGTTAACTCTTGCACGCTAACCGGAAAACTGATGATGAGTAGGGCCCAAAGCTCTCCCGACGACAATGCTAGCTGCCTCCATCGCGAACAAACGTGGCTGATAGATATGAGGGTTTCTTGAGATGCCACAGTTGGCTCAGGATCTTCTAGACTAAAGAAGAAGATGGAGACCAGTACTTCATTCGGTAGGCGGTCCATTGTCGAGCGAGGGGCCCCCGGCCCTGGTCCCGGGCTAGTAGTAGAGTCTTCAGGGATATTGGAGTGCTGCAAGGATGAGAATGCATGTGAGTTTATTGTTCAGAAAGCAACCCACTAGACATAAGCAAACACTAACCTAGTAATAGAGCTTCGAAGAGGAGAACAAGGGGTCCCTTTGATTTGCAGGCGGATTTAATCGAGTGTCAAGCCGCCCACACGCAGTGTCGCGGGCGTGCTCCCAGGAAGGGGTGAATAGTATGCGGGGGCAGAGTTACAGCTTAAATAACACGCCTTGGATATACACAGCCTCTGCCGCAGTGCTGCTACAAGGATGGGAAGATATGCATCAACACTGGCGTCTGGATGATATAGGAGTTTTGCGCAAAAGATCAACCTGGCCCGCCTCGTGATAAAAATTTCTGGACTCGAACCCTGTATATTAGTGTGGGTCCATGACGTGTGGAACCTCAGGCCTCAGCCATTGTCCTACATAAGGCAGGTGTCAAGATGTGGTACCAGAGTCAGTCCCGTGTCCCATTATTTGTCGATAATGAACCAAGGGCAGTAGGAGCCTTCGGGTCATGAAAAGACGCGAGGTGCTAACCCAGTCGAGTCAGCTGTGGATTTGCCTACGCATCCATGGTTACCGCCTATCAGTATATCACCCATCATCGAGGTCTTAGGATGCTAGTACCAAATTTCAAACTCTACATCAAGCCTAGTCTAAGCACCTCGCGAATTTCCCACATAGAAAATAAGACTTCAAGTTCTCAGTGTCTAGATCAACATCGAATAGAGATGCGAGGCATCGGGTAGCCCTCCACAAGCTTCACGCCTCAGTTATCCAAAAACTTACATCCCAACATCAGGCCTTTCAAATTACCTCATCCAAGGATACCGATGCGACGTCGCCTGCCCTAGACCGGAAGCGAAGCTCCGTCTTATACGGCCCTGTCAGTGGCCTTGTTCCTCTTTGGATATTTTGTGTCTTTCTCGTAAATCGTTGTCGGCGAGGCGATAGGACAATTAGTGATCTGTGGTACTCAACTAACCACCTTGAACAATAATTTATTGTATATCCGGTGTATATATGCACTACACTGACCAGAATGCGCTCAAGCTTGACTGGGTTGCCATTCCAAGGAAGTAGTGATTTATTTTCTAAGCTTTTGGTTCCTAAGAGCCAAAAGACTCAAGAGATTGTATAACAGCAGCTCCCACACGGAGATAATAAGACGCCGAACACGAACGATAGGGTCTCTCAAGCTAGTACGAGGGACCGGGCGTCAGTTACCTGCTGGAAAGTTCGCAGTGGATTTCTGAGCCCTCTTACACCGACTGCGAATTTATTTGGGCTATTTGAAAGAAACCAACGCTCAGCCTCAAGTTTGCCTAACACTACTTAGGCAGGAGCATTTGGAGCTAGGCATCAAATCCCCGACTCAGCGAAGCTAGAGGAGGGTTGTGTCATGCACAAACGTCCAGGCACTCAGCCTAGCGATGTGCACCCGATTTAGAATGTCTAGGTGGGAACATATTTCTATTTCTAAATATGTATGTATATGTAAAATAAATAAATATAATAATAAACCGAAGGACTCGGAGACCTTGGCCTCTAATAGGACCCCTGATAATTACTATAAAGGCCTGATCCCCGCTCGCTCTTGTCCTCACACAGCAGGTAAAAACAGCTGGATTTGTCCAATTTAGATCAGGCCTCCGCCGGTCCACCCCCGATTTTGCCCTCGCGGGATCAGGCCTCTAAAAACCCCAAAAGAAATCGGTAAAAATCAAAAAAAAAAAAACCCCTAACCCTTGGCATGCAAATAGATACAATTTTTTTTGACAATATGCATTTGGGATCAGGCCTCAAGCCGAGCACACCGGACCGCCCGATTTTTGTCCTCACCTGGGATCAGGCCTGGCGGCCGAAAAGGCTCGATTTGTCCAAATTTTGGATCAGGCCTTTATAGTAATTATCAGGGGTCCTCCTCTAATGGACTGCTGTGTGGATAAGAATTATAACTTGATACAGGGGCTGTTTGAAAGCCACGCAGCTATATTGCTTATTATTATAGCTAAAGGCGGCCAAGCTGCTGGAGCTCATAAACACGTGCCTAGGACCTAGGGACACACTCGATACCCTCTAGGGCAGACATGTAGTGATGTGTAGACGTGATACAGGGGCCGTTTGAAGGCCACGCAGCTATATTGCTTATTATAGCTAAAAGTGGCCAAGCTGTTGGAGCTAACAAACACGCGCCTAGGTCCTCGGGACGCACTTGATACCCTCTAGGATGGACATGTAGTGATGTAGACGTACTATTTTTATAGCTTCAAGCATTCCTCCTCTTGACACTTAGTTGCTGGTGCTTTATACCTTGCACACCATCTCACTGCAGTATATAACCTGCTTTTTCACTATAGTGTCGCTCCCCTCAGTCCTCGTATGCCTAGTTTGTGTTTAATATCTGTGTGAGATGCTGCAATGCAAGCTCGTGCCGAGTCTCCGGCCCTCCGCACTCTAACGCTCTCAGGCCCCCACTCTCCATTCCCTACCTATCACATGCTCAACGTAGCATCTATGTCATGATTTGCTTCTGTCTACTGTGCCTAGCTACATAACTGCTGTGCGCCTCCATGATCACGCTATGTAGCTATGATATCATATTCTTGACGTTCGCCATATATGCCTAAGGGCTATACTATCCTTGAAGCGCATACTCTAGCTCATACTTTAGCTCTTCCCTCAAGCTACTGAACCTCGTCTTGTATCTCTTGTACAAGAGCTAGATCTTTCTGCATTCAAGCATTTGAAGAGGCTGTCTTTTGCAGGATACACGGATACTCCCACCTACTTTCCCATTTCCTCCCTATGTCAAGCGAAGCAGGTTCCTGTGTGAGTCTGCCATTTTCATCGTTTTGTTTTCATGTACTTAGCATGCACAGATGTCCCAGGATCCGCAGCTATCTGTTCCTGATAGCCAGGATTCTGCTATTCTCCTTGAATTACCATGCATAACATTTAATCATATACAATCACTGTTAATGAAAATGCCTCCCTGGCTTTCGTATAATAACTCAATTTATTATGAAAGACTCAAATGTCTCCCCCGGCCTGCTTTGCTTTTGTGTTGCCATAAACTTGATGTTTCTGGTAAACCCAGAACAAAAGATGAGGCCGCTGCTGTTATTGCAGAGTTATTCCACGAAGAATGCGAATTGGTCAAAAAAAAAACTGATAATACAGATTGGCTCAACTTTTGCTCACAGAATATTCACTGTTTTGTACAGCATAGCTACTCAGCTCGTGCACTATCAATTACTGTTCATTTTGAGAAGAAGTTTGGATCTCTTATACTTAGCCATATAAGTGAACTGCCGTTCCTGTTGATGGAGTACAATGCTGAGCTTGTTGACCAGTGGCTGCCATGGCTTTCACTTCCATTAGATATCATTGAAAAGCGACTGAGACAGCTTAGAAAGGCCAAGTTCATTGATGCTGTCAAGGCAATTCCTTCTTGGAGACGGCCGCCCTACAACACCAAGTCTTTTGCACAATCCATCAGCCTATTTGTTGACCATGTCCGTCGCCGGTCCACTTATTTGTGCAGTATGGCATTAAGGGATTTATGTTGGGTAGTTGTTTCAACTATACCAGGTAATATTGCACCAGAGGATGATCTTACACATGCATACTTTGCTATGACACTACTTCGCTATGAGTATTGCAATAAACTCATTGATTTGCTATGCTCTAGTACGCTATCTGTATCTGCAGCTAAAATGGATGCACTTAAGGTGGCTAAACAGCAACAGCGACGTGAGAAAAAATTAATGCAAGCCCAAGCTCAGTTGGACTTTAAGCAGCAAGAAGTTGATGCATGGCCAGTCCTTGTGCTACGCGAGCAGATATTTGAATGCCTTCATGCATACCGCCAAGGGACAATCTGGTCTGAGCCCCCAACTTGTAGCTGCTGTAGCCAAATGCGGTCAAATACATACAATGTTGTTGTTAGCGACCAGGATAAATGCTATCCACCACCTGAGTCACCAAAGTCAACTCGTCTGCACTTAGGTCTCCTCTGTCCCACTGACCCAGGCATTACAAGCATTCTCAAGATATTCCCTAATGAGTTTGTATTTGGCTGTAGTTCTATTGACGGCTTGATGCTTGATAAGTTAGGGATTGTTTGTATTTCTGAAAACTCAGCCACCATTCGCCTATGTATAGAATGCTTGACTGCTTTGGCATCAGGAAAAATGCCACGCTTTGCATTGGCTAATCGGATGTATCGAGGCCATTTACCAGATGAATTTGCTGATATCACATGGGTGGAAGAGATGGTATGTGCTATTTATCGAAATACAGCTCATATCACCTGTTTATATGGCTCATCTGATCCATCACAGCCAACAGTTCTGCATGGAAATACCTGTGCTCATGAGCTAAATGTAGCCTCTACTGCTACTGTACTTCCTCGCACACCATCTGATATTAATGACATGCTCAGTGTAGTTTTTATAGGAGCGCAGCGTCCAAGTCCCAAATCTCTTTGTAATATATTCCGGGTGCGAAAAGCCAAGATTATATCTTTTCTCAGATGGTTGAAATGCCACAATTGGCTGTATGCTAATATTCCTTTGAATTTAGATATTGCTAACCTATATTCTGATGATGGCTTGCTTCCTGGTTTGGATGAACGGCTGATTCATGATAGTGAGTCCTCACCTAATAAATTATTTGATGAGGAAACGGCAGGGTTTTCAGATCATCCAGCCACTGTTGCAGCTACTGATATGCTTACTCCCAGTAATGTTGCTCCTATGATTGAACGAATGGGTGTGTCTGACCCAGAATCTGATTGTATGCCAGGAAGATCATTTACTGCCGCTGCTCTGCGAAACTTAGCTATTAATCTTTCAGAAAATGACCCACAGCCAGATCTGATTATACAAAGAGGTAGCCAGGCTATATGTGAATATAATAATCCTAACCTAATGCCAGGAATGTTTCCTACCTTATTTCCACTTGGAATTGGTGGATTTGAAGATGCAAAACGACATACTGCAGTTTCATTTCAGCAACAGGCTCAATATTATTTGAATATTATAGATAAATCATTTCGCTATCATTTCTCATATATTTTTGTAGCTATCAATATTCTGCAGCGTAGGGCATCACATCTGCACACATATTTCACATGTAAGAGGTCAAATTTTGATGACGTGGCACGCAAATTAGTTGCTATATCTCCTGAAGTGCTTCAGCAGCTATCCATTAAGCTTGAACAGGAGAAAACGCTAAAGGATATAACACCGGAGCAACAGAATGCACTTGATCTCTTAAAGCATGTAGATACTATTGGAGCTAAGATTCCTGGCTCTCAAGCTTCCAAATTACTTATTCGAAATGAGATACGCAGTTTTTTTGGCCATTTTGGACTTCCACATATATTTCTCACTTTTAATCCAAGCCCAGTGCATAGCCCAATTTTTATTGCTATGTGTGGTGATAAAACTATTGATTTGGCAGCACGTTTCCCAATTTTACCTTCTTCACGGAATCGTGCGCTCCTATTGGCAAAAGACCCTGTTGCTGCTGCTGACTTTTATGAGTTTTGTATAGTATCGCTGTTTAAATATCTACTAGGGTGGGATTTTGATAAAAAAAGATCTACTGATAATGGTGGTCTATTTGGGAAGCTACGTGCTTTCTATGGTACAAGTGAATTTACAGAACGAGGATGTCTCCATGGCCACTTTCTTATTTGGCTGGCTGGTGGTTTGAATCCAAGTGATCTACATGACCAGTTAGAAAATAGCTCTTTATATCAAAAAAAATTTTTCAATTTTTTTGAGAATATTATCCACCATCATTTGCCTGATATTGGTATTGAGGTTGACCCATCATATGAACCTCACGTAGAACGCCCTCCTCCTGTGCCAAGACTTAGTGCCTGTGAAAGCAGTATTATTAGCAAATCTGATATTAGCTCTGAAAATGCAAATGCTTTATCTAACACAGTACTAAAAGCTGTAAATCCAAGCACTAGTTTATCAGAAAAACTAGCTCAGGATTATTTGGATATTCTCAATGAGTGGGAATCAGTCTATGTAACTGAGGTCAAAAAGTGTGGTGAAATTTTGCAACGTCATGTATGCTGTGCTGTATGCCATAAGTATGGCAATGAAAATAAGTGCCGGTTTTTATTTCCTCATGAAATAGTTGATGTTTCATACTATGATCCAGAAACAAAATCAGTAGTTTTGCTATGTCGAGATAGTACTATAAATTATTTTAACCCTTATATTCTAATCTTTTGTCGACATAACCATGATATCAAATGCATACTTTCTGGGAAAAGTGCAAAAGCAGCAATGTTTTATATAACAGATTACATAACCAAAATGGATCTCAAAACATATGAAGCATTGAGTCTTTTATCAAGAGCAGTAGCCCAAATGCCTGAAAATGCATCTGTTCCTTTAGCTAGTGCAAGAGCTTTGCTTCATAAATGCTTATCTCAATTTACACGACGGCAGCAAATTCATGCACAGCAAGCTGCACGCTACTTGAGAGGTTTTGGTGATGGTACATCTTCTCATAAGACTACACCCATGCTATCAGGTCTTTTATTAAGCTTTGTCAAAAAAAAGTTTGGTATTTTTATCAATACATCAAGCTCCGGCAACCTTAATGCAAAATATAGTAATATAGAAAATATAAATCAAAATCCCCAGTTGGATGATGGAGATTCTCTAGATGACTTTGACAATAGTGATGATATGGAACTTACTCCTCTCCGTATTACTGTTACATCTGAAGGTGGACTCATTGATACAACACAGGTCCATCATTACTGGTTTCGGGGCAATACTTTATCTAATATGTCATTCTATGATTTTGCTCGGTGTATCAGGCTTGAAAATATAGCTACCTGCCGTACTAAATATACCTATGAAACACGGCTTGGTGTTTTGAGAAGGCATTCACTTTTGCCTGGGCACCCCTTATATGCTACCCATCAACTTGTAGAGCATACAAATGAAGAGAGAGGTGATAGCCGTGTAGAGCTTGTTCCCCGTATTATTGGTATATCTATACCTCGAAAAACATCACAAAACTGGCCATTATTTCTTCTTGCACATTTCAAGCCATTTGGAGAAACTGTGCCTCTGATTGAGCCAGGAAAGTCATGCCAAGAGGTTTTTGATTCCTTTCAGTTTAGTGATAGGGCATGCAGTATAATAAAAAACTGGGATGCAATACATGAGTGTGAGGATGAACGTGATGCAGATCGCATGCGCAAGCATACTGCACTTACCAAAGAAAGCCAGGCAATGACTTCTGCTTTTGCTGGAGCTTATACTGATCAATTACAGAATGCTGATGATGATATAGTTTGTGCTAATAATAGCATGGTGCAAGATTTTCATATTTGGCAAGTAGTCCTTCAGCTTCAGCAATCAAACTGGTTTGAAGATAAAACCTGGGGAGAGGATCATATGCACAGCCATACTTTTGACTATAAAAATACAGGATATAGTACAACAGCTCCCAAGGATACAAATACCCATTGCTGTATGGTACTAGATAAAATAGAGTTTGGTCCAGCTTTAGTTGAGGGTTGGAAAAAAGATATTAAATTGCAAGAGAAGTAGCTTGCAGCACATCAGCGAAATGCATTGAATCCAGAAAGCCAGAGTATTGTTACAAAGACTAATGGTGAAACTACTCAAGTAACAGATAGCTTGATTATAGCTTGCAGAGATATACCAAGTAAGACATTTATAAATGAAAAGCTTAAAAAAGCATCCTATATATCACCAGATAATATAATTAACCAGGTACAAAATGAATTTCTTCTTAATACAAAACAATCTCAAGCCTTTCACATTATTGTAAATCACTATATCAAGCGTTATATATATAGAGAGCCATCTGAAAAACCTCTGCGTATGCTTATGACTGGCCCTGGTGGAACTGGAAAAACACATGTTGTTAAAGCTGTGCAAAAAGTTATGTCTCATTACAATTGTGGCCACAGAATACGCTTTCTTGCTCCAACAGGATCAGCAGCAAGCAATATTGATGGCATGACAGTTCACAAGGGGTTAGGTATTAAAATTATTAAGAAAGATGGATGAGGTAAAGGTAACCGTGCAATTGGTGAAAGTAACGAGGATTTTACAGTCCTTGTGAGTGTTCAAAACAAAACTCAGCTAAGAGAAGAGTGGGTAAATGTTGATCTTGTTTTAATTGATGAAATTTCTCTTATAAGTGCCCAGCTACTATGTGAAATTGACCATGCACTGCGATTTGCAAAAGAATGTCATAATGAATGGTTTGGAGGTATTACAGTTATTTTTGCTGGTGATTTCTATCAATATCCCCCAGTTGGTGGCACACCACTCTATTCTCCAATATCTCAGTCTGGTAAACAGAATAATGATGAGCTATTAAAACGATTGGGCCGCTTGGCATGGAAAACAGTGAATACAGTTATTGAACTAACTGACCAGCAATGGATGAAAGAGGATGTAGAATATGCAGAAGCTGTACAGAGACTTCGTGTAAGAAAATGCATACAATCTGATATTGAATTATTCAACTCTCGAATTATTAAAACAAACGCTAGAATAGAAGGCATAGATATGGGCAATGCAGCTAATGCAGCTGCTGTAGCCATTGTGGGTACTAACCATATGCGTGAAGTATTGAATATGATAAAAGGCCGTGCAGTAGGAAAAGATAGCCTTGTGGTATGTGCTAGTCGTGATGTGATATTGTCAGGTCATCCACTTACTAAAATAGAATATGAACAGTTACTAAGACTTAATTTCTCTTCCTCAAAAGTCCATGGTGCATTACCTGGTTTCTTACCTCTCTTTGAATCAATGCCAGTAGTATTGCGTATGCGGAATTTATCAACTGATTTGAAAATTACAAATGGCAGTCAAGGCATTGTTCGTAAAATATTTACTGATATTGATGAGTATGGGTTTACATACTGTAAATGCGCCGTAGTTGAATTCCCTGATAGCCCTATTCAGCTCAACAGTTTGCCTCGTGGCTATTTTCCAATATTTCCCTTAACTTTCTCTTATTCAAGAAAAATAAAACATGAATCTAACAGCTTAGAGGAGGTTATGCGAATTTGCCGGCATCAGCTACCCATTCAACCAGGGTTTGCCATTACAGGGCATTCTGCCCAGGGAAAAACACTCCCTACTATACTAGCATGTCTAAATGAGGGTGGTTTTGAAGCATATGTAGCAGCATCAAGAGCTAGATCCCGGAATGGGCTATGCATTATTCATCCAGTATCTCTATCAGATTTAAACAAGCCTATTCCAAGTGATTTATTTTATGAAATGCAACGACTGGCTGTAATAGAGAGCAATACAAGTATTAAATATGGTTTTGCAATAGGCAATATTATTCCTGTACCTGATCCAGAATCAGAGCAGCAAGCAATACCTAGTAGCAATATCAAGGTTGAGTATAATGATGCAGTATCTGGTCAAACCCAAGGTCAAAAACGAAAATACATAGAAGAAGTAGCTGAATATGACAAAATTGATGTAGCTAATACTAGCAGCACAAAAAGAATTAAGCAAACACCTATGGGTACAGGTTTCAGCCTAGCTACTATCAGTAAAAAAAGTAATGCAGATTGCTATGCGGAATACAATATAGCAAGTAAACGGCATCAAGTCTCAGATATAGCAAGATACCCAATATCCTTATTTTCTTTTACTTTTGGATGCCAGTGGTCATCAGACAACTGGTCTTGCTCATATGACTCAGTATTTATGGCACTTTACACAGCTGTACTAATACTAACACCAGATCTGTGGGATTCATTTAGTAGATTGTCAGAATTGAGTAAAAGCCTTTCAAATGCTTTTAGTGATCTGCAGGCAATGGGTTTTCTTACTTCAGCCAGATTTAATACCCACAGAGATCAATTTCGTGAAGTTTTGTCAAGCATTGATCCAAAAGCATTTCCTCGCACTGGCCAAGTAGGTGCCTCAGTTACAGATATACTAGATTACATTTTCCCCAAAAAAACACAGTATTGCCAAACTGTATACCCATGCTCTAGCACATGCCTGTATAGCAAGGATAAAAACAAGATAGAAATTACTATTCCTATATATTTAATGGCATCAGAACTTCAATCTATATGCCTAGATTCATATATTTATGATTATTTAGTTAGTCGATATCCTGGTCTCATACCAAGCTACCCATATGTAGACCATACTACATGCATATCAGAATGTACGACAGTACCAAACTGTAATAGCACTCAAAGCATTTTACCAGTGCTTAATAACTCTGCTACATGCCTATCAATTCTAACATTCTATTTACACCCTCTTCAATGCTATGTTTACCCATCATTAGTTTTAAAGATTCCTTGTAGATATCCTAGCTGTCAATATCGTCTAGCAGCTATAATTTACTATGGGAGTTTTCATTTTACTGCACGGCTGCTATTACCTAACCATACTTTATGGAAATATGATGGTCAAGTAAATAATGGCTCCCCTTCTTTGGAAGGTACCTGGGGTACTGGTAGCTGCCCACAACCCAGGTTATTGTTATCTTTGGATTCAAGATTGGCCCATTGCTATATCTATGCACACGTTGCTGCTATTGAAGCACCAGCAAACAATACCTGAGCACAATGCCAGTTTTATTTAGCAGCTATCTCTTTGGCTTCTTACTCTAACTATCCTGAGCTTTATAAATATTGAATTAGATATGCCTGAGGCTTTTGTTGCAATACAAGCTCGCACCGAGCCCCCGCGCTCTTGAGCTCTCAGGTTCCCGCTCTCCATTTCTCTCTCTCATGTGCCCAGTAACATATATCTACTATACTCGCTTCCGCTCACATCGCCTCACTGCATAGTTAATGCGTGCTTGTGCAAGGCACGCTACAATCTCTATGATATCACTGGAAGGAATGCTTTATCCCATTTATACTTTGTAGCTATTGCTCTCGATAACGTGTGTAATCAGTATATATTTTGTATACTCTGCAGCTAGCACTTCAGTTCTCATCTCAAGATACTGAACCTCGCTACTGTATCTCTTATAGCTTTGATGCCTGCTTTCGCAGGGCTCTGCTGAGCTCTTATGTAAGAAGCCACATATGCTATCTACAGAATAATGCTGTATAAGCATCTTGTGGTGTGACGTCAGAATCAGTATATCTTAGAGCATGTATTACAAGGCACACTTTCCCCTTTGCTCAATGGAGATAAACTATTAGAGGTTAGACTCTAGAGCTATATGCATCCTATTACCTCAGTAGGGTCTTGGATTACAAAATTTCCTTTTAATTCTTCTTCAGTCTTTCTATCCTGTCCTCTGCGTAACTATCTGCTTTTGTCTATCTAAAGTTCACTTCCACTCACTAAAAAAACTCACATGCCCATATTTTGACTCCTTTGCTCCGTTTTACTGCATACAAGTCAGAGTCTACTAAATAAACACAGATTGCCACAAGCTAGAGCTATACACAGCCTACCACCTCAATAGAATTATAAAATTTTCCTTCTAAGCCCTCTTTTCCTATTCTACTTTCTCCATAACTAACTGTTTTTGTTAGTCTCAAACTTCATTTCCGTCACTAGAAAACTCATATGCCTATATTTTGACTCCTTTGCTCCATTTTACCGCATACAACTTACAAGCCAGAGCCTAGCAGATAACCTTTTGACGTACAACCCTAGCTCCTTGCTATGTAGTGTAGCTGCTTAAATACAGCTTCTCGCTGCCATGGAAAGCCAACAGGCACTGCTACTACTCAGATACCTAGCCTTCTTTTTAGCCCACATAGCCGCATACACATTCTCAGACCCAACCTCCTTTTTGTACCCACTACGCCTATTTTTCACCCAGGTAAGCTTGTCTCCCTTCACTTAGTCCATTTTTGACACTTATTTATTTATCTGTATACGGTATACCAGCTATGCCGCCTCGTGGTGCCCGTGGCCCAACTGTCCGTGCCTTGAAAGGCTTGTCGAGTGCCCCCATGCCTCCTACAGCGCCAGCTGAGCCTATTCCTGCTACACCTGACAATATCAGCAACTCACAGACACCTCCACTTGACGACTCTGCTGATACGTCTGGCAGCATAGCTGCTCAGTCTGATGACTCTGCTGGCTCCAGCACAGTTGCCAAGGACCATGGTAGCCAAGGTATTGTCTGTTTGTACTTATCCATTCTAGCTGTTGCTAACTATGCTAGAAGCCGATGACGAATTGCCGGAATATGCTGTAGGCTACACTGCAATGCCCAAGCTGGCCCTCTCTCTCTTGAATGCTGTTGATTCTTCTTTGACTGTGACTCGTGCACTCAAGAAAACCATTGCTACCGCCAACAACCCACGGCGTGTTGGTCCCTCCTCTGATTTTGGACCTGATTACTGGGTTACACATACTGGCGATATTCTTGTGATTCGTTTTCCAGCACTTATTGATCGTGAGGCAGCGGGTATGAAGATAGGCCCTTGCTTTGACTTGTTCGGTGATACAGTAAGTGCAACTATAGCACTTGGCTCTGTTTACAGAAAAACTAACACTTCTATCCATAGCTAAATGACGCCACTTTTCGCAGGCTGCGTGCAGTCTTTGCCTTACGCAATTTGCCTGATGACCCAGACAAATACCCTGCAGCCGTACAAAAAGCCAGCTGGAGTGCCCAGCACTTGTTGCTTTACCTTCAGACTACCCATCAGTCAAATAGTAAGCCGCTCACCTGGCTTTATTTTATTGCTACTTCACAGGCTGCTATGGCCAATTACTATTCAGATCCGCCAGCCCCTGGGTCTAAGCCCAAGTATACTCGATTTGCTGAGCCGGACCAGGGCAAAGACTGCTATATGTACCATGTCAAATCCAGCCCCATTTTTGAGCCTGCACCTGATCCCTGTCAAGACTCGAATCTTGAGATTAGACTGAGCGGTATGTGCTTTGTACAATGGCTATTGAAGGTAAAATGGCTGGCTAATAGCCCCATTGTAGATGGAGACGATGATGAAAACGCCGGTGCCTTATTCTCAAGCCCTAGTATGTGTCGCCTCATTTACAGCACTTAGCATCTACGTAGCTGACAAACCTGTGCTGTCAGGTAAACTGCGTGCTCATATGGCATCTAAGATGTCTAAATCTGGCACTGGTAGCAGTTCTGGCCATGGTAAGTGTTTATTTGGCATTTGCTGCGTATATTATGTGGCATATCTGAGTGCACATGGCTTATCTAGCCCGCGACATGACACTTCGCGACCTGGTTCCCACTTCCACTGTACAAAGCGCCTACCATAGCTTTATTGGCAACCGTGCTCACCTCTGGCAAAGCCGAGTAAACATACCTAACATTCGAGATCAAAGAGGGTGGCTGATTAAGCCAAACGAGTACAATTCCGCCCTTTGTCACCTGGCTCCAGTCACAGTTGATGTTGCGCTTAAGTTGTAAGTGCATATACACGTCCTTTTAGATATGCATTGACTTGTTCTGGTTTGCCCAAAGCTGGAATGTAAAGCCAAGCAATGGAAAGCAAGGGATATGCTCCTACCAGCTAGAGCTCAAAAGCATGCAGCTGCACCCCTGCGCTCGTCTACCATTCAGTACTAAGCCAGGCAGCAAGGGAAAGAAGAGAGCCACTCGCAGTGACGATGATACTGACAATGAACCTGGTGGCAAAGATCCTTCCACCCCTATGCCATCTCCTTCCAAGAAAGCCCGTGCAGGCCGTGCTGACACAGATGGCGATGTATCCATGGCTTGAGCTTTCCAGCAGGATTTGTTTTTTTCGACCACTTGTTAATTCTTGAATGCTACCACAAATTTTTGGGCCACACACTTGTAAACAATGCCCATCAATAGCTGTATGATGTACTTTACCCGTTGTACAATTTTGTATGCAAATATATTACTTGTCTCTGCCAACCTTGGTCCTTGGTCCTCAGCCAGTGGAGTAAATGGCTGGGCCTGTCAATGGAAATGCATAGACCAGGCCCCCCACCAGTGCCTGCAGCATGCCCCTAATCCACTGGAGACTCTCAAAGCAATGGCGCCCCTCCCTGCTCCGCACCACTTAAGCCACTGCAGTCACTATTGAGTGAACGTACTCAGCACCACGCGAGACTCGTGAAATGCTGTATATTTGCGTACCTATTGGGTAAATGCACTACAGTACTACTGTTAGCTACTAAAGTCTCTTTTAAAAGATAAAATGCTCTTACCTCAGTGCCACACGAGACTCGTGAACCGCTGAGGTGTATCTATGTGTGGATACGGCTTTTGTGTAGACTATGAACTGTACAGCTCAGGGAGTAACGGAACACCTACATGAGGAACACAGCTTGCTGTTTGCAACTGATGGCATCCTCGAGGCCACTGAGTACAAGCATCCCTGTGCACCGAAATCGACTCTCAAGGGAATATCCAAGGCTGTTGAGATACGGTGGCTTGTCGTTGGCACTGCCATCCAGAGTGAGTGACACAGCTTGCTGCTGGTGATTGATGGCATCATTGAGATCACTGAGCCTTCCTGTGCGCTCAAAGCGACGCTCTAAGGAAACTCCGGTATCATTGAGATACTGTGGTGTGGGAGTAGCCTCGTGGCTACGCGTGGACCCACAAGCGATGATGCGGCAACGCGCCGACGTGAGCATGGGCAGTAGATAGACTCACAGGCACTTAGTATGGGCTTAATAGACACGATGCATTGTGCCTTGACGCGTTCCGTAGCTTAGACATAGTTTTCTTTCTTGTTCTTTTCTCGTTCTTCGACTCCCCTTGCGCTTAGACCACCCCGCTCCCGTAGATATATAAAAATCCGGTACGCCGTAAACTACACCATCAAATACACCGTTTGTATCCGTTCTCCACTCTTGTCTCCCTTCTCCCTCCAGACTCTGTCCCCTCTCGAACTCGTCCACCTTCCCACAGTGGTTTGCCAGCATGGCTACCTGGAGTAAGCAACACAACTCGCTGTTGATGACCGATGGCGTCTTTGAGGTCACTGAGCATCGCTGTGCGCTCAAATCGACTGTCAAGGGTACGTCTGAGGCTATTGAGATACTGTGGTTTGTCGGCATGGCCATCCGGAGTGAGCAACACAGCTCGCTATTGATGGCTGATGGCACCTTTGAGGTCACTGAGCATCCTTACTATGCACTCAAATCAACTCTCAAATGAAATTCCGAGGGGTATGTACAGCTTTCGATACTTGATACTTCCGAAGCAAATCGGTTCCGAGATTAACGTTACTGATAACACGGCGTAGCCGTATGGCGCCTAAATAACCACGGGCCACGTTCGAGCGGTGAACCGTGGGAACCACAAAAACTGGGAGATCCGTGAATATAGTCACTATCTACCAAAGCCATAGGTAGCTAATTAGTAATGAAAATACTCTGCATATCAGAATATTATTGTCTGAGGTCTATTTGTCGAAATACAAGTGTCCAGCTCGACGGACAATTGTTTTTCTATTTCATTTTACTCATGGACACTGTAGGTACAAGCATGTACCCCGTTTTTCTTCCTGTATAGCAATGACGATTGACCTTTTACATTTTATTGTAAATAGCCGTGCATACTTTCGTAGTATTAAACCTATGGTCCAACCACCGGAGGGATCCAGTTTTCCTTGCTGGATCCTAGGTGCGCAGTCTACGACGTTTGTATCATCTCGGACTTACAGTTTTCCTTGCTGGACCCTAGTGATCTCAAATATATACCTATTCTCGTGTCTACTGTGTTATCAAACTCTCGTTACTATTCTTATCCCAAATTTTCAAAAGTTGTCCGACTAATCCAAGCTGCAGCCTCATTGGATGGATGTCATTGAAGAAGTATGTTGTTAGCTTAAAAATGCAAGTAAGAGCCTTTGATTTTCAAGGAAATTTATAGCACTCAATTCAAGGTATTTATCATTTCAATGCAGCTGCTGTTGCTGAAGCGAAAAATCAACTTGCCAAATCTCTTCGTGAGTTTCTCTGTTCAGTCCTAAGTTGTTCACACTCTGAGTCAATTTCAGCACAATTTCAATCTATTGTAGCGCATCATATCTCGTTCTAGATACAACTCGGTGATCCCAGAGACTGACGCCTATCCGGTGGGCACAGCTGCACCGGCTGGGCTGTTTGATGGGCTCTTGGTGTGAAGATAACGACGAAGCGGCCGTTATCTCTTGGAGCCGATTCGCTTCGGAAGTATCAAGTATCGAAGGTTGTCACTACCGAGCTGGCAGTGTTGACAAGAGAAGTGATGCCGGCACGACGGATGCTTGTAAAGGTATGTACGTTACGATCCCTACTCTCCCCCAGTTGCATTCCGAGCACACCCCGAGTCTCCTGCTGCTGCACCAGCCGCAGCCCCACTACCACCATCCGGCCTCCCACCCCTGCTGTCGACTCCTCACAAATCACAGTTCCCCTCCATCGTTCGGGCGATTCCAACAAACCCACGGATGTTTCTCAAAGCACCAAAAGCTCGAGCTTTTGATAGCGTGGATGCACCGGGCGAGGGGGATCGGGAAGAGCGCAAGGGATGCTTCTACGTGAGCAAATGTAAGAAGTGGGGTGTAAAGTAGAGTCGCCGTCGCCACTGCCATGTTCGTGCTGGGACTCATGGCTTGTATTCCAAAACTGCCCCAGCTTCTCCGCATCGCTCGAACCATTTATCCCTACTGGAAAGAGCGCCGACTCGAGCGCAACGGCCATCGTATCATCCCTACTCTTAATAGCGGTGAATCCGATACCCTTAATGAATCGTACATCTGCTTTCGCCGGCGGGAGATCAAGGCCATTTGCAAGACTCGCGTCTGAAGCACTGTCATGGCCGCCATCGAGTACCTCTAATAGAGGCTCACCAAAACAACCTGTACGATCGGTTCGTCTATGGGACTGTTGTGGGGTAGACGACCGGGCTGGCAGTGATAGTGTGGGACTGGGCAAGGGTGGGTTTGTGCGCCCCTGACACTGAGTAGACGCCCTCAGGAGCGACAAAGGTGGATTCATCCCATGCCTACCGAGAGCCAACCCCGCAACGCAATGCAACGCAGCCCACCCCAGCATCCACCCACACTCCCCACTATCCCGCGCCGGCCTCCTTGCCCAGCACCAAACGTTCACCAGCTACAGCTACCAGCCCATGCACATCCTTTCCCGATGCCAGCTCCACCGCTTTCCCCCTCAGGCCTCAGGTCTCGTCCTCCCCTCCCTAGCACCCGTCCCTGCCAGACGCCAGGTGGAACAGACAGGCTCCTTAATCCCCCAACGGCCTCCTACGCCTATGTTGAACCCTCACAAAAACAGGTGCGTCCTTGTTCCAATTCATTATCAGTAGCTCCCGCTGAACGTCAATTGAGTGGCCTTCAGGCACCAAATCACCCGTCTCCACTACATAGCATCCTCATCCCCCCTCACCTCGCACTTGACCCTCCTCGCAGCTCTCTCTTTCAGCACCCTTTGCTGTTTCACCCTCCTGGGCCTACCGTCTCCCCCGCCGATGCTGGAGCAAATTCCTCGAAGACGCACATGCCTTTGAACCAAAGATGGACACATCGCACAGAATTATCCCACTGGCTTGTTAGTGGGCTATGGCTGTCGTACTCACTCCTCAGCAGCTTATTCTCACCATAGCACCTCCAGGCTTGAACTCTGCGGGCCTGTGCCGAATATCGACAACGGCTACCCTGCATGTACGTGCACCCTGCTTCCACTCTGCTTCCCTTGCTAAGCGCTCATTGCATCGTTCTTTTATGCCTACCGGCGCTCCTCCCCCTCCTGCAATCACGGCTTCCCTACAAGCTACAGACACGTGTCTCACTTTCCTGCAACTCAGGTCACCTCGCCAGTAGCGGCAAGGGATCCACCCCTCAATTCAACAGTTGCTGCTGGCCTAGGGCTGGTATGCCATCCATCGACTCTGGTATGCGATCGAGCGCAAGCGAGGCCTCGCAATGGCCGGCTATCGCAGCTGGAACACACAAGTCCCCTGTAGCCATAGAGAATACGTCTGCAGATGGATCGCGGCTGGTGCATCCCATAGCTATACCCATGGTGCGTTCCTAACAGCTACCCAGCCAAGCAACCTGGCGGGCTTATCTATTGTACCTCATGCCTCACACCAGCGCATTCACCGGCCAGGAGAAAAGGGGGCACAGTAGCAGGGCATCCAGCAATGCCAGCAGAAGGCCGACACGGAAGCTCGCCAAATACGCCGGGCAGTATTTTGTTCCGGTTTTTCCCCTCTCCGCCAGTTTGCACTTGGCGTTTGTTTCTTGCTGGCCTCGCTGGCCCCATGCTGCTCTCCACCCTTTCTCTGCCCCCTTACTCCCCCCACTCCTACAACCCATATAGGCTGTTCACCACCCGCTTGTGCACTAGGTCCATCACATGCACACAAGCTGTGCTCAATGCCATCGCATACCTCCAAAAAGCAAGCCAACCTTGCGGCTCAGCTGTCTTTCTGATTTCAGGATACAGTAAGCTCTAAGCTTCTCAAAACAAGGCTTCCATTCACCAAGCCATTCACCACCAGCTTGTGAGCAAGCCTGTGGGCTAAGAAAACATGCTTTGCTTCAGCCCAGCTACACAGTAGCACCACCATCCCTTCAAGCCTCCTGCTCTCCGCTGCCCCCATCGAGCCTCACACCGGCACCATTGCGGTGCATGCACTTACTGCATTCATGGACACGCGCCAGTACCCAAGTATTTCAGTTTCTAGGGCCCCCCAAGCACCTGGATCGCACTCACCATTCCAGCAGGCATCTTCGAACACGGGCACCCGGTGACGCCAGCAGGAGCCGAGCGCAGAGCCTTGCCAAATACACTAGGCGATTGCCGTCAAACACCACCCACAGCCCTCCCTTTTGGGACCTGCATCAACCACCGATGGGGGCTACCTTGTGCATGCACCGCACTGCGCACACATGCTAGCCCCATTCCACTTTTCATACTCAATGCTCTGCTTTTTCATTCATGCCTATCAGCATTCTACCCCCTCCCTGCCACCACGGCCCCACAGCCAATGCTACGTCATCAACAGCGATAAGGGCGCTACCAGTGCGCTACCTGCCCCTCAATTCGATACAACGCAGACCTGAAAAACAAAAGCCCCCGCGTCTGCCACCTAGCTGGGCGCAACGGCAAGGGTGCATCCCGAGGCTACGGCTTGCCCCTGCCAGTCTCTACGCATAAGGTTCCCACCGCCCTCAGCTAAAGCGCCCCATGGCCCCTTGCTACAACACGGGCAAACAAACCCTGCTACATTCGCTTTGACTTGTAAACGTGGCATGTCTATACGCCTGACCCTCAAGCACAAGCCTGTGCTGCAAACAAGTGCCCCCCTGCCTTACCCCACAGCGCAAAACCCCCAAACACACCCAGCCTCTGCATGCTGGCACCAGGCCAGCGCTGCACCAAATCCCCCTGCCCCACCCCCGCACTGCAGCCCCTCTCTGCACACCCTGCTCTAAGCGCTAGCACCAAGACGGTGCTGCGCCAAAAACAGGGGGCCTTCCTGCCCCACACCACCCCTGCACTGCAGCCCCCCCCTGCGCACCCTGCCCTAGGCGCTAGCACCGAGACGGTGCTGCGCCAAAAACAGGGGGCCTTCCTGCCCTACGCCGCCCCTGCACTGCAGCCCCCCTCTGCGCACCCTGCTCTAGGCGCTAGCACCGAGACGGTGCTGCGCCAAAAACAGGGGGCTTCCCTGCTCCTCCCGCCAAAAATGCTAACACCGCAGGTAAGTGCCCTCCACCACTTTCCCTGCTGCCTTGGCGGCTCACAGCGCTGCTTAGGAAAAGCTTCTCCAGCTCTCACGGTTCAAAACTGTCGGCCCCATCACTGTGCTGGGCGTTGAGGACCTAGAGGGCCTTCTAAAGGCAGCAGTGGATGCTGAGCTCGAAGAAAATGGCAGCATCGTGCCAGATGCTGAGCTAGAGGACAACCTGGAGCCAGAAGGGGAGGTGCCTGGGGAAGAGGAGGCAGCACAGGGGGGCTCCTTGGCTGCTGGCGGCCTGGATCTTTTGCCCAGCACAGCTCTAGCAGGTACGCCTGCTTCTTTCTGGCTTTTCTGGGCACTAATAGGCTGCTGGTGCCAGGGATGAAGAGACCTTTTCCTGAAGACAAAGGCGAAGATGAAGACAAAGACAAAGCTCTACCCAGTCGCAAGAAAAAGCAGCAGATTGCTCGCAACGCTCGAAATGCACGAAGGTACCAGGCATTAAAGCAGGCTGTTGGCCATGTTATTCGCCCCAAGCTAAGGGCTAGCATAATCAACCCTATATACGCCATTCCCACAACCCTTGAGGCCAGCCAGCTCCCTATAAACCCTGGCGCATACCAAGCACAGCTGTACGTGGATCCACCAGCTGAGCTGTCCCCTCCTGGGCTTGAGCTGGGAGCACTTAGGGCCGCCAACTATACCTATATATCCTGGGATGGTGGGCTTATTTTCTGCCTTTTTTTTTTCAAAGCAGACCCTGGCTCACAACAGTTAGGTCAAACCCCTCGGCCCCTTCTTGATGCTAAAGGCCGTGTCATCGGTGTGCTAGCTGGAAGGCCCACAAACGACACATTTTTGCCTGCCTGCAAACAGCTTTTCGAAAAGATGAAAGAAGAAGCCCAGAAAATAGACTTTAATAAGGCCAATACCGACCATACCCGTGGCAAATACCCTTCGGTAAACGTCGGTCTTTCCTTTGGCCAGGGTGCAAAAGTTTCCTAGCAACAAAAGCCTGGGGAAGTATAAGAAGTCAGTGGATCGCCTGGTTGCTAGCAGCGAGTTTCAAGATCTTGCTGACTGGCATAGCTGTGAGTTTGCTTGGTACTGGCATGCTCTTAGTTTAACCTATGCTTCTAGATTTACTTCTCCTATGGTGCCCTGGGATGTATCGCCACTTCAGAGAGTGCCTTACTAAGCTATTCCAGCACAAAAAGTTCAAAAACAAGCTAGTTCGAATCACGCCAGGTGGCGTCTATCCCACAGCTGCATTTAACTTTGGGCCATTTGCGTGGACTAAACGCCACCGTGATATTAAAAACTGCCCTTGGGGCTGGTGCGCCATTCAGCCCCTTGGTTATTTTGACCCAAAGAAAGGTGGCCACTTGGTACTTGACGAGCCAAAACTAGTCATAGAATTTCCCCCTGGCTCTGTTATTTTAATCCCTTCAGCCTCAGTCACCCATGCAAACATCCCTGTTTGCAAGGATGAAGCCTGCGCGTCGATTACGCAGTACTTTCCTGGTGGGATACTCCGATTTGTTGACTATCACTTTGTTAGGCAGAACCTGCTCAAGCATAAAGATGCAGAGTTCCAAAAGGAAATGAAGGATATGCGACAAGCGCAGCTAGAAAAAGGGCTTAATATGTATATGCCGCTCTCCCATCTTCTTAGCTCTGTGTAGTAATTAATTTCTTTCCCAATACATTTTCTATTGTGGGGGACAAACACGCGCCTACATGCTGCTGGGTGACATGCTTGGACCCTCGGTATCCCTCTACTTCATTTCTTCATATCTTACGGATCTACTGCCCTATAGCGGCTGCTTCATTCTTTTTCATTTCTGCCTCGTTTATTATTGACGACAATCTTTTGCATCCCCTTTAGATAAATAGAACAACCGAGATACTCACACCTCAGTTCTCGTGCAACGAGTATCTGAGGCTGTGAGCATTTCCCTTACCTTAAACATCTTCATGCTAACTTACAAAACCTGTGTAGAGCGCTACCCATATTCTTATATTTTCTTACTATTACTACGCTCCTGGGTCTCTAGCTGGCACAGGTACCGCATAACACTGCTGTGCTGCAGCGGCCACTGGTTACGCAGCTGCCAGTGTGCAATATGGGAAAGAGGCCCAAACACAGCACGCCTATTGCTTAGATCCATCTATGAAAGGCTACTACATTTTCTCTATTTTTGCTACCCCTACTTTCCACCAGGCCAAAGGCTGTCTATCTCTACGGCACACAGCTGCTAAGAAGAGCTGCTGCTTGCTGTACCAGGGCCTGGAGTCGGGGACTGGCGCAGTCTTGCGCCGCTACGATTGATTACATGAATACCTAAAATGCTCGAGAGCCGAGCAGGCGTGGCTGGCCCTTCCATTTATGGAACAAGGTCACTACTCCGACTCGCTCTTCACCAAATTTCTGGGAAACGGCGTGTTCACCCTTCCCCTGAAGCTAGGTGGTATATAGTGCGCGCAGATAAGCATCGTTTTATTTGCCCCTCTATCCACGCGCTCGGCTAATCCAACGATCCTGTGTGTTCATCGGCCTACTTGTTTGAATCGCCACTGGTCATTCGGGATTTGACTAGGCTGCCGCTACTCAACCAATCATTTACCTAGACATTCAGATCTTTGTATAATGTGGGTTACGATCTCGGTGATATCAGGAGTAGTCAAGAGAGCATGAACTACATTGGCGAACTTGTATTTTCGATCAAGTTGTCTGCAGGGCGTAGCTGTCAGAGGCCTGTGCAGTAACCCGCCTTCGTTGCAGTGGTGTTTATGCAACTTAGCCTCGTCACACCTCGTGAGCCGCATTGCTGGCTCAAAAAAGGAGCCATGCCGGCCGGTGAGTTTGATGCCCTCGTCCGGGGACCGTCCTTGCCCTCATTGAAACATACATTTCTTAAGGAGTGTCTCATGAAAATCATATTACCGCCCGCTCTCGAAGAGGCATGTGACATAACGGTGTTTCTAATGAGCGATCGATGCTTCTGACACCTTCGGTCAAGCCGCAAGACCAGAATGTCATTCCTTAGAGTTTGTCGTAACTCACCACACTGAAGTCTCTAATACTACCTCGTCGTACCCTTGCTACTCGAAATGAAGCATAGAGTCTCTGACGCATCCTTACAGCCTCAAAGCATCGCTGTCGTGGCTTTCACTTTTTTAAGTACACTCTTCCTTCAAATCCCCTCAGCGCCACTAATCCATCCCTGGATAAATCTTGATCTTCCCTCTCCGTGCCGGAGCCCAGACCATTATAGTTCCCCAAAATAAGCTGATACCCATCCGCCCGCGCAACGCCACTCGTTACATCAAATACAACTTGCGTCTCTTTGAAGTTGAGTAAGACCAGAGCCTGGGTATCTCCTAGCGTTCGCGTGTACGCGAATACCTGCGAATGGCTATTTGAGACGTCGGTAAATTCACCGTAGACCTATTCCGGCCAATAGTTTATTAGATTATGGATGCAGCGTGAGCTTAGAGGGACAAACGAAGATGGGGTACTCCTTCCTTATCCTGAGCGAGTGCTTATAGAACGCCAAAACGCTGGAGGTATCTTGAAGTTGCAAGGAGACGTTCCAGCTCCTATAATCTTCGTTCACGCGCATCCATGGTTTCCCGGTCGTAAACCCTGCGTTCGGCGTCGCATCCCACTGTCAGCACCCCAGCTACGTGGTTATCGGTGAATTTCACGTAAAAATGGTGGCAGCTACCTGCATGGGAACCCGGGCATGGTCCCTCGCTTTCTGGGCGAACCCATCAAGAACATCACTCATATCCACGTCTTTGCTTCCAGATGCCGCTTGGCGCTTGGCTAAGATCCTGCGATTGGTTTCCCGAGTCAATATCGATTCCGACTAGGAAGGGGATATGGAGACCGGGCTTTTACCTGTTCCAATAGTTCTGCGTTGCAACGTCCTTATATTCCTCGATTCCCCATGTCCTAGGGAAATTGCGTAATCCGAGCTCTTGTCCCTGGTAGACATACAGCGTGCCTCCTTGGGTCACCTCGAATATTGCGAGCATCTTAGCCGAGAGAGCCCTCCATTGATCTGAATCGTTTCCGTAACGAGAGACCGCACGGGAGTGGTCGTGGTTCTCAATAAAAATACTGAAACCAAGATAATCAGAGCGGGGAGGGATAGGAGAGTCATTTCGGCTTACGCATTCCAGAACCCCCTGTCACGCTCATACAACTGCCATCTGGTAGTTATATCCCGAAATTTGTCCAATGACCAGTCCTTCTTCATCAGAGGAACAAGCTGGGTCCCCTCCATTGGAGAATCAATATCCATCAATTCAAATTGGAATACCATATCAAGTTCCTTGTTTTCAGGGAGACCATACGCAGCCAGTTGTGATGTGTCATGAGTGAGTGGCGTTTCACCAACAGTCATGATATCATACTCTTGTCCGGCATCAGCATTTGGAAACAAGGATTAGTCACTGTCAAGACAAACTTGAGAGAACTTTGTCATGCATCTCTTTGATATAATCGTGTACTCGGGGCCTAATTGTCGGATTAAACCAGTACCAAAAAGGCGCACAGGGCACTTTCTACTCACCCATTTGCGAAATACATACTTGCCGGCTGGTAGAATTCGCCCTCTGTGCTAATTGGGGCATCGGGTAACCCATCTGTTTTCGATATAAAATTAATCACATCCATCTGAAAAGAAGAGAAACTGGTTATCTCTGAAAGCGGGGCCCGAAGAAGCAGTCACTTACTCTGAAGCCATCGCATCCGCGGTCAAGCCAAAACCGCATCAAATCATAAACAGCTTCCCGGACGTCCGGGTTATCCCAGTTGAGGTCTGGTTGTTTAGACACGTAAAGGTGGAGATAGTACTCCTTCATTTTTTCATCATAATCCCAAGCGGAGCCTGATGGTCTTGATTGTTATGCGCCACGATGCTGGAACATGATAAGGGTCCCTGCGTACCTTGGAACACGGATTGCCAGTTGTTTGGGGGCAGCTGTCTCCCGGCGGAATCAAATTTAGGCGGACGCCAGATATACCAGTCATGTCTAGGGTCATCTTTGGAGGAACGTGATTGGAGGAACCATTCGTGCTTCAACGACCGACGATAAGCCGAGAATAGCCACGCGGACGAAGGTAATACTGATGATCAGGGTTTGAACACCCACCTCGTCGGAAGAGTGATTGACCACCAGATCCATCCTACAAACCGTTGTCATCGGGTCATTGGACAAGTCGTGATGCAGTAGGGAGGTGAGTAACTTACACAAGTTTCATTCCACGTTGGTGGACACCCTCTAAAAGGTTGTCCCAGTCGGACAGTGTTCCGTATCTTGGGTCGACGTCACGATAATCTGAGCTGTAAGAGAGGTATCGCGGTGATCAGATAAGTGAGTGTATAACATCTGGGGTCCAATGGATGGCGACACACATGTCGTACCCCATATCTGCGAGAGGCGAGCGATAAATGGGTGAAAGCCAGAGAACGTTCACCCCAAGTTCCTTGAGATAATCGAGCTTTGTAGAGATTCCATTCAGATCGCCTATCCCATCGCCATTGGAATCGAAGAACGAAATGGGGTAGATCTGGTAGATGACGGCCTCTTTCCACCAAGTATGTTTGTGGACGTAGACCATATCAAATGTTTGCCTCCACCGACTTCTTGGCTGTAGAATTTGAAGTGACCATCCAATTAGGCATATCTACTTGTCGGCAGCGAGCTTAGTCAGAAATGTATTTTTGGATTTGTTCTCGATTGCGCAGGAGTACCGAACGTTGAACATTGGACGTTGATGCATTGTATAGATCATCTTACACGCATGGGCATTGGGGAGCTTGGAAGGGACCAACGTTTTGTTTCTCGGCGATCAGATTTGTTTGATGTTGTTTGGCGCCGTCACATTTTCTTCACCCTCGTTATTCACAGGTACACAATGAAATCAGTTGTGAAACAACAGCGAAACCCCTAAGTTATTGTGGGTATCATAATGCGACAAAGGACCCTGAAATCCAGGAGAAAAGTGTTCCAAAGTGAGATGTAGGCTGGTCCGCAAACAATTAGCATTAGCTAAGTATGTAGAACTGTGTAGGAATGCATGATGCGAGGAAATAATCGCAAACCCGAGCGCCCAGCCCTCAGGAAGTATCTGATAAGAACGCTCCAGAGCATAATTGCGAGCGGATTGCCCAGGCAATCGCCAAGAAAGCTGTTCAGGAATGCCTGAACAAGCGAAATAGAGGGGCCAACCAGGCCAAGGTGGTGGTGAAAACGGGCAATATCAAGAGGCGACAGCAATCAGCTGTATTGGTTTTGGTGCGGCTTGAAAATGCAAGACGAAGTTGAACTGCGGGCCGGTTTCTGGACTGTGAGGGAATCTTCTGCACTTCTCCACGGTCTTCCATTCCCTCGCGATGATCTCCAGAGCCTCCCCTCCGTCCCTCGCCAGACCGCTCTCTACTAACCAACAGCCGATCACCATCCCGGTCCTGCCAATACCTCCACGACAATGTACCGCACTAATTCGGCCGCGTCTCTCGTTGTCCCGTAGGACTTCCATCACGTTATACATGTACTCGACGGATTCGGGCAATGAGCGGTCGCGAATTGGGAACCGGTGATACTCGATTGTCTGCTTGCTAATCCCAAGCAGTTCCGCTCGATTTGCGAGTACATCGTCACAGTAAGGCAAAAGTTCACCCGATTCCGTGAGGTCGATAAAGGTGCGGACACCTGCGCGCAAGAGAGCATCTAGCTTAGGCTTGTGCGGGTCTTTGGGTGTCCACGGGTATTCACAGGCAAGAAGGAGAGGAGTGGCCCAATACGAATTAGGTATGGGCCGTGGGATGGAGGATGTGAATATTTGCGGTGCACAAGGAATGACGGACCCCTTTTCCTTCAGATCGGGCAATTCGGATAGCACTTTTCTATCTGTTGCTGAGGTAGAAGCTGTTATTGCGTGCTTGCGCAATATAGGTAAAAGTAGGGCAGCGGCGTTGAGATAAGTGGAGAGAAAGGAGCTCAGCAGTTGACCCATTGCCCGATCGGATTAGGTGGTGGTGAGGAAACGAAACAAAATTTACCTCCCCCTTTGCGGGCTGTCTTATATATATTATGGCCTGCAAGGCACGGATCAGACCCAACAAAAAGAGGCGTTTCTAAAAATGGACGGATGTGGGCTGGGGTATGGTGGTGCATATCCATCCCGCATCACGGACCTGCTCCGCCTATGAGTGAATTGCCCCCCAAATTTTGTATTCCCTACGCCCACCTTGACTGCAAAATATTTTGAAACTGAGCCCCAGCCTTTTCCAACTCCCATTGCTTGCTTATCTCCTATACGGGGCCAGCCGGGATTCCCCGGCTTATGTCGGACACACGCGTTCCACGGATGTGGTCCGCGCTCGATAGGCCCTGGGGTTGTTCAGCGCGCTGAATTCGTGGGAGGCACATGTTAGCGCAGATGCCGTTATCTCCGACTCGTTTTCTGCTCCTGCTTTCGAATCAAGTACTTAGTTCTTCCACCGATACAGCTAGAAATACCGCAGTTTGATCAGAAGATGTCTTCACGGGGCAACAAGACCCATGACCCTTAGGCTTTAGCAGTAGGGCAAACACATGCTTTCGCTTCTATCTGGCTCTCCAAATACACGAGTGAGTCTGCCTTTGTGACTTGTGGCTTGTCACGAAACGGCACGCCCATCATTTCACCTCTACCCACAGAGGGGAAACTACAGACACAAGGCCCGCAGAGCCCCATATACCTTAGACCAACGTTAGCTAAAAGTAATTCATGCTTATACTTGGCTATAGCTGTAGCCGGTGAACTTTTTTCAATCCTCCTGTCCAATTTTGAATATTTTATCGCCCGTACCACATCCCTGGGACCTTGACTTCTCGCTTATCTTCCACAAGGTGAAGTGACTGCGGTCAATTTGATGACTGGAACCACCAACGCCATTCACCGATGAACTAACCCTTCTGAGGCAAAGCCTACTAGGCCTTGCTCTTCGGTTGTCCACTGCACTCCGCATGTTTGCTTCTTTCGACTTGTGCTTGCCAGAACCCTCCTGACAGCCGATTTAGAAGCAAGCCATTTCGCCCTACCGCAGTATTGGGACATTCGGTAGAAACCCTAGCACTATATTAACTGTGTACTTATCATTGGCACAAAGAAGAAGTAGGAACATATGGCACGATCGATGAGGCGGCGTTCTGGGTATCATATATCCTTCGTTAGTCCACGTATAATAAGGCTACTCCCTCAAGCAGCTTTCTGTGTTGACTATCTTTTCCGACGAGACGGCAAACATGTGCGCGCTTATGGTACCTTTGAACCTAATTGGCGACTACATATTCATTAAATTCCTTGATTCAACCAGTGCCGGAGCTGCCAGGGAGTTCAACCGGGTACCACGTTGCCTTCGTCCAGTTTTAACCATTGGCGCCTTGGCTGGCAGTGGGGTATTAACATCCCCAGAATCATAGCCTCGCTCCACATATGAATGACCAAGACAGAATCAGCATTCAGCCGAGATCGGTGCTATTGACACCGAACAGGGTCAGGGCCTCGGAGTAGGAGTGTCGAAGTACCAACAAGTTAAGCCCGCGACTGAATTTGTGTAGATACACTTTAAGCTTCAAGCCCTCTGTTCATTTAAATCATTCTTGCACGTTCTCGGCATCATATCATGTCAGTTCAGACAAGTTCTGTAGCTCGTACCTGTACCCCCAATCATAGCACTTCAAATCACCTGCACATCGTTTCAGGGTTCTGCGCCACCTTATTGCTGTTTAGGTGCTCCTTACACCATGACCACCAGAGAAATAGGGGGCTGTGTGTATTAGTACAGGCCTGCGCGCGTTTCTCGAAAATGAAATAACCACGAGCTAAGCGCCAGTGATTTGGTGCTATTGCATGCGGCACGTTCATTCATGAAGCTCCGTGTACACAGCGATACTAGACCCAATAGGAAAGCTTGGTGAACTTGTATGAAGCACCGCCTGAGAAACTATACTCTATCAAAATGCTTCAAACTGGTGATGCGTAGGCGGCAAGCATATTTTCCTGTTCAAATTTTGATCTTGTAGAGATGGCGACCCTTTGGTCGCAGTACAGGGTAAGTAAAACATCCACAAGGGGTTAATATAGTCATTTCAATTAGTGCACGGAGGAGAATTGATAGCAATAGACAGGGAACAAACACGAGCATAATTGGCGGAAAGGGCCAGCGTCAATAGAAATCATGAGACAAATTCGGTACAAACTGGGCCTCAAGTGATCATTAATTCATTACCAAGTGCTTGTACCACATACCTAAAGAAGAATATCTGGCCATACAGGAATATACAAGTTGTCTCATATTGGGCCCTGAGGATAGCAGAAAGGTAGGCCAATGACATCTTGCGTAGGCGGCTTCCCGGGGCTGTGAGATTAGCGTGGAGGCGGCAAGGCAGCGTTATGCTCGCCCAGCTCCGATATATTGTGGTGTCAGCTATTGAGGTACCAGCACAACCTGTACTACAAACAAGCGCTAGGTGGTGGTAGAAGTGGAACCAGTGGGCAACCACCAGGCACCCGCTGTCTCACATCGACGCATCATGCTAATGTCTCATTATGTCCCCAAGACGCTAGCGATGTCATTGAACTCGTTTACTAAGTACGATATGTTGAAATCATAGGTGGTATCTAGGGTTTATGTATTCAGATTAAGCTATTTTTTTGAAAATGAGAAGGTGTAGGCGTGGTTTATTGCCATTATTGTAAATTTTGCATGTCATGATGTTGCTGGCATGGGCGGTACGACGGTGGACTCGTTGCAATCGTGCCAGTTGAGGCGGTGTAACACGTGACGTATCTGTCCAATCGACCCTTCTCGTTGGCACCCATATAACCCAAACCATTCAGAGATTACTCTCTCCTGCTTCAACACTGTATGCGCTCTCCTCTCCGTCTTCTCATGGTTCATAATGTCTCCTACGAATTTGTGGACATCAAGTCCATTACACAAGTCAGGAGGGACTCAAGTATGATAACTCCAAATAGACGTATGACATAAGCGTCTTTGAATATCTCGTCGGGTCGATAACGTTCCGTCATCATGGCAAAGAAAAAATCCGGCAACATTGCAGCCAAGGCTGCAAAGGGGGTAAAAGCTGCACAAAAAACAGCCCGCAAGCAGAAGAAGCAGATAAGCAAGTCGAAAACGAAGCTTGACTTGGACGATGAAAGCGATGAAGATCTCGAAGCCATCTTGGAAAAGGTATGCGCCAAACACTTGGTAATTTATCATCGAGGTTCACTGATATCGCGGTTTCTAGTAGATGAGACAGGAATGGGAAGAGGCGCATACAGTGACGGAGGAGCTTGTCGAGGGACCGCCGAGCCGAAGGGCTAGCGCGACACTCACCCCGTGTCCCAACGGCAATCATCTGTGGTGTATCGGCGGTGAATTCTTTAGTGAAGATGGTAGAGCGGTACGTGGTGAAAGTTTTCTCATCTGTATGCTGGACTCACGACACGCTTCTAGTACTTCTACAACGATGTATTTAGATATACGCCCGAAAAGGATGAATGGCGCAAATTCGTCTCTCGCACATGTCCTGGACCCCGGTCAGCACACGCCGTCACCGCATCACCTATCGGGGGAGGGAAACTTTTTCTATTTGGTGTGTGAAATATCCAAATGAGTGTTGCGCCGTCGTTCTCAATTTGTCTTGTAGGTGGAGAATTCTCATCCCTTCACCAGACAACATTCCACCATTACAGAGATTTCTGGTGTTTTGATATAGGGACACATTCATGGGACAGGATAGAGACCAAGATCCGCCCTAGTGCACGATCTGGTCACAGGTACGTCAGTATCGTTTAGGGACGATTACAGTTTTTCAAATTTTCTTGCAGGATGGCTACGTGGAAACACTACATTGTCCTGTTCGGTGGATTCTATGACCCAGGAGTCATGAGTACGATCCTCCCTGTCTCACTCCCAATCACAACATTTATCCGCCTTTTTTGTTACTAGCCAGATACTTGAACGATTTATGGATATTTGACACGCAAGAGTACAAATGGACTCAGATCGAATTCCGCGAAATCGATCCAAAACCATCGTTGGTATCCCTCCGTTGAGACCTCTGCGCCTAATACGAATCCCATTTCTCAGGCCACGTAGCGGCTTTTCATTTTTGTCATGTGCAGAGGGCATCGTTCTCTACGGTGGCTACTGCAAAGAGTATGCGAAAGGAAAGCGGCCAGTAGGCGTCATGCTTGACGACACTTGGCTATTAAAGTTCGTTACCTGCATTCTCTTACCAATTCGCCTCTATACTCACCAATCTCCACGATCCTTCAGAATCACTATTCCAACTACAGATCAAACAAGCTCTACAAGTACTCCGGCCCCCTCGAAGAAGAATAAAACCTCCGACCCCCTGATAACGTTCAAGTGGGAACGCCGAAAACGTGCCTCGGACGCTTACGCCCCCTCCCTCCGCTCTGGGTGCACGATGGCACTTTGGAACCGAAGTGGTGGTGGTGGACCAACGGGCATCCTTTTTGGTGGCTGTGACGGATGAAGATACGAATGAGGAGACGTTGGAGAGTGTGTTCCATAATGATCTGTATGTCCATCCTCCTCTATTTTACAAGCTTTAATATTTTTTATACAACTGGACAGTTATGGTTACCAGTTGTCTGGGAAGGGCAAATGGGTTTCAATGATCCTCAAGAAGCCGAAAGCTAAGGGTGGCAAAAAAGTAACGCGAGCGGACAAAAAAAAAGAGGCGGCCAGGGAGGCTAATCAGAGAGATCAAGAGGGTAGCGACGACTGAAGACGACGCGACCCATGTCATTGCTGAAACACAGGTTAAATCACCAGAAATTCCTTCAGCTCCGAAAGAGCCTCCTCAGCTTACACGGAAGGAGGAACGAGATCTAGATGATCCCACCTTAACGACTCCAATCCCGCGTTATAATGCTATGCTTGCTGTGCTCAGAAGTACGCTCTATATGTGAGTAGTGGTGTGTTGTGGTTGATCGATTGGAACTCATTTACATACAGATATGGAGGGATTTTTGAAAAGGGTTCCAAAGAGTACACGCTAGACGATTTTCATTCTTTGCAGTTGGATAAGTTGGACAAGTATATCTGCTGGAAGGAAAGTGCGGTGCTGATCCCCGAGGGTGAAGAAGAGAGTAGCAGTGATGATGAGGATGATGAGGACGATGATGACGAGGGAGACGAAGATGAAGAGGATAGTGAGCACGAAAAAGAGGGTATCGAAGTCGGTGAAGAGGATGTTCATGATGTGGACGACCAAAGGAGTGGGAGAACATCTTACACCCAAATCGGAGAATACGAAAAGGAAGGATATCTCAGAAGAGGTGTCGACAGAGCCAACTGCGAAAGAAGAGACCGTGGAGGAGGTTGATCCCGTATGTTTCCCTAATTTGAAACGAAGATTTTTTCACCGAGATATATTAGGATTCGATCCGCTCGAAAGCTACCGTATTTATGGGTGTTTCCAAAGACACGACGCGATCCGCGGAAGAAATCGTCAGCACCCCCCTTCCTGGTGAAACACTTGCTATGTTTTATGCTCGCTCTCGTATGTCCCGTGTGTCTTTCTCTAGTCGATCACCTCACGCAATTTAAATTTCCACAGGTGAATTCTGGTCCCAGAAAGCGCATGGGGCCAGCGACAACCGCGGAAAACAACTGAGAAGGGACGGATTTGCTTTGGCTCAGGAACGTTATGGTAGGTATCACAACTCGGTACATGATTTCTGTGGTAACGCGGCTCATGTATTTCAGCCGAATACAAGCCTATTCTCGTGGAAGTTGAGAAGATATTGGCGGAGGCTGGCTTGGACGAGGAGGAAATGCGGAAGGGAGCTGCGCTGGGAGGTCCAGCCACCAGCACCCAGAGTCGCAACAGACGATGATTCCATCCCTGTAGTGTTTCATGCACAATAAGCCTGGTTTGCTTCAGCTCATCGATTTTTGCTGAGTGTCGTGAGAGTCTTAAATTCGGATGCAATGCGACAGATGCCTCAATCAGCGTGCAGCCGCTTCGTTCACAACAGCGACCACAGGCACAATGTAACTCATGAAGCGAAGAAAAAACCAAGTTCCAATAGTTAAACGGATTATACTTTAGGCGCCTTGGCGATCTGTGCTAGTAGCTCTGGCGGAGGTGTACGGCCCGCCTGTAGGTGCTCCATTAACAATTTCATCTTCTGTTCTGCCTCCTCTCTCGCTTTCTTGTCCTTTTCCTGTTCGCTTCTCACTCTCTGGAGCTCCTCGCTCCTCTTCCTTTCATCTTCTCGTACTCTCTGCATTTCTTCCTCGTTTCTCTTCCTTTCCTCGTCCCGCACTCTCCGCAGTTCTTCCTCATTTCTCTTCCTTTCCTCATCCCGTACTCTCTGCAGTTCCTCTTCTCGTACCCTCTGGAGCTCCACATTTTTCTTCCTTTCCTCATCCCGTACTCTCTGCAGCTCCTCCTCATTTCTCTTCCTCTCCCTCTCATTCCTTTTTCTTTCCTCCTCTCGCTTCATCCTTTCAGCCTCAATGTCCTCTCTGGCCTTCTGCAGCTCCTCCTCCTTCCTCCTCTCCCTCTCTCTAACCGATTTGGTGTGATCAAGACGTTGTTTAACGACCTAAGCCCAAAATAATCAACCCAGGGCGCCAAGACAGATAGAGGGCTACTCACACGTTTCTCGAAATCCTGCCTCTCCGCCCAGAACTCTTCTACAAGCACTTCAACCGTATAGTTCATCGGTGTCTTGACAACTCTGATCACATTCATCCATTTCCCCATCTGCTTATCATACCACGACAACATATCCTCGTTAGGCTGAACGTGACCGACACGGTTGCTTTCACGAAGTTCCAGGGTATTGTCTGTGAACATCCGAACGACGTGGATCAGCATTCCTGCGAACCAATAACAATTCTTGGACCACAAATGGTAGAGTGATTTGGATACGCTGAGTTTATATGCGATGATCGCCAGTTCGTATAGGTAAATCCATTTACGCTTGATAGGCTTTGAAGCAGCACTTGTCGGAGCGGGGCCAGGGGTTGATGAAGATTCATCTAGCGAGGGAGTAGTGGTGCTGGGGTCCGTATGAGAAGCATCACGAGGGGCGTATGATATTGCACTAGGACCCGAGGTGGTACGATGAAGATTTTGTGGTGGTTCGCGATGGGGATCGCTCAGCTTCCTCAACCGGATCCATGGGGTACTGGACGTAGAGGGGCTTGTAGATTCCGGAAGGATGACAGCGTCAGGTGGGGGTTGGAGACGGAGGATTGCCACCTGTATGTCGTCCTTTTTTTGGTAGGGGCCTTTGAGGAGAAGAACTCGGTCATCTGCTAATATTGCCTTCTTCCTGATGGAATCCAAAGATGTAGTACTGGCCATGGCCCTCTGCCCTAAAGATGGTCGTAGTCGGGCCATCTCCTGATTATCCTCATTGTCGGACATTGGCACCTCTCTAGTCCAAGAAAAGCCGGCGCTCTAGCGCACGATTCGGATGGGGTGGGTGAGGATCATCCTCAGTCTGTGGCTGTTTTCCTATCGATCGCTCGAAAGCGAGATAATGTATCTCCTCCTTTCCATCCGTCCTCCTGATCACTGCTACGACATATTCGTGACATGTTTTGAGTTTTTTAGACGGCTCCTTCAGTATTCGTAGTTCAGATACGTAATAAGCTTCGGCCCTCTTCAGCCCTTCGTTGTACGAATAAACACGATACAGGTGTTGATAGAACAGAGGGACCGGTATCTCTGAGCCTGCGAGTGCGAACTCATACAGTCCGGAGAGAGGATCTTCTCTCTGGTTGCTCCTGGACATGATGCCGAGGGCGCTTAAGAGGGGAGAAATAAAGGACCGAGTACTCGTGGGGGAAGTCATGTAAAGTTCTTATACATCAGTGGAGGGGGAAGCCGTCTTTGTAAGGGAAAAGATGTTGCAAGGCCTAGCATGTGTATCACGAACTGATATATCGTCTATGTGCGCGTGTGTATGCTTGTATAAGTCAGATGTCAGGGGACGATTGCCGCCTTTTGAGCTTCATCGATGGGTGTTAAGTTGCAGGAAAGTACCCCGGTTTTGAATGGTTTGAGACCTCACGTAAAGGTTCTACCCTGTTCTACCCCCATGTGATCACCGCTTCTTCAAGTCGAAGGTAGCTATATCCGTTATCAGTTACTTTAATCAGTAGACGGATATGTGGTATTGCCTTAGTCATCTTGTCGATCGAAACTTCACGGAGTTCAAAGTTCTACAAGAACTAAATTCTGTGGGTCCAATTTCTCGGCTACATCCCCTGTTACTGAACTGAGGCATTTTGCTAGTCCCTAGACGTTCCTTGTTTACTTAACGCGATAATCGCTTGATGATAGTCCCAAGCTTTCGCGCAAGACCTCGAGGAGTGATCGGCATGCCAAGAAACGGCTGAACGGCAGGTCCAGAGCTCCCAGCGCCCTCCTCTCCGTCAGACTTCAGTCTCTGGCATACTTGTCGGTTTAGGGTAGGCACGCACTCAATGGTTCCATGAAACCGCAGGGTCGATTATAATAACTGTATCGTGGTTTTGATGGCGGAACATGAATCGCCCTTGAGTCGGCCCGGAACTGACGCCAGAAGTCTCCGCTGACATAGCTAAGCCGCTCTTCATCAGCCCCCTATGATTATCGAACAGGAGGCATTCCGGGCGTTGAAAGTATATCATATCACCCCCAACTATATCACCAGTTCCAGCTTTCACAATAATCCTCAGTGGTCCTTCAATTTTTGCCTGGGAAATTTCAATCTGCAGCGGCGGAGGTCTAACCAAGAATAGTATACTCAAGTGCCTCCCTGACCTGGGGGGTCTAATTCAATGAAGAAGCCAGGTTGCCCGTCTTTTCTTCACTCCTTTTCAACCCCATCCAACTGCGAGTGCAATCCACTCCGCCCCACACTCCTTTGACCCCTCCCTCCCGTTAAATTTATCCCTCCAATGAAGGAATCACAGGGCCCCAAGAAATTCAGGTGGTCTACCATCTTTAAAGCCCCCTTTTCGCGTCGAGGAAAGCAAAATAAGACCAGCGACAGTGAAGACACCCTCGATGGCAGCTCTTATGAGGCAGAAACTACTCAACGGAGAGCATCCGACATCGATATTGATACCCTACATCCTCTCAAACCCTCCGACACTGATGCTTCCTCGATACGCGGACCGAGCATGTCCATCGACGGTAACCTCAACCGGCGCACCAGCACAATAATCAATGACATTGGTTCTGTTGATGGACGCGTGTGTATTGTTAAAACTAGCTCACTTTCTCGCTTTCCGCTCATCTTGATTTTTCCTTCCCGTTTCTCCTAGTGTCAGTCACCTGCACCATCCCAGGCCACCAGGTCGCATCGCCACTCGATGTCCAAAACCACCTCCGGTGAAAATGTTCGCGTATCCCTCACTGTCGACACCATCAAACAACAGCTCAGTGATGGTTTGCAAGTGCTCGCCGAGTTCAAAAAATCTCTACGTGCTTCGAGTGACGTACAAAGATACAACGAGGCCGTGGGTAGTTTCGAGGGCGCTGCGAAAGATTTGGCGATGCTTAAAACCAAGCTAAGTAATCGAAAGCTTGGAGGGAGCGGCAGTGGGAATGGAAATAGGAATAGCTGGGTCCTACCTCCTCCAGATCTGAAGCTCGACATCGAGGATACACCATTCAGTATTGGGATTCCAGGAATTGAAGAGTCTCAGAAGGAAATGTTGGAAGCTGTGCAGGAGAATAAGGAAAATGAAGCACAGGAGGAGAGTTTCCGGTTTTGAAAGAACCCTAATCTTTTGTCGTTCGTTTATGTGTGTGTTTTTTTTGCTTATCGCTACCTCTAAGCTCTTAGTAGTTCTACACATCTTCCTTGTTAATGGATAGTAATAGCAGTGTTGCCTGCCCCGCTGGTTTCTTAATCCCAGTTTGCAATTTGCTTCGTCATTCGGTTCGGGAAGAGACACACCTCGCGCGCTAATATTTGTGAAAACCCCTAATTCGGAACTGCACAGTGCAGGGATGATCGCTTACCTAACATCATTCCGGGTTCATGGAGAACCACGACGATGACCGGAAATCTTTGCGGTCAGCGCGACCATGGCTTGCAGTGTCGGTCGTAAGAGCGTTTCTATTATTCTGGAATAAAGACCTTACAAATGTTAGCTGATAGGCACCTCCTTGGCCATCGCCGTCCCCGCCTTGATGTTCCGCAAGGCTAAATCCAGTGCTCTCCAGACCGCCCTCAAAGACTCCTCTTCCGCTCCCCCTCGACGCGCATTCGCACCTAACTCCACCATGCATACACTCCGGCACCGGCGGCTGCGTCCTATCCCGGTACCAACCAGCAACGTCCACCCTCAGCAATCTACTTCTACCACCGACTTTGACTCCCCATCCACTGGCCAGCTCCTCTCTGCCGTGTCCAAAACGGACGTAAATACCGCCCTGCTAGCGGGTAAGGCCCTCTTTATTGCGACCTGCATCGTCGGCTTCAGCGCCTGCGGTGCTGTATATGCCGTCCAGAAATTAATGGGCGTCGACAACGTCCCCGACTTTGCCCAGCGCATGCGCTCTTGGACCAATACCTACCTCTCTGGTATTACGACGCGCATCTATCGTGCGCCAAAGGACGGGGAGAACCGTGAAGTGGAAGATGGCCTAACGTCATTAGAGTATGAGGACTGGACGCAGGAGGCGGCAGAGAAGCGCGTGAGGCGGGCTTACGAGGAGGGCGGGCTGCCGCTGTGGTTTAAAGTGGCTTGGAGAGAGACTGAGGCTGAGCTAGCACTAGTGAGAGGCCCAGAGGCAGGCGTCAGAAAGATGCAGCGGCTCGCCAAAACTCCGACCCTTAAAACAAAATAGTGGTGGTCGACGGCCTCTATTCTCGACCTGATCCTCTGGCCTGCGATAGTTTACCTTGGTCGCCCTCCTGAACACCCCACCTTGGTCCAGCCCATCCTTCCACAACACTACGATCCTCACCTTGGCTCATAGCAAGAGCACTTGGACAATAATGTATTATCATATATAATAAGGCTTTCTTCGCTGCTTTTCAACTCCAGTGACATTAGCTACAGTGGTGTACAAACGATCTTTCCCCAAGGTCGTTCCGATGAAATTATAAATACCAAGTAGCAATCCGCCTGTAGTGAAAAACCATAATGACCGGCTTGATCGGAAGGTTTTTGTGGAATGGCGAACTGGGATAGCCCTCTGACCTATAGTAGCTCTCAAAACCCTTCCAATGTTTGGTCAGTTTGTGGTAATTTGTTAATAACTCTAGTTATACTAAAGCTGAGACTTTGAAATTTTGAAGTTAGGTTCTTGAGTGTCTTGCTTATACATGTGTACAACCATATTACATAATATTAATTTACAAGTATCTTGTGAGTTATTTAATATTTTAAGTGCATTGGAAGGGTTTTGTCACTCTTCCTAGCTATCACAATCTGACTACCTGGAATAGTGTATAAATACAGGTGTTTACTATCCCCATCCAACCCAACCCCCCCAGCTTCTCTTATACTACTATGCAACCTCTCTCTATCTCTGAAGTCAATCATATTCTCTCTCTCCTGGATAAAGGGGTTTTTGCTACTAAAATCTCCTCTACCACTGGTTTAGGTCTTGGTACTATCTCTAGACTTCACTCCAAACATTGTTTATCACTTTCTAAATCCATTGGTGGCCACCCATCTATACTTTCCTCCTCTGATACCACATATGCCATTCATCTTATCACATCTTGGAAGGCCAATACTGCAGTTTAGGTCACCAAAACCCTCCAGAATATGACCCAAGAATCTCTCTCTACCAACACTATTCAAAGAGCACTTAGAAAGGCTGGAATGAAGGCTGTAGTAAGGGTGAAAAGATCTTTTCTTAGCTCAATTCATAGGGGGAAGAGGTTGGAGTGGGCTGAGGCACACAAAAACTGGACTTTGGAGGACTGGAAGAGAGTTGATTGGTCAGATGAGCATCCCTTCTTGACCTTGTACCACTACCACCAATTTTCAAGTCAGGTCTCTGGCTGGCCATTTGTGTTGTAGTTAGGTATCTCAATTGATTACTAGCTCTACCACATCAATGCCACCTGAAAACCCAGTGTGTACATGGCCTCTGAACAGTTCACCAGCCACAGCATGTTTTTTCACCCCAGGGTCTTTTGGTACGTCCTCACCCCCCTCCCCCTCTCTGGCCCCAGCTCCTGCTGACTCTGTTGATGCAGCTCTGGCCAATGTCGCTGCAAAGCATTTATGCTTTGAGGCTTCACTAGCCCTTTCCTATGGCTCAACTCTCCTCCCCCCCTCCAAAGATGCTATTGCTGCTCACAATGCCCAGCTCTCCTCTTCTGCCCCTGTCCAGTGGGACCCCGCTCTGGACTACAGCCCCTGGCTGGTCAAGACCACCCTCCCCCACCTGAGTCCCCTACTTGCCTCTGCACCTGTAGACTCTGCAGCTGCCCTTGCTCTTGTCGAGGGCTCTTACTGCCTCTTAGATGCTATCTTAGTGTCTGAGTGGTCCAATATCCAGGTCTCCTCACAGGGCCAACAAGTCTCTTTCCAGGAGTACTTTTATTGCTATGCAGTGCAGTAGGCTCCCCCCTTTCCTCCCCAACATGTGGATGCCACATGCCCATTCCGTGGAACAGCTGAGGTAAGTGGTTCCTCTGGTACAGCTAACACTGTCTCTGCTGGGCCGGCTTCAGGACCAGTCACATAGGAGTCTACTGCTGCAAGACTGGCTCCGGTTGCTGGTACTGCCGCTGCAATTCCCTCTCCCCCTTGCCCTGTGTACTCCCCCTGGTGCCCTCAGTTTGTTCCACCCAGTGTGGCCCCTCCCCCCCTCCTCTCCTATGCCGGCACACTCAAGGCAGCACCCACCTTGGTCCACGTGGCTAAGGCATTCCCCTCTCTCCCCACAGACCATGTCATTGCTGTCCAGAAGGCTGTTCTCAGCACTCTGGCTTCCAAGGCCAAGCGCACATGCACAATTGCTAGCCCCTCTAGGCACCAGATTCTAGTTTCTGGCTCTGATGCCCTGTCAAGGGCATCTCTACCCCACATCACTCATGTTGTTAACTTGGCGTTATAGGCCTCTGACTCCACACTCTGCATAGAGTCGGTGCACCCTTCCTCAGGGGGCTTATCCCTCTCCACCTCCACTGTCGCATCGGCTTCTGATCTGACAGCTGTTGGTACTGCCCTTGGCAAGGACCTCAAGGCCTCCCCGGTCCCTGTCTCCCTCCCTACCTTGTGCTCCTATTTGAAACTGGTCAATGTTCCCCTCTTCCAACCTGGTACTACTAACTGGGTTACCTCAGATGAGGTTGCACAGGCCCTTAGCCAGTCCCCCCTTGCACTCTCCCTCCCCCTTGCTGGCCCTCCCTGAGTGGTCTGCAACTCTGCAAAGTCAACCACTGCCACTGCGTGGTTTGATGTTCATGATTCACAGTCCAGCTCCCATGCCAAAGCGGTGACTGGGCACTCCATTCCCCTTGCTGGTGCTGTCTGCTTTATCTGGACCACCTGTGCCAATCCTGGCACCCCTCACTGCTCTTGTTGCTGGTGATGGGGCCACACCATCCACTCCTGCTGCGTGCATTCTGCACATTGCCCCATCTGCTCTGAGCCTCACTCAGAGGCTGAGCACTAGTCCTCTGCTGGCTGTTGCAAAGGCTACCCCAAGGCCAAACCCCCTGTCCCTGCCACCCCTGCTGGCACCCCCTGCCCCCACACAGGCAAGTGCATCAACTGTGGTAAATCCCATGCCACCAACAGTGTTAAGTGCCCTTTCTGGCGCCATTGCTTCCAACCTGACTGGATCAAGGCCCGATACCTGGCTGATGGTCACACTGCAGACTCTGGTTGCAAGACCAGTGTTGGTTCCTCTGCCTGCAAGAGCAAGACTTTGGGGTTGTGTATCTCAACATCAGTCTTCTCTTAGTAGGTTTTCTCATTTTATTTTACATACTCTCTGGTTTGGGTTCTTTTTCTTTCTCCCCAGGCCCCCTGCCCAGTGCTTTGTCCCACCACCTTATGGGCAAATTCCACTACTCTTTTGTGCTTTACAGACAGGGCTTGGGTGTCTAGGCTCATGCCTGGCCTGGTCTCTGGCTATTCTCGCTTAGTTTACATGGTCACTTGACAGCCTCACTCAGTACAGTGATGGCTGTTGGGACTACTCTGGACTAACTCTGGAGTAGTTTCACTCAATCAGAATATTAACTTGACTTGACTTCTATCCCTCTGAATTTTGGTTCATTATCTCACCTCTCCCTCAGGCTTGGTCCCTTTTGATCCAAGTTGTATCCTCTCCTCTCTGGGTCCAAAGTCCAAATCAAGACTGCCTAGCAATATCAGAGTGGTGTAACACATATGTTGAAGCCAAGGTCTTGCTCTGCTCATCCCTCTGATGCATGCTCTGATCAGTGTCTAACAAACTTTAATTCTGTCACAGATTCAGTGTTTCATGCATAACCTATGGAAGGTCCATCCATTCCTTAAAAGATAGGCACCATTGGATAGTCCTTGTCAAACATTTTCTGGTGGTACCCATATCATTATATAATACTAATTCTTTGCTGAGATATTCATCAAACAAACTGTGCCATATACATAATATTAGTCATAGGGTCTAAACCCCTTCTTCAAGGGCCTAGACCACTTACATCATAGATCACAAGATCCTACATTATACTGATGTCATTGTGGGTGTATGGGAAAGCACCTTATTGTTAAAGGTCAGGGTAGTAGGCAAGCTCCCAAGGAACAATAAGAACAATAAGAGTCTATAATTAGTACAGTAGTGTTCAGAGTCCTATGTAGTGTCTGGGGTACTTAGAGCACATGTATATAAGTAGGAAAGCTGGTGGCTATGGTGCCCCAGACTTAACAACATCTTTGTTGATTTATATCACTATCTATCACCTTACTAAGACCTATCACCTGATCTCTAATCATCTTATCTATCTCCCCTATACTACCTGATAAGAAGTCACAAGGTAAGTTGTGATATTTGTGACAAATTTATTTTTGAAACAGGCAGAAGACCTCTATGACAAAGCAAATGAAGTATACCTTACTGCTTCCAGTGAGAATGACTATGATTCTCTTCAATATGTGTTACAATGGTACAACCATTTAGGACTATTCTTGGAACAGGAGCCAGAGAGGAGTGGATGCTATAATAGCCTGGAGAAAAATATACAAGGAAGATATAGAGATGGAGGTGGAAGTTTCTGGAGGGATGTCAATGAAGGAGAAAGTGAAGTTGAGATGGTGGTTGCCTATTTGATGGATAATGATGATGAAGATGCAGTTGCTCTGAAATGAAATGTCCTTGCTGGAATAACTTGTTGGTAGAGCTTTTTGAAGATGCAGAATGAGGGCCTGGTTATCCCTTCTTAACCTCTTACCACCACCACCGATTTTCGAATTGGTCTCTGACTGGTTAACAAGCATTGTAGTTAGGTTTCTTGCGAACTCTAGCTTCTCTATATACATGCCTCCTAAGTCCAATGCGTGGACCGCCTCTGATAGGTCGCCTGCCGCAGCACGTGTTTTCACCCCGGGGGCATTTGGTACATCCTCCCCCCCCTCCCCCTCCCCGGCCCCTGCTCCTGTCGACTCTGTCGACGAGGCTCTGGCCAACGTCGCCGCAAAGTGTTTACGCTTTGAGGCATCACCGGCCCTTTTGTATGGGTCCACACCTTCCCCCCCCCTCCTGTCGCCTCCCAACCCGTTCCCAGATTTACCGGCACTCAGCGGGACCCCCTGAGCTATGGCTCCTGGCTGGTTGGTACTGCCCTTCCCCGCCTCGGTCCTATTCTGGCCTCTGCACCCCCGGACCAGGCCACTGCCCTTGCCCTTGCTGAAGGGGCATACTGCCTTTTAGATGCCATTCTGGCCTCTGAATGGTCCCAGGTCCCGGTCTCCTCTCAAGGCCAACAAGTATCGTTTCGTGAGTACTTCCGTCGTTATGCGGCACATTGGGCTCCGTCTCCCCCTCCCCCCAAACATGTGGATGCCACATGCCCGTTCCGTGGAACCGCTGAGGTAAGCAGCTCCTCTGGCTCAACTGACACAACCCCTGCTGCGCCGGCCTCCGGTCCAACCGTGCAGGAGTCTACTCCTGCAGGGTCGGCACCAGTTACTGGTACTACCCCGGCACCGCCCCCTCCCCCTCGCCCTGCACGCTCCCCTCGGTGCCCTCGGTCATCTCCCTCTGGCATTCCCCCTTCTCCCCCCCTCTCCTATGCTGGAGCACTCAAAGCAGCTCCCACCCTGGTCCATGTGGCCAAGGCGTTCCCTTCGCTCCCTACGGACCGTGTTATCACTGTCCAGAAAGCTGTCCTCGGCACTCCGGCCTCCAAAGCCAAGCACTCGTGCACTGTTGCTGGCCCATCCAGGCGCCAGATTTTGATTCCCGGATCTGATGCCTTGTCCAAGGCGTCTCTTCCCCATATCACCCATATAGCCAACTCGGCACTCTTGGCCTCTGGCTCCTTGCTTCGTGTGGAATCAGTGTGCCCTTCTGCTGGGGGCTTGTCCCTCTCCACGTCTGCTGTCGCGTCAGCCTCTGAACTGTCAGTGGTCAGCACTGCTATTGGCAAGGACCTTAAGACTCCCCCGATTTCCGCCACCCTGCCCACGTCCCGGTCTTACCTCAAGCTCGTTGATGTCCCTCTTTTCCAGCCTGGTACTGCAGACCGGGTCACATCAGCCAAAGTTGCTCAGGCTCTTAGCCGGTCACCTCTCGCCCTCTCACTTCCCCTTGCTGGTCCCCCCCAGGTGATCCGCAACTCAGCCAAGTCAACCATGGCCACTGCCTGGTTTGACATTCACGACTCTCAGTCCGGTTCCCGCGCCAAGGCGGTTATCAGGCGTTCCATTCCTCTTGCGGGCGCTGTATGCTTCATCAGAGCTGCCTGCGCTAACCCTGGCACCCCCCGCTGCTCCCGTTGCTGGCGCTGGGGCCATACTATTCACACTTGCCATGCGCGCTCTGCGCGCTGCCCCATCTGCTCTGAGCCTCACTCCGAGGCTGAACACCGGTCTCACGCCGGATGCTGCAAGAGCCACCCCAAGGCCAAGCCCCCTGTCCCCGCCACCCCCACTGGCTCCCCGTGCCCCCACCCCCATAAGTGCATCAATTGCGGCAAGTCGCACGCCGCCAACAGCCCAAAGTGCCCCTTCTGGCGCCATCGATTCCAGGCCGATTGGATCAAGGCCAGATATGCGGCTGACGGCTGCACTGCAGATGCTGGTCGCAAGACCAGTGTTGGCTCCTCTGCCCGCAAGAGTAAGTCCTCGGGGTCTCGTACCTCGACATCAGTCTCCTCTTAGTAGGTTTTCTCGCTTACTTTACTCTCTATCTGGTTTGGGTTCTCTTTCTTTCCTCCTGGGGCCTTTTGCCCGGCGCTTTGTCCTGCCCGCCCTCGGGGCCCCCTCCCCGTATTTTGACTCCTTTTAGTTATTTTCCTGGTGGGGTTTGGGTGTCTAGGCGTCGCCTGGCCCGGCCCCCACCTGACTCTCTTTTCACGGTCACTTGACGGCCGCACTCAGTACAACGGACGTTGTTGGGCCCCCTCTGGGGGCCCTTCTGTGAATTTTCTGTATTTAGGTAGCTGCCTGTTCTTGTGTAGTTACGGCTGCCCGCGGACTGCTACCACGCACCACGTAATAAATTGTTGATATAAAAAAAAAAAAAAGAATGAGGGCCTGGAAAAAACTCTGAATTAGAGAAAGATGAGCTGGATTTTGACAAGGAAGCAGGGGAGGAAGAAGAGGAGGAAAAGAATAAGGTTCAACAAAAAATAGAGAGCCAAGCTAAAAACCCAAGTGTTCAATCCTTAGCCAGTTTTTGTGGCATTTGCCAGAACTGGCAAAAAAAATGCTTATACTCTCAAATGTCTGATTCTTTTTCCATTTTACAACAAGAGCAAGGATAATGCTGGAATTCTCAAAAAGGTTATCTCAAGATATTTAGTAGAAATAAAGGAGAGCTACAAAAAAATAGCACTGGTGGAAGTAAAAAAGCTACTTCTTTATGGAAGAACCAAGTGCATTTTTCTTTCTTTTCTTTTCTTTTTTTTGTTGATGGGGCCTCACCCTATAGTGGGACAAAGTGCTGGATTTCCATTCAACAAAAGGCTTTCACAGGTGCTGCTAAGCCACTGAGATATATACTTCCATTGACTAGTGTTCAGAAGACTAAGGGAAAAATTCTCTACAAAGCTCTCATGGCACTAGGAAAGAAGAAAAATTGGGAGAATACTATCATGGTAACCATGCTAGATATATTTCACTCCTTCATCAAGGAGTTTTTCTATTCTCAGGAGCTTCTAGCAGAGAGAAGCTACAGCCATTGGGACAACCCTTTAGAATGTTTTATAGTACTCTGGTGTCTCTGTCATGATAAACTGTTTAAGCCAGCTAATAGAACTAGCAACCTATTTGCCTGTCTCAAGTATCATATGAGAGGGGTGGTATACTATGAGTTAAGGAGAAAAGAACATATAGATGGAGCCAAGTTTATTAGGTGAGTCCTACCTACCTAATGTCCCCAAATACCATATATTTACAAAATGAGTATCTTTGTCTCCATTTGATACTTTCAGAGCTGCAATGCAGGAGACAAGCAACTTACAACAAAATGGAGTTCCTGGATCCCAGTTTGCTAGAGTGTGCAATCATCAGGCATTTACCTCAAGTCTAGCTATGGCACTGAACCAACCTCCTATAACAAAGGTCAAGAACAATGGAATAACAATTATCCACAGGGAAGCTGTGCTTGAAATACCTACTTGGTGAGAGGCACTCAAGAATTTGATGGGACAAGCAAAAAGGGATATTTAGGAAATGTGAGGGCAACTGAGGGATACTGGCAGCCTCAGGGCACAAGAAAATGCAGAAGCACATGAAGTGCATGAATGCAATGGACAGGAGTGCAAGAAAAGGCAAAAACACAACAGCAAACTCAAGTGCAATCTGGGTACAGTGCTAGGACCAGGGAAATACTCAGTATATTATATACTACAGAAAAGCAACAGATTACACACCTAGGAACAGGGAAATCCTCAGAGAAACAGATGAGGAACTCTAGTGCCTAGGACACTAGCTAATACTTGAAGATAAGAACTGTACAGTCCAAATGACTATCTACATAAAAGAAAATAACACAGGGGGACCAGAGGAGAGAGTGGTGACACATAGCAGAGGTAGCAGAGATTGGAGCAACTGTGTATGTGCTAGCAGACACTTAGCACATATGCACACACTGTGGGTACTTTAATATGTGGCTATATGTGCCAGTTTGGGCTTGCATCCACTGGGGAGTAGAGGTGCAAGGAGCTGTGGAAGGTGGTGGAAAAACCAACTGGGGTTAGCCTACAGTACCCCCACCAACCAGCTAGGCAAAAGCCCTATTGAAAACCCCCAGGAGATAATCCAGAAGCCCAACTCACTACTCATGATTGGTTACTTGCAGATAAACTAGTCTTGCTGGATTCATACTACCTTACAGCTGCTTAGAGTGGCCTTTCATGGGGATGCAGTGGGAGGCTCCAGTCTAGATGAACTTAGCAGTGTATTAAAGAACAAGGAATCCCCACTAGCAATGATATTTAGCCATCTTGCCCATGAGGGAAAGGGCTCATCATGCAATGAGTTGAATATAGGCCAATCAACATTGCAGGAGGAGCTCTACATCAAGAAATGCATCTTACCCCCAAAGCAGCAAAGTGGCCCAGGCCAACTTTTTGTAAGTAATTTCTTGGGTGAATGGGCCACAACCAAAAGTCAGTTGATCACTCACATTTGTTTTCTTATTGCAGGAGTTCTTCAAGAAGTTGTTTGATGTGAGCCTCAGAAGGGCTGATCTCTCATCCAGCACTTCTGCATAACTTCTTTTTTTTTTTTTTTTTTTAAATCAACAATTTATAACGCGGTGCGTGGTAGCAGTCTGTGGTAGCTATCTACTACAAGAGAGGTAGCTACAAGATATATGAGAGTTCTACAGAAGGACCCTGGAGGGGTCCAACATCGTTTGATGTACTGAGTAAGGGCATCAAGTGCCCGTGAGGGGAAAGAAGCTAACTAGGAGGCTAGAAAGAGAGAGGTGACGGAATGTACATACCAGTGGGCGGGCTATGGATGCAGGGAGGGTGGGGAGGGGTGTCAGACAACAGTACCCCCAGGGTCAGGGGGAAAGGAGAAGGCCAGGGGGTTATCCTGGAGAAACATGATCAGACCATCGAGATCTGTGAAATAGTTTGCACCATTGTCCTGAGTCCAGGACCAGCGGTGGGTGTAGATGGGGCACGACCAGAGGATATGGTCACGCCATTGGAAGGGAAATCCACAGGGGCAAGCCGTGGGTTCATTAGGAAAGAACCAGGATCGATATTCACCCATGGGAGCATGGTTAAGTATGCACCTCGTCAGTCGGGCAGTGAGTGATGGGGCTTGTTTTGCCACAGAGGATAAGAAAGATCTGTCTTTGAAGTATGAAGGTCGGATGGGCTCATCGCAATGTGCGAGGGGCAGGAACTGTGAGCTGAGCGCGGTCAAGGGGGAGGAGGCGAGTTGCCACTCCCGGATGATGTGTTTTGTGCTTAACTTCCGGATAGATGACGCCCATACTGGGGATGAGGTCAAGTAAGGTGGATGGGGTTTCGCGGAAGCAAGGTCATGGGCTAACCCGTGTACAGAGAGTCTCCATCGCGAGAGAGAGTGCGCTATGGTGACAGAGTGATTACCTGAGGATTGGAGCCAAGGGATGAGGAGGGAGGAGACCAGGAGGGAGGTATGTTGTCCAGAGGAAGGGGAGGGGGAGAGTGCAGCCCGCACCGCTGAGGGAGTTCTGCATAACTTCAGTGGCTTTTGATTTGTATACTGGTTTGCAAAATAGACAAAGAAAGCACTGCTTTGTTAAACCAGAAATACAGCTGCATAACCCAGTCAAATTCTACCTCCAAGGCAGTCCTGGTACTTTGGATCTTTTATTTTTCTATAGCAGAGTTCTAGCCACCAGAAAGTTGAACAGTATTACTGCTGGTAAACTGTGCTCCAAAATCTGTGAGAGAACAAGACTGTTGCACAAAGTGGTCATTTCCATACCAATTGTGCTTACCATTTGCATCTACTACCCAAGCAATGTGGTGGCTGAAAAGCTAAAAATCCCTAGGGAGCTAGTAGGGGAACTAGGTAGGGAAGAGAGTGCTATTGCTTATGACCTTATTGTTGAAACTAGGATAATGTCTAGTTTCAAGCAGTGTTTGCCTTTTAGCAGGCATTTTACTACAAAGTACTAGATGGATGGGTATTGGGTTACCTATAATAACATAAGGGTAACCTGGGGAGAAGGTAAAACAGCAACTTTGGCTATAATCATGCAGGAGGGAGACAAGAGTCAAAAGTATCTGCACTATGCTATGTATTGGTTGCAGGGAGAAAAGTATGCCTAGGAAAATTTCTGCAAGTATCAAAGGGATGAACTGAAGCAGAAATTTGCTATTTTTTTGCCTCTAGAGCCGGGAGAGTGTGTTGAGGGTTCAAGCTTTTTCTGGAAAGGACCAAGAAGGATGCTTATGAGCAATCTTGCAAGAGATGGGGATTGACTAGTGGTGAGTTATTCTGATTATCAAAATGGCTACAAGTTGTTCTAAAATCTAGGGCAATCATTTTGGGGGAGGGAGGCTAATACTAGTAGAATAACTAAGGTAAAGAAAACCCCAGCTGGCCATCTAAGCAAAAGGTCAGCAAAAACCTAGACTAGCACCCTGATTTGTAGACCTTGTACTTATACTTTATTGACAATCAGTTTGATATGGAGGAATAAATTGTGGTGGTGGACATACTTATCTCTAGGGGCTTCAGTTCTGTTGTAGTAATAAGGTTGCTAGCCAAGAGTAATTTTCAGGAGTTATTGCACAAACAAACCTAGCCATGTTTTTTTTTGAAAAGAAAAAGCTGCTGCATTATGAGAGATCCCACATGTCTTCTATTTCATTTGCACTGGCACTGGCATTGGCACTCACACTCAAAACCCTACCCACATCAGCATCTGCACTAGCACTGGCACTTGCATACTTTACACTACTTGTGTTTGCATCTGCTCTGGTGCCCCACATCTATGGTTATGTCAGCACCAACATTTGTTCCTGCACTCACACATATGCTGGCACTTATCATTGCCCATATCTCAAACGCTCAGGCTGTAGGAGCAGTGCCCCTGGAGCACAACAGTATCACCTTGTGCAACCTCCTGTTTCTCAGTCTGCCCCACAATGTTGATGCACAGTATTACGCTGAAAATCAAAGCATTGCTAAAATGAACCATTATACCCCTATATACCCATGGCTCAGCAATAGCTACAATGTAATCATCTTGATATACCCATAACACCCCTACAATGACCCTAACCTGACTGGTATGTCATGTAAGGACCTCTATGAGGCTACAAGGCACCCCAGGAGTCAGTCAGTGGCTACTAAATAGCTATTGTATGGCTTCAAGAGTGAACAGAGGGTACAACAGGTGATATCGCAGTTGTACACACTCAGAGATGTACCAGGTATCAAGAACATTGTCAGTAGGAACTCCCTGATCATGAGGGAGAAGCTCACAGGCCATATAATGGCCATCAAGATAACCTGAGAAGACTGAGGGCCCCTAACTCAACTATCTCAAAGGGGACATCAGGTAGCAGTCTAGTGCTGATTGAAACCTTTGAGAAGATCATGTGACCAGCATCGAGACACTTGGTAGATGGATTTTCAAGATACCTCAATTAGTAATAAACAGTGTCCCTCACCCAAATAAATGGCATACAATGTACTAAGAGACAATGTACCGACTGCTATATTAGGGGCAGGGATGATGTTCTATCAAGAAGAGGGAGACTATGGCTATTGCCTGAGAAATGCAGACAGAAGGCGTTGGCCAAGGGATTTACACCCGAAGCCACGTCAGCTTATCTGCTCACGATACAATGATTGGGAGAACTGCCAATCATCAGAAGGACTGATAGAGGCAAACAAAGGGTGGAACAGATAGGAACCTATTAGGCTATGGATGTGTAAGCCTATCAGGCAGCCCCAGGGGGATAGCTATGACAAACAATACGTGCAATAGCATCTCAATGATCGATCAAGTGCCCCAAAAAGGTCCTGCAGGGTCCAATAGCAGATCAAAAGACAAATGATGGAGTAATTGAACTATCTTGGACTATCCACATGACATGTAGGCAACACATGGCCAGTTCAAGATACTAGAAGGGTATATGAACAGTGTACCAGAACGCCGGGTCGGGAGGAGACCAATAGGGTAGACATGCGGAGGTAGGAAAGCATACATATACGGGTAGAAAACCTCCCCGGGCATGCTGAAACAGCCGCAGACCATCATGATGACCCACGAAATGATGCCAGCAGTGTCTCAATGACTCAAAATGAGTCTACGACAGGCAGCCAGGACCAATACCGGGTGGAAAAGTGTTATTATGCAGGGGAATGTCAGACCAATTGTGTATATTAGCATTACTCTCTCTAATATTTCCTTATTTACTTGGGCTGTTTCCTAGCTACCAAAACATATAAATACAGTGTGGAGGAGAGGTGAAAGGCAAGCACTCGCTGCCCCAGCTTCGAGACCACAAGATTTGGGAATTGACAATTTCATTATCTTGTGCTATTGTGTGCACTAAGGCAACTAAGTGAGAGCTTCGGTCATAGACCACCCAGAAACAGTAGAGACGAACTGTGATCGTTGAGAGAGCTTATTGAGACCATTGTTTGAGTCCAAGGGACTTCTAGAGAGAGACATTGAGGCTCAGGGGTAGTTTAGATTTCCCTTAGGCCTAGAGACACAGAGAGACAGAGACTTAGTGGGGTAGTGCAGATTCCCCCAAGTTTTGAGATCAGAGATATTGAGATCAGAGACTGCAGCTACAAGCAGAGCCTTGTCACTACTACCCCAGAGACCACCCACAGAGTACACTTGGTGCTCTTGGGTATATTTTTGAGAAAACCCTTTATACATTTTTACACCACATAAAACCTCTTTCAAAAGTTGAATCCCTTGTTTTGAGAACTGTCTCCGACACCCCAGAATTGCATTTTGAGGTATTGGTTGATTTAGGTAGTGGTATTCCGAGCCACATATTACACACCTACCCCACCCATACCATCACAACGGACCAAATGTTTACAACTACATCCACCTGCAAAAAGATTTCTCAATCCCATCTATAGTCTATGTCATGGTTTTCACATCAGCATCCCAGCCATTTCTACTAGTTACATATCTCCTAATTGTCCCTTATTATACACACATTTTCATTAGTTTAATGAAATTTTGCAAAGAGAATTTGCATACTATTGCTACTTTGGACTGTTCTCTGCATAGGAGGTTGAGCAGATCTTGGGCCCATTTTAGTCCTTGCCATTGAGCATCATCCCAAAGCCAGGTAAACCATAAAATTTTTGAAAGCAAACAGCACCAGCCAAAGAGATAGAATACCCAACTACTGCTTTGGCATGGAAGCTGGACTGAGAATCATGAATATCAAACCAGATGGGGCAGTGGGCAGAGTATGTGTGACAGGAGAAGCAGAGTGGCCCCACTACCAACATTGTGACCAGCAGGAAGCACCAGGGTTGGCATAGGCAGTCTGGATAAAACACATGGCACTGGTCAGAGAGACAGAATGCCTGACTACTACCTTGGCATGGAAGCTAGACTGGGAGTCATGAATGTCAAACCATGCTGTGGTAGTGGTTGACTTTGCAGAGTTGTGGACTACACAGGAAGGTCTGGCATATTGCAACACAAGCTCATGCAAGTCTCCACACTCTCTCCTCCTGCACTCTATTCTCTATTTATGTACCTCCATAGTCACAATGTAGCTCATGATATCATAGTAATTATCCATGCCATATATATCTGATAGCTATTTTTCTCAATAGCACACATTATAGTATATAGCTTGTAAGCTCATATAGCTATCACTTCAGTTCTTACTATATCTCTGTGTGCACTTGCTAATATTTACTATAGACTGATATTGTCTCTCATACAGTAAGGGGGAGGGAAAAGGCAAGTGGGGAGTGGCAGAGAACCTTGGCAGGAGTGATCTGGTCTGCAATGCTAAGTTGGAAGAGGGGGATGTCAATGAGCTTGAAGTAAGAGTGCAACATTGGGAAAGCTACAGGAACCAGGATAGAGCCAAGGTTCTTGCTGAGGGCAGAGCCAACAATCTCAAGCTCAGAGGCTGAGGCAATAGTGGAGGTGGCAAGGGACAAGCCTCCAAGGCAAAGACCATATAACACCACATTTTTTATGCAAAAAATGAGGGGGGTATTTGATTACTTTTTAATGACCATGCATTTGGCTCATAAAATGTGTGGTATATTTGTGCTAATTGCAAATAAGTTGCATGCTATAGTCTCATATACCATATAACACCATGTTTTTTATGCAAAAATGCAGGGGGTATTTGAGTATTTCTTAATGACTGTGCATTTGGCTTATAAAATGTGCAGTATATTTGCACTAATTGCAAGTAAGTTATAGACCATAGTCTAATATGCTATATAACACCACATTTTTTGTGCCAAAAATGAGGGAGATATTTGAGTACTTTTTTTAAAAAGAATTAACAATTTATAATGCAGTGTGTGGTAGCAGTCTGTGGCAGCTATCTACTACAAGAGGAGTAGCTACATTAAGTTATGAGAGTTCTACAGATGGGCCCCTTTGGGGCCCAACATTGTCTAATGTACTAAGTGGGGGTGTCAAGTGCCCATGGAGAGTAAAGTACTGACAAGTGACAAAGCTATTAAGAGAGTGAAGGAAAAAACATACCAGCAGATGGGCTAGTTGGAAGGGGGTGTGGGAAGGGTGTCAGCAACACCACCACCAGGGTCAGGGGGAAAGAGAAGGCCAGGGGGTTTGTCAGAGAACACCCAAAACCTTAACTGATATTTTGACTAAGACCTTGGCCAAGCTTGGTTAGTGTTTCCTTACATCCTGGAGTGGCCACCCAAGCTCCCAAAAGCTCTCCTGAGGTCTCTGAAGCCCACCCAAGGCCATTTATCAACTGTCTGAGACATTCTAGTGACTATCCAAAAACCTTCAGTGCCCATCTGAGAACCTCGGCTAGTCACCTGAGACCTTTGGGTCTGCATCCAAGGTCACTAGTACACACCTGAAGTTATTCCATGTCCCCCCCAGAACCAGCCCCTAGCACTCCAAGCTTATTTCCTCTGATCCATTGACCACACCAAGACACTGGCACATGCATCCAAATTCTTGAGCACATCACACTAGTACAGTATGGGTTCACCTTTTATGGACATTTACATACCTAGAGTGGTAGTATAAGTAGTGTAACTGCCTGAGAAAAACCTTACTCAATTCTCTGAGGTTTCTTCCTGGCTAGGTATGTAGTTGTGCTAGTTCTCCCTATATACAACTGAGGTTTCTCCCCAGCTAGCCCCCTGTCATGTCACAGGTGTTTTTGGGGGCCCTCACAGGGTTGTCCTAGAGAAAGAGAATCAAACCATCAATGTTGGTATAGAAGTTTGAGCTGCTGTCTTGAGTCCAGACCCAGCAGTAGGTGAAGGGTGGGCAAGACTACAATATGTGATCTTGCCATTGGAATGGGAAGCCACAAGGGCAGAAAACTGGTTTGTTGGAGAAGAACCATGAATGGTATTTGCTGGTTGGCATGTGGTTAAGGATGCACCATGTTAGGCAAGTGGTGAGTGTGGGATGTTTGTGCATGATCAATGAGATAAATAGCCCATTATGGAAGTAGGAGAGGCAGAGGGGTTTGCTGCAATGGGAGAGGAGTATGAATTGTGAGCCCAGAAAGGGGAGAGTGGAATCAGGTTGCCACTTTTGGATGACATGTTTTGTACTCAGCTTCCAGATAGACAACACCTAGACAGGGGATGTGGCCAAGAAGGGTGGATGGGGTTTTGTGGAAGCAAGGGCATGAGCTTGCCCATGAACAGATAGTTTTCATTGTGAGAGGGAATATGCAATGGTGATGAAGTGTGTCACAGATTTAGTGTTTCAAGCATAACCTACAGAAGGTTCAACCATTTCTTACAAGATAGGCACCATTGGATAGCCCTTGTCAAACGCTTTCTGGTGATACCCATATCATTATATAATACCAACTCCTTGCTGAGATATTCACCAAACAAACTGTGCCATATACATAGTATTAGTCATAAGGTCTAGATCCCTTCTTCAAGGGCCTAGACCACTTACATCATAGATCACAAGACCTTACATCATACTGATGTCATTGTGGGTGTGTGGGAAAGCACCTTATTGTTAAAGGTCAGGGTAGCAGGCAAGCTCCCAAAGAACAATAAGAGTCTATAATTAGTATAGTAGTGTCTAGGGTCCTATGTAGTGTTTGGGGTACTTAGAACACATGTATATAAGTAGGCAAGCTAGTGGCTATAGTGCCCCAGACTTAACAACATCTTTGTTGATTCATATCACCATCTATCATCTTACTAAGGCTTACTCCTGATCTCTGATCATCTTATCTGCCTCCCCTACACTACTGATAAGAAGTCACAAGGTAAGTTGTGATATTTGTGACAGTTTGTTAAGTCTGCTTCAGAGGCTGGTTGCTATAACAACCATGCCTGGGTCTTTGTTTCAGATGTATGGTATTGTTTGAGGCATTGGGGGTATCAGTCTCAGCTGCTGTAAAGAGCTGTTGACCATTTTGAGTCATTGGGGGTTTTCAGTCTCAGCTGCTGTAAAGAGCTGTTGACTTGTGAGAAGGCCTGGGATTTTTATCTTGGGAGGACCTCTGATGGTCCTTTTACCTAATCACTTATAAGCTGATCCTCAGGCATAAGAGGCACTTGCCCCCTTTTGGGAACAAGCAGATGAGGGGATTCACACCCCCCTTAGGCTATGAGATGTCTATTAGACATTGTAGATAGCTAAATCTGTTTGAGCAGTGTAAGGTTTATGTAACACATTCCTGAAAAACCTTTGCAGTGTGGGTGGAACCACACTGAGATCTGATACTCCCCCTCCATAAGCCAGTGTGAGAAACTGGATATGACGTCAGCTCTACCATATATCAAGACCCCTTATTTTTGTACTCATCTGCTGTACAAGAGATGTAGTACTGACTGCTATTATTTTTTACAGTTATGCCAAAGATTATCAAAGAACGCATTTTTGCATTCAATGAAGCTACTAGTCTTATGGAACATATTTCCATATCCAGAGAGACCAGAAAAAAGTTCAAACATGCTGGAAAAGTCAAGAGGACTCAAAAGCCTACTATTATACTTCCCCATACTCCTCAATTGTCACAGGAGACATTGGTGGAAATCCAGCAGGACACCCAGGAACACCTATTCTCCCTCTCCCTACTTGCTCATCTCACAGATCAAAGGAAAAGTCTGGAAGAATGCCTTTCAGATACCTCCACTCCTCCCATTCCACTCCTGGAATATCATCCACACCAATACCAAGTTCCTTCTCCTATTCCCACTACTCTTCACTTCCACCAAACTAAAAAACTCCTTCGTATACAGGAGTACAAGAACATTATTGAACCAACTCTTACTCGTATCACACCATTTTTTGAGAAGATTGGTGGAGACCATTTTGACTCCAATACAAGTGTTCTAGATAAGGCAAGAGAAGATGAACGCCTTGAACCCCTGTGGAAATGGCTACGTCAGTTGGAAGATATTGTGGAGGACTTGGATAATGATGGACATAAATTCACAGCAGCTGAATGGAGGAAACTCAAAGGAGCATGTAAACGAATTGGGAAGGTGCCCCTTCATAATCTCTCTACTAGACTACCAGAAGTGTGTGATACTCTACTAGCACTAGATATCACTCTACCTGGAATGTAGAAACTCTATTACTTTGGCATAAACATATTGTAAAATAGCTACAAACAATTGAATCACATTGATCTAACACATACATCAATTTGGAAAAGTAGGAAAAAGACTGCCAGAAACTCACCAGAGATACACATTCAAGTCTTGCATAGGCAAGTCCAATGAGTTGGCTGCAAATTCGATTGAATCATCAACCAAAAAAGCTCTGCGTGTTGCATGTAGTGTACACGTCCTACTATCCCGGAGATACATCTCCATCCTTGCCTCTCTAGCTCTATGCCTCTCCAAGAGCTTAAACCCAAACATCATGAGTGCCATACAAACAATGGCACCAAGAGGGAAGATAAGAGAGCTGATAGTGTCGTTGATCATAGTGTGATGATGGTGGTTAACGGTTAAGAAGTTGAACTTGCATGTGACTATCAAAAAACATTGTATACATGACTTCACCTATCATTGTTTGTAACACCTTCTATTAGTGGCTGTAGAAATTTGGCCCATTTATACTTTCTCATTCAAAACATTCTTTTCTAAAAATCTTATACATGTTCATAAAGGCTAATGAAGTCCAAGGAAATGTCTGATACTCGCTTCACCCCCTTTACCCCAGTCACTCCTGTTGTCAGTAATGAAAACTGGACTCAGAATGTAACAAAAGAAGTTAATCTGTCAATGCTGGGTTGGAATGATCCTACTGTTGTAGCTACGGCAATGAAGTTACTTGGAAATTGCCACCAAACAACTTGTGATACCATTGTTGATTACTTAAGTGGACGAATTGATGGCATCATTAGCCACTACAACCAATCACTCACAGGTGCTTTTCAACATATTGCACAATTAGAGACCCAACTTGCAGCTGTACAAGGGCAACTGGGAATCTACCAAGAGCAAATAGTTAGTATGAGGGTACAAATTGAATCATACAAAGATCAGATTTCAGGGACGCGTACAAGTATTGCAAAAACCAAAATCCCAGACCCTCCAACATTTGCTGGATCAGAAAATAAGATGCATTTACAAGATTGGTTAAATCAAGTTGCTCTATATTGTTCAGCTTCTGGGTTTACAACAGATGCCCAGAAGATTATGTGTGCACTTGCTAGATTACATGCACCAGCTGCAACATATATGAAGGATTACTTTGACAAAATTGGACAAGGAGAAGATTATGGCAATTGGGAAGATTTTGTACAGGAGTTGAAGAATATTTATGGACAGAGAGATGAAAAGGAAGGAGCAAAGAGAGAGTTGACACAACTCTGGGCAAATAAGGATTTGGCAAAGAAAAACTTCATCAAGTATGCAAAACATTATCGTACCTTGGCAAGAATTGTCAACTACTCTGATGATGTACACTTGGACAAGCTAAAAGAAGTCATTTCTGGTGAACTACAAGGAGCTCTTGTTGTTTATGAAATGTCAGACAAGGTCCCCAAGAAATGGAATGAATATCTTGACTTGATTCTCAATGCACATAAAATCCTACACCCAGACAAAGCACAAGGGACAATTTTTGGCAACAGTGGAAATAGTAGTAGTACCAAGGATTCTCAAGCAATGGAGATAGACCAAGCAAAAAAGAAGAAGACAAAAGAAGTGGCATCCCAGGAAAAGGCTCAAAAATACTGTCAAATTTGTGGTGGCAAAGGTTTCAAATCAAAGGCCAAGACACACAATACTTCTGATTGTTATGATAAACCTGGAAATGAAGGGAAATGCTCCCAGAAAACTTTCCAGCCTAAACATGACACACCTTCTTATAAGTTATCTCCACCATCAGCTGGATCCTCAACCAGTACAAAGGGGAAGTCATTCAAAACAAGACTTCTAGAAATACTCAATGAAATTGAGGAGTTAGAAACCCCATCTGACAACACTATAACTAGTGCAACCATAGAAATCCTTCCTGGTTCTGAGCCTGTCGAAATGAGGGCTATAACACAATTTGATGAAGTGTTGAAGGGACCAAAGAGGCTGATGGGCCCTAAAGGTAAAGGAAGATTTTCAGTGGATTTTCCAGAGGGACTGTAGAGGATACTATCGGTGATCTATAGTCTGGAAGTAGTATACCCTCTGTTGGCTCAGAAACATCTGAAGTAGTACTGGAAACTTGTGTAAATAATATATTGCACAACAAGACATCATCTTTTAAAATTCCAGTTACACTATGGGTATATGGTATAAAAGTGCAGACCGAGGCTTTAGTCAATTCGGGAGCTACCACAAATTTCATCGACAAAGCATTTGTGATCAAAAATAACCTGGCTACACACAAACTAGCAAATCCATATAATGTGATTAATGCAGATGGAACTCCAAATCATGCAGGACAAATCAATGAATATGTCCATGCCTATATTGAGATTGGAACACACAAGTCCACACACTATCTTTTTATCACTCATTTAGGAGACAAAGAAGTGATGATTGGCTATTCATACTTGTATAAACACAATCCCTCAATAGATTGGCAAAAAGGGGAATGGGAGTTCACCAGGTGCCCGGATACTTGTGCCAATGAAGCCTGTAAAACATAAGATATAGAAGCTGGTACCAATGAGCTTCAACTCGATTCTGATTTTCCATGTGACACTTTGTTGGATGATTTAGGAGACAAAGACATGGTTAATCCTTTCATCAATTGGGTTGATATTGAAAACCCATTAGATTGCACCCAAGCAATGGTGATAGCATCTATGTTTGACAAAGATACAGATGAAATTGATGAAGACACCAAATATTGGAAGTCACATATACCAGATTGGTTACATGACTTTGGTGATGTCTTCTCAAAGGTCAAGTCAGAACATATGCCAGTAAGAAAATCTTATGACCATGGTATTGAGTTTGTAGAAGGTGCAACACTTCCCAAACCTGCAAAGGTCTACCCACTTTCTCCAAAAGAAAGAAATTCTTTGGATACATGGATTGATGAAGAACTTCAAAAAGGATATATACGCCCTTCAATAAGCCCTATTGCAGCACCCTTCTTCTTTGTTAAAAAGAAAGATGGTAGCTTAAGACCTGTGATGGATTATCAAGCTCTCAATGACGTAACTGTGAAAAACCGTTATCCTATCCCTTGTATCTTTGACTTAATTGAATCACTCAGCCAAGCATCTATTTTTACAAAGATTGACTTGTGCTGGGGATACAACAATGTTCATATCAAGAAAGGAGATGAATGGAAAACAGCTTTTACTACAAGGCAAGGTCTATTTGAAGCTACAGTTATGTACTTTGGGTTCTCCAATGCACCAGCAACCTTCCAAAGTATGATGAATAATATACTTGAGGACTTGATCCGTGATAGAAAAGTATTGGTATATTTGGATGATATCCTAATCTTTGGAAATGATCTCAAAGAACACAGAAAACTGGTCAAGGAAGTGCTGAAAAGACTCCGTGATAATGACCTCTTTGCTAAAGCTGAGAAGTGTTGCTTTGAACAAAAGAGTATTCAGTACCTTGGAATGATCATTTCAAAAGGGCAAGTTGCAATGGATGAGGAGAAACTATTAGGAGTTCTAGAATGGCCAGTACCAAAGAAAGTAAAGAATGTCCAGGGCTTTTTAGGCTTTGCAAATTTCTACCGTCGGTTTATACAGGACTTTGCCAAGATTGTTAAACCACTCACTAATCTTACAAGAAAAGACCAACCTTGGTTTTGGGGTGAGGAGCAGCAAAATGCTTTTGAGGCTCTGAAAAAGGCCTTTACTACTGCTCCCATTTTGTGAATTCCAGATGACATAAATCCCTTCTGGCTTTCAACTGATGCAAGTGATTTTGCAACAGGAGCAATTCTGTCTCAATTAGATCCCAATGATAAATTGTGGCATCCAGTTGCTTTCTTTTCCAAGTTACTAGATGTTCATGAGAGAAACTATGAAATCTATGATAAGGAGCTGTTAGCAATTATTAGGGGACTGGAAGAATATCATCATCATCTAGAAGGTCATTCTGATGTGATTGAAATTTGGTCAGACCATCAAAATCTGATATACTTTAGATCTGCCCAGAAATTGACACAGAGGCAGGCACGGTGGGCATTATATCTTACATGCTTTCACTATTCTCTACACCACAAACCTGGAAAGACTATGCAAGCTGAAGACCCTCTGTCCAGGAGGCCAGACCATGAAGAGGGGGTAAACTTCAACAATGAAGATCAAGTCTTACTTAAGCCTGAATTCTTTGCTGTTCATGCTGTCAAAGCTGTTCATGAGTCACCTATCAATGATGAACAAATCCTAAAGGAGGTCAAACTAGCATTACTTTCTGATGATGTAACAAGAGATTACAAACATCTTTTACAATCTGGTTCACATGAATTTGGAAAATCACTACAGGACTAGAATTATGAAAATGGCTTATTGTTATATAGAGGAAAAGTCTACATACCAAATAGCACAGATGATCATCTATGACGAAGAATTGTAGAAATCCATCATGATTTATTTTCAGCTGGACACCCTGGTAGATGGAAAACCTATGAACTAGTTTCTAGAAATTATTGGTGGCCTAGTATATCTATCTTTGTCAAGAAATATGTGACAGGCTGTGACACATGTCAGCAGATGAAAAATCGTGCACAACAGCCTTTTGGACTGCTCATACCAAACAAGGTGCCTAACAGACCTTGGGAAATCATTACTATCAACCTTATCACTCAGTTATCTGAGTCAAATGGGTATAATGCCATTTGTGTAGTAGTTGACTGCTTGACCAAACAATCCCACTTCTTCCCAATCATTAACCAGTTCTCATCTAAAGATCTGGCACAATTATTATATGATAGAGTATATCCTCTACATGGATTACCACTACAAATCATATCTGATAGGGGAACCCAATTTACTGCTGAACTCTTCCAAGAGTGGTGCAAATTACTTGGGATTGAGTCAAGCATGACAACTGCTTATTACCCACAAACTGATGGACAAACTGAACGTGTTAATCAGACTCTGGAACAATACCTCCGGTGCTATGTAGACTACAATCTACTAAATTGGTCAGACCTGCTATCTACAGCAGAGTTTGCTTATAATAACCAAGCACATGAAGGTACTAAGGAGAGTCCATTCTTCCTTGAATATGGTCAACATCCAAGAGCAGGACCAACCATTAAGACAACACCCAATGTTAATCTTAATGACATCATGTATAAAAGACAAGAGGCACAAGAGCAGGCAAAAGCTGCTCTTAACCTGGCAGCAGAATGGATGAAATGGTACTATGACTTAGGTGTACAAAAAGTACCTTTCAAAGTGGGAGACAAAGTGCTACTTAGTTTGAAAGACTATCAGACTACAGAACGTGCATTACATCCTAGATATGAAGGACCCTTTGAAATCATTGAAAAATTATCAGAGGTTACTTTTAGGTTATGTATGCCTTCTTGGTATCGAGCACTACACCCAGTATTCTATGCCAGCAAACTAACCACCTATTCTGAATCAAGTATTCTAGGACAAAGAAAACCTCCACTCCCAGCAGTTCTAATCAAAGGACAAGAGGAGTAGGTGGTAGAGAAAATCCTGCAGGATCGGATTTGTAATGGAAAAACAGAATACCTTGTTTGATGGAAAGGATTTACACCAGGAGATGATACATGGGAATCAGAGAGGAATTTGGAGAATGCAAAGGAGAAGATTAAAAGCTATCTCCAACAAAACTCCTAGATTTAGGGCATATTCTCTTCTCAACAGAGCTCGAATCAAAAGAGAGGGTAATGTCACAGATTTAGTGTTTCATGCATAACCTAGGAAAGGTTCAACCATTCCTCACAGGATAGGCACCATTGGATAGCCCTTGTCAAACACTTTCTGGTGGTACCCATATCATTATATAATACCAACTCCTTGCTGATGTTATATCCGTAACTATTATGTCTTCAGTTCTCCGCTATCTTCAGATCAGTCCCGTTCCTTTACCTTTCCTTTTCAATCTTTTGTTCATTCCTGTTTCATATTTATATTGTTGTAATACCTACAGCCTTCCTTGTCTCCATAGTTCCCTGCGTTCCCTGCATACTCTATTTGCACTGTAGTTACCATTCTATAGACACTTGTATATAAGCTGTAGGTACTCCAGTTTGTAACCTCAGTCTGAATATCGACTTAGTTTCCATCCTCCACTTCTCCGCTCGATCTCCACCTTGTCTGACTACTTGGTTCCTTGAAATATAGGATTGTGGCAGCACGAGGGCACAACACATATGTTGAGGCCAAAGGTCCACTCTGCACCAAGTCCATCACCTCTGTCTAGAGTCTGTGCTAACATAGTACACAACCTCCGCATTTAGCCGCCTGTACTCCGCCCCCTGCGCCATAACTTAACAGCTGAGATATTCACCAAACAAACTGTGCCATATACATAACATTAGTCATAAGGTCTAGACCCCTTCTTCAAGGGCCTAGACCACTTACATCATAGATCACAAGATCTTACATCATACTGATGTCATTGTGGGTGTATGGGAAAGCACCTTATTGTTAGAGGTCAGGGTAGCAGGCAAGCTCCCAAAGAACAATAAGAGTCTATAATTAGTACAATAGTGTCTAGAGTCCTATGTAGTGTCTGGGGTACTTAGAACATATGTATATAAGTAGGCAAGCTGGTGGCTATAGTGCCCCAGACTTAACAACATCTTTGTTGATTCATATCACCATCTATCATCTTACTAAGGCTTACTCCTGATCTCTGATCATCTTATCTGCCTCCCCTACACTACTGATAAGAAGTCACAAGGTAAGTTGTGATATTTGTGACACTATGGTAGCACCCCAAGACAGGGATGTGGTATAACCAACAAGGTATGACTTAAAGAAGGAGAGGACCTAAGGGGGGAAGCCCTGGTGGCAGAGGATAGAAACCAGGGTGAAGTGGTGCAGGGAGGGGAAAAATTGAGCAATGTCAAAGGCAACCATACTAGTGACCATGTTTTTAGCCCATCCTGCATGCATCTTTGCATACTAAGACAAAACATTCCAACTGCATGATTGCTGATGGCAATAATGGCAACAGCTTCTCTGACAATGATACCCATGCTGAGAATTCATTGGATACTAAGGGTAGCAATCTTGAGCCAAAGCATTGGACTCTCTCAATGTTAGATTGGACCAGGGAAGCAAAGAATACAATCATCTCTATCAATACTATCAACATAATGGACCCACCTTGGCCTATTCAATTTGTTTTGTTCAACAATCAACCTATAAATAAGAGGGAAGTCCAGAAGTTATATTGTGATTTCACTGTTGAAGAGTTTATTCCCACAAAGGAGGATGCCATGATACCAATTGGATTGAGGTGCAACAAGATTGACCCCTCCTATATTAACTTGGATATGCAACAGTGTGAGAGCAACTGGGGGACACTGGTGGCCTCAGGGCACAAGAAAATGTGGAAGCATATGAAGCATGTGAAAGCAATAGGTAGGAGTGTGAGAAACACAAAACACAACAGCAGACTCAGGCACAAGCTGGGCATAGTGCTAGGACCAGGGAAATCCTCAGAGAAACAGATGAGAAACCCTGGTACCTAGGGCACTAGCTAATACTCGCAGGTAAGAACTATACAGTCTGAATGTCTATCTACATAAAAGAAAACAGGACGGGAGGACAACAGGAGAGAGTGGCAATACATGGCAGAGGTGGCAGAGGTTGGAGTAACAGTGCATGTGCTAGTGGGTGCTTAGTGTGTGTGTGTGCACTGTGGGCACTTAGGTGTGTGGCTGTGTGCACCAGTTGGGGCTTGCGTCCACTGGAGAGTAAAGGTGTAAGGAGGTGTGGAAAGCACTGGGGAAGCCAGCTGGGGCTGGGGGTCCCCTTACAAACAGGGCATCTCAGCTCCCTTGCTTAGTCTCTCCATGGCTGGAAAGGCACTAGATAGAATAATTGCATTTGGAGGTCAGCACCACCTTGCTGCAGTCAAGCATACTGAGAAGGTCATTGGGACACAGTTGGCAGGACTGAGGAATTAGTTGGAATGGGCAGAAAAAAGGTGTAAGGGCAACCCACTCCTCTGGGTGGTGGCCCATGGCTCAGTAGTCTAGACTGGGGTAGGGTGAATCCTTAGAGTGTATTCCAAGTATCTAGAATCATACAGATGCACCTAGGGTAGGGGAAATCCTTAGAGAATTGAGTAAGAATCCTCCTACCCTCCTACAAACACCAAAAGGCTGGTTGCTGACTACTGTACAGTACCAAATCATAAGTACAATACTAGAGTGTAAGATACAAAATGAGAAAGTCCTGGAATGCCAGAGAGAATATAAAAAGGGAAACTGACTAAATAGGAAGGAAGGAATATATAAATATCAAAAAGTCGGACATAGGACAAAGTCTTATGTTCAAACAACACCTACTGAGGTCAAGACCTTGCTCCAGAGTGCTAGGAGCATAGGAGAGCTATAAAGAGGTCTCAGGGAGCCTAGAGAGTACTAGAGAGATGAGGTAGGTGGGAACTTTTGAAGGGGTATCACAGATTTAGTGTTTCATGCATAACCTATGGAAGGTCCAACCATTCCTTACAGAATAGATGCCATTGGATAGCCCTTGTCAAACACTTTCTGGTGGTACCCATATCATTATATAATACCAACTCTTTGCTGAGATATTTACCAAACAAACTGTGCCATATACACACTATTAGTCATAGGGTCTAGACCCCTTCTTCAAGGGCCTAAACCACTTACATCATAGATCACAAGATCCTACATCATACTGATGTTATTGTGGGTGTATGGGAAAGTACCTTATTGTTAAAGATCAGGGTAGTAGGCAAGCTCCCAAGGAACAATAAGAACAATAAGAGTCTATAATTAGTACAGTAGTGTCTAGGGTCCTATGTAGTATCTGGGTACTTAGAACACATGTATATAAGTAGGAAAGCTGGTGGCTATAGTGCCCCAGACTTAACAACATCTTTGTTGATTTATATCACTATTTCTTACCTTACTAAGGCCTATTACTTGATCTCTGATCACTTTATCTACCTCCCCTATACTAACTGATAAGAAGTTACAAGGTATGTTGTGGTATTTGTGATAAGGGGCAGGCCAAATTCCATAAAAGGAAATAGATAGGGGCTTGGTGCAGAGGCTCAGAGAGTCTCCTGACAAAAAGATGGTAACAAGAAAATCCTTGAGCAGGGATAACTAGGAGAATTTGCATGCAGAAATAGCTGCTGCAGAGGCAAAGATAAAGATGTTTAGGACATGGGAGTTGATTGTTTATGACTTAGGTCAGTTACGTGGTGCTTCAATGGGTAAAATCAATTGCTCACACTTCAGCAGACATGGTTGAAAAGGATGCCTTGGAATATGACCTTTCTTGCAATAAGATGAAGATCAAGGTAGTCAAAGGAAAATTGGAAAAAATAAACTGTGTAATTGGACACTGTGCTACTGCCCAAAAGACTAGTCCTAAGGCCTTGAAGGCCACAATTGATTTGTTTTCCCACAATGACAAAAGCAACATGACCATGATTGTCAACAACAAGGAAACAATATACACTCTTGCAGATCTGCGTGATTATAGTGATTTTTTCAGATCTTCACCACTGATGTGCAAAACATGGGTCAAGAAAAACTTACTCAATATCTCCAGTGGGGTATGGATAGTCACTCTATTCTACTACATCCAGTATAGACTAAATTTCATTCCAGATAATCATAGGGTAGACTGGATTCTTGCTTGGTATCTGGTATATGCTTTTCTCCAAGGGCACATTGTTTGATGTCAAGGATAATACTGTCTGGAATGAATATGTGAAGCTCACAAAAGATGGGACACTAAACACCACTGGGAAGTTGACTGCAAACACAATTTGGGGCAGTATCAGTAAAGCTCCCAAAGAGCACCTCTTGAAAACCCTCACCCTTGCTGACTTTAAGGAATTGGATGCACTTGCAGATATATTCAGCACCAATCTGGAATACTTTGCTACCTCTGAGACCAATGTATGGGACAAAATGTTTGCAAAATATTAGGAGAAATTTATCTGGGTATTGAATGGTATTGTGATGAAGCAGCAGGCAAAGGCAGAAGACCACTTGGATATGAAGCAAGCTTTAGCTTGGAAAATAGAGTGGGTTTTCTTCCACCACTCACCCTCTGCCTTATGCATTCTACCATTCCTGGTAGTGACTCCAAAGCTTATGCTGCACCTGGCTCAGGCTCTTTCATACATCCCAAGGGCAACCATGGAGGTGCAGTAATGTGGATAGGATACATCCAAACAAGCCTGCTTACAACAGCCTCTTCAGTTCAGTTCCTGGCTTTACCCACTTGTTCTTCACTTTGCTCACAGCACAAAGACAAACACCAAACCCAGGGATGTTTACACTTGTTTTTTTTTTTTTTAAATCAGCAATTTATAACACAGTGCATGGTAGCAGTCCACAACAGCTATCTACTATACAGTAGCTCTCAAAACCCTTCCAATGTTTGTTCAGTTTGTGTTAATCTGTTAATAACTCTAGTTATACTGAAGCTGAGACTTTGAAATTTTAAAGTTAGGTTCTTGAGTATCTTGTTTATGTCTGTGTACAACCATATTACATAATATTAATTTACGAGTATTCTGTGAATTATTTAATATTTTAAGTGCATTGGAAGGGTTTTGTCACTCTCAAAACAATTAGACAATTCTGGGTATTTAGTACTTGGTATAACCTCCCTTGGCCTCCAAAATGGCCTGAACCCTCCTAGGCATACTACTAATAAGATTTTGACACACTTCTGGTGGAATCTTGTTCCATTCAGCTTCTGTCCTCTCCCACAACTCTATTACTCCTCTAGGAGGAGTATTATACTCATCCAGCCTATCCTTGATGTATGTCCAAAGGTGTTCAATAGGATTAAGGTCAGGAGACTGTGGAGGCCACACCATAACCTCCATCCTAGCTTTTTCAAACCACTTTGTGGCTGTTTTGCTCTTGTGTTTGGGGTCATTATCCTGTTGGAAGATAATATTCCCCACCTTCTTGCCATACCACCTAAGACTTCTCTGTAGTTCATCCTCCATAATGCTGACATAAAGATCAGCATCCATCTTTCCTTCAATCCTGCAAGGGTATCCTCCTCCTTCCCACAACATACAGCCCCAGACCATGATAGAACCTCCTCCAAATTTCCTGGTTCCATCTACCAACCTATCATTCAGCTTTTCTCCCTTTTTTTTCCAGACCCAATTCCTTCCATCTGACCCAAAAAGATTAATTTTGGTCTCATCTGACCAAACAACCCTCTTCCAGTCCTCCATGGTCCAGTTTTCATGTGCCTCAGCCCACTCCAACCTCTTCCTCCTATGAATTGAGCTGAGAAAAGGTCTTTTCACCTTTACTACAGCCTTCATTCCAGCCTTTCTGAGTGCCCTTCGAACAGTGTTGGTAGAGAGAGGTTGTTGGGTCATATTCTGGAGGGTTTTGGTGACCTGAACTGCAGTATCGGCCTTCCGAGATGTAATAAGACGAATGGCATATGTGGTATCAGAGGAGGAAAGTATAGATGGGCGACCACCAATGGATTTAGAAAGTGATGAACGATGTTTGGAGCGAAGTCTGGAGATAGTACCAAGACCTAGACCAGTGGTAGAGGAGATTTTGGTAGCAGAAACCCCTTTATCCAGGAGAGAGAGAATGTGGTTGACTTCAGAGGTAGAGAGAGGTTGCATAGTAGTATAAGAGGAGCTGGGGGGGTTGGGTTGGATGGGGATAGTAAACACCTGTATTTATACACTATCCCAGGTAGTCACATGATTTTTATTTGTATTTATTTGGCCACAATAAACAGAATCATGTGATAGCTAGGAAGAGTGACAAAACCCTTCCAATACACTTAAAATATTAAATAATTCACAGGATACTCAAAAATAAATATTATGTAATATGGTTGTACACATATATACACAAGATACTCAAAAACCTAACTTTAAAATTTCAAAGTCTCAGCTTTAGTATAACTAAAGTTATTAACAAATTACCACAAACTGACCAAACATTGGAAGGGTTTTGAGAGCTACTGTAAGAGCAGTGGCTACAATAATTACAAGTGTTACAGTCATCCCGGATTGCTCCGGACTGCGTTCCCACTGGTCCGATTTCTTCTCCGATTCCGAACTCCGAAGTCCTGACCGGTCTCCTTAAGCCCAGTTCCCAGATTCATTCTTCTCTGATCTGTTCATTACTCTGATGTCATCATTCCATTCTGTTTATTATCACTATTATTCCTATAACTTCTATTGTATTCCGAATGTTACCTGGGTTAGGGGTCCGCTCTTGAGTCGCAAGGTTGGGATTACTAGGATGTCTATACAGACTTGGTCCAAGTGTCTTACTACTTGACTTAGAGACGGGCTGAATATATCTCTGAAGCCCTTTCAGGCAAACTGGATATTTAGACAGAACAGTGTATAACACTAAGCTAAGGATACAGTGGGATGTGGCTATCCCTATATACTACTGAGTGTCTACTATTTATAAGTACCCTGGGTAAGTACTTAGTCAGAGCGAGTCATGAGAAGGTGGACCCAGGTAAATAGAAGGCTTCCTGTGGGAAACAGAAGTTGTGAGTGGGAGAAGGAAGCATAGCTTGTGAGAATGTTCGTATTAAAGGGGAAGAAAAGAAGTATTCTACTGTCCATCAGAAAGGTGGCTGAGACCTATTTACAGTCCTTCTTAGGGTTCTGATAATACCGAACGCTTTATTATAGGCGCCCACTAACTACTGGTAACTTAGATACCTATTGTAGGACTATCTCCGTTCCTCCAATAGTCCACATGTATATAAACCGGAATTAGTCCAGAGTAGTTTTCCTCAATCAGAATATTAACTTGACATTGACTTGACTTGTCTCTTATCTCTCTGAACTTTGGTTCATCATCTCATCTCTCCCTCAGACTCAGTTCCCCTCGATCCAAGTCATATCCTCTCCTCTCCAGGTCCGAAGTCTAAATCGAGACCACCCAGCAATATCGGAGTGGCACAACACATACATTGAAGCCAAGGTCTTGCTCTGCTTGTCCCTCCAATGCGCACTCTGATCAATGTCTAATAACAAGAGTTCTACAGATAGGCCCCTTTGGGGCCCAACATTGTCCGATGTACTGAGTGAGGGTGTCAAGTGCCTGTGATAGTAAAGAGACTAACTAGCGGGCTAGAAAGTAAAGAGAAAGAGAGGGAGAAAGGTACATACCAGCAGGTGGGCTAGGTAGAAAGGGGGAATGGGAAAGAGTTTCGGACAGCAGTACCTCCTGGGTTGGGAGGGAAGGAAAAGGCCAGGGGGTTATCCTGGAGGAAGAGAATTAGACTGTCTATGTCAGTGTGGTAATTGGCACCATTGTCTTGAGTCCAGGACCAGCAGCGGGTGAAGAGAGGGCAGGACCACAGGATATGGTTGCACCATTGGAATAGGGACTGTCATGGATATGTGACATCCGGATAATCACTGGTATCCATCCATGTCACACAGATTGGATCAGATTGGATCTGGATTAGGCCAGATTGTGGATATATATAGGCATCCATTCCTAATTTAGAATAGAATCATGTGCTGATGGAATCGTCTGAGTATTCTGCCACATAATAGACCTGACCCTGAGTTCTGGGCTTCCTTGTCCCACTGCTAGCTGTCCCTGTCCACTTAATCTCACAAAAACTCTCACACTCCTCGAAAATAGCTCTGAAAACTGCTAAGTCTTCGAAATCTCTGGGAAAACTCTCAAAAATACCAGTTTCCTCATCTGGACCTCCAAAAAAGCCTGGAAAATCCATTCCTTGCTCTACTCCTGTCAGCAGTCTTGGTTCAACCCCCCAGCCCTCCACCCCTACTACTCCTCAAGATTCATCTGATGAGGATAGTACTAGGCTTCCAGTACTTCAGTCTCCAGTTAAGCCTCACAAGAGACAGACAGCAAAGGATATTCAGCATATGAGTGATGATGAAGTATGGATGTATGATGATGATGTAATTATTGGTAAGCATAAATAATTGTCAAATGTAATAATACTGTAAGCTAATATATAAATAGATGCTGCCTTTGCATATCTTAAATCCCCTATTTATGCACATTTCAATATCAGTGTTGAGCATGATGAAAAGGAGGAAGCAATTATTTTTCTCTTTACATGTAAAGTTGACCCTGATGGCCACCTTATTCAATGTTGTGCATGTGGGAAGACTAGTGCAGGTACCAGCAACCTGAACAATACCATACAAGCTTGTGACAAGAAAATGGGGAAAGCTGATAACTCATCAGCTCTAGTAGGTATAAGAACTCAATATCCATATTCAGAGGGGCTTTACTGTGTTCTGGCTGTACTACACTGTGCATTGAGCCAATGACCATTCAATATGTTCAGTGATCCCTGGTACCTTGCTGAAGTTCAGATGTTACAACCTGGGGTTCAACCACCATCCCCATCAATGGTTAGCTGGGATACAAAGCACTTACATCAGCTCTTGAGTGCTGATGTCAGTAAATATTTCAAGGTCTGTATTCAAAATATTATTAGAACAATAATTAATTTGTAATAATTAGGAATTAAACTCAGCACTTCACATTGTGCTTGATGGATGGACAGCCCCAATTATTGCATCTTATTTGGGGCTTGTAGTTATTTGGTATGATAAAGGTGAAATTTACTGTGCAATTTTGGAGTTTATACAGTATGTACATAAATCTTAATTTTTGTATAATTCACTAATAATATTTCAAGGTTAAAAGAAGCACATACAGGTGCTTATCTTGCAGAAGAAGTTGCTGCTTGTTTGGATCAGTTTGGAATTGGTCACCTTGTAAGTAATAATTTGTATCTAAATATATCAAATCTAATCAAAATTTTATTTTAGCTATTCTCAATTACAATGGATAATGCAACAAACTGTGACAAGCTTGCACAAATTCTTCCTGATCATATTGAGACATTTGAAGGAGAGACTAGGTGCATTCAGTGCATTGCACATATTTTGAATTTAATTGCCAAGGTAAATTTCTATTATTATTTATGAAATATTATTAATATATTTTTAGGCCTTTATGTCATTTTTTTTCAAGAAAAAAAACCAGAATATGGAGAGGAAGACAGATACTGCAGCGGTAGAGGAGATGGATCAGGATGATGATGTTGCAGTTGATGATGATGGTCATGGTGCATTTAATCATGCAGTTGCTCACACACTTTTTGACCAGGCCATTGAGCTGATGAAGGAGAGAGGTGTTATAGTCAGTAGGTCAGAAATGTTGATGGCACAACAAATTATGCCTTGGGTATGTTATTATTTCTTACATAATAATTTGGCTAACCAAATATATAGATTGCAGGACTTGCTTGTCATATCAATGATTCTCCAACTCTCTGCGAGCAATTTGAAGACTTAGTTCTCAGTCATCCTGATCATAGTGGCCAAAAACACACACTTCCCCGCTATGTTCCTACTCACTGGAGCTCTGATTTCAATTGTCTCACTGCACATATTGTGTTCTGAGATCAAGTTGAGATGATGACCTGTTCACTGAAAGATAAGCTTGGTCAGTATCGGTTGAGTGATGAGCAGTGGGATCTTGCAGACAACTTGGCTAAGGCCCTTGAAGTGAGATTTTATTTCTCTTATCACACAGATTTCTCATATAAAATTTAGCTATTTGACGAGCCAACTTAGAAATTTTCACAAGATGTGGTCCCCTTGATCATTGATGTGTTACCACTTCTTCTGGAGTTGAAACTGTCAATGCTTGCTATTCATGACACCACTGAAGATCCAGCACACAATATTACTTGGGTTGCTACTCAGGCAGCATTACTTGTGATTGATAAGTACACAATTTTCACTAAGGATTGTGAAATTTATTATATATCTATTGGTATATTTTATTTATATTATAGAAATCAAGTCTCACCAGTTTTATAGTGATGTGTCCTGACCGAAAAATTTAGTGGTTCAGATCAGCAATGGGTTTCAACACACAACAGGTCAAGAAGATCAAGGATATGGTGGTTCAACAATAGAAGAAGTCCTATGCACCAACAGACAGTAACACACACCAGTCATCAGAGGAACCTACAGTTTGTTTTATTTACCCAGATCTGGTTTTATTACTGAATATTTCTCAGAAAGGAAGAAAAAATTGTTTTAAGGTTGCACTCAATCCCACCACAACCACCCACTCAAATGATCACATCTTGACCTATCTCAATGAACCTGTTATTCCCTCTACCGACATCCAGGCTGCAGGAGGATATATGAAATGGTGGTATGCTTCATCATCTGCTCAAAAAACTGTGGCAAAAATGGCTATGGACTATTGTAGTGCACCAGGTATGTACACTAGACATCTATCTGAAGCATTAGTCCATTGACAATGCATTAATAACTTAGCATCATCAGTTGATACTGAGAGAGCATTTGCAGTTGGACGTTGACAGGTGAATTTTATGCAACACAATATGTCTTCCAATACCTTCTGGGGCAAGATGTGTCTTGGATCTTGGTCAGGTACACCCCTGTTCCCTGGGTTGAATGAAGCTGCTGCAATGCTTGGTGATATTGAGCAAGATGTGGATGAATGATGTCTTCTACTTATAAAATAGTATACAAGAAGAAGTGTACTTTGAGTGTATAAAATGGTACTCAAAAAATCTATACTGTTGATAAACTACTCTGTATAAATATATATTTCAAAAAAGCCTAAAATGAACAAAATTGACAAAGAACTCAGTGAGATATGAAGCAAAGTGTTGGAGGTGTCATACGAAGACAAATGAGTAGAGTAGCTAGAGAAATATTGAGTTGTATCTTATGAAAAACTGCACAGATTAACTAGCAGTTTTTTACGTTCAATAGCCCTTATCAATATCTCTTGAACACGCTACTGTATACACCAATTAACCTGGCCACTCTCATGTTATTGTTGTCAATGACTTGACCTTCTTTCCTCATTATACAGCCTTACACCAGTTCACTCCTCAAATGGTTACCACCATTCAATGCAGATATTTAATCCCTTTCCAATGCGCTATTGCATAACCTATACAATGCATCTCCCATAGAGAAAAATGCAAATTATACATTCATCACTGCTCCTGCACACAATACTCTATCCCAAGATCAGTTATCAATGCTTTGGGACATAGCTACCTGCATTCGAAAGCACTTTATTACACCTTTCCAATGAGCCCACTTGCGTCCTGATGCGTTTGGCGGTTGTATTGTAACATAAGGAACATTGATACTACTACCACTTTCCTCCTCTGTACTGGATCATCCAAGCCCTTGATCTTAACCCAAGAGCTTTGCACCCATACTCATACCCATATCAGATGTGCGGAAGTCTGTACTATTTATTATGGGTACAGGTAGGGCTCAAGATACATACTCAGGAGTTACCTGTACCATGCTATGAGTGAGTCAGAAGGACTGGTAAATAGTGGCATCTCTTTTTGACTTCTTACCACCACCACCAGTTTTTGAATCGGTCTCTGGCTGGTTAGTACATTGTAGTTAGGTGTTTTTCCTTGAATTCTAACTTGTCGCTTGTATGCCGCCTAAGTCCAATGCGCGGATGGCCTCTGACTGGTCACCCGCTGCAGCATGTTTCTTCGCCCTGGGGGCATTTGGTGCATCCTCCCCCCCCTCCCCCTCTCCGGCCACTGCCCCCTCCAACTCTGTCGACGTGGCTCTGGCCAATGTTGCTGCAAAGTGTTTACGCTTTGAAGCTTCACCAGCCCTTTCATATGGGTCAATGCCCTCTCCAGAGATCCCTGTTCCAGAGGAACTTTCTCTCCTCCCGGCAACCTCCCAGCCCTCCCAATCCCTTAACACTGACGTCCAGCAGGACCCCGCCCTGGACTACGGCCCTTGGTTGAAGAACACAGCTCTTCCCCACCTGGTCCCGCTACTGGCTTCCGCCCCAGCGGACTGGAAAGATGCCCTCTCCCTTGCTGAGGGAGTCTACACCCTGATGGATGCCCTTTTGGCTTCCAAGTGGGCCTCTGTCACGGTCCTTTCCCAGGACAAACATGTAACATTCCATGAGTACTTTTGCTGCTATGCAGTGCAATGGGCTCCAGCTCTCCCTCCTCCCCAACATGTGGATGCCACATGCCCGTTCTGTGGAACTGCTGAGGTAAGCGGTTCCTCTGTCCCCACTAACGTGGCCCCTGCTGTGCTGGCTTCTGGTCCAGCTGTGCAGGAGTCTACTCCTGCAGGGTTGGCACCAGTTGCTGGTACTGCCCTGGCACTGCCCCCTCCCCCTTGCCCTGCGCGCTCTTTCCGGCACCCTCGGTTCGCCCTGCCTGGTATGGCCCCTCCCCCCCCCCCCTTTCCTATGCCGGCGCCCTCAAGACAGCGCCCACCTTGGTCCACGTGGCCAAGGTGTTCCCTACTCTGCCTACAGACCGCGTCATTGCCGTCCAAAAGGCTGTCCTCGGCGCTCTGGCCTCCAAGGCCAAACGCTCATGCACTGTTGCTGGCCCTTCTAGGCACCAGATTTTAATCCCCGGGTCTGATGCCTTGTCCAAGGCGTCTCTGCCTCATGTCACCCACGTTGTCAACTCGGCATTGTCAGCCTCTGGCTCCGCGCTCCACGTAGAATCGGTGTGCCCTTCATCTGGGGGCTTGTCCCTCTCCACCTCTGCTGTAGCGTCGGCCTCTGAGCTCACGACTGTTGGCACCGCCATTGGCAAGGACCTCAATGCTTCCCCGGTCTCTGCTGCTCTTCCCACATTGCATTCATATCTCAAGCTCATCGACGTTCCCCTCTTCCAACCTGGTACTGCTGACTGGGTTACCTCTGCTGAGGTTGCACAGGCACTTAGCTGGTCACCCCTCACCCTCTCTCTTCCCCTTGCTGGTCCCCCCCGGGTGATCCGCAACTCTGCCAAGTCAACCATGGCTACTGCATGGTTTGACATCCACGACTCTCAGTCTGGCTCCCATGCTAAGGTGGTAGCTGGGTGCTCCATTCCCATTGCCGGTGCTGTCTGTTTTATCCAGACCGTGTTACCCGGGTTAGGGGTCCGCTGCTCTTGAGTCGCAAGTTTGGGATCACAAGGATGTCTATACAGACTTGGTCCAAGTGTCTTACTACTTGACTTAGAGGCGGGCTGCATAAATCTCTGAAGCCCTTTCAGGCGAACAAGTGATTTAGGCAGAACTGTGTATAACACTAAGCTAAGGATACAGGTGACTGTAGCTAGGTTTATATACATATTGGTTATCTGCTATTTATAAGTACCCTGGGTAAGTACTTGTCAGAGCGAGTCATTGGAAGGTGGACCCAGGTAAAGAGAAGGCTTTCTGTGAGAAATAGAAGTTGAGTATGGGAGAAAGGAAGCGTAAGTGTGGGAGTATCAGTATTAAAGATAGAAAAGAAGTATTCTACTGTCCATCAGGAAGGTGGCTAAGACCTAAGTATAGTCCTTGTGAGGGTTCTGATAACATTACCCCGTTTTTATGATCATACTCCATTATGATCTTGTGGTTCGTCGTCGCTTGGATAAGCGGCTAAGAAGTCGGCATCTTCGATGTATATTGTGGCCGGTATGACCGGGGAGAATGGTGGAGTCGGGGTTTGATGAATGTTAAGCTCGAATGCAGTTTGGGGAGATGGTGGATCTGGAAAGAAAGCATTCCAGAATTGTCTGTTTTGTTCGGGGCTAAAGGTAGTTGGGTCCGGCAGGTTCACCGGTATTGTTGGCATCGGCGGCATCGTCGATATAATCGTCATAGTAGGTTCCCATATTTGGTGTGTGAGGTCCGGGGAACTGGTAGTTGGGGATGGGTGTATGTGGTTTGGCAACCTGAGGTTTGGGTTGATTCTTAGTAAAGTAGGCCATGATGTTCTTGGTAGGTTTGGTGCCTTGTTTGGGGCAGGCCTGTCGTGGGTGTTTGGGTTCCCAGTTCTTGCAGTATGGGCATTGGTATTTGATGCAGTTGTAGGAGTAGTGTCCGGGAGCGTATAGCTTGCATCCCATACACTGGAAGTTGGGGCATTCTGATGCCCAGTGTCCGTGTCGTTTGCATTCAGGACAGATATACTTGGGGTTGGCTGGTTTGGTGGGGTTGGAGTCGGTTCGTGGGTGAACGGTTCGGGTGGGGTAAGGTTTGGGTCGACCCAAAGGGCCGGGTTTAGTGTTGTGAGCCACGGGCTTGGCCACGTGTCATCTAGATTGCTCCTCGTCAAGGGCCTTGAAAGCGGCCATGGCGGAGTTGTTGAAGGGGTTTCGGCTCTTGGGGCCGGGGGTAGAATTGGGATTGGGCCCGGAGGGCTTGGTGGAGGACTGGGGTTGGATGACGGAGTCATCGATGGTGATGGGGTCCTGAAAATTTGAGCCTGGGGGACCGTAGGATAGGTGCGCATACAGCGCGGACATGAGAGTCGGTCGATCTCGGCATGAGATCTCGAGTGATTCTGTCCACTTTCGTTGTTGTTGGAACGCTCTATTGAGAGCCTGAGTTTGTCGAACCATGTCGGCATAGTGGTTCCAGAAAGCTCTGTCGGAGCTTTGAATTGTAGGGTCGAGTAGTCTATCTCCAAAGGAGACGTCGGTTGCAATCTTCCTGAGATTGCTATCACTAATTCGATTCGGTCCCAGTGGTCCAGTGCTAGTTGTTGCTGGTCCGGGATGTATAGTGATTGTTGCCTTAGGAAAGGCAGGGATTGGGGCAGGGGTTCCTGCGGGAGTGTCGTTGGGGTCAGGGGTTTCGTCCCTGTCGGAGATGTTGGCAAAGGTGTGGGAGGGGGTGTAGGGAGACGGGGGCGGAATGGAAGCTCCCGAAAGTGAATTCATCTTTGATGGTGTGAACCCATCGATGATTACAATTGAGTCTGTAGTAATGGAGGAGTGAGAGGAGATAGAGGCGAGGGCGGATTGAGGACGGATGATAGCAGACATGTTTTGAGAGCGGTTTGTTTTAAAAGGTGGAGAGGCTGTTTGGCTTCTGTGTTTGTTAGGTTCTCGAAAGTTCCTGAGGTTTCTTTCACGTTTTGTGAGTTCTTTTATATTCTTGAAGGATCTCCTTGGCATTCTTTAAGAGTTCCTTTTCCGGTAGCCACTGGTTCTCGGTATGTGGGTATCCTTTCCATTTGATATAGAAGTGGAGTTGATTGTGGCGTCGGCAATGATTGATAATCGCTTCTATTTCGTATTCTTCTTCATCATTGATGATTATCGGCGGAGGCGGAGTTTGGGTTGCTCCATATGCTTCTGTTTCCTCGTATGGGGTTAGAAGATTTCGATGGAAAACCGGATGTATTTTCCAGTGTGTTGGGAGTGTCAATTCGTAGTTGATCGGTGATAGGACTTTCTTGATTTGGAAAGGTCCTAAACGTTTCGGGGATATTTTGTTCGATAAGAACGGGAGTTTGAGGTTCTTGGCTTCTAGCCAGACACGTTGTTCCGTTGTGAACGGTTTGATTGATTTGTTGTTTTGTTGTCGCACAATGTCAGCGGATAGTTGATGTGCTGCTTGTGCTTCTCTTCTGGCGTGATCCAGAGTTTGAATTCTTTCGTCGACTGATGGAAAGTCTGATGTTTCCATAATTGTGGGAATAGAGGGTGGGTTGTAACCCATGATGAGTTCGAATGGGGATTTTTGCCTTGAGGTGTGAGTTCTTGAGTTGTGTGAGAACTCGGCAAGGGGTAGGGAGTCGACCCAGTGGAGGGGATTTCGGGTGCAGTAGATGGAGAGATATGTTTCAATCTCTTGGTTGTATCGTTCTGTGGATCCATCTGTTTGAGGGTGGTAGGCTGTAGAGAAGGCCTGTTTGATGTTGAGGCGTTTAGCCAATTCTCAAAGGGATTTTGCAGTGAATCTAGGGTCGTGGTCGGATATGATTTTGTCGGGAAGACCAAATCTAGTGAATACTTTTTCGATGAGTAATCTTGCGATGTCATCGGCGGTTGATTTGTCGGATGTAGGGATGAAAATTACCCCCTTCGTAAGGCCGTGGTCCACCACAGACAATATGGCATTAAAGCCGTTGGAGTTAGGGAGACCCATGATGAGATCCCATGAAATTTGGGAGAAGGGGCGAAGCGTCTCCGAAGCCGATATTGGCTGAGGAGGGATTTTATCCGGACGTCGGATAATTTTGTATTGCTGACACTCGGGGCAGCCCTTGATGTAATTCTTGACAAATGTCGACATCCCTGGCCAATAGACGTCCTTTTTGGCCAATTGGTATGTTTCTTGTTCACCAGGATGTCCTCTGGTGGGGTGGTCGTGGTACTTCGCTATTACTTCGCGGCAAAGTTCGAGGTCTTCGGGAATAATAACCCGGTTTTGGAAAGTGATAAGGTTGCCATTGTTGGTGGGGACGAGTCCGAAGTCGGAGTCGGCAGATCTCGGGAGGTGATCCTTGATTTGTTGGATAGCCTCGGCAGTTTTAGGGTCATATTTTGGAGAATTGATGACCCGGTTACGTAGTGCCACATCAATGGTGGAAATAAACAGTTCTTCTGGAAGAACTGTGACGTTGGTATTATCCTGATCATCATCCAGATCATAATCAGGTCGGCGGGATAAGGCGTCTGGCGCCGGAATCTTAATTCCAGGCACATGTTCTAGCTTGAAGTTGTAGTCGGCCATAAGCTGGACCCAGCGAGCTTGGCGGCGGCTGATCTTTTGGGGTTTCCTCCAATAAGTCAGATTTTGATGATCAGTTTTGATGACCACCGGGTGAGGGGATCCGAGGAGATAATGTCTCCATTCTTCTAATGCGCGGACGATGGCGAGGAGTTCACGATCGTATATGTCGTAATTTCTTTCGGCTGGTGCAAAAGTTTTGGAGAAGAATGATACCGGTCTACGGTTACCATTGATGTTGTATTGATAGAGCACAGCTCCACTTGCCACTTTCGAGGCATCGGTTTCGATTTCGAAAGGTTTTTTTTGATCGGGCATGAGGAGTACCGGCTCCTTGAGGAATTCATTCTTGAGAGTCTCGAAAGACTTTTGTTGTTCCGTTTTCCATTCGAATTTGTTCTTTTTCGAGAGGAGGGTGTTGAGAGGTTTTGTGAGATCCGAGTATTTTCGGATAAATTTCTGATAGAAGTTACAAAACCCGATGAATTTTCGTACTTGACGGACAGTTTTGGGAATAGGCCAATCCTTGATGCCTTTGAGTTTCCTGGGATCCATTTTGATATTGTCAGGCGTGATTATCATGCCTAGGTATTTGAGTCGTTGTTTATTGAACTCGCATTTTTCTCCTTTGAGGAAAAGGTCGTTTTCTTCGAGTATTTTTAATACTTGTTCGGTGATTTGATCGGTTTCCTCCTGGGTTTTACCGAAAATGAGTATATCATCCATATAGATGATAATTCTGCCTTTGTCGAGTTGTTCGGCAAAGATCATATCCATCATGTGTTGGAATGTAGCAGGGGAGTTGCACAATCCAAAGAACATTACCGTGGGTTCGAATAGACCCTGCGGCGTTTTGAATGCGGCCTTCCATTGGTCGCCTTCTTTGATTCGGATGTTGTTGTACCCGAGTCGGACGTCGAGTTTGGTGAAGTATTTGGCTCCTTTGAGTTTATCCATGATAGCGGAGATCATGGGGATTGGGTAAGCGTTCTTTACCGTATGTTCGTTGATGTAACGATAGTCTTGGCAAGGTCGGAGATCTCCTCCTTTCTTTGCCACAAAGAAAAATGGTGATGCCATTGGTGATTTCAAGGGTCGGATGTACCCTTTTCGCAAATTCTCGTCTATGAATTCTTTTAGCGCTTTATTTTCGGCGGGCGCTAGGTGGTATGGTTTCATCGACTTTGGTTCGAAAGTCGGTTTTGTTTTGATGGCGTGATCGAAAGATCGTGATGGTGGGAATTGTTCGGATGCTTTCTTATCGAATAATTTTGCCCATCGAGCGAAACGTCGAGGGATCTTGTTTTCTTCTTGTTTTTCGGGGAGTTTACTGTGGAGTTTGGATGTAAGTTTGGCGGCGGTATTATGGAGTTGAGTAGCGAAGGTTGCTTTCGCGTTTATTTCCATTGGTGTGAACAGCATAGGGTTCATTTCGTTCTCCATGGAGAATTCGTCGAGATTAATGTTGTCGATATCGAGGTACTCTGTTGGTGCTTCGTTGGTGGTAGTGGTATGTCCGGCCATGTAATCCATAGATATGGAATTGGCTTCTATCGGTCGGCAGAGAGTTTTGAGAAGTTGTGGGAATGCCGAGTGTTCGATCTGTGGTTTCCAAGAAAACATCTTGGTTTTCCAGTTGATATCAGGGTTGTGTTGTTCCAACCAGGGAAAACCCATTATGACATCCTTTGTTCCAGTGTTGGTGACAAAAACTTGCAATTTGCAATCGCGACTATCGATGATGGCGTCGATTGTGACATAATCTCGGATCATGCCATGTTGATTATTTGATCCATCTGCATTGGTTAAGGCAATGGGATTGTCCAGGGATTGGCATTGATATCCGAGTCAGTCTACGACTTTGTTGGATATGAAATTTCCTTGAGCTCCTGAGTCAATCAGGGCAGTGATGGCCACAGGTTTCGACGATCGTTCGCTCCAGATCTCAATGGGGAGGAAAAGAGATCTTTTATTCGAGGACGTAGTTAATTGTACAGAATCGATCGTAAGAGGAGAAATTGTTTGTCCATTTTGGGAGTGTGCAGGGGCACATTGTTCGACATCACTCCGTTTTAAAAATCCTGGAAGGGATGCATTTGGGGGTCCTCTGCCAGTGCTGAATGTAGTTCTTCTTGGAGTTCTGGCTCCAAGGTGTCCACGAGTTGCTGCATTTGTGCGGCAACATCGGCAACCACAAGTGAGTACTTGCGAGGGGTGGAAGTGGAAGGTTTAGGCCTGTTTGGGTTTCGAACCAGTCGAACCGGTTGAGTTCGGGCGCCAGGGAAGCAGCAGGTTGGTGCAGGCATGGGACATTCCGCAATGAAATGTTTTTCAGATCTGCATCTGAAACATTTGCGATTCTGGTATTGTTTCATTTGCTGACCAGTAAGGACAGCGTCGATTTCGAGGGATCCGTCGCAATTGTCTTCGCAAGGGATATTGATTTCGTTGATTTCGTGAGGTATTATGGGGTATGGGTCCTCATATTCTTCGGTTTGGAGATTGTCTATTTCCATGGCGTAGGGATCTCTAGGTGTGAACCTAGGGGCTGATCGGGAGTAATAGTTTGCGTAAGGAACTGTATTACTGGATTTTGGTTGCTTCGATTGGAAGCGAGTTCTGTAGGAGGAATTTAAGGTTCCATAAAGGGCATTTACTTGGCGGAAATTGTCGTCGAGTCTGTTGGCCATTGCGTACCATCCTTGAATGGTTTGTGGTGGGTTTTCGGAAGTGTCGATTTTGATCGCGATTCGGCGGTCACTAGCTTTTCGGTAGAGATCGATAAGAGTTCGATCTTCATGGATGTCCGCAAGTCGGACCATGTCTTTGAATTTGGAGTTGAAATCGGTCATAGGTTTACCCGCTTGTTTCATAGTTTGCAAGCAAGTGTGGGCATAAGCAGACTCATCTGCTGGTCGGAAGTCTTGTCGAAGGCGAGCTTTCATAGCGGCCCATGTTTCGTTATAGAATCCATGGTATGGAGGTGTTTGCGCTAGTCCTACAGCGTATTGTTCTGCAATATATTGAGATGCCCATGTTCAAGCTTCTCCTTTTTGCATAGAGGTGAGTGCAAAAATGCACTTGTCGTAATTTCGAGGATATACAAGGTCATTGCCGATGAGGTAGACGTCGACGGCAAAAAGCCAGTCGTCAAATTTGGTTCGGTCTCCATCAAAGATAGGAGGTTTGATAAACCCAATTTCTCGGGGTGCTGGTGCTGCTGGAGCTGCTGGAGCTGGGGCGGCGGCTTGTGAACCCATAGTTGTTTGTGGGTTGATTGTAGAGGTGTGCATGGGAGAAGTTTGGATAGGTGACACTGGGGGTAGCGTTATCGGTTGCGGTGTTTGTGAAGTGAGGGGGCGAGGAGAAGGCTGAATTAAGAGAGGAGGCCTTCTTGGGTCTTGAGGTCAAGATGGTCCTGGTCCGCTAATTCGAGTCGAACGAGGAGGTATGTTGGTTCTTTCGTAAGGGTTACGAAAGGGGGAGTCTTCTAAAGGAGTTGTCGGGGTTTGGAATTGTTGATGGGATCGGGGTAGGAATGGGTATTCTTCAATTGCTTGTTGGTGAAGTTGTTCTTCTTTGTCTGATTGAAGAGGTTGTTTGTCTGAGAGGTATTGTTCTTCAGACTGGGGATTGGAGGGAGGTTGTTTTTCGGAAGTAGATTCTTCTTCTTCGGATGAAGAAGGGGGGCGGAGTCGGGGTGGTATTGTGGTATTTGATGAGGTGTGCAATTAATTTGTAAATCACATAGCCAATGATAATTTTGAGAGTATAAGAGAGGAGTTTTCTATACTCCAGTTTGTCGGATTAATTTGTCACGAAATATAAATGTATTTCGAGACGGAGGAAAGGTTGGTGAGGGGAGTGGTTGATAATGTACCACGTGATGATTTTTCCTATCGCGTAGCCGGCAGCGCAGATGATGATATTGAGAAGGAGTCCTTTGAACTCCAGGATGACGGCGGGGAGGGAAAACACGTCGCAAATGGCGACACACGTAGCAACGGCTTCAATCACGCGCTTTGAGAGCACAACACATGCCAATGGGCACAACACATAGCAAGCGGCTACAACACGCGCCTAATGAGGCACAAGGGGAACAGAGATAGCTTAGTGTTTTGTTACCCGGGTTAGGGGTCCACTCTTGAGTCGCAAGTTTGGGATCACAAGGATGTCTATACAGACTTGGTCCAAGTGTCTTACTACTTGACTTAGAGGCGGGCTGGATAAATCTCTGAAGCCCTTTCAGGCGAACAAGTGATTTAGGCAGAACTGTGTATAATACTAAGCTAAGGATACAGGTGACTGTAGCTAGGTTTATATACATATTGGTTATCTGCTATTTATACAGTAGGGGACAAAACTGTTCCAATGTTTTTTCACATTGGATTAATTCACAAATAACTAGTCAATGACTAAAGGTATGAACTTCATATTTAAATTGTAGATGGTGCTCAAACATAGCTACAAACAGATATTAACAGCATTACATAATGTCCCGATTTGGGTATGCTATGAATTATTTAATAATTTCCACTCATTGGAACAGTTTTGTCCCTCTGATAATTATTATATGACATCAGGATTTTAGTACTTAGTATAGCCTCCCTTTGCCTTCAGCACTGCCTGAACCCTATCAGGCATGCTCCTGATCAAATCCTGACACACCTGTGGTGGAATCTTATCCCACACTACCTCCACTCTATCCCATAACTCCTCTACTCCATCAGAAGGAGTATCATACTCCTCCAGCTTCTTCTTGAGGTAAGTCCAAAGATGTTCAATAGGATTGAGGTCTGGGGACTGTGGAGGCCATATTATAACCTCCATTCCAGCATCTCTGAACCAGTTTTGGGCTTTCCTGCTCCTATGTTTGGGATCATTGTCTTGTTGAAAGACAATATCCCCTACCTCTTTGTCATACCACTCCAAACTCCTGTTGAGTTCATCCTCCAAAATGGTAACAAAAAGGTCAGCATCCATCTTCCCATTGATCTTGCATGATAACCCAGGCCCTTCCCACAACATACAGCCCCAGACTATGATAGAACCTCCTCCAAACTTTTGAGTTTCCTGTACCAGCCTATCATTGAGCCCTTCTCCAGCTTTTTTCCAGACCCAAACTCTCCCATCTGACCCCAACCTATTCACTTTGGACTCATCTGACCAAACAACCCTTTTCCAGTCTGCCATTGTCCACTCTGCATGTGCCTCTGCCCACTCCATCCTTTTCCTCCTGTGTACAGAGGTAAGTCTAGGCCTTTTCTTCTTTACTACAGCCTTCATTCCTGCTATTTTGAGTGCCCTACAAACAGTTTTGGAAGATAAAGACTGGCCAGTCATGTGTTGGAGTGATTTGGTAACTTGGACAGCATTATCGGCCTTGCAAGATGTGATGAGGCATACAGCATATTTGGTATCAGAGGTAGAAAGCTTGGATGGGTAGCCACCAGCTGACTTGGAGAGTGATGATTGGTGTTTGGAGCAAAGTCTGGAGATGGTACTGATCCCCAGACCAGTAATAGAGGAGATAGAGTGAGCAGATTCTCCTTTGTCCAAAAGAGAGAGAATGTGGTTAACTTGGGTAGAAGAGAGAGGTCTCATAGGAGTCAGAGGTAAGTTGGGGGGTTGATATTTGGCAGGAAGTAAGCCCTTGTACTTATACACTATCCTACCTGGTCACATAATTTTTATTTGCACTTGTTTGATTGCAATAAACAAAGTCATGTGATTGATTATCAGAGGGACAAAACTGTTCCAATGAGTGGAAAGTATTAAATAATTCATAGCATACCCAAATTGGGACATTATGTAATGCTGTTGATATCTGTTTGTAGCTATGTTTGAGCACCATCTACAATTTAAATATGAAGCTCATACCTTTAGTGGTTGACTAGTTATTTGTGAATTAATCCAATGTGGAAAAACATTGGAACAGTTTTGTCCCCCACTGTAAGTACCCTGGGTAAGTACTTGTCAGAGCGAGTCATTGGAAGGTGGACCCAGGTAAAGAGAAGGCTTCCTGTGAGAAATAGAAGTTGAGTATGGGAGAAAGGAAGCATAAGTGTGGGAGTATCAGTATTAAAGATAGAAAAGAAGTATTCTACTGTCCATCAGGAAGGTGGCTAAGACCTAAGTATAGTCCTTGTGAGGGTTCTGATAACAGTTTGGCTCACTCCCGGTCTCTGAGTTTAATTTATCTCATGCACAGCCCTCCCTAATTGTGACCTGGGTTGGTTTGGCAAGCTATGTACAGCCTGGAATCCCCTAGTAGTTGCCCAAAATGCCTGCCTTTTACTGAGTTCTGTCATAAAGACTGTCTCTTGTGTGAGTTTAGACACCATTAGGCATATGCTAGGGCACAAACACCCTATACACAGTTGAACTGGCAACCTCGGGATAGATCCCAATCCTCTCTGAGGTTCATAGATATATTGCCATTGATTTTATAGTAATAAAATCAGTAAAATAGTGTATTTTAGGTGTAAACCCAAAATTGGCTTATCACCAGCGTAGCTGGGGATGTGTTAGATGGGCCAGTAGAGCCGCTTACCTTAGCAGATCCATGGGACAGGCATGAGGCAGCCTCATGTTGGGGGGGGGAGGGAGCTAGAGCCCAATGCACTACATAACAACAAAAGTACTCACAGAAGAGGACTTGGGCATCTTAGGAGATAACTGGGACATTGGACCACTCAGAGGCCAGTATAGCATCTAAGCGGCAGTATGCCCCCTCAACAAGGGCTTCAGCAGTACATTGGTCTAGAGGTGCAAAGGCCAGTAAGGGACTGAGATGGGAGAGGGTGGTCTTCACCAGTCGGTTGCCATAGTCAAGAGCAGGACCCATTGGACAGTGGCTGTTTTGGAAGGGGGAGGACAAAAAACTTCAGGAAGATGTGAAAAATCTTCCTCAGGAGGGGGAGAGGGTGTGGACCCATAGAAGAGGGCTGGGGAGGCCTCAAAGCAAAGACACTTTGCTGTGGCAACGTTTGTCAGAGCTGCATCAACTGAGTCAGAGGGGGCTGGGGTAGGAGAGGGAGAGGGGGGTGAGGAACCAAAGGCCCCTGAGGTGAAAAAACGTGCTGCAGCAGATGACCTATCTGAGGCTGACCATGTGTTGGATTTGGGTGGCGTGTGCAGTGGAGATTAGCAGTAGCATATAGCAGACTAGAACCAATCAATGTTCTCAAGACCACAACAATTGCACAGTTAGATTGTAGCAGTGGTGGTGGTAAGAGACTAAGAAGGGATATTGGCATCTCAATGACTCAAATCAGGTTTATAATAGGTAGCAAGGACCAATACCAGGTGGAAAAGTACTATTGCACAGGGAAATATTGGACTGATTGTGTATACTAGCATTACTATCCCTAATGTTTCCTTATTTACTCAGGCTGTTTCCTAGCTACCAAAAACATATAAATACAGCATGGAGGTGAGGTGAAAGGCAAGCACTCACTGCCCTAGCTTTGAGGCCACAAGATTGGGAACTAATAATTTCATATCTTGTGTTATTGTGTGCATTCAGGCAAACTAAGTGAGAGCTTCAGTCATAGACTACCCAGAACCTATAGAAATGAGCTGTGATTATCAAAAAAACCCATTGAGAGCTATTGCTTGAGTCTGAGAGACTCCAGAGAGAGATATTGAGACTCAGGGGTAGACTAGATTCCCCTTAGGTCTAGAGACACAGAGAAACAAGGCTTAGTGGGGTAGTGAAGACTCCCCTCAAGTTTTGAGATTAGAGATATTGAGAAACAGAGAGTGTAGCTGCAAATGGAGACTTGTTACTACCCCAGAGACTACCTCCAGAATACACTTGGTGTACTTGGGGATATTTTAGAGAAAACACATTATACATTTCTACACCCCTCAAAACCCCTTTTAAAAGTTGAATCCCTCTCTTCAAGAACTGTCTCCAATGCCCTGGAATCACATTTTGAGGTATTGGTTGATATAGGTAGTGGTTTTCCAAGCCATATATTACACACCTGCCCCACCCATACCATCACATTGGATTCACCCAGTGTGGCTCTAGCCATTGTTCTACATGGTACTTGAATGCACTTGAACTTTGGCTTACCATTCCTCTGCTCCAGTGTAATGATCTTCTCCATGCTCTCATACTCTCCCCCTGTCACAAACACCTTGAGGCAAATGCCAGCAAGTCATGAGTCCAATAGAGAACTTGTCAAGCTGGGTGTTATTGATGGGGCAGCCAATGCAGGTGTGGTATAAGAAATACTTGGGAGAACCCAAGGATCTGTGTTAATTGACCATGGCATTCATGAAGAGAAGTTCCAGGCAGGTGTCAATATATTCCAATCTAGTAAAGGGGTAGAGCCTGGGGCAGAGGTATTGGCTGCAGCTATTGCTACTGGAAGTGAGGAGGTGGCAGGGTGGCATATAATTGGTGGGTAGGAACTTGCAGCTACAAGGTTGTTCATAGCTCCAGAGCTTCATATCTGACCTAAGGATTGATTTAATGAATATATCATCACACTATTAAGCTACATACTGTGCTTCTACCACATCCATCATTGTAATTGATGGTATACTGCTTCAAGGGCACTGTGAAGTCCATATGGGCATTCTCTATGATGAGGTTTAACCTACTCTTGGTTCCCTGGTTGAGCAGAACATCTTTTTTTTTTTAAAAAAAAAATCACCAATTTATTACCTGGTGTGTGATAGCAGTCTGGAGGCAGCCATAACTACACAGAACAGGCAGACTACCTTAAATAAAGACAAAGTTCACAGAGGGACCCCAAAGAGGTCCCAACAGCCATTGCTGTACTGAGCGAGGCCATCAAGTGACCATGTAAACTAAGTGAAGAAAGGTGAAGACTAGGCCAGGCATGAGCCTAGACACCCAAGCCCCACCCAGAGTGCACAAAAGAGAAGTGGAATTTGCCCATAAGGTGGCAGAACAAAGTGCTAGGCAGGGGGCCCCAGAGAGAAGGAAAAAGAACCCAAAGCAGATATACATACAGAGGAAACATGAAAGCCTACTAAGAAGAGACCAAGGTTGAGGTGTAGGACCCCAAGGTCTTATTTTTGCGGGCGGAGAAGCCAACACTGGTCTTGCAACCAGCATCTGTGGTGCAACTGTCAGCAGTGTAGCTTGCCTTGATCCAATCAGCCTGGAAGTGGTGGCATCAGAAGAGGCACTTTGGGCTGTTGGTAGCATGCAACTTGCTGCAGTTGATGCATTTGCCCATGTGGGGGTAGGGTTGGCCTTTGGGAGTGGCAGGGACAGAGGGCTTTGCTTTGGGGTAACCCTTGCAACAGCCAGCAACAGAGCAGTGTTTAGCCTCAGTGTGAGGCTTGGAGCAGATGGGGTAGCATGTGGAGCATATCTGGCAGGAGTAAATGGAGTGACCCCCATGCCAATAGCAGGAGCATCAGGGTGTGCCTGGGTTGGCACAAGCAGCTCGGATAAAGCAGATGGACCCAGCCAAGGGGATAGAGCACCCAACCACCACCTTTGCACAGGAGCCAGACTGGGAATCATGGATATCAAATCATGCTGTAGCAGTGGTTGATTTGGAGGAGTTGTGGACCACCCAAGGGGGGCTGGCAAGGAGAAAGGATAGTGTTACCCGGGTTAGGGGTCCACTCCTGAGTCGCAAGGTTGGGATCACAAGGATGTCTATACAGACTTGGTCCTAGTGTCTTACTACCTGACTTGGAGATGGGCTGACTGAATCTCTGAAGCCCTTTCAGGCAAACTGAAGATTTAGACAGAACAGTGTATAACACTAAGCTAAGGATACAATGGGATGTGGCTATCCTTATATACTACTGAGTGTCTACTATTTATAAGTACCCTGGGTAAGTACTTAGTCAGAGCAAGTCATAAGAAGGTGGACCCAGGTAATAGAAGGCTTCCTATGGGAAATAGAAGTTGTGAGTGGGAGAAGGAAGTGTAGCTTGTGAGAGTGTTTGTATTAAAGAGGTAGAAAAAGAAGTATTCTATTGTCCATCAGGAAGGTGGCTGAGATCTATTTACAGTCCTTCTTAGGGTTCTGATAACATTACCCCGTTTTTATGATCATACTCTGTTATGATCTTGTGGTTTGTCGTTGCTTGGGTAGGCAGCTAAGAAGTTGACATCTTCAATGTAAATTGCTGCTGGTATGACAGGGGAGAATGGCAGAGTGGGGGTTCGGTGGAGATTGTATTCTTGTGTGGTTTGAGGAGAGGGTGGTTTGTTTGGGAAGAATACATTCCAGAATCTTTGTCTCTGTTCTGGATCAGAGATAGGAAGGTCCAGCTGGTTCGCCAGTAAGATTGGCGTCGCAGGTATTGTCGATGAAGTCATCGTAGTAGGTTCCCATATTTGGTGTGTGTGGTTCGGGGAACTGGTAGTTGGGGATGGGTGTATGTGGTTTGGAAGGTTTCGGGTTTCGGGCAAAGTAAGCCGTAATATTCTTGGTTGGTTTGGTACCTTGTTTGGGGCAGACCTGTCAAGGGTGTTTGGGTTCCCATTTCTTGCAATAGGGGCATTGATATTTGACGCAGTTGTAGGAGTAGTGGCCAGGAGCATATAGTTTGCATCCCATGCATTGGAAGTTGGGGCAGTCTGATGCCCAGTGTCCAGCTTGTTTGCATTCAGGACAGATGTACTTGGGGTTGGCTGGTTTGGTGGGGTTGGGGTCAGTTTGTGAGTGAACAGTTCAGATGGGGTAAGGTTTGGGTCGACTCAGAGGTCCGGGTTTAGTGTTGTTAGCCAGGGGCTTGGCCACATGTCATTTAGATTGCTCCTTGTCAAGGGCCTTGAAGGCAGCCATGGTGGAGTTATTGGTGAAGGGGTTTCGGCTCTTGGGGCCGGGGGTAGGGTTGGGAGTGGGTTTGGAGGGCTCAGCGGTGGGCTGGGGTTGGATGATGGAGTCATCGATGGTGATGGGGTCCTGAAGACGGGAGCCTGGGGAACCGTAGGATAGGTGTGCATGCAGTGCAGACATGAGAGTTGGTCGATCTCGGCATGAGATCTTGAGTGATTCTGTCCAATTTCGTTGTTGTTGGAACACTCTATTGAGAGCCTGAGTTTGTTGAACCATGTTGGTGTAGTGGTTCCAGAAAGCGCTGTCGGAGCTTTGAATTGTAGGGTCGAGTACTCTATCTCCAAAGGGGATATTGGTTGCAATCTTTCTGAGATCGCTATTGCTAATTCGATTCAGTCCCAGTGATCCAGCGCTAGTTGCTGTTGGTCCGGGATGTATAGTGATTGTTGCCTTGGGAAAGGCAGTGAGGGGTGCAGGGGTTCCTGCAGGGGTGTCGTTGGGGTTGGGGGTTTTGTCCCTATCAGAGATGTTGTCAAAGGTGTTGGAGGGAGTGTAGGGAGACAGGGGTGGAATGGAAGCTCTCAAAAGCAAGTTCATCTTTGATGGTGTGAATCCATCAATTATAACAATTGAGTCTGTGGTGATAGAGGAGTGGGAGGAGATGGAGGCAAGGGCAGATTGAGGGCAGATGATAGAAGACATGTTTGAGAGTGGTTGGTTTATGTATAACTTGTAGAGGCTGTTTGGCTTCTGTGTTTGGTAGGTTCTCGAAAGTTCCTGGGGTTTCTTTCACGTTTTGTGAGTTCTTTTATACTCTTGAAGGATCTCATTAGTGTTCTTCAAGAGTTCCTTTTCTGGTAACCATTGGTTTTCTGTATGTGGATATCCCTTCCATTTGACATAGAAGTGGAGTTGGTTGTGGTGTTGGCAGTGATTAATTATCGCTTCTATTTTGTATTCTTCTTCATTGTTGATGATTATTGGTGGAGGCAGAGTTTGGGTAATTCTGTATGCTTCTGTTTCTTCGTATGGAGTTAAGAGGTTTCAATGGAAGACTGGGTGTATCTTCCAGTGGGTTGGGAGTATTAATTCGTAATTGATCAGTGATAGGATTTTCTTGATTTGGAAAGGTCCTAGGCGTTTCGGGGATATTTTGTTCGATAAGAACAGGAGTTTGAGGTTTTTGGCTTCTAGCCAGACATGTTGTTCTGTTGTGAACAGTTTGATTGATTTGTTGTTTTGTTGTTGCACAATGTCAGCAGATATTTGATGTGCTGCTTGTGTTTCTCTTCTGGTGTGGTCCAGGGTTTGAATTTGTTCACCAACTGATGGAAAATCTGATGTTTCCATGATAGTGGGAATAGAAGGTGGATTATATCCCATGATGAGTTCGAATGGGGATTTTTGCCTTGAGGCATGAGTTCTTGAATTGTGTGAGAACTCAGCAAGAGGTAGAGAGTCGACCCAATGAAGGGGATTTCAGGTGCAGGAGATGGAAAGGTAGGTTTCTATTTCTTGATTGTATTGTTTGGTTGATCCACCTGTTTGAGGGTGGTAGACTGTAGAGAAAGCCTGTTTGATGTTGAGGCGTTTGGCTAGTTCTCGAAGGGATTTGGCGGCGAATTGAGGGTCGCGGTCAGATATGATTTTGTCAGGGAGACCAAATTGTGTGAAGACTTTTTCAATGAGTAGTCTTGCAATGTCATTGGCGGTTGATTTGTCAGAAGTTGGGATGAAAATTACCCCCTTCGTAAGGCCGTGGTCCACCACAGACAATATGGCATTATAGCCAGCAGAAATGGGGAGACCTGTGATGAGATCCCATGAGATTTAGGAAAAGAGTCTAAGTGACTCCGAGGCCGATATCGGCTGAGGAGGGACTTTATCCGGTCGTCGGATGATTTTGTATTGCTGACATTCAGGGCAGCCTTTGACATAATTTTTGACAAATGTTGACATGCCAGGCCAGTAGACGTCCTTCTTGGCCAATCGGTATGTTTCTTGTTCACCAGGGTGACCTTTGGTGGGGTGGTCGTGATACTTCGCAATTACTTCTCTTTGAAGTTCAAGATCTTTGGGAATAATTACCCAGTTCTGGAAGGTGATGAGATTACCACCATTGGTAGAGACAAGTCCGAAGTTGGAATCGGCGGATTTGGGGAGGTGATCCTTTATCTGTTGGATGGCCTCGGTGGTTTTGGGATCGTATTTTGGGGAGTTGACAACCCTATTGCATAACGCCACATCAATGGTGGAAATGAAGAGGTTTTTGGGAAGAACTGTGACATCCATGTTATCCTGATCATCTTCAAGATTGTAATCAGGTCGGCGAGATAGAGCGTCCGGCGTGGGTATTTTTGCTCCAGGCACATGTTTGAGTTTAAAATTGTAGTTGGCCATAAGCTGAACCCAGCGAGCTTGACAGCGGCTGATTTTCTGGGGTTTCCTCCAGTAAGTCAGATTTTGATGATCAGTTTTAATGATCATGGGGTGTGGAGATCCCAGGAGATAATGTCTCCATTCTTCTAGGGTGTGGACGATGGTGAGAAGTTCACAATCGTAGATGTCATAATTTCTTTTGGCTGGTGCGAAAGTTTTGGAGAAGAATGATACCAGTCTACGGTTACCATTGATGTCATATTGATAGAGCACAGCTCCACTTGCCACTTTCAAGGCATCGGTTTCAATCTCGAAGGGTTTGTCTTGATCTGGTATAAGGAGTACTGGCTCCTTAAGGAATTCATTCTTGAGTGTTTCAAAAGATTGTTGTTGTTCGGTCTTCCATTCAAATTTGTTCTTCTTTGACAGAAGAGTGTTGAGAGGTTTCGTAGGATCTGAGTATTTTTGGATAAACTTCCGGTAGAAGTTACAAAACCCGATGAATTTCCGTACTTGACAGACGGTTTTGGGGATAGGCCAGTCCTTGATGCCTTTGAGTTTCCCGGGGTCCATTTTGATATTGTCAGGCGTGATAATCATGCCCAGGTATTCGAGTCATTGTTTGTTGAATTCGCATTTTTCTCCTTTAAGGAAAAGATTGTTTTCTTCTAGTATTTTTAATACTTGTTCGGTGATTTGGTCAGTTTCTTCTTGAGTTTTACCAAAAATGAGTATATCATCCATGTAGATGATGATTCCTCCTTTGTCGAGTTGTTCAGCGAATATCATGTCCATCATATGTTGGAATGTAGCAGGGGAGTTGCACAATCCAAAGAACATTACTGTGGGTTCGAATAAACCCTGCAGCATTTTGAATGCTGCTTTCCATTGGTTGCCTTCTTTGATTCGGATATTGTTATATCCGAGTCAGACGTTGAGCTTTGTGAAATATTTAGCTCCTTTGAGTTTATCCATGATGGCAGATATCATGGGTATTGGGTATGCATCATTTACTGTGTGTTTGTTGATATAATGGTAATCTTGGCAAGATCGGAGATCTCCTCCTTTCTTTGCAACAAAGAAGAATGGCGAAGCCATTGGTGATTTTGTGTTACCCGGGTTAGGGGTCCACTCCTGAGTCGCAAGGTTGGGATCACAAGGATGTCTATACAGACTTGGTCCTTGAGTCTTACTACTTGACTTGGAGATGGGCTGGATAAATCTCTGATACCCTTTTAGGCGAACAAGAGGTTTAAGCAGAACAGTGTATAACACTAAGCTAAGGATACAGGTGACTGTAGCTAGGTTTATATACATATTGGTTATCTGCTATTTATAAGTACCCTGGGTAAGTACTTGTCAGAGTGAGTCATTGGAAGGTGGACCCAGGTAAAGAGAAGGCTTCCTGTGAGAAATAGAAGTTGAGTATGGGAGAAGGGAAGCGCAAGTGTGGGAGTATCAGTATTAATGAAGAAAAAGAAGTATTCTACTGTCCATTAGGAAGGTGGCTAAAACCTAATTATAGTCCTTCTGAGGGTTCTGATAACATTTTGAGGGTTGGATGTACCCTTTTCATAGATTCTCATCTATGAATTCTTTTAGCGCTTTGTTTTCAGCAGGCACTAAATGATATGGTTTCATCGACTTTGGTTCGAAAGTTGGTTTAGTTTCAATTGTGTGATCAAAAGATCTTGATGGTGGAAAGCATTCGGATGCTTTCTTGTCAAATAGTTTTGCCCATCAAGCAAAACATTGAGGCATTTTATTTTCTTCCTGTTTTTCAGGAAGTTTTCCACAGAGTTTTGTGGTTAATTTTGCAGCAGTATTATGGAGTTGAGTGGCAAAGGTTGCTTTTGCATTTATTTCCAATGGTGTAAACAGCATTGGATTCATTTCATTCTCCATGGAGAATTCATCAAGGTTGATGTTGTCAATGTTGTAATATTTGGTTGGTGCTTCATTGGTGTTTGTGGTATGTCCGGCCATATAATCCATTGATATGGAATTGGCTTCGATTGGTCGGCAGAGAGTTTTAAGAAGTTGTGGAAATGCCAAGTGTTCAATTTGTGGTTTCCAAGAAAATGTCTTGGTTTTCCAATTGATATTGGGATTGTGTTGTTCCAACCATGGGAATCCCATTATAAAGTCTTTTGCTCCAGTATTGGTAACAAAAGCTTCTAGTTTGCAGTCATGACTATCAATGATAGTGTCTATTGTGACATAATCTCAGATCATGCCATGTTGGTTGTTTGACCCATCCACATTGGTCAAGGCAATGGGATTATCCAGGGTTCGGTGTTGATATCCAAGTCGTTCTATGATTTTGTTGGATATGAAGTTTCCTTGAGCTCCTGAATCAATCAGGGTGGTGATGGCCACAGGTTTTGACAATTGTTTGCTCCAGATCTCAATAGGTAGGAAAAGAGATCTTTTATTCAAGGATGTAGTTAATTGTACAGAATCAATCATAAGAGGAAGAGAATTTTGTCCATTTTGGGAGTGTGCAGGGGCACATTGTTTGACATCACTCCATTTTAAAAATCCTGGAAGGGACGCATTTGGGGGTCCTTGGCCAATGCTGAATGTAGTTCTTCTTGGAGTTCCGGCTCCAAGGTGTCCATGAGTTGCTGAATTTGTGCGGCAACGTCAGCAACTGCAAGTGAATACTTGTGAGGGGTGGAGGTAGAGGGTTTAGGCCTATTCGGGTTTTGAATTGGTCAAACTGGTTGGGTTTGGGCGCCAGGGAATCGGCAGGTTGGAGCGGGTATAGGGCATTCTGCAATGAAGTATTTCTCAGATCCGCATCTGAAACATTGGCAGTTCTGGTATTGTTTCATCTGTTGTCTGGTAAGGACAGCATCGATTTTGAGAGATCCATCACAGTTGTCTTCACAAGGGATGTTGACCTCGTTGATTTCGTGAGGAATCATTGGGTAAGGGTCCTTGTATTCTTCTATTTGGAGGTTATCTATTTCCATGGCATATGAGTCTTTAGGTGTGAACCTAGGGGCTGATTTTGAGTAATAGTTCACATAGGGAACCATGTTATTTTGTTTCTGCTTTGTTTGGAAGCAATTGTTATTGTTGAAGGAACTGGGAATCCTGTAAAGAGTGTTAACTTGGTGGAAGTTATTGTCAAGTCGGTTGGCCATAGTGTACCATCTTTCAATGGTTTGCAGTGGGTTTTCAGATGTGTCAATTTTGATTGCAATTCGACAGTTGATGGCTTTTCGGTATAGATTGATGAGGGTTCAATCTTCGTGTATGTCTGCAAGTCGGACAAGTTCTTTGAATGTGGAGTTAAACTCCGTCATTGGTTTGCCTCCTTGTTTGATGGTTTGGAGACAGGTGTGGGCATAGGCAGATTCATCTGCTGGTTGGAAGTCTTGTCTGAGGCAAGCCTTCATGGCTCTCCATGATTCCGTATAGAATCCTGGTTGAGGGGGTTGTTGAGCCTGTCCAGTGGCCATTTGTTCAGCGATATATTGAGCGGCCTATGCTTGGGCTTCTCCTTTTTGCATAGTTGTGAGTGCAAAAATACATTTGTTGTAGTTTCAGGGGTATACAGCGTCGTTGCCAATTAGGTAGACGTCAACTGCATATAGCCAGTCGTCGAAGTTCTTCCGGTCTCCGTCATAGATGGGAGGTTTGATAAAACCAATCTTTTGGGGTTGTGGTGCATGTACTGCTGGAGCTGCTGGTTGGGCAGCAGGTGGGGTGGTGGCTTGCGAACCCATAATTTGTTGTGGGTTGATGGTAGGGGCGTGCATGGGAGAAGTTTGGATTGGTGACACTGGAGGTAGCGTTACCGGTTGAGGGGTTTGAGGAGTGAGGGAACGAGGGGAGGGTTGAATAGAGAAAGGTGGTCTTCTCGGGTCTTGAGGTCGAGATGGTCCTGGTCTGCTAATTCGAGTCGGACGAGGTGGAATGTCGGTCCTTTCGTAAGGGTTTCGAAAAGGGGAGTTTGTTGATCTAGTAAGAAGAGTAGGGGGACGAGTCCAACTAGGATGGTATGGATGTGTTTCTTCTTCTGATTGGGCGTCGAGGGCTTTGTCAACGTCTTGTTGGTATTGTTCTTCGGCATTTGGATGAGGAGAAGGCAGATTTTCAGATACGTATTCTTCCTCAGACAGGTGATTGGAGGGTGGTTGTTCATCTGAGATATATTCTTCTTCTTCCGATGAAGAAGGGGGACATAGTCGGGGTGGAATTGTGATAATTGATGAGGCATACGATTAATTTGTAAATCGTGTAGCCAAGGGTAATGATAAGGATGTAGGTGAGGAGTTTTCTAAACTCCAGATTGTTGTATTAAGTTGTTGTCACAAAATATAAATGTATTTCAAGATGGAGGAAAGGTTGATGGGGGGAGTGGTTGATGATGTACCACATGATGATTTTTCCTATTGCGTAGCCAGCGGCGCAAATGATGATATTGAGGAGGAGTCCTTTTAACTCCAGAGTGGCGGTGGGGAAGGGAACACATTGCAATTGGCAACACACATAGCAAATGGCTACAACATGCGCTAGAAAGCACAACACGTAGCAAGCGGCTACAACATGCGCCTAAAGAGGCACAAGGGGAACAGAGATAGCTTAGTGTTTTGTTACCTGGGTTAGGGGTCCACTCCTGAGTCGCAAGGTTGGGATCACAAGGATGTCTATACAGACTTGGTGTCTTACTACCTGACTTGGAGATGGGCTGACTGAATCTCTGAAGCCCTTTCAGGCAAAATGAAGATTTAGACAGAACAGTGTATAACACTAAGCTAAGGATACAATGGGATGTGGCTATCCTTATATACTACTGAGTGTCTACTATTTATAAGTACCCTGGGTAAGTACTTAGTCAGAGCAAGTCATAAGAAGGTGGACCCAGGTAATAGAAGGCTTCCTATGGGAAATAGAAGTTGTGAGTGGGAGAAGGAAGTGTAGCTTGTGAGAGTGTTTGTATTAAAGAGGTAGAAAAAGAAGTATTCTATTGTCCATCAGGAAGGTGGCTGAGACCTATTTACAGTCCTTCTTAGGGTTCTGATAACAGATAGAGCAAGAGGTAAGTGGCTAAGAGCCTGCACTACCTTGGCAGGGGTGACCCGGTCTGCAGTACCAGGTTGGTGGAGGGGGATATCAATCAGTTTCAGAAAAGAGCATGATGTGGGGAGGGAGACAGGGACCAGAGGAGCCTTGAGGTCCAAGCCAAGGGCAGAGCCAACAACTGTCAACTCAGAGGCAGACACAACAGCAGAGGTGGTAAGGGACAATCTCCCAGAGGAAGAGTGTGCAGATTCTACATGGAGTGCAGAGCTGGCAGCCAAAAGTGCTAAGTTAACAACACAGATGACATGGGGAAGAGATGCCCTAGACAAGGCATCTGAGCCAGGGACTAAGATCTGGTGCCATGAGGGGCCAGCAATTGTGCATGAGTGCTTGGCCTTAGAGGCTAGAGTGCTGAGGACAGCCTTCTGGACAGCTATGATGCAATCTGTGGGCAGGGAAGGGAACACCTTGGCCATGTGGACCAGGGTAGGCACTGCTTTGAAGGTGCCAGCATATGAGAGAGGAGGAGGGGGGTAGCCAGGGGGGGTGGAATGAGGGCACCTGGGGGAGCATGCAGGTTGGGGGGGTGGGGGGGTAGCAATAGCACCAGTAGCACCAGGGGTAGTGCCAGACTGTGCAGGAATAGTCCCTAGCACAGCCAGAATGCAAGCCGGTGCAGCTAGGGATGGTTCAGAGGGGCCATGTGAGGGTGACCTGGAGTGAGAGGGAGGTGAAACATGATCGCTCACGCTCAGACTATGCAGGGAAATCCTCAGTATATTAAATAATCACGAAAGCGTGAGAAAGCGCAAAGCTACTACACACCTATGCAGGGAAATCCTCAGAGAAACGAATGAGGAAGTCCCTGCACTGCTACAAGAGCTACAGGAGCGGTGGCTGAACTACTGTACAGACTAAATGTTCAATGTCCAAAACAGGAACTAGGGAGCAGGTGCACGCATGCGTGACTGGAGGGTGGGAAGGTGTGTCATGTGATTGTGCTTGGGGACGTGCAGAGCGCGGGAAGTGGGCGCTTGCGCGCGCCAGTTCTGGGAGGCATCAGCTGGTGACATTGGGTGATGGTGAGGGCTGGGACAACTCGGGGGGACCCAGGGGGTGACAGGAGCGGAGGGAGGAGTGTAGGGAGGAGTGTAGGGAGGACTTGAAGGTCCCCTTACAGGCCAGTAGAGCCACTTACCTCAGCAGATCCATGGGACGGGCATGAGGTGGTCTCATGTTGGGGGGGGAGGGAGCTAGAGCCCAATGCACCACATAACAACAAAAGTACTCATGGAAGGGGACTTGGGCACCTTGGGAGGTGACTGGGACATTGGACCACTCAGAGGCTAGTATGGCATCTAAGAGGCAGTATGCCCCCTCAACAAGGGCTTCAGCAGTATATTGGTCTGGAGGTGCAGAGGCCAGTAAGGGACTGAGATAGGGGAGAGCAGTCTTCACCAGCCAATTGCCATAGTCAAAGGCAGGATCCTGTTAGACAGTGGCAGTTTTGGGAGGGAGAGAGCAGAGAACTTCAGAAATATGTGAAAAATCTTCCTCAGGAGGGGGGGAGGGAGTGGACCCATAGGAAAAGGCTGGGAAGACCTCAAAGCATAGATGCTTTGTGGCAACATTTGCCAGAGCTGTGTTGACTGAGTCAGAGGGGACTGGGGCAGGAGAGGGAGAGAGGGATGAGAAACCAAAGGTCCCCAGGGTGAAAAAATGTGCCGTGGCAGGCAACCTGTCAGAGGCCAACCACATGTTGGACTTGGGTGGTATGTGCAGTGGGGATCAGCAGTAGTGTAGAGCAGACTAGAACCAATCAACATTCTCAAGACTACAACAATTGCATAGTTAGACTGTAGCAGTAGTGGTGGTAAGAGACTAAGAAGGGATGTGAGCAGAATATCTTTCACAATAACAATCCAAACCTTTCATGTGGTGCCCATATTTCTTTATCACCACATGAGTACTAGTCCATAGTACTTTAAGCCACCAAGTATGGGAGGGTTTGATAAGCAGAGGTGGGATTGTGTGCACAAAGGGTACAGTTGTGAGTTTCAACCAGTTGGTGTGGAATTTGCAAGGCTAAAAGGCAGCCTTAGTTTGTACAAAGGGACAATACCCAGCAAACTCACCATGATAGCAATAGCAGTGCCTGGCTTGTGTTCAGCTACATAAGCATTGTATCTGTCAACAGACTCCACCCACATTGTCCTCCTTGTTGAGAACTACTAGATACTTCTACAAAATTGCCACTCTTGAAACATTTCTGTAAGTTGTTCCATTTGATTTTGACAATCCCCTTGCCCAAATTGAGCTCCACTTTGGCTGAATCAAATTGTATAGCCTCAATAACACCCTGCTTGTTGGTCAGAAGGACCTTGACCTCTTTGCCTATTCCAAAGATCCATTCCTACAGTTGAGAAAATCATGAAGGACTGATTTCAGGGTGGCCAAAGTCATGCAAGAGTTTGAATATGGATGTGGAAGGGTGAGCACCAACATTCAAGATAGAACAAGTACTGTAAGTTTTTTGTACAAATCCATACTCAAATGTATTGCCCAGAAGATAATAGCTATTGTTGCCAAGCTTCTTGGGCTGGATATCCTAGGCCATTTTGACACATAATAGGCTGAAGAGAGTGGGTTCTGAATGCCATTGGATCTGCTTCCTTTTCCCATGCATGGTGCCAATGGGTTAAGAGGTTTTAGCTGAGGTACTAGAAGGACAGCTATGCTCTCTTACCTGTCAATTTTGACTGCAAAACCAATATTGCCTTTGTACAAACCCACACAGATGCAAACCCAGCTTCCAGCAGCTACTCTGGACAGGGGTTTTTGCATATGAAGCAGGGCTACTTGATCTGTCTCCTTGAAAAGCTAGGCAATTGGACTGTTTGGGTAGGGTCCCAAATTCCAGTGAGCACCATAGAAGATGACACAAGTGGGAATTCATCATGGCCGCAATGTAAACCCATCCTGGAATAGTAGTCCTTGTGAAGGTGGACTTGAGCTGATGTTGGAGTCTCCTGATACTGAGGAGGGAAAAAGGCCACAAGTACCTGTTGAAAATATAGCAATATTAAGACTATCCAGCAAAGAAAGTGCACAGGACTAACTATCACACCCTTTTTCCAGCCCAGTACCACCTCCCTCAGTCCCAGGAGCTGTTGCTTGATGTTTGTCAGCAGGCTGATTCAAAGCCATGAATTGGATACACCTACCTGCTTCACTTGGATCATCTTCATTGGGGATTGAATCACCATTATTGCCATAGTTGTTATCTGAATATATCAAAGAGCTACATATTGTTCAGATAATGTAACCATACCATAATCATCTGAGCCTGAGTTCTCTCTCTCCTCCCCAGCTTGTGCTGCAACCAGTAGTGCTAGGGATGTGGATCCTATATGCCAGATGGGTGGCACTAGATATAATCCTTCCTCACCATCTTAGTGGCTATTAGCTTGCTTCTTTGAACCCAAAATAGGTAGATGCATATGCATACTGGCTATGCCATTGGCCTCATCATCTTGTTGGCTATTATTAGCTTGCTTCTTTAGACCTAAAACAGGTGGATACACATGCATACTAGCTATACTATTGGCATCTTGGATTAACATCAATTAGCATCTAGTGTGCCTGGGCCTTGAGAAAGTGCCAACTAACCTTGCAAGTTGTTATCACCATTGCTAGCATCTTGGGTAATAATTAATATATTTCCATCAGTCCCACTAGTTGGGCCTTAGAGTTTACTATACATTGCATACCCTGCATGATAACATTGGAGCTAGTGCAAGAGTCACCACAGCTGGGTGCTCCTGGGTTACTGCTCTGTGACACACCTTGCTTCTAATGCAGGTAAAGTCATGAGAAGGATTGGTTGGGCAACTTCAACCAGCACTTACTGACTGTTCCCAGGCTGCCATATGGGTGTACTCAATCTTGTGTACAGCACCCTCTTTGATTATCCATTCATCAGAATTAGGATCAATGGGCATGCATTGGTCCACAGGTATGCCATCACTAGCCTCTTGCATCAGCCAGAGGCATTGGATGTTTTCCATACAGACCTATGTACATGCAGTACAAATAATAGCATAGCAGGTTGAAAGGAGAGGTGACTTACATGGTTCAATTTGTCAAGGAGATCATGGATTGCTGGAGCAAGTAAATTGGTATCAGGGGTTGCAGCAAAGGCCAAGATGCCCTGTAGTTTGGTAATATGTTGGACATATTCCCTTCTTTGAGCCATTTCAATGGCACTCCTTGTATGCCTATTGATGAGTTTGTCCATGTCAATATTGGGCTTGGCAGGGGGTGTAGGGGGTTTTAGGCCATCAACATAATACCAGATACATTCTGGTGTACTGAGAAATCAGTGAATATAATGACATGCAGCTTATACCAGGGTGCCATGAGTTTTTGAAAAGCAACCCTCAGATAGCCAGTAGCATCAGAAGTCCTAAGTAACTCTTGATGGTACTGACCAACAAGATACTGTTCAACAAGAGTAGTGGTAGCATATTTGGACATATCCCAACAGCCATTCTTTTTGGTGTTATTATGGAAGTCATTGCATGAGCAAGGGATGAGTGATCAGTACTTAACACTGAGTGATTGCTTGTTTTCCCACATCCACTTGATGGTATCATTGACATCTTGGAAGACCTTGCCATATTTGGCCTTGAGAGCTCCTGTCTGCCTTTCAACAAAGGTCATTGGTCACAGAGGGACATCTATTTCCACAATGTCAGTTTTCATTTGTAGACATTGAGGGTAGAAGCAAATGGGGAATATTGCAAGCTGAGCAAGAGTGTTAGCAAGGAAGAGTAATCATACTAGCCCTCTGCTTACCATTTGTGCTGCATGTGGGAGCCCATCCATCCCAAAATATCTGTTCTTATTGGCAGTAAGTGAGTGTATGACCCATGTGTAAACATCCCATATTGCAGACCACTTGTTCTCCCTTGACTCTCTCCTCCGGGGCATTGATTTCCTATCCTATGTCGACAACAGCCTCATCGTATCCTGAGGTAAACAGTGGATGGATGTGACTCCCCCACTGATTAAAGCATATGAAATCGTCTTCCAGCTTCTGTCAAACTTTGGCCTGGTCTTGGAGCACTCCAAGACCAAATCATTTTTCTTCTCAAGGAGACACAATGAGGAATTTCTCCCCTTGGACCTGGGCTATGCTCCCTTCACTGGTACCACACCCCTACTCCCCTCTCCTGTCTGGTGGTACCTTGGATTCTGGTTTGATCCCTGCCTATCCTTCAAGGACCATATTGCCTTTTATGCCAACAAGTCCTTTTCTCTGCTGGGTGCAATGAGGCTGCTTGGTAACTCCTCCAGAGGGCTCACCCCCTCACATAAATGCCTCCTCTACTGTTCCTATGTGATCCTCTTGATGACATATGGGTCCTCCCTCTGGTTCCATGATGCAGCCCACATCAAGGGACTCCTCAAACAGCTCAAGGCCTTGCAACAGTGTGCCACCTTGTGGATTACGGGAGCCTTCCGCATCTCCCTATCCCACGGAGTCAAAGCCATTGCAGGCCTCCTACCCATACATACATCTCCATCTCCGTAAACTTCATACACAAAGTGCAATGCAGATTGCCTCACTCCCCCACACTCACAGGCTCAACTCACTGCTTACCAACCTGTCAACTACTGAGCACTATCCTCTCTCCCTCTCCTTCCTCACTGTGCACCAGAAAAGAACCTCTGGCTCTGCACTGGCATTCATGGATGCTGCCCTCCCCTCCATTAAGGGCAACCCCATCCTATGCTCCTACCCCCTTGCTGAGCCTGGTCACTGTATTCTTGACCAGTTTGCAAACAGATTCTCCTTCCTCACCCCCCCCTCCCCCTGCTCCAGAAAGGACTTGTCCATCTGGCATAGTTCCTCTCTCAATCCTGCCCTTTCTAGAGCCCTCTTCTCTTCTGACACTCTTGTAATTGGATTTGATTCATCTTCCGCCCCCCCTTGTCTCACTGGTTTCTCTGCCCATGTTTCCTATGTAGCCTCTGTGAACAATGTACTTGTATGCTCTGATTCCACTGATGCCAGTTCTCTTACAGGTACCAACTCTGAATGCCTTGCTTTCTCCTTTGCCCTCTCTTCTCTACTCCCTCTATTTAGTAGTGATGTTTCTTCTCTCTTCTTTCTTACTGACTCTCCTTCAGCAGTGCAGGCTGCACACTCCCCCCCTCCCCCTCCTCAGGACAGCATATCTCCCTATCAGCCACTTCCCTTCTCATTCCTTGGCTTGAGGTCTCCCCATTTTACTCCATCACTGTCACATACTCATTATCACAATGGAAACTTTTGGTACACAGGCAAGCTCATGCCCTCGCTTCTGCAAAACCCCACCCACCCTTCTCGACCTCATCCCCTGTCTGGGTGTTATCTATCCAGAAGATGAGAACTAGGCACATCATCTGGGAGTGGCAACTAGACTCCACTCCCCCCTCTCTGGGATCACAATTTCTACCACTCTGCCCTTCATACTTCCACAATGGTCCTTACCTCTCCTCAACCACTTGCAAGCCTCCTTCCCTTGCTGCCTGCTTGATGTGGTGCATTCTCAATCACGTGCCCACTGGTGAATACTGCTCCTGGTTCTTTCCCAATGAACCCATCTCATGCCCTTGTGGCTTTCCTTTCCAATGTAGAGACTGTCACAGATGTGACCATTACTGATCCGGGTCACATCTGTCAGATTTGCCCTGTGACAGATGGATGGTGGATGGATGGTCCAGATTTTGGACCATCTGTAGCACAAAAACATGATATTATGTAGCCAATTATGAATAATATAATATATTATGAATTAACACAATTATTTGAAAGAATTACACCTAGAATTGAGCATGCAGTGACCATACTGATTCGCCACTATTTACCTTTTTTTTTTTTTTTTTTTTTTAAACTCAACAATTTATTACGCGGTGCATGATAGCAGTCTGCGGCAGTGTACCTACTACAAGATGCTCAAGTAATAGACTGCTTAAATACAAAACAAATTCACAGAAGGGCCCCCAGAGGGGGCCCAATAACGTCCGTTGTACTGAGCACGGCCGTCAAGTGACTGTGAAAAGAAAGTCAGGTGGGGGCTGAGCCAGGTGAGCGCCTAGACACCCAAACCCCACCAGGAAAATAACTAAAAGAGAAGTTGAAACATGGGGAGGCCCCAAGGGTGGGCAGGACGAAGTGCCAGGCAAGAGGCCCCAGGGAGAAGGAAACAGAACCCAATGCGCTGAGAAAAAGAACCCAAAACCTACATGTAAAAAGAAACAAGGAGGCCTACGAGGTCAAGGCTGACTGCCCCTTGACCTTACGGGCAGAAGAACTGACACTGGTCTTGCAACCAGCATCTGCTGTGCGACCATCAGCCACATACTGGGCTTTGATCCACTCTGGTTGGAACTGATGTCGCCAGAAGGGGCACTTCGGGCTGTTGGCAGCATGCAACTTGCCACAATTAATGCACTTGCCCATGTGGGGGCAGGGGGAGCCAGTGGGGGTGGCAGGGACAGGGGGTTTGGCCTTTGGATGGCCTCTGCAGCAACCGGCCAATGACCGGTGTTCAGCCTCAGAGTGAGGCTCAGAGCAGATAGGGCAGCGCACAGAGCACGCCCGGCAAGAGTGGAGGGTGTGGCCCCAGCGCCAGCATCGAGAGCAGCGGGGGGTGCTGGGATTAGCACAGGCAGTCTGTTATCAGAACCCTCACAAGGACTATACTTAGGTCTTAGCCACCTTCCTGATGGACAGTAGAATACTTCTTTTCTATCTTTAATACTGATACTCCCACACTTACGCTTCCTTTCTCCCATACTCAACTTCTATTTCTCACAGGAAGCCTTCTCTTTACCTGGGTCCACCTTCCAATGACTCGCTCTGACAAGTACTTACCCAGGGTACTTATAAATAGCAGATAACCAATATGTATATAAACCTAGCTACAGTCACCTGTATCCTTAGCTTAGTGTTATACACAGTTCTGCCTAAATCACTTGTTCGCCTGAAAGGGCTTCAGAGATTTATCCAGCCCGCCTCTAAGTCAAGTAGTAAGACACTTGGACCAAGTCTGTATAGACATCCTTGTGATCCCAAACTTGCAACTCAAGAGCGGACCCCTAACCCGGGTAACACAAACCAGCTCGTGAGAACTTAGAATATTCCAGAGACATGAAATAAGGTTATGCAGACAGGCAAAACCCTTAGAAACAGAGCATGGACAATGGAACAAGCTTCCTAACGTTGGAATGGCACCCCCAAGCATCAAAAATGTCCCAACAAACTATTGTGCACTAATTAGGAGTACTTTGTGGGTCCACAATGCTACAGAACTGCTCCTGGAAGAGAGTTCAGTAGGCACAGAACAATGGAAACCATCTCCAAGACACAATCAGCATTTTGATCCGAGAGCTCAGGCATATGTCATTGAATGCTTGCATTCCTGATGACCTAGTAGCAATGGCAGTCCGGCTGTTGACTTGAAAACATATTCCAAGCACTTTGGACACCTGCAGTCATGCAGGAGAACCTTCTAAAATATTCTATTCTTTTGTTTTTATGACAGACTGAATTTCCTGTATTGCATATTTCTCTGTTTTGTCTATTTTAGTTTGTATCTCTCTCAATATAAAAATACAGCTGCTGGCCTCTGAGAGGAGCAAGAAGGGCTTCACCCCAACTTCTCAGCAGAGTACTTTGCAGCCATGATCAAGAACGGTTCAGATTTATTTTGTGTGAATTGTTTAAGTGAAACTAGTCTTCAGGAGAGTTTAGAAAAAGTATTTGAAAGGAGAATCACCTTGAGCTTGCTTTTGTGTGATTTCCTAAGAGCCTAGAAAGCAGAGGGATTTGGACTTGAGATTTCTTTGAGTTCACTTCTAAATCAGAGACAGAACAGACTAAGCCAAGTGGGTCTTGAGCTTGAGTTTGTCCCCCAGAGTCCAGAGGAGTTGTAATCAAGTGGGCCTTGTATTACACTCAAGTTATAGATCAGATTGTGTACAGTTATCTAGGACTATCCTAATCAATAACTGTATCATTTTGGAGTTCTATAAAATCGGTTTCTTCAATTCTGTCTGTCAGATCTGCACCCCCTCAAACTTGCTTTGGCAAATGATTACTCTTTGACATATCCTACCCCGTACCTTTGCTCTAAGCCCCCACACAAGTTTAGTGATTGTGTTTGAATTTTGAGAGTTTGAGTGTTGGGTTTAGTATGAAAGCTTTCCATCCTTGTCCCCTCAGTGTTGTGCTTCCCCACCCTTGCCATAGAGTCCATTTTCCAGTGTTTCACCAGCTTGCACCCTGGCTGTGCTAGGGACTATCCCTGTACAGTCTGGTGCTGCCCCCAGTGCTACTGGTGCTGCCACTGTCCCCCTACCCCCCCAACCTGTGTGCTCCCCCAAGCGCCCTCATTCTGCCCCCTCCAGCACCTCCCCTCTCCCCCTCTCATATGCCAGCACCCTCAAAGCTGCACCTACTCTGGTCCATGTGGCCAAGGTGTTTCCCTCTCTGCCCACAGATTGTGTCATAGCCATCCAGAAAGCCATCCTTGGTGCTCCAGCCTCCAAGGCCAAGCACTCATGCACAATTGCTGGCCCCTCACGGCACCAGATCTTAGTCCCTGGCTCAGAGGCCTTGTCCAAGGCATTTCTTCCCCATATCACCTGTGTTGTTAACTCAGCATGTTCAGCTGCTGGCTCTGCACTCTGTGTGGAGTCTGCTCACCCCTTCTCTGGGAGATTGTCCCTCACCACCTCTGCCATTGCATCTGCCTCTGAGTTGATGGTTGTTGGCTCTGCTCTTGGCTCAGACCTTAAGGCTTCTCCAGTCCCTGTCTCCTTCCCCACATTGCACTCTTTTCTGAAGCTGATCGATGTCCCCCTTCACTAACCTGGTACTGTGGACCAGGTCACCCCTGCCGAGGTGGCACAGGCTCTTAGCTGCTCACCTCTTGCCCTATCTCTTCCTCTTGCCAGCCCCCCTTGGGTGGTCTGCAACTCCTCCAAATCAATCACTGCTACAGCATGGTTTGATATCCATGATTCCCAGTCTGGCTCCCACACAAAGGCAGGTGGTTGGGCACTCTATCCCTTTGGCTGGGTCTGTCTGCTTTATCTGCACTGCCCATGCCAACCCAGGCACCCCCAATGCTCCCGATGTTGGTGTTGGGGCCACTCCATCCACTCCTGCCAGGTGTGCTCCATGCACTGCCCCATCTGTTCTGAGCCTCACACCAAGGCTGAACACCACTCTGTTGCCAGCTGTTGCAAGGGTCACCCCAAAGCAAAGCCCCCTGTCCCCACTACCCCTGAAGGCCAACCCTGCCCCCACATGGGCAAATGCATTAACTGCAGCAAATTGCATGCTGCCAACAGCCAGAAGTGTCCCTTCTGGCACTACCAATTCCAAGCCAATTGGATCAAGGCATGCTATACTGCCAACAGTTGCACCACTGAAATGCTGGAAAATGGACTTGATGGCAAGGGTGGGGAAGCAAACACTGAGGGGACAAGGATGGGAAGCTTTCACACTAAACCCAACACTCAACTTTCAAATATTCAATCACAACTCACTAAACTTGGATGAGAGCTTAGGGCAAAGGTATAGGGTAGGATATATCAAAGAGTCATTGTTTTGCCAAGGCAAGTTCGAGGGGGTGTAGCAAATCTGATAGATAGAATTGAAGTAACCAATTTTAGAAAGTTCCAAATGACACAGTTTACTGGCTAGAATAGCCCTGGACAACTGCACAAAACCTGATCTCTAAACTGAGTGTAATACAAGACCCACTTGATTACAACTCCTCTGGACTCTGGGGGACAAACTCAAGCTCAAGACCCACTTGGCTTAGTCTGTTCTGTCTCTGATTTAGAATTGAACTCAAAGAAATCTCCAGTCCAAATCCCTCTGTTGTCTAGGCTCTAGGAAATCACACAAAAGCAAGCCCAGGGTGATTCTCCTCTCAAATACTCTTTCTAAACTCTCCTGAAGACTAGTTTCACTTGAACAATTCACAAAAAATAGATCTAAACTGTTCTTGATTATGGCTGCAAAGTACTCTGTTGAGAAGTTGGGGTGAAGCCTTTCTTGCTCCCCTCAGAGGCTTGCAGCCGTATTTTTATATTGAGAGAGATACAAAACTAAAATAGACAAAACAGAGAGATATGAAATACAGAAAACATGGTCTGATGCAAAACAAACAAAAAGAATATTTTAGAATGTTCTCCTGCGTTGCTGCAGGTATCTGAGGTACTCGGAAGGTGTTTTCAAGTCAACAGCAGTCTGGCCATTGCTACTAGGTCATCAGAAATGCAAATGTTCAATGATGTATGCCTGAGCTCTCAGATCAAAGTGCCTATCTTGTTTCAGAGATGGTTTCCATTGTTCCATACCCACTGAATTCTTCCTTGGGGAAGCAGTTCTGTAGCATTGTGGACCCACAAAGTACACCTACAGTGGCTCAAAAAACTGTCCCAATGTTTTGACATTTTCAACAAATTTGTACATAGAGCATGAACCAGAGTACATACTGTGCTAAAAATATTCATGAAGATGGAGCCTAATCCACTCTATTATTTAGTGTTTACATCACGTGATTTAATAAAGATCTGGATTTATAATCAATTATCCAATATTATTACTCATTGGGACAGTTTTTTGGCCCTCTATCACCTTTGCTATATCAGGCCAAATTTATATCTGAAAAATACCAAATAAATTACGGAACTGATTTACAATGTTGTATGACTAATTTCATGCATTGACCTAAGGTGTGATCACTTTTCTCCTTGCTGCTATATCATAAAAGCTGTTTTTTCTACCTAATATGTTCAAGCTATTTTTCCTCCTCTAAGCTTAAGGCCACATGCACTAAACAGTGTTCAATACTAATTCAGAGGAATATGCTACTAGCTAAGCTAAGATATAGGTAGAGGAGAGCAAGAAACATGTCAAAAAGATGTAATCTTCCCAATATTTTTGTAAATACACAAAATAATATTTCCTTAAGTTACCATTGGAAAGCCATATAATGCTGTTTATGATACCAAATGATATAAGTGCACTCTATCTTACTTTCTTACACTACCAGTTGCTAGAGATAGGTCCCAGGCAAACTATACTTGCTCTATTGGTTTGAATGAATATATTTTATTTGAACCATAGTTATATTTGATGTGAATTTAACAAACTTTTAGGCTTAAATAAACATAGACAAACTGTAACATATACTTTGAAGGGATACCAAGTGTTTATAATGGATAGGTATAGTTTGACTACTGTAGATGGCCTGCTGATATATTTAGGAGAGAGTAGTCAAAGTATAATAGTATAATAGAAGCCAACTACTGGTATTGTAGTGTGTATTTCTGAATATTTGAGGTATGGTAATGGAAAAATAGGTAATACTCATCAGTCTGGCTATCTGAGTTACATTGTTTAGCTTTTCAGTAAGGATCAAGTGAATTATTAAATTTTATCTGTAGAGGGAAGCTTTATATATTATTCACTTTTATTGATTTTTTTGGTTTTCTATCATCTCCTTCTGAATATTTTTGACAAATTACTCTTTTCCATTGGTATTGAACACTATTTGGTATGTGTGGCTTTAAATTTGGAAAAGAAAAATAACTCACACATATTAGGTAGAAAAAACAGCTTTTATAATATAGCAGCAAGGAGAAAAGTGATCACACCTTAGGTCAATGCATGAAATTAGTCATACAACATTGTAAATTAGTTCCATAATTTATTTGGTATTTTTCAGATATAAATTTGGCCTGATATAGCAAAGGTGATAGAGGGCCAAAAAACTGTCCCAATGAGTAATAATATTGGATAATTGATTATAAATCCAGATCTTTATCAAATCACATGATGTAAACTTTGAATAATAGAGTGTATTGGGCTCCATCTTCATGAATATTTTCAGCACAGTATGTACTCTGGTTCATGCTCTATGTACAAATTTGTTGAAAATGTCAAAACATTGGGACAGTTTTTTGAGCCACTGTAAATAGTGCACAATAATCCATTTGGAATATTCTAATGCTCAGGGTGTTATGGTGATGTCTGCCTTTGTATCACTAGGATGTGGCAGACGTTGAACGTATCAGTCTTATTCCAAGAGCTAATTGTTCAAGGGGCTTATACCAACAAGTCCTCAAGCAGCTCAGGTCTAAGATGCTTAAATACTTGTTTGAAAGTGAGAGCTTAACAGGAGAACAAGTTGTCTGTATAAGTCTCCACTTAACCAAGCAGAAACTTGGGGAGTTTCTGTTGGTGAGGAGTCGGCCTTATATACATGTTGAAGTACCTAAATATAAGGCTATGACATTCAAATATAACAATCAAAGAAGTATAGAAGCTGTGCTATTTTGAGAATAGGAATCTATGTATACATAGATGCTATTTATAGAATGTTTTCCTGTTGTAAGATTACATAATCAAGTCTGGAGTTTTACTTGATTAACAAGCAATGTGTAAGCAATGACAAATCAAAGATATTTGAAGTAAAGGTGAACAAAGGTGAAATCATAACAGTTCTATTCTGCTATCAGGAAACTTGTTCCATTGTTCATGCTCTGTTTCTAAGGGTTCTGCCTGCCTGCATAACCTTGTTTCATATATCTGGAATATTCTAAAGTTCTCACAAGCTGGTTTGGCTCATTCCTGGTCTCTGAGTTCAATTTATCTCATGCAGTGCCCTCCCTGATTGTGACCTAGGTTGGTTTGGCAAGCTATGTACAGCCTGGAATCCCCTAGCAGTTGCCCGAAATGCCTGCCCTTTACTGAGTTCTGTCATAAAGACTATCCCTCATGTGAGTTTAGACACTATTAAGCATATGCTAGGGCACAAACACCCTATACACAGTTGAACTAGCAACCTTGGGATTGGTCCCAATCCTCTCTGAGGTTCATAGACATATTGCCATTGATTTTATAGTAATAAAATCAGTAAAATTGGTGTATTTTAGGTATAAACCCAAAATCAGCTTATCACTGCAGATGCTGGTTGCAAAACCAGTGTCGGTTCCTCAGCCCACAAGGATAAGACCTCAGGATGTTGCACCTTGACTTCAGTCTCTTCTTAGTGGGTTTTCACATTTCTTTCATACATATATACTGGCTACACGCGCTATTGTGAACAATAGCAGACTATTACATATGGTAATGTTTGAGCAAATGATATCATAGTTTCAGTGTAGCTGCAGAGGCACACAACAGGTACATAGCTAGGTATTAAGTAGACAGAGGTGAACAAGTGAAGTATATACTTTATCGAGCACATGAGGTGTAACAATAGAGAGCAGGGACCTGATAGCTTGAGAGTGCGGAGGCTCAGTGCAAGCTTGCATCGCAACAAAGAGTGCATCAGAGGCAGGTGTTGGTGATTTTGGAAGAGGCAAGTTGGGAGGAGAGTGTGTAGAGTTGGTAGTGGAGGGTGTTGAGGGTTGTGGTGCATTGTGGTTTGAGTTGGTCAAGGGGGGTGTGGAGCACATCAGTTGAGTTTTGCAAGAATTTGCTGTTGGGGAAAGGAGGTAGGGGGAGGAAAATAAGGTAAGCTGGAGTGAGAGTTGCATTTAGTGAGATGTTTTTACATGTATTGAGAGACCATTTTTGCTGCTGTGGTATTACCCTGTTTGAGTTTTTGTAATTGGAACTGTAGTCATGCCAGTTTGGCATTTGAATCCTCTCTTGCTTGTGTTTCAGCTGTCAATTTGGCTTGAACAACAGCAAGCTCATGTTGAACTTGAGCCAAATGTACCTCAAGCTCATCCTGTTCTTGAGCAAAGGAAATCTCAACCACAGGAGGCTGCTGCTGCTGCAGTGGGGGGGATATGCTAATTCCACTCATAGCTTCAAGTGCATACACAAAGTTGGCATATTCAGCAACAGCTTGTTTGCTCATTCTCACCTTGTGTTCTGCAAGGCATAATTGGAGCTTGAGATTGTTCTGAGTGACAATGGAAGCTTCCTCCCTAGTGCAAATACATGAGGCCAAGAGGTGTGCTGCATCAGTGGATGCTTTCAATTTAGATAGGTCTGAGAGGGTGGCTGTGAGTTCATCTGTGCATTGTAGGAGGATGTGTTCTGTTGGGTCTAGTTTGTTGGAGAGGGTGCAAAGGGAGAGGGAGAGCTGGTGGATCTGGAGAGAGGTGGGGTGGTCTGGGGGGAGAGCTGTAGAGGAGGAGGAGGAGGAGGATGTGGAGACAGAACAGAGAGAGTCAAGTTCTGATTGGAGGACCTTTTGGGGAGCTGGAAGCACAAGAAGTCTTGCAATCAGGACTTCCATCATACCACTTAGACACCTCTTCACTTCACTGGATCTACTCCACAACTAATACAATGCTAGGGGCATTCAGAACGACTAAAATATCGCATGTACTTGGCGCATAAGCACTGACTTGTAAATATAGGAGACAAAATTGAAGACATCTTGCTACCAACAATGCCACTGAGAAAAGGATACTTTCCCTACTTTAGAAGCTCTTGAACCGATGTACCAAGGATTTTGCGACAGGGATAGCGGTTAATTCATAAAGGAGTGTAGTCACGGAGGGGGACCAGCAAAAACAAGAGCTACTCAGTTGGCAGATGGAGGAAATTAGACTTAAGCACAGTGGAACACATAGCTGACATACACGATCTCAATATAGTACACGGTCGTCGTATCGAGGTGAGCGCAAATTAAACATAGGCCTTCTCAAATTCTCGGGTAAACTCTTCCATCGCATCCAAAGTCTGCAGAAGGTGCGGATAAGACAGCTCCTGTGCTTTGGCTGCCGCAAGACTCTGCGCAGTTCTCACAGCATTCTTGATCTGTCTTCCATTAATGTCCCTCTTTGAGAGCTTTACTATCTCTTCCTCTGTGATCCCACCAGGAGTTCCTTCCTCGCCAAAGGCGCTGACCTTCGTCAAGAAGGCTTTCCATACTTGCACTTTGGACTCTGTGGAGAGCTCACTAAAGTGCAGCGCAACATGGATACGGGAGAGGAAGGCCTCATCGAAGGCCTTGACCCGGTTCGTGGTGAGGAAGAGGATGCCCCGGTAATACTCAACGTGACGAAGGAACACAGCAACCATAGCATTACGCTCAAGATCATGCAATGAACGCTGCTCCAGGAATACATCTGCCTAACAAAACTTATCAGCACCGAAGGTCGTAAGAGGCGGGAGGGCGAAGGTGACATACTTCATCAATCAATACGATTGCCTTCCAAACCGTCGCAAGGTCAAACACCTTCTCGAGCGCTGCATCCAGCGTGGCAGCATTAGTGCCCAAGTCTCCAGCACCGACTACATACAGCGGCCTCTGAACATGTTCACTAGTAGCTTCTGCTGAGAACGTCTTGCCGACGCCTGGAGGACCAAACAAGTTAATGACAAGACCGTGACCCTTGCCTTTGATGAAATCATCGAAGTTGAGGTCCTTGTGGTGCGATTCAACCAGGGACCTCAAGAGATCCTTCCTGCCAGGCGGGAGCACGAGATTTGTAAAGGCCGCCTTGTTCCAAGAGACAGGGCTGATATTGTCCACACTGAATTCGACTGTGGACAGCTTTGAGATTAGTTCTGGAGGGGTAGACGAACTCGCTACCTACACCAGATCTTATCAGCGAGACTGAATCCATATACAACCGTCGAAGCTAGGAGGTAATCTTCCTCTTGATAGTCTTCCTTCGTTATTTCTTCGTATGGGCCTTTGCGCGATTCCATAATGATGCCTTTTGACATATGTATGAGTTTCGCTCGCGGAGTGGAGGAACGAACATAATTAACCAGCAGGATTCCGGGGCCCAGGGGGGATCACGGAAATCGCAGAGGACGTCATGGGATACCCACAGGGGGGGATCATGGGAAACCCACAGGGATCAACGGTCTGTTGGTGACCGCTCGAGCCATTATTCTGTGGTCCGTCCCCGTCTGTCTTAACGGCACGAGGGATAGGTGAAGGATACTGGTAATTGGCGTTGAGACGGCGGAATGTCGCTAGTAAGGGGTTACGATCATCCGACTCCTCATTCAGTCAGTAGAGACGCTCACCTCGGTCGACCATAATACGGCTCTTAACATGATGCCTCAAAACCCTATCGCAAACGCGAAGGGCAGCCACTCCATCATACTGTACGTGATGAATTCCAAACAGCCCGAACCACCTCTTACCACGTTCAATGGCCATTTCTCTCAACCCTTGCTCTTTCATTCCTTTATCTCCTTTGAAGAACTTGATCGGATATGCATCCAAACTTTGGATTTCAACAATTCCTTTTACCATCCCGATCGAGACAGTCGTCGTGACCCGTCCAATACCGACGCCCTGTGTAACCGGCCGGTCCACCACATCAACGCTCTCAAGAGAGAGTTGGAGCACCCGCTTGCCATCAACAGCATTTCGGACCCAGTTGCGTAACTTGAACAGACGAGGCTGTCCAGTAATGACACAGCGAGCAACGATAATTGTACGGGGAACCAGGATATACGGGAGTAGATCCCACTGAATTTCACCATGAGATGTGAGTCGTCGAAGTGTCGCGAGGGTTCCTTTGTAGTCATTTGCCAAGGTATCGATGAGAATAGCAACTGATTTCGCAACGTGGATATCTTCCTGGCTTGGTTGCTTCTTGGACTGGAGTGCATCCCGATAAGCAAGAAATTGGTCAAAGAAGACAAGGAATATTTCTGGGTCCATCTGTCAAAGTGAGGACGTAAGAATGGAAGTAAAACACAATCATAACCTATTATGCTTACTTCGAGAGGATCAGAATTCCACGAGATACCAGGCCAGGATTGAATAACATCCTTGCACGCTTTGAGGATGTAAGGACTCTTAATGACGATCTTTACCGTGACTTCGGCTGTCTCTTGTCGCGGGATAGTGCGAACAATGCTGATATTGTCGCTTTATCATAGGCGATAACATAAACCAAAGATGGGGCGTACACGAAAATGAAATCTTTCCAGGCATCGTTACCGCTGCCTGTACCAGCTGGAACCGTTTCGACAGCGACTCTCGCGCTCGTGTTCTGAGAGCAATCAGGTCGCATTGTGAAATGGGGCTAGATCACCCAATAGACTAACCCTGTACTTCCAGCTGCGGGTCCACCAGCTGTAATAGTAGTCAACACGTTTGACTTTGAGCGACGGAGGCACCGGCTGAGCATTCGTTTCACCAGCGGTGGCTAGGGTGGAGACCTTGGACTCTGTGTCATTTCCATTATCAGACCCTAAAATCACGCTCTCTGTACGAGAGTTGGTTTTTTTCACGAGCGTAGAGAGACGTCGGTGCATGATGAGCAGAAGTAGACAAGGGGAAAACCCGTCTTAGTGGTATCTATGTGTTAGCTGGGGGTTTATATCCGATGTTAGAGCGTTTGATCGTTGAATTGCTGTAAAATGAGTCAACTTTAGCCATAGGAACCGGGCTTCTATGAGGGTCGTGTGCTAAAAGCGGTACAATAAAAGATATGTTTGGCAGTGCCTGGCGATGCCGGCCTGGGACTTGGTTCTGAGTCTTATCCTTGAGCTTAGAAAAACATATGTCGGTAATGCTGACGATGTCATGCAGCTCTGTCCGGGTGAACTCTAGGGTAGAGGCTTGGTTGAAGTGTCGAACTTCGGTGATTAGACCGATTGACTGCCTTACTTAATGGGGCCCGGGGAACACCGAAATGTGGAGATACGAGGACCCTGAGCCTAGTTGCTTGAACTTTGTCTGTATTAAATCAAAAAGGTTTTACTAAATTTGTACGGATATCTTTCCTGGGGAGGTATGGTCTGGGAAAAAATCAGGAGGTGTGTCTCTAATCTTGTTATGGGTGTCTTAAGATACTGTGCTTTGACTTTTGGGCGGCGATTTCAATTACGCATGGCCAAGGATACAGCTTTGGATGCAGAGTATCGTAACTTTCAGGCAACACAGCCTTCTTCGCTCCAAGTGGATTGCCTGTAAATGCTTGGGTTCAGTTCCGAATTCGTGATACAGGTTCTTATGGAAGCTACTTGCCTGACTGACACAATGGAGCTCCTTTCTCATTCAGAAACCCCCCATATCGATGCTGTTTAGCTTTCTGGGGGTCCTGCGATAGATTTTGATGAATAATATTCACTGATGTCACTCTCTGATGACCTTCTGATGGTCGAAAACTCCACAGCAGAACTCAGCCATAGTCATCCTAATGCTAAGGATGGTTAGACATACGTCCGGAAGGCCTGGGAAACAGCGTCTGAATGTTTCCTTTATGCACAATAGCCATGCGGGAAGTACGACGGAGATAAACTACCCTTTTGGGTCCGGTAGAGGCTGTGCTATTGATAAGAAATACATATTGGGATTCGCCCCCTCTGGTTGGTTATCTTAGCGTCTATCTGACTGGCCCGACGTACAGTACTTTTGTCAGGCCCCGATCACGCAAGCCCCTGAGCAGTCTCCGTCACTTTGGATTTACTCTGTGTCATTCGGCCAGTGTCTGAAGTTCCAACGGCAGCGTAATCGTGAGAATTAAACTGTCCGGTGGCAGCCTTGGGCTTGACAGAGCGGAAATATGGGCGACCCATGTGGAACATGACCTTGACAGCGAGTTCGCGGGCCAGGCAGAGCGTGGAAATATTTCCTCTGGATAATTCTATGCAGTAATTCCATGACCTGTCTACACGGCCCAAGGCATTGGGTAACGCGGGATAAGATCGGGTGTTGGGTTGGTAGATGGTTGCGATAGTAGGGATGAAGTGCCTTGAGTTGCGCTGATCACAATGTATCGAGCCCCACAATGCCAGATACAACCAGCTCCCTTGGGCCTGCGTCAGACGGTTTATTGTAGTTTTGCCAAGTCGGAGCATCGTTTAAGCGTAGTGAAATGATGTAAAAGCGCCAAATAAGGTGGAATGCTTATGTCGTGGATGACGGAAGGGGCATGCCCGGTGAATGAGGACAACGTACCCTTAGGCTATTTTTGGACATCGGAAAAACACCTCTCCGCACGCCTTTGCTGGCCAGGTATCCAATAGGCTTCCATTATTCGTTTCGCACGATTCTTCGAAATTTTCGTGAAAGAAGTCCAGGAAATCAGCATCGGACGAAAGTATTCCTTTATTACTGGAAGGGAGCACCTATTTCCTCTCTGGAGCCAGTCAAAGTAGAACATGCCTGAATTGGGAACAGCGGTTCACATTGTTCCAACGGCCCATTCAGTGTGTTCTTAAACATGACTTCATATATAAAACCAGCGACCTGGCCGTAGCCATCTGTCCACCCCCGGATCTCCACTATATAGCTTGACATCTTCCACTTGCCCGGATCTTGCTCCTCTACACTTACTCCCCCATTTACGTATTCCCTACACCTTATAAGCAAGCCTCCCTGGGTAACATTCATCATCCTTGGCAAAATGGCTGCCAGCGTCATGGACATCCTCCTACAGCCGCAGTCGATAGCGGTTGTCCTACTCTCTGCAACTCTTCTAGCAGTCATTCATAAAAGGCTTAGTCGGTCCAGTAGCCTACCCTTACCACCAGGGCCCCCGGCCGAATCTTGGCTATTCGGAAATGCTATTCCCAAAGCTTTGTGCGTCGCCCTTCTCCTATGAAATTTCCACAAGGTCATGAAAGCGAAACACCAGCGCCTATCGCAAATTCGAGGAGTGGACGAAGGAGTATGGGCCGGTGTTTACCCTGAGACAGGGTTTCACTACCGTGATCGTCATTGGCCGGCTCCAAGCTGCGATTGACATCATGGAGAAAGAGGGTGCCGCACTAGTAGATCGTCCAGTGAGCATTGCCGCTGGAGAAACCCTCTCAGGAGGTATGAGGGTTCTCCTAACCCCTGCAGGAGAACGTTTTAAGAAGATGCGTCGGTGAGTCGTGCCTGGTCCTTTCCGTGTTCACTCCTCCTATTCCCTCCCTACCCCTTCCGTCGCTCTGGACCGGTTTTGCGTCTTCCCCGTCCCTTGTGGGTGGTATCATGTGCCATCGGGGGTTTGTTCTTATTCTCGTCCGTCGCGATCGCCCCTGGCCAATCACAACATCACGTGTAGCATCAAATCTTCATTGCTCATTTCGAATTCCATAGCGCTCTCCATGCCCACCTGCAACCCAAAAGTGTCACAGCGTACGCGCCAACCCTCATGCGCAGTGCGCGTCAGCACATCATGGATATCTTGGAGGAGCCAAGCAGGCATCAGGATCATGCAAAGCGGTACGTTCCCACCAATTTGTCTTTGAATCCATCTGATTCACACTGCTGATCTTCCATATTTCCATTGGACAACAGGTACTCGGCATCTGTAGTAATGGCGCTGGCATATGGCAAGATCCCTAAATCGTACTTCGACCCCGTCGTTCTCGCTGTGAACCGCTGCCTTACCCGCCTTGGAAACAACTTGCGACCAGGTCTTTGGAGGGTAGACACATGGCCAATCCTTCGGTGGGTCTATATGCTGCGGCGAATTTGGATTCAATTGACCTGCGGGCGATTAGCTACGTACCCGGGTATCTCAAAGAATTACAAGACGGGCACAAGGAGGAGCTTGCCTTGTTCAAAGGGCAATTGACGGAAGTGAGAGAGAAAATTGTTCGTTTCCTCATCCGACATCACACCGAGTAATCTGTGCTAATTAGATTGACTCTATAGGAGGGAGGCGAGGAAGTAGCACAGTCTTTTGGTAAATATCTCATCGAGAGACAAAAAGAACTTGAACTCTCGGACGACGAGACGGCCTATCTAGCAGGGAGCATGTTCGGTGCTGGTTCGGATACTACTGCCTCTGCGATCAGCGTTGGTGTCTTGGCAGCAGCATGCTATCCTGAGGCCCAAGAACGAGTCCAGAAGGAGTTGGATACGGTAATTGGGAGGGAGCGACGTAAGTGTATTTCAGCGGGAAGAGCTAGTCGTCCTAAGGTGGTTTGTAGCCCCCCAGTTGAGTGACCAGGATAATCTTCCCCAGACGATGGCATTCGTGCTGGAAACCTTCAGATGGCGGCCTGTCAGCGCCGGTGGTACGCCCTTCTACCCCAATTTAGCCAACTTGAATCTCACTTGTTCTTCTCAGGATTCGCCCATAAGGCAACCAAAGATATTATTTGGGTAGGTAGAATGGAACTTCTCATCCATATCCATGCTGATTCTTTGTAGCAAAATTATTGTATCCCAAACGGAGCAACCGTCATAGGAAATGTCTGGTATGTCGACTATCTCAGATCAACTATTGTCATCCGCACTAACGGAGTTCACAATATTCCTTAGGGCTGTTGGTCGTGATCCCCAATTCTTCCCCGATCCAGAAGCCTTTAATCCTCAACGATGGTTAACGCCTGATGGAAAGATCAGAGAAGATATCAAGGCTTATACATTCGGCTTCGGACGCCGAGTTTGTCCTGGACAACACATGGCTACAGCGTGAGAATCCTCTTTTTTATCCACAACTTCTTTACTTAAGAGGGATCTAAACTAGCTCTGTGTTCGTGAACACCGCGCTTATTCAGTGGGCATTCCGCGTCCGCGCGAATCCAGCGCATCCTATCGACGAGCTCGCATTTACTGAATCCGCGAATACCCACCCTCTACCATTCAAGGTATTCTTCCAGCCTCGGGCCGCGAAGACACTCGACGGTATTAAAGACCTAATGGAGGACTACGGCGAATAGACGAATAATCGATTACTACGTGCTTACTTTTATATCACATTCCGCTTTGCTTTCGAGACTCAAACCTACCCCCTGTAATTGTACTATAGCCAATAGAACTTCATTTGAATATTCCGTGATGTTTTCCAGGTGCAAATCGTTCCATGTCAGTTGATGGCTCGGCATTGCGGCACATCCGATTGGAGGACTACTGATAACAGCCGCACTGATGTTGATCGACGCCAAACCTATAGCCGTCCCTCGATAGGGGAGACATGTCTGGGCTGACGATACCGTTTTGATGGATTCACCCGTTCTTTGGACCCGTTTCTAATAAAATGGAAGGCTTCAATAGATTGATGGGCGGAAATACTGGGTTCCGGGTACCATCTCTGTTATATAAATTAGCTTCAATTCGCTCGTGTGGGTTCGTGCGTGATCGGTCCGCTGGTATAGATCGGAAAGGACGTGCTCTCCATTCTACGGACTACCAAGGGCTCCGTGTTATGGGACCTCCTGGAACTCGATAACAGGTTGTGGACGGAACGAAAGTATGGGAAAGGTGAAGATCATCGCTTTCGAACGAAATGTGCAGCTGGGCCATTTCGTCGAAGGACTCCAATGTTCGCTAGCGTATCGCGGTGATTAGGTCTGCGACGGAGGCGAAACGGGCGAGCCGTGGAGAGAAACATACCAGGTCTCCGCTCCCAGGCTTTACCTGGAACGCGTTGCTGGCCCCTCAATGCAAGTGTGCGATTCAAGAATTTATTGATTTTCGATGAAGGGGTGGTGGCACCGGTGTGTGCAGTGTACTGGTCCTGCGGTGGATGGTAGTGTCCTGATTGCCCTTGGCCTAAGAGATGGTATATGTTGTCAGTTATAACTTCCAAGATGGATAATAAGTTAGGGCGAACCCGATTATAACGTCTTTGGGAGTAGAGCCAGTGCGTCTGCGTTTACGGTGACGTTCCTTAGCGAGGCGAACTTTTTGTGAGCCCTCTGCCTGGGGATTTGTAGTCTGAGAGAATGCGGCCCTGAAGAGCTCATCCGGGAGGTAGTTGGCAGATTTTTTGACCGGGGGCTATTTGTGAGTCTAATTCTGAATCAATCTCAGAACTCATCGATTCATCTTCATAGTTTGGATTCGAATCCGCGTCTTGACCTTCTTCGAGATCCTCCATTCCAGAACCCTCCGCACCGCTCTCATCGCCACTCATACTCTCAGCACCGGAGCCAGAGACTCCTTCAAAATCTCCGTCGTCCATACTCCCATCGCTTCCCTCGTCTTCAGCGTCCACCGTGAATTGAACCGCCTGAGTATCCTCCAATATCTCCTCATCTCCTTTATCTTCTTCTACCACACCTTCCCCTACCTTCCCCTCTTTATTCTTCACGTGTCCTTTATTCTCCGCTGCCCTGTCTTTCAATTTGCGATCTTTTTCCCTATTGTCCAATTTGATCCTCTCTCGTGCTAGAGCCCCCGCATTTCGGATCCGGGCATTGTGCTGTCGACTGAGTTTCTTGGCTTGGGTGAGGGGAACGGCCTCTGGCGCATCCGACTCCGAATCCGAGTTCGACGCCGAGGGAGACATGTTTTGACAGAAAATAACAACATATCAGAATCGAGTTTGACGGCATCTGCAAGAGACAAATAAAGGTAAATATCCCGTTTTGGCTTCTACTTCTTCTGCTCAAAGGCCGTAATTCGCACACTACCTAATGAAAATCCTAGAGAAGAATAACAGAAACTTGCAAGTGGAAACAACAGCCGCAGCTACTCGTGTAAATTTGAACAGCTCATTGGGCTAATTCTTTGGTGCACTCTCCGTGGGAGGAACGCTGAAGTATAGCAGATGGGAGGTGATATTAAGTAAGGCGCGGCAGAAGAAGGTCAAGTCCCAGTAATTGGCGAGTAGGGAGAACATCTGTGAGAATGTCTGGGGTGGGTATTAAAACTAGCCGCTCGAGGCAGCCTTCGGTGCCTGAAGCAGCGATGTGAACGCCCGTCAGCGAGTTCTTTCATCAGGCTTTCCGGAGTCCTACTCTGCAATGCTTTACCACGGCGAATATTATTAGCACTGACAGCCACGGGGTGTTGCATAGATCTGTTAATGATGAGGATAGGGCACACAGCTTCGCCCTCCTACTGGCAAGCACGTTATGCCCAGAAACGGATGTGCCTACCAATGCCAATCTAGTCAGCCTATCAGAGTCTCAATTTCGGAGTGCTTGTCGTGCCCTTCATTCCGTTCTGAAGTTAGATCATCACCGCCTAGAGTTCTACCATGCATCATTTATGGAGTTTTTGGAAGATCCAAAGAGGTCAGGCAAGTTTTGTATTAGGTCAGATTGTGCGGTCACATTTATGGAATGACTTGTTGGAGAAGCTCAACAAGGTACATGTCCATGACATCACTTGTGAGTGGCCTCCTGACTGTATCCATCAACCAAGTCTCATTTCCATTCAGAACTGGGAATGGATGGATATACTAGTCACTTGGCCCCAATGTGACGCAAATCAATATCGCCCGCGCCCTTTGAGGTGTTCTTTACGCTCTCTCAATCGATCCCACTGGATGCTTGGATGTCTACTGGCCTAGCCAAGTTTAAATATGGGATGATTCCTGTTGTATATGAAACTACCGTGGATTTTACCAAGTCACAGTTCAATGTGGACGCGTTTTTGGATAATGTATGTGCTCCTTTCACCCCAATGTTATTTGTATCATAACAAGTTTTTCAGGTTCCCAAAGATTTCCTCCATCAAATCATAATATCCCTTCCCTCGATTGCTCTGGCCTCTTGTTCGACAAGTGAAGCCGGAACTTGCGAGTCGTAGTCATCCATACATTCTTGGGAATGAAAAAAAAAAGAAAACAGGGCTCATCTGCTGGATATTCAATGAGGGACTACTTTGCCAAAACTGACATTCATATGCTCACGGGGGGTCGTCTATGTTTGCGCTTTCAGAACAAGACAGGTTGATCTTTTGTTACTTGTCGTTGAATAGAACCTCCGGTGTATCTATATATAGCATCACAATACTTTCTTTGTTCTTGGGCTGGGTTTTCCTATCCCTCACAGGTATAAGATAACCTCCCGGCTCCAATCACCAAGTCCCATTTCGTTATTAAGACACGATATTGAAGGGCAACATACAGAGAGTTCCGTCGCATTTGGAACGGGTCTCCGTCTGCCACTGATCCACCGGTTTTCGCACAATGGTCTGACTCACCCCACTCTTTTATATTTTGGCCCAAAAAAAGTCTCGAAATTAGCGTTCGGGGGCATCCTTGCCACGGACTCCAGTCATGGTTGAAAAACATTACCAGTTTCGCCTACGGCCCCGCTGAACTCAAATATAATCCCTAACCAAGTACTGGGCACTTTACTGCTAAACACGAACGCAGGGCGGAACAGGACTAAAAATTTCCATTTTTTCCCATAGAAGTCCTGCTTCTAAGCCCTCCATCTAACGCAAATCACGCGCCACTCCCCATTTACCGGCCCCAGATACAATTGAAAAGAAAAGAAAAAATCCCCCCTTGAGGTTAGCACAGATCGAATAGCTCGTTTCCAAACTAACCCCCTCGGAGTCCTGGATTGGAGTTCCGTAACCGCATACCCTATTTTAAAACACAAGTGACGAACTGAAAAGGCCCATTATTTCCGATATATTGTCAAAAAAGAACTACAACTTGCGTGAATGGAGAGAGTGAACGAAAAAAAAAAATAGCATAAAAAGCGCGCAGACATACACACACAAAAAAAAAAAAAACAGCTATCCAAAGGAGAGGTGGTGGGGTATAATCAAAAAACTTCAAAACCTCCTCGACACCCCAACCAACCCCTCAATACTCTGATGCTCCAACTCATTCCTCGCCTTCAAAATCACCACATGCATCTCCTTCACCACATTCCCCAACTTGACCCCAAACCTCGTCAAAATCTCCCTCTGCCACGCATCATACTTTCGCATTCACCCGACTCTGCACCTGCTCATAATCCACCACACACACACTCCCCAACATCTTACTCGTCTCAGACGTATCAAACGTCGAGCGCGCTTTTTTGATTTCGATGAGGAGTTGTTGCCAGTGCGCGAGAGAGTCGCCGAGGCGGTTGAAGACGTAGTCGGCTTCGAGGTCCCATAGGGATTGGAATTGGAGCCATTTGGCGACGTAGTCGGTGAGTTGTTGGACTTTGGATTCGATGAGTTGGAAGGGGCGTTGGAGGGTGTTGTCGGTGAAACGCGTGAGCTAAAAGTTAATTCATTAGTCCCGGTATACAATCTCTTAAAGTTAATATATATATATATACGTACGAGGGAGATGTATGTCAAATCAAGCGCCGATGACGTCTGCATCTGCAACCCAATCTCATACCTCGAACTCTGAATCCTCCGCAGTCGACATACAACACCTAAAACAACAACAACACACATCAATATTCATGCTCCAAAACACATGAAAAAAAAAACCTCACCAAGCCAATCATGCAACTGCTTAATCCAAGTCGCCCTCGCATACTCAATCGGCGGATCCAAAAAGATAACCTGATTCTGAATCCGAATCTCATGCACAATCGGCTTGACAACCATATGCACCTCCATAAACTATAACACCCCTCCCAATCAGCATAAACCACCAATAACACACGCACACACACACGCACCTTTTCATCCTTCGCACCCTTCACACCCCCTCCTCTCCGCTTATACCCATCCCCACGCAACTGCTGCTGCTGCTGTTGTTGCGACTGCAACGGCATCAACACAGCAACACCCCCCTCCCCATCCTCACCACTCCTCTCAAACTCGGCACACCACACCCGAATAATCATCACGAGCCGTTGAAGAAGTATACCCTCTATCCGCTGATCCAACTCGGCTACCCAATGTTCCAGATTCGCATATCCCTCTAGATTAAGTTTGTCGATCTAAAGTTCCGCGATGGTCGATAACGCATGAGAAATAGAGACGAAGGACACAACATACAGCGGCTTGAACCTTTCCCAACAACTCTGAAAACGCTTCAGTCGTATACGAACACGTCGCAAGATCTTCCACAGCCCGCAAAATATCCTTGTACAAGTCAATCACATTATTCGTCTTGTCCTGCAACACATTCTTTTATCAGTTCCCTCAACCAAGAAAACAAAAAAAAACACACACCTGCAACACCGAAACAACACTCGCAAACTCCCTCACAAACTGAATATGTCGATTATCCCTCGCATCCGCACCGGACACATATCTCGTTGTATCGTACTGATTCACAAAATGATCCCACCGGATATTCATCCCTTTTAAACAACGTCAGACCCACGGATAAGATTAGCATAGAGAACAACACACACACCTTTACTAATCATCCTCTGACTCTCATTCCTATACTCCGCTACCAACGCCTCAATTCCCCTATTCCTCTCCACCAAATCCAACGTCTGCCCATACGTCCTCACCGTCTCCATCAGACTCACGGCATGCGGATACACCCTCTTCGCATCCTTTGCCATATTCGTCACCGCATGCGGCACCTGGAAACCCAGCCAGAGCAGATTCCGAACCTCCTTGAAGAGCGTGATAATCTGCGGATCAAAGTTGACTGCCAACTGGTGATAATAATACCCCCCACTGCCGCCACCAGCACCACCAACATTAGCATTAGCAGCATTACCCACACCCGCACCACTCCCACTCGCCGTCGCCACCACAGCCAGATTCCCCCTCAACCTCACAATCTCAAACAACCTCCCATCCACCCCCATATTCCTCCTATTAATATCCTGCATCCACGCCTCAAACACCGGCTTCGTATCCAACTTTTTCCGAAACGCAGCCGACTCGGACTGCAATTTCTGCCCCTCCGCATACAACTCCCACCCTTTTCCCAACACATCCTCCACACGCTTCATATACGTCAACAACTGTCGCTCGATCTGCCGTGCCCAGATAATGGCACCTGCGATTGGTGGTAGATCCCGCATTTGGGACATGAGGTAGGCTTCGGAGTAGCGGTATTGGGTTTTGAATTTGTCGTGGAGGTGTTTGATGTCTTCTTTGACGGAATCGATGAGCTGGGTTTGATATTCTTGAATCGCACCACGAATCTACGCCAATCAAGTTACTCCAACGGTTCCTCAACATAGAAGAACCCACAAACTCACCTTGGGTCTCACAAACAGCGCATTAAACTTTGAAAACACCCTAAACATCTCATTCGCATTCCTCGCCGTGCCAAGCCGATCCCTCAGCCTCGCAATAATCTGATTCTCCACCCTCGACACCCGCTCATTATACGCATTCTCCGCCGTAACCCAAATCTCTGTTCCTTCCACCGACACATCCAACACATCAATCCTCTTGACAACCTCATACGCCTCCTTCACCTCTTCCTCCATATCCATCCCTCCAACCTCACCGCCAACACCGACTCCTCCAGCACCAGAACCACTAAGGCCCTTGGTCGGTCCCGTCATGACAGCCAACTGCTCGTGCTGCTTCCTCCAATCCCTTAGATACCGACAGCGCTCCTGCAGCTTTCCATGGGCCGGCATAATCTTGATCGGTATAAACTTTTCCGATCTCCTCCTAGTGACTTCCCTGGCGACGTTGGTAAACTCCTTCATTGAATCATCCCAGGTCCTGAATATATTCATCGTCTGGACCAACAGCCTCTCAAACGTCTCATAGGGCGTATACGCCAGCCGATGCGACGTCAATATCCTCAACAGCTGATCGTTGAAGTCCCTCGAAATGGCTTCCACGAGTGGCAGGGCCCTCCGGATGGGATAAGGCGACAACCTCAAGCGTCGATTGACATGACCAAATATCAACGCGAGCGAATCTTGAATCTTGTCCAGGTCGGTGGCGGATAAGAGTTCATTAAGGGGGAAATCCTTCATGAGCTGATTATACTTGTGCACGAGATCCATTGCATCCTTGAGTCCAGTATCCGCAATAAAGCTAACAGTCGCATGGAAGCGTTTGGCATTGCGGAGACAATCCATGACCATGTTGACTTCCTCGCTACGAAGCTGGTTCTCGATGCCTTCAAGCGCGCGTTCGAGACTGAGCCAAAAGTTGATTTCTTGGGATGCGGTACCGGAGGAGACGTCGCGTGTGAGTTTGGTGACGGCTTGGATGGATTTGATCCAAGAGTTGACGTGGGCGTGGAGGGTGTTGAGAAAGGTGCTGTCGTTGAGGAATTTGGGGGGGATATGGGAGATGTTGGGTCGTACGCTGGCTGTTTGTGCCTAGCCGGAGATTAGAAATAAAACCATATGGATGTGACTGAGGATTACCTGTTCGACGGCGCGTTGGATGACGGGGTGGATGACTGAGGTGTGTTTCGGGGATTTCGACGTTTTGCTGAAGATGGAGAAGAGATAGCTCTAGTTCTGCAAACTTTTTCTTGGTGACAGGAATGCCTGAAAAAGAAAGAGAGAGAGAGAGATCAGGAGAGGCAAAGATCGGAGGGGACGGAAGGACTCCTTACCCATTTTCGTGTCTGCACCTTCCTTCCCTCCGCCGCGGGATCCGACAAAAGCATCAAACCAAGGGTTTTACACCGCAACTGACGACGGCGTGCAAGCTCTCGTAAGGGGTTTCGTCACTGCCAAAGAGATTGAGAAAATGAAGCTGGGAGGCGAGGGGAGTGAGGGGATCGAGGGACGGGCTGCGTTTGATGAGGGCGAGGGTGGTGACATTATCGGCGTGGTAGGCGAGCTGGGCGGAGAGATGGTATGTATGCGTCGGCGGCGATTCGTCTTTGTTGTATAAACATTATATATATGTATATGTGTGTGAGGGCAAAAAAAAAAAACACGTACCGTCGGTCTCCTGCCTGGTCTTGATGACGTATACAACACCGCCAGATTCAGCGGCAAAGCGCGAGACGCGTTCGTCAAACTCGTCGTCAAAGAGGGAATCGAGGTCCACAGGGTCTGCGCCGATGACGGGCGGAAGTAACGCGAGGAGGTATTTGCGGAAGATGTCCGGGTCAAAAGAGGCGGGGGACGGCGACGGCAGCGGGGGCTCGACGGAATCGCCGTTGATGGACCCGTTTGTGTGGACTGGGTTGTCCATTGCGGGCTGCTGGTGGGGAAGCGGCTGGGGTCGGGGGCTGGGGATATGTGCGGGTGGGGACTGTGGCAGGGAAGAGAGGGGTGCGCTGTCGTCGTCGTTGTCGTTGTCGTCGTTGTGTGTCGTGATGTGCGCTGGTTGTTGGCCCTGCACGGCTCTTGTTCTGTCGAGTAGAGTCTCTTCGTCGTCGCAACCTTGTTTAGTCGTCAAGTGTGCAGTCACGTGGTCTCTATGCGTGTCACAGCCCCCCACTTCATGCCGCCGCCCGCAGCCTCCCTGGCTTAACCGGGTACACCGCATGCCCTGTCGAAAAGCTGTTGAAGTGAGGCCAGGCGCAGCACAGCCCCCGCTAGAGGTATAAAGCTGAGTGACTAGGTGTCCTGTACATTCACCACACTAAACCATGTCCAATTTTTCAGGAGCCTCAGGCTTTACGATCACCGGAGGCAACTTTGGCTACGTTGGGGGCAGCGTCAACCATTTCACATATGGCAATGGTGCATCACCTCCATCTGATCAAATCTGGCCACTCTCTCCAGCCCAGGCCCAGATTGCTCCAGTGACGCCGTCTACAGTGCCAGGCACTGTCTCTACGACGTCCTCGACGGCTCCTTCGACAGTGTCCTCGGTTGCTCCTTCAACTGTCTCTGCCTCGCCTCCCAGCTCTCAGACTGCATCTCCAGCTTCAATTATAGCCTCCTTGACACCCTCCTCTACCTATGCCACTGCTCCTTCGTCCATCGCGAACGAGTCAAGGCAGAACTCATCCTCGCCCGCTACCTCTCCTACCTCCCCTCGTCCGCATGGGCACGTCCCACCCTCCTCGACCACCCTCTCCTCCATCTCCCTCGACCTCCACCAGCTCCCCACCACTCCAAACCCCACGTCTACATCTCAGTATGACACACCCAACTCTTACCCTTCCGACACTAGGCACTACCCCAACGCCGTAAACGCTACCTCCATGTCTCCACTCAGCACACCCAAGCCTCGCGTCTCTAATGACTGGCAAAACAACTACTCCCACCGCAGAGGGCACAGCCTGCCCTCGGTATCAGACGATGCCCCGCCCGCATCTCCCCCCGCACCTCCGACGTCGACCAACGTGAGCACTCTTGCCAACCAAGGTACTCCTCCGCAGGCCAACAACGGTCTCTTCCGTGTCACGAACCCCACCCCGAGCTCTAATCCCGTCTCACCTTATACTCTCCCGCTACCACCTCCACCCCCACCCCCACCCTCGATACCCTACCACTCCCGGCCTGCCATGCCCGGTCCGCCAGGGCCCGAATTCGATCCCTCCACCGAATTCGCTCGTCTCCAAAACCAACGCTCTACGAGAGGCTATCCAACCCCTCTCAATCCAAGCGTTCCTCTTGTCCACCAGGGCACAACCCCCGACAATAACGCTGGAGATCATAGTCACGGCCACGGGGTCCCCCACACACCCACCAATGATCTAGGCCTGTACACGACTCCATCCCAGCCCAACATCCCTCCCGTTTCCGCTCTCCCTCACCCGTTCAGCCCTCGTCTTCCTCCAGGCCCAGGCACCATTACCAGAGCTCAGACAACCTATGCGCCAGTACCACCACCACCACCACCGCCTCCTCCCCCACGCAGCTACACACAAGGCCAGGGCAATGACGCGCCGTGGGCAGCAAGGAGCATCGCCTCCTGGTCCAACGACGTCTCCCAATCATACGAACACCAAAATCCTTCGCCCCTGAACGTCATGTCTACCAGGCAGAACAGTGTCATTGACACCGCTCATCAACGAAGCTTCGATGGCTATGCCGCGGGGCCAGCGCCGGCACCGCCACTTCCTCCCCTGTCACCTTTACCACTGCCACCGGCGCCGCGCCCTATCCCTCGCGCAATGACTCTCCTCCCTTAATTCTTGGCTACGGTGGCAGTGGTGCTGCTAATAATACCACACCGCCGTATGCGCATATCTCACCGTTTATGGCTCAACAGCCTCATTTGCATATGCATGCGCAGCAGTATTCTCAGCCTACGGCGCCTACTGCTAGTTCGCCGTTTATTTTGAATACGGCGGGGGTGATGAGGAGGGATACGATGGGTCCGAGGGAGGTGAGGGAACCTGGGTTCCATGTTCCTCAATCTTACTATTGAAGTTGGGTTGTTGGGTTGGTTTTTTTTTTTTTTGTTATGTTGTTATTGTAGATACCCCATTGCATTTTTTATTTTTTTTCCCCACAATTATGGGGCAGCTGGTATCGGTTTTGGCATTGCATTATTTTGTTCGATTTGGTGGATTGGGGCTTTTTTTTTTTTTTTTTCATCTAGCTTTAGTTTTATGAATGGTGTCATAGTCGGTACCAATCGCAGCTTCGTAATAAATCAACTGTATTCATGAGTGGGAGGAGTTGTAAGTGTCTGTGGTTTCGTTGAAAAAATCTCGGGAGAAGATTATCTAGGTGGTGAGAGACGACTTAAAAATAACTCGGCACAGCCGACAAAAGTCTCTTTGTATTTTTCGGTACAAAATTGGAGATTGGCGCGAAAAGCTAGTCTCCCGTAGTCAGACTCACGTGTGTCTTTCCTTTTTGGTCTTTTACGACGACACATGTATGAGCGAAAAGCCGACAAAACACATCCCCACACAGATCTTCATCGGCGTTATAATTTTCCTCTCAAGCGACTTGTCCTCCTCGGTTGGCTCACATATAAGTCTCCTATACTTCAGAGATTGAGGTTGCAGCAACGATTATGAACACTCGTCGACGAGTTCGTTCAGGATTTCCGGACAACTGCTGTGCAATGTTGTTTTTTTACCACGGCTGGTTACGTAAAGAGGCCTTTAACAGCATGGTTGAACGGGAAAGGCAGGACGCCGCAGCATTTGCCCTTCTGCTTACCCCCATGTCAGGGGGGTTCCTCTCGGATGCTCGCAATGTCTCTATCCATGGCTCCAACGTCATTGACCAGTCGACGAGGACCAACATCACCAACGACAACTCACGCACCGTCAATGTCAGTACCGGCTCAAGTAGCGGTAGGGGTCTCTCATCCTACTATAACCTACGCTCTAAGCTGCCTGCAGGTTTTCAAATCCTCCTCGATGCATCCCTACCGGCTGCCATACACGATTCCTCCGCTCGTTATCCCCCTGCCGTATGCCACCCTGAAACCCGCAGGGACTACATCGACAAGATCACCGGCTGGGCTCTCGCCGGCACGGGTCGTACTGGTCGCATTCTCTGGATGCAAGGTCCTGCTGGCGTGGGCAAGTCAGCAATCGCACAATCCTGCGCAGAGGCCATGACGGATAAGCTCGGCGCTACTTTCTTCTTCTCTCGACCCAACTCGAGGGACAATCCCAATCACTTATTCACCACAATCGCTTATCAGCTTGCAACGCAAAACGAATCATGTCGACAAATCCTTGAATCCATGCTACGGAATGACCCCACCCTCGTCACCAAATCAATCAAACAACAGTTCCGCAATTTAATCGTCACTCCGCTTCAGAAACTTAAGGCGCAGGATGAGGATATCGGAGAGCGGGTCATCATCATTGATGGATTGGATGAATGCGAGGGCGCCGATGCCCAGTGCGACATTATTGACCTTGTTATCTCGTCAGCACAAGCTGGATCGACACCTTTCCTGTGGATATTCTTCAGCCGCCCCGAGCCGCGTATCGTTGCATCCTTCAAGTCCGACGATGTACTGCCCTTGGAGCTTCCTGTATCTCGCGCCATCGATGGCGAGATTATGTTATATCTGACGGACGAGTTGGAGAAGGTCCGAAAACGGAATGATCTGCCATCCTCGTGGCTGTCTGAGGATGATATCTGGACGATTGTCAACCTCGCTGCGGGATTGTTTATCTATGCTGCGACTGTGGTTCGGTTCATCTGCGAACAAGATTCATATGGACCTGAAGACCAGTTGCGTGCTGTACTTGATCTTGCTTCGCCATCGGCCAAGAGCCACTCAAATCATCCACTCTCGGAACTGGATAGATTTTACACTTTAATCATGCAAAGAGTTCCACCGAAGTTACTGCTGACTGTGCGGAAAATCCTACTAGGAACCACACTCGGGGGAGTTAGCGCGCCGGACAATGCCAATCTACTCAGTCTATCAGAGCCCCAGTTTCGGAGTGCTTGTCGCACCCTTCATTCCGTTCTGAAGCCAGATGATGACGAGCTAGAATTCTATCACGCATCGTTCATGGATTTTTTAGAAGATCAAAACAGGTCAGGAGAGTATTGTGTTAGATCGGATTGTGCAGTTGCAATGTGGAGCGATTTGTTGTTGAAGCTCAACAAAGTGCATGACCGCGGCATCTCTCGTGAGTAGCCTTCTAACAGAATATCTTGATTCTTATTTCCGTTCAGACTGGGAGCAGGAGGATATACTGGTAACTTGGCCATTGCCTGGCCCAGGTCCCCCCATGCCATATTCGCAAGCCATTTACGCATTTTTTGCACTCTGTCAATCAACTCCGCTGGATGCTCAAATGGCTACTGCCCTTGCCGAGTTTAAATATAGTATGATGCTCATAGTATATGGCAATATTTTTATGGGTCCCAATGTGGACACATTTTTAAACAATGTACCTGCCTCCCTTACTCCAATGTTATTTGTCTCACAACGCGTTTTGCAGGTTCCTGAAGATTTCCGCCACAAAATCATATCTCCCTTCCCTCGACTCTTCTCGCCCCTCGTTCTGCTAGTGAAACCAACCCTCGCACTCTGGAAGCGACCATATATTTTGGGCAATGGAAAGGACAGGGCTCTGTGCTGGCGAGCCAAGTACGGAGGATCGGTCATCAGTAGCTATCCCGGCCGTGGGCACCTGGTCAGCAAGTTTCTAAAAAGCAAAATAAAGGTGTGTGTGACGCATAGTGATTTTACTAAGACTGACACCTATGTACCCACAGGGGTTGCGCAAGCTTACGTCTTCAGTATGAAATAGCTTCATTTGATCTTTCTTGCATCCCCATGCGCACCTCCGATACCGACCAATATGCATACTATCGCCAACCAAGGTACTCCAAGCCGGGCCAATGGTCTCCTCCATGGTCAACCACACCATGCCCTAGTCCCGTCTGGTGTTTCACCCTCTTATTACCACCACCACCTTTGATACCATATCACACTAGACCTTGTAGGTCCGGCCCGCCGCAACCCAAATTCGATTGTTCTGCCAACTTCGCTGGTCTCCAAAGCCAACGCTCTACTGAAGGTTACCCAACCTTGCTCAATCCAAGTACCCCTCCTATCCGCAGGGGCACCACCAACAGCAACAACGCTGAAGATAATAACCACGGCCCTGCTCTCCCACCCCCCACACACAATACCCCCGCACATTAACCGACGATCCAGGCCGGTACACAAGTCCATCTCAGCCCGACATCCCCCTAATCTCATTCTCCCCCGTCTTTCAGCCCTCCCCTTCCTCCAGGCCCCAGTACCGCTACCAGCATTTGGACAGCCCGCCCGCCACACAGCTACATTCACGGTCGGGCCATGACCCCTGTACGGCAGGAATATTACCACCTGGTCAAATGACGCCACTCAATCATACGAACACCGATAGCACCATCCGTCTTCCCAGAATATCACGTCTATCAGGCAGGGCAATATGATTGGCACCGTTCATGAACGAGTCTTCAGTTGCTATGCCGCATGCCCGGCGCCAGCACCGCCACTTCCTAGCACCGTCGTATACCACGGCCGATGGTGCGGCGCCTTTTCTCTTCGATGACTGTACAGTATTCTCACCCTACACCTCCTGCTGCTGGCTCACCGTTCATTTTGAATGCGGTGGGGGTCATGAGAAGGGATACAGTGGGTCCGAGGGAGGTGAGGGAGCCAGAGTTTCATGTTCCTCAGTCCTTCTATTGAAGACTTGTGTTAAGGTAGTTGGGTTTAATTGTTATGGTTTGTTGCTATGATATATACCTATTGCATTTTGTTTTTTACAACTGGGTGGCAGCTGGTCTTGGCTTTGCATTGCATTATTTCATTTGACCGGTGGATTTGAGCATGTCAACTTTTTTTTTTCGTCTGGTCCTGGTTTATGAGTGGTGCCGTAGTTAGTTCGACTATTGTTTTTTCGAGCCCATGGGTACCAATCGCAGCTTCACCACATATTCATGAGCAGAGAGCATAAGCGTCTGCGTTTTCGTTAAAAAGTTGCAGAAAATGAGTAGTGGGAAGCTGCATGCGGTGGGAGAGAAGTTTTAAAATAGCTCGGCGCAGCCGATCAGATAAATCTGTTCCTTTACATCCTTCTATACGGAACTAGAAATCGGTGCAAAAAGCCAGCAAAACACATTCTGACAGCCCGAGATTAACTAGCTAGGCTCGAGGGCCAATACTTTGGTTAACTCCGCGTGGGGGGGAGCGTGCGTGGCAGCTTTCTGCTCAAGCTGCTCGCTCCACTCATTTGGCTCACAGAATAGTTTCCTATACCTTGCTATCCTTCGGAGTTGAAGGAGCACCAGCCATTGTGAACGCCCATTGACGAGTTCCAATTAAGATTTCCGGAGCGTACGTGCAATGTTTTTTTACCACGGCTGGCTACGTAAATGTGCCTTTAACAGCATGTTGAGCGGGAAGGGCAGAACACCGTAGTATTCGCCTTTTGCTTATCCTCATGTCAGGAGGGTTCCTCTCGGATGCTTGCAACGTCTCTATCCACGGCTCCAATGTCATTGACCAGTTGACAAGGACCAATATTACCAATGTCAACACTGGCTCAAGTAACGGTAGGCGCCTCCTCATCAACTCCCACCATAACCTACGCTCTAAACTACCTACAGGTATCCAAATCCTCCTCGATGCGGCTCTACCAGCCGCCTTGCATGATTCCTCCGCTCGCTATCCTCCCGCCGTATGTCATCCTGGAACCCGCAGAGACTATATTGACATGATTACCGGTTGGGCTCTCAATGGTACAGACCGCGCCGGTCGCATCCTGTGGATGCATGGCCCTGCTGGCGTCGGCAAGTCAGCAATCGCACAATCTTGCGCAGAGGCCATGGCGGACGAGCTCGGTGCTACATTCTTCTTCTCCCGACCCAACTCAAGGGACAATCCCAATCACTTATTCCCTACAATCGCTTATCAGCTTACAATGCGAAATAAGCCATGCCGACAAATACTTGAATCCATGCTACACAACGACCCGACCCTCGTCACCAAATCAGCCAGGCAACAATTCCACGATTTAATCATCACCCCACTTCAGGAACTGAAGGCTCGGGGCGAGGATATCGGAGAATGGGTAATCGTTATTGATGGATTAGATGAATGTGATGGCGCCAATGCTCAGTGCAACATTATCGACCTTGTTATCTCTTGGTACGAGCTGGACCAACGCCTTTCCTATGGATATTTTTCAGCCGCCCCGAGCCACACATCATTGCATTCTTCAGGTCCGGTGACGTACTACGCTTGGAACTCCCTGTATCTCGTGCCATCGATGGCGAGATTTTGCTATTTCTGACGGACGAGTTGGAGAAGGTCCGGGAACGGAATGGTTTATCATCCTCTTGGTTGTCTGAGGAAAAAATCTCGATGATCGTCGTCCTCGCCGCGGGGTTGTTGATCTTTGCTGCGACTGTGGTTCGGTTCATCAGTGAACAAGACTCATCTGGACCTGAAGACCAGCTACATCCCATACTTGCTCTTGCTTTGCCACTAGCCAAGAATCGCTCATATCATCCACTCTCGAAACTGGATATATTTTACACTTTAATTATGCAACGAGTTCCAACAAAGTCCCTTCTGGCCACGCATCAATGCCAGCGCTTAGACGGTGTATCCACCACCACCACCACCACCATCACTGTCACTGGTGCCGCGCCATCTGCCCCTCACGAGACCCCGCTGGCAACTACGAACGAGATGACTCTCGCCTTCTCCTTGCCTAAAATAGAACTATGAGCATAAAATACTCCTACACTCAAAACATGTTCTGGCGTTGCGCCCATGCTAGGGCAGAGAGTTTAATATAGCCCCCGGAGTCTCTCTGTGCGTCTTCTGTAGTTATGTCAGTGTGCCCACTCACGGATGCTGCTCCAGCTTCTACAAAGGAGGTAGCATTCAGGGGATCGTATTCGCTCCGTGCTGTCGCGTCATTGGTACGTCGGGTAGATGCCGTGGGTTTGGGGGTAAGCTTCTTCGGAGCCTGGTTCCTCTCTCTGACGTTGCCAATCTTCCATATTCACTCTGGGCGGCAGGTGCGGTTCGCTGGGTGGTCCGTTGCCTCAAGTTCAGTGGTCTTGCAACCGATACACGTCGGGGAGGTTTGGAGATGGTATTGCTGCTTGCTATGTCCTCCGCCGCATAGTTGGTATCGGCTCGCGTGTTGGCAGGCTATTGCGTACTGGTTGAACTGCTAGCATCAGTGCATCGAATGATGAGGAGGGGGGGGGGGGGGGGGGGGGGCTTGTCCACTCACGGATGCGGAGGGTTCTCCTAAATGGGGCCAGGGATCTAGTGGTCCGACGAGATGTGTATGCTAGCAAACAAATCGACAGTAAACATGGCTGATGAGTGGGGCTGGTCGGCGATCTCGCTTTCTAGGCAAATCCAAACGGGGAAGCATGACTACATTGAGGCCATATTCGGGACTGGTTTACTGGGGGTATTTGTGGATGGTATCAAAGGAGTACGCACCTTGCATTCCATTGTCAAAGGCTCTCAAACATTAGTCGTTTCTTGTCCTCTCGTACCCGTCCGACAGACTCCCAGCGTATGATATGATGCTATATAGCGGTTTGATCTAAACGCGAGAAGACAGCGCGGTTACCTTGGGGGATTCTATTTAGCCATGGGTGCACCTTTGAAGCTGAGACGAGCATTGGCCCGGACGTCCTGTACTATTCTTTGCCTTATTTTGTCTGTCCGCGGTCCCCACCGGTTCTTCGAGTGCAAGGACGAGGGGGGATAGGCGCTACGGTTTGCTCGGATTGGTTGTCAGTGGTGGCCGACTGGCGGTGAGGGACCGCTGACTGGAAGGGCCCGATCGGAATTGGCTTTGGCATAAGTACAAGTTCAGACCGAATTCGGGCTGTGGATGCTTGTTTCCAGACCCGGGGTGTTTTGCCAAGGTGTCCCGAGACTGGGTGAGTGCATAAGGTCCTCGGCCGCGATGCGCTTGACCTCCGAGGCTCGAGAATACTGCGGAATCAGAGAAAAGGCGACGTCCCAGCGGGGGTTGCAGCAGCACTGAGGGAAGCTGGGAGAGAGAATGGGCTTGGAAATGTCCAGAGCCCTGTCACATATGGTGACGTCACACGTGCGTCATCTTCAACTGTTCAATCATTCAATTGTCGACTCGGCTGCGGCATCAACTGCCTCTGCAAGCTCTCAGACTGCATCTCCAGCCTCAGGACAACACACCCAACTCTTATCCTTCTGACACCTGGTACAGCCCCAACGCTGTAAACGTTATGTACTTCTATGTCTCCACTCAGCATGCCCAAGCTTCGCGTCTCTTATGAGTAGTACAATCCCAGCGCAGAGGGCACAGCCTGCCCTCGGTATCAGAGGATGTCCCGCCAGCATCTCCCCCCACACCTCCGACGTCGACCAACGTGAGCACTCTTGCCAACCAGGGTACTCTTTCGCATGCCAACAACGGTCTCTTCCATGTCACTCAGAGCTCTCATTTCGTCTCGCGTTCCACCCTGCCGCTACCACCACCACCCTCGATACCTCCCGGCCCGCCATGCCCGGTCCGCCAGCGCCTGAATTCGATCCCTCTGCCGAATTCGCTCGTCTCCAAAACCAGCGCTCTACAAGAGGCTATCCAACCCCCCTCAATCAAAATGTTCCTCTTGCCCACCAGGGCACAACCTCAGACAATAACCCTGGGCACCATAATCACGCCACAGGATTCCCCACACACTCACTAACGATCTAGGCCTCTACACGACTCCATCTCAGCCTAACATCCCTCCCGTTTCCGCTCTCCCTCACCTGTTCAGCCCTCATCTTCCTCCAGGATTGGGCACCATTACCAGAGCTTGGACAACCTATGCACCACCACCACCACCCCACCCCCGCCGCCTCCACCACGTAGCTACACACAAGGCCAGGACAATGACGCGCCGTGGGCAGCACGGAGCATCGCCTCTTGGTCCAACAACGTCTCCCAATCATACGAACACCAAAATCCTTCGCCCCTGAATGTCATGTCCACCAGGCAGAACGGTGGAGTTGACACCATCAACGAGGCTTTGGTGGCTATGCCGCGGGGTCAGCGCCGGCACCACTTCCTCCCCTGTCACCTTTCACCACCACTGGCGCCGTGCCCTATCCCTCTCGCAATGATTCTCTCCCCTTAATTCTTGGCTACGGTGGCAGTGGCACTGCTAAGACCACACCGCCGTATGCGCATGTCTCACCGTTTATGGCTCAACAGCCTCATTTGCATATGCATGCGCAGCAGTATCCTCAACCTACGGCACCTACTGCTAATTCGCCGTTCATTTTGAATATGGCGGGGGTGATGAGAAGGGATATGATGGGTCCGAGGGAGGTGAGGGAGCCCGGGTTTCATATTGCTCAGCCTTACTAATGAAGTTGGGGTGTCGAGGTTGTTGGGTTTGTTACGTTGTTATATAAATACCCCATTGCATTTTATTTATTTTTTCAAAATTATATAGCAGCTGGTCTCGGTTCTGGCATTGCATTATTTTGTTCGACTGGTGGATTGGAGCATTTGTTTTTTACTTTTTTTTTTTTTTTCGTCTGGCTTTGGTTTTATGAATGGTGTCGTAGTCGGTACCAATCGCATCTTCGTAATAAATCAACTGTATTCATGGGTGGGGGAGTTGTAAGCCTCTGCGCTTTCGTTAAAAACTCCCGGGAAAAGAATAGTTTGGTGAGAGACGGCTTAGAATAACTTGGCACAGCCGACAGAAGTCTCTTGGTATTTTTCTGTACAAAACTGGAGATTGGCGCGAAAAGCCGACAAAACACCCCACAAACAGATCTTTGTCAGGGTTATAATTTTCCTCTCAAGCTACTTGTCCTCCTTGGCTGGCTCACATATAAGTCTCTTATACCCTGCTATCCTTCAGAAATTGAGGTTGCAGCAATGATTGTGAACACTCGCTGACGAATTCGTTCAGGATTTCCGGACAACTGCTGTGCAATGTTTTTTTACCACGGCTGGCTACGTAAATAGGCCTTTCGCAGCATGTTGGACAGGAAAGGCAGACGTCGCAGCATTCGTCCTTTGCTTACCCCCATGTCAGGAGGGCTTCTCTCAGATGCTCGCGATGTCTCTATCCATGGCTCCAACGTCATTGACCAGTCGACAAGGACCAACATCACTAACGACAACTCACGCACCGTCAATGTCAGTACCGGCTCAAGTAGCGGTAGGGGTCTCTCATCATACTATAACCTACGCTCTAAGCTGCCTGCAGGTTTTCAAATCCTCCTCGATGCTTCCCTACCGGCTGCCATACACGATTCCTCCGCTCGTTATCCCCCTGCCGTATGCCACCCTGAAACCCGCAGGGACTATATCGACAAAGATCACCGGTTGGGCTCTCGATGGCACAGGCCGTACTGGTCGCATTCTCTGGATGCAAGGTCCTGCTGGCGTTGGCAAGTCAGCAATTGCACAATCCTGTGCAGAGGTCATGACGGATAAGCTCGGCGCTACATTCTTCTTCTCTCGACCCAACTCGAGGGATAATCCCAATCACTTATTCACCACGATCGCTTACCAGCTCGCAACGCAAAACGAATCATGTCGACAAATCCTTGAATCCATGCTATGGAATGACCCCACCCTCGTCACCAAATCCATCAAACAACAGTTCCGTAATTTAATCGTCACTCCGCTTCAGAAACTTAAGGCGCAGGGTGAGGATATCGGAGAGCGGGTCATCATTATTGATGGATTAGATGAATGTGAGGGCGCCGATGCCCAGTGCGACATTATTGACCTTGTTATCTCGTCAGCACAAGCTGGATCGACACCTTTCCTGTGGATATTTTTCAGCCGCCCTGAGCCGCATATTGTTGCATCCTTCAAGTCCGACGATGTACTGCCCTTGGAGCTTCCTGTATCTCGCGCTATTGATGGCGAGATTATGTTATATCTGACAGACGAGTTGGAGAAGGTCCGAAAACGGAATGACCTGCCATCCTCGTGGCTGTCTGAGGATGATATCTGGACGATTGTCAATCTCGCTGCGGGATTGTTTATCTATGCTGCCACTGTGGTTCGGTTCATCGGCGAACAAGATTCATATGGACCTGAAGACCAGTTACGTACCGTACTTGCACTGCGTGCAACCAAGCATTTAAGGGGTTCGAATATGTGATTCTAAGATGTTAAAATATTTGAATAACTATTTTGGTAAGACAAATATGTAAAGAATTATAGGGAGTAATATTGAGCTAAAAGGTTTCATTTTAGCTATATATTAGTCAAGTATATAAGTAATATATGCTGATTAGTGAAATGAAAACTATTAGGTTTGCATATTTGAGTACCATATATGATATTACATGTATCATATATGGTACTCAAATATGCAAACCTAATAGTTTTCATTTCACTAATCAGCATATATTACTTATATACTTGACTAATATATAGCTAAAATGAAACCTTTTAGCTCAATATTACTCCCTATAATTCTTTGCATATTTGTCTTACCAAAATAGTTATTCAAATATTTTAACATCTTAGAATCACATATTCGAACCCCTTAAATGTTTGGTTGCACGCAGTGTTGACCTTGCTTCCCCACGGGCCGGGCGCCACTCAAATCATCCGCTCTCGGAACTGGATAGATTTTACACTTTAATCATGCGAAGAGTTCCACCGAAGTTACTGCTGACTGTGCGGAAAATCCTACTAGGAACCACACTCGGGGGAGTTAGGGCGCCGGACAATGCCAATCTACTCAGTCTATCAGAGCCCCAGTTTCGGAGTGCTTGTCGCACCCTTCATTCCGTTCTGAAGCCAGATGATGACCAGCTAGAATTCTATCACGCATCGTTCATGGATTTTTTAGAAGATCAAAACAGGTCAGGATGACGAAGGATATTGTAGGGCTTTCGGATACCTTGTGGTTCTGAATATTCTGATTGGCTGTTGTGGATCAGCCGGCTTACCTCATGCCTTGATTTAGACGCTCAGTCTATCAGGCTCGGTAGCTCAGAGGTCAGAGCATCGGTGCTAGTTTCCCGAGGTCACAGGTTCGAGTCCTGTCCGGGTCATTGTTTCCCCTTGTGTTTGCGAGTGCTTGGCGCATGAGCATTTTCTCGTTGCGATACAGGAGAGTATTGTGTGAGATCGGATTGTGCAGTTGCAATATGGAGTGATTTGTTGGAGAAGCTCAACAAAGTCCATGACCGTGGCATCTCTCGTGAGTAGCCTTCTAACAGAATATCTTGATTCTTATTTCCATTCAGACTGGGAGCAGGAGGATATACTGGTAACTTGGCCATTGCCTAGCTCAATGCGTGCCGTACCATATGCGCAAGTCCTTTGTGCATTTTTTGTACTCTCTCAATCAATTCCGCTGGATGCTCAAATGGCTACTGCCCTTGCCGAGTTTAAATATGGTATGATTCTCATAGTATTTGGCGATGAAATGCCATTTACCACGAGGACTCTCGATGTGGACACATTTTTAAACAATGTACCTGCCTCCCTTACTCCAATACTATTTGTCTCATAATGCGTTTTGCAGGTTCCTGAAGATTTCCGCCACAAAATCATATCTCCCTTCCCCCGACTCTTCTTGCCTCTCGTGATACTAGTGAAACCAACCAATGCACTCTGGAAGCGACCATATATTCTGGGCAATGGAAAGGACAGGGCTCTGTGCTGGCGATCCGAGTATGGAGGATCGATCTTCAGTAGCTATCCCAGCCGTGGGCACCTAGTCGGCAAGTTTCTAAAAAGCAAGATAAAGGTGCGACACATAGTGATTTTACTAAAACTGACACCTATGTACCCACAGGGGTTGCGCAAGCTTGCATCTTCAGTATGAGACAGCTTCATTTGATCTTTCTTGCATCCCCATGCGCACCTCCGATACCGACCAATATGCATACTATCGCCAACCAAGGTACTCCAAGCCGGGCCAATGGTCTTCTCCATGTCAAACCACATCATGCCCTAGTCCCGTCTGATGTTTCACCCTCTTACTACCACCACCACCTTTGATACCATATCACACTAGACCTCCTAGGTTCGGCCCGCCGCAACCCACATTCTATCCCTCTACTAGACTCGCTGGTCTCCAGGGGCACTACCCCCAACAACAGCAACAACACCAAAGACGATAACCACGGCCCCGCCCTCCCACCCCCCATGCAGAATACCCCCGCACATCAACCGACGATCTAGGCCGGTACACAACTCCATCTCAGCCCAACATCCCTCTAATTTCATTCTCCCCCGTCTTTCAACCCTCCCCTTCCTCCAGGCCCCAGTACCGCTACCAGCATTTGGACAGCTCGTCCACCGCGCAGCCATATTCACGGCCAGGCCATGACCCCTGTACATGGCAGGAATATTACCACCTGGTCAAATGACGCCACTCAATCATACGAGCACCGATAGCACCATCCGTCTTCCCAGAATATCATGTCTATCAGGCAGGACAATATGATTGGCACCGTTCATGAACAAGCCTTCGGTTGCTGTGCCGCATGCCCGGCGCCAGCACCACCACTTCCTAGCGCCGTCGTATACCACGGCCGATGGTGCGGCGCCTCTTCTCTTCGATGACTGTACAGTATTCTCAGCCTACACCTCCTGCTGCTGGCTCACCGTTCATTTTGAATGCGGTGGGAGTCATGAGAAGGGATACAATGGGTCCGAGGGAGGTGAGGGAACCAGGGTTTCACGTTCCTCAGTCCTTCTGTTGAGGGCTTTTGAAGTTGGGTGTTAAGGTAGTTGGGATTACTAATTGTCATGAATTATTACTATGATATATACCCATTGCATTTCATTTTTTTATAGCTAGATGGCAGCTGGTCTTGGTTTTACATTGCATGATTTCATTTGACCGGTGGATTTGAGCATTTTGATATTTTCTTTCTTTTTTCTCTAGTTGGGTTTTATGAGTGATGTCGTAGTTAGTTCGGCTGTTTTTTCCGAGCCCTTTGGTACCAGTTGCAGCTTCATAATGTATCATGAGTAGAAGTGTGAGCGTCCGTAAAGTTGCAGAAAATGAGTAGTGGGAAGCTGCATGTGGTGGGGGAGAGGCCTTAGAATAGCTCAGTGCAGCCAATAAGATAAATCTGTTTCTTTACATCCTTCTATGCAGAGCTGGAAATCAGTGCAAAAAGCCAGTGAAACACATCCTGACAGACCGAGATTAACTAGCTAGGCTCGAGGGCCAATTCTTCAGTTAACTCTACATGGGGGAGAGCGTGCGTGGCAGTTTTCTGCTCAAGCTGCTTGCTCCTCTCGTTTGGCTCACAGAACATTCTCCTGTACTTTGCTATCCTTCGGAGTTGAAGGAGCACCGGCCATTGTGAACGGTCATTGACGGGGTCCACTGAGATTTCCAGAGCATTACTGTGCAATGTTTTTTTACCACGGCTGGCTACGTAAATGTGCCTTTAACAGCATGTTGAACGGGAAGGGCAGAACGCCGTAGCATTCGCCTTTGCTTACCCCCATGTCAGGAGGGTTCCTCTCGGATGCTTGCAATGTCTCCATCCACGGCTCCAACGTCATTGACCAGTCGACAAGGACCAATATTACCAATGTCAACACCAGCTTAAGTAACGGTAGGCGCCTCCTCATCAACTCCCACTATAACCTACGCTCTAAACTACCTACAGGTATCCAAATCCTCCTCGATGCGGCTCTACCAGCCGCCTTGCATGATTCCTCCGCTCGCTATCCTCCCGCCATATGTCATCCTGGAACCCGCAGAGACTATATTGACAAGATTACCGGTTGGGCTCTCACTGGTACAGACCGCGCCGGTCGCATCTTGTGGATGCATGGCCCTGCTGGCGTCGGCAAGTCAGCAATCGCACAATCTTGCGCAGAGGCCATGGCGGACGAGCTCGGTGCTACATTCTTCTTCTCTCGACCCAACTCGAGGGACAATCCCAATCACTTATTCCCTACGATCGCTTATCAGCTTACAACGCGAAATAAGCCATGCCGACAAATCCTTGAATCCATGCTACACAACGACCCAACCCTCGTCACCAAATCAATCAGGCAACAATTCCACGATTTAATCATCACTCCACTTCAGGAGCTGAAGGCTCGGGGCGAGGATATCGGAGAACGGGTAATCGTTATTGATGGATTAGATGAATGTGACGGCGCCAATGCTCAGTGCGACATTATCGACCTTGTTATCTCGTCGGTACGAGCCAGATCAACGCCTTTCCTGTGGATATTTTTCAGCCGCCCCGAGCCACACATCATTGCATCCTTCAGGTCCGGTGACGTACTACGCTTGGAACTCCCTGTATCTCGTGCCATCGATGGCGAGATTTTGCTATTTCTGACGGACGAGTTGGAGAAGGTCCGGGAACGGAATGACCTGTCACCCTCTTGGTTGTTTGAGGAAGACACCTGGATAATCGTCGATCTCGCTGCGGGACTGTTTATCTATGCTGCCACTGTGGTTCGGTTCATCAGTGAACAAGACTCATCTGGCCCTGAGGACCAGCTACGTGCCGTACTTGCTCTTGCTTTGCCACTAGCCAGGAGTCACTCAAACTATCCACTCTCGAAACTGGACATATTTTACACTTTAATTATGCAACGAGTTCCAGCAAAGTCACTTCTGACCGTACAGAAAATCCTACTGGCAAGCACGTTTATTCTAGGGATGGATGCGCCTACAAATGCCAATGTACTCAGGTCTATCAGAGTCCCAATTTCGGAGCGCTTGTCGCACTCTTCACTCCGTTCTGAAGCTAGAGGACGACAAGCTACAATTCTACCATGCATCGTTTATGGAGTTCTTGGGAGATCCGATTAGGTCAGGAGAGTTTTGCATTAGATCGGATTGTGCAGTTGCATTATGGAGGGACTTGTTGGGAAAGCTCAACAGGGTACATGACCGTGGCATCCCTTGTGGGTAACTTCCTAACAGTATACATTGATTGAGTCACATTTTTATACAGGCCAGGAGCGGAAGGACGTACTTGTAACTTGGCCCGAGGACGACGGCAGTCAATATCTCTTTGTCCTTTTGGCATTCTTTAGGCTCTCTCAATCAATCCCACTCGATGCTCAAATGGCTTCTGCCCTAGCCAAGTTTAAATATGGGATGATTCCTATTGTACACGGAGACACTGCAGTGTTCGCTGGGCGAGAGCTCAGCCCAGACAGATTGTTAATCAATGTATCTGCTTCCTTTGCTCCAATGTTATTTGTATTATAATATGTTTCGCAGATTCCTGAAGACATCCGCCACAAAGTCATATCTCTGTTCCCTCGACTCTTCTTGCCTCTTGTTATACAAATGAAGCCATTCTCGGAAAGATTCAAGAATCCCCTATATATTCTGGGTAATGGGAAACACAGAGGCTCTGTGCTGGCGAGGTTTGCGACGGATGGTTTATCAGTAGCTATCCAGACGACTGGAGGAGCCTGGTTGTCAAGTTTCTAAAGAGCGAGATAATGGTAATGCTTAGACGAGGTAGGAGTAAACCACGGGTCACCCGATCATGACCCTTACCTCTAGAGGAGCTCTGCGGTGCATCTGCATTGTTGGCTCGTGTCGCCATCTCAGTAGGATACGGGTGTGATTGGGGGACTCATGGTGTTGCTGCTTGCCATTGTTCTCTGTCGCATAGTCAGCATCAGCTCGCGTGTTGGTCAGTTGTCGGGTGGTTGACCTGCTAGCATTGACAGCTTTGAATGAGAAGGGGCGCTTGTCTGTCTATCCACGGATGCGGACTGTTTACCAAAATATGGTCAGGGATCTAGTGGTTCGACAAGGTAAGTCTTGGTGGTCACAACCCTAACCCTAATCAAGACTGACTATCATCAGTTCATTCAGTCACGCTGTCTACAGACACCGTCGGGACATCCTCCTTTGACAACGTCCTCAGCTGCTCCATCGACTCCCTCTTCCTTGCCTCCAAGCTCTCAGACTGCATCGCCAACCTTAGTTGCAACCTCCTTTACGCCCTCCTCCACCTGTGTCACTGTTCGTTCTATCGCGAGTGAGTCGAGGCCGCGAGTTCATCCTCTCCCGCTGCTGCACTCCTACCTCTCCTTGTCCGCATGAGCACGTCCCACCCTCCTCAACCACTCTCTCCTCCATCTCCCTTGGCCTCATGTCAACTCCCTACCACTCCAAATACCACTTCCACATCTAAGTACAACGCGCCTAACTCTTATCCTTCCGACACCAGGTACAACCCCAATGCCATAAACGCTACTTCCTGTTTCTCTACTCAGCACGCCCAAACCTCGCTTCTCTGATGAATGGCATAACAATAACTCCCACCGCAGAGAGCACGGCCTGCCCTCGGTATCAGACGATGCCCCGCCCGCATCTCCCCCCGCACCTCCGACGTCGACCAACGTGAGCACTCTTGCCAACCAAGGTACTCCCCCGCAGGCCAACAACGGTCTCTTCCGTGTCACGAACCCCACCCCGGGCTCTAATCCCGTCTCACCTTTTACTCTCCCGCTACCACCTCCAGCCCCACCCCCACCCTCGATACCCTACCACTCCCGGCCTGCCATGCCCGGTCCGCCAGCGCCTGAATTCGATCCCTCCACCGAATTCGCTCGTCTCCAAAACCAACGCTCTACGAGAGGCTATCCAACCCCTCTCAATCCAAGCGTTCCTCTTGTCCACCAGGGCACAACCCCCGATAACAACGCTGGAGATCATAGTCACGGCCACGGGGTCCCCCACACACCCACCAATGATCTAGGCCTCTACACGACTCCATCCCAGCCCAACATCCCTCCCGTTTCCGCTCTCCCTCACCCGTTCAGCCCTCCTCTTCCTCCAGGCCCAGGCACCATTACCAGAGCTCAGACAACCTATGCACCCCACCACCACCACCCCCGCCGCCTCCACCACGCAGCTACACACAAGGCCAGGGCAATGATGCGCCGTGGGCAGCAGGGGGCATCGCCTCTTGGTCCCAACGACGTCTCCCAATCATACGAACACTAAAATCCTTCGCCCCTGAATGTCATGTCTACTAGGCAGAACAGTGTATTTGACGCCGTGCATTGACGAGGCTTTGATAGCTATGCCGCGGGCCCAACGCTGGCACCGCCACTTCCTTCCCCGTCACCCTTCACCACTGCCACTGGCGCCGCGCCCTTTTCATCTCGCAATGACTCGCCTCCCTTAACTCTTGGTTACGGTGGCAGTGGTGCTACTAATGTCCCGCTGTATGCGCATATTTCACTGTTTATGGCTCAACAGCCTCATTTGCATATGCATGCCCGGCAGTATTCTCAGCCTACGGCTCCTACTGCTAGTTCGCCGTTTATTTTGAATACGGCGGGGGCGATGAGGAGGGATATGATGAATGGGATGGGTCCAAGAGAGGTGAGGGAGCCTGCGTTTCATGTTCCTCGGTCTTACTATTGAAGTTGGGATGTCGAGGTCGTCGGATTTGGTTATTTTTGTTATGTTGTTATCGTAAATACCCCATTACATTTTATTTCTTTTCACAATTATGTAGCAGCTGGTCTTGGTTTTATATTGCATCATTTTGTTCGACTGGTAGGATTGGAGCATTTGTTTTTTGCTTTGTTCTGTTTTGTTTTTCATTCGATTTGATGTAGTTTTACGCATGGTGTTGCAGCGGTCTCGGCTATCCCGAGCCCCACGATACCAATCGCAGTCTTCGTAATAGACCAACTGTATTCATGAGTGGAGGCGTTGTACGCGTCTGCGGTTTCGTTAAAAGCTCCTGGGAGAGGAACAGTTGGTGAGAGACGACTCAAAATAACTCGGCACAGCCGACAAAAGTCTCTTTGTATTTTTCTGTACAAAACTGGAGATCGGCGCGAAAAGCCGGCAAAACACCCCACAAAACAGATCTTTGATTAAATTGTCCGCGTTGGGGTCAATTATAATTCCTCGGCCAACTCTGCACGGGGGAGAGCGTGTAGCAGTTTTCTTCCCTAGTCGTTTCCCCCCTCTTTGGTTGGCTTGCATATACCATGCTCTACTTCAGAAATTGAAGTCGCAGCAGCGATTGTGAACACCTGTCGACAATTTTATAGCACTGCTTTGCAATGTTTTTTCTTTTTACCACGGTTGGCTACGTAAAGAGGCCTTTAACAGCATGTTGAACGGGAAAGGCAGGATGCCGCAGCATTCGCCCTTTGCTTACCCTCATGTCAGGAGGGTTCCTCTCGGATGCTCGCGATATCTCTATCCATGGTTCCAATGTCATTGACCAATCGACAAGGACTAATATCACCAACGACAACTCACGTACCGTCAATGTCAATACCGGCTTGGGTAGCGGTAGGCGCCTCTCATCAACTCTTACCATAACCCTACACTTTAAACTGCCTGCAGGTTTCCAGATCCTCCTCGATGCATCTCTACCAGATGCCGTGCACGACTCCTCCGCTCGTTATCCCCCCTGCCGTATGCCACCCTGGAACCCGCAGGGACTATATCGACAAGATCACTGCTTGGGCTCTCGATGGCACAGACCGTACTGGTCGCATTCTCTGGATGCAAGGTCCTGCTGGCGTGGGCAAGTCAGCAATCGCACAATCCTGCGCAGAGGCCATGACGCACAAGCTCGGTGCTACATTCTTCTTCTCTCGACCCAACTCGAGGGATAATCCCAATCACTTGTTCACCACGATTGCTTATCAGCTTGCAACGCGAAGCAAGCCATGTCGACAAATCCTTGAATCCATGCTACACAACGACCCGACCCTCGTCACCAAATCAATCAGACAACAGTTCCACGATTTAATCGTCACTCCACTCCAGAAGCTTAAAGAAAGGGGTGAGGATATCGGAGAACAGATCGTCATTATTGATGGATTGGATGAATGTGAGGGCGCTAATGCTCAGTGCGACATTATCGACCTGGTAATCTCGTCGGCCCGAGCTGGATCAACGCCTTTCCTCTGGATATTTTTCAGCCGCCCCGAGCCACGCATTGCTGCGTCATTCAAGTCTGATGACGTACTACCCTTGGAGCTCCCTGTATCTCGTGCCATCGACAGCGAGATTATGTTATTTCTGACGGACGAATTGGAGAAGGTCCGAAAAGAGAATGATCTGCCACCCGAATGGCTGTCTGAGGATGATATCTGGACAATCGTCAACCTTGCTGCGGGATTATTTATCTATGCTGCCACTGTAGCGCGGTTCATCGGTGAACAGGATTCATGTGGACCTGAGGACCAGCTACGCACCGTACTTACCCTTGCTTTTCCGCTGGCCAAGAATGACTTAAACCATCCACTCTCGGAACTGGATATATTCTACACTCTAATTATGCAAAGAGTTCCGACGAAGTTACTTCTGACTGTGCGGAAGATCCTACTGGGAACAACATTCTTCCAAGGGACGGATGCGCCCACAAATGCCAATCGACTCAGTCTATCGGAGTCCCAATTTCGGAGTGCTTGTCGCACCCTTCACTCCGTTCTGAAGCTAGATGGTGATAGGCTACAGTTCTACCATGCATCTTTTATAGATTTCTTGGAAGATCCAAACAGGTCGGGAAAGTTTTCCATTAGATCGGATTGTGCGGTTACATTATGGAGTGACTTGTTGGAGAAGCTCAATAAGGTACATGACCGTGGGATCCCTCGTGAGTAGCCTCCCAAAAGTATATGTCGATTGAGTCTCATTTCTACTCAGACTGGGAACAGAAGGATATACTAATAACCTGGCCTGGGCATGACCGTCCATACCCGCGTGCTCTCGAGGCATTTTTTACACTCTCTCAATCAATCCCATTGGATGCTCAGATGGCTACTGCACTTACCAAGTTTAAATATGGGATGATTCCCATTATATACGATTCAAATCCATTCAACGAGCAGGAACTCAGCGCGGCCACGTTTTTAAACAATGTACCCGCCCCCTTATTCCAATGTAATTTGTTTCATAACACATTTTGCAGGTTCCTGAAAATTTCCGCCACAAAATCATATCTCCCTTCCCCCGACTCTTCTTGCCCCTTGTTCTGCTAGTGAAACCAGCCGACGCACTCTGGAATCGACCATATATTCTGGGCAATGGAAAAGATAGGGCTCTGTGCTGGCGAACTGATTTGGGATCGACTATCAGTAGCTATCCCAGCCGTGGGGGCTTGGCCGGCAAGTTTCTAAAAAGCAAGATAAGGGTATGTGCGAAACGTGGCGATCTTACCAAAACTGACACCCATGCACTCACAGGGGTTGCGCAAGCTTGCACCTTCAGTATGAGATAGCCTCATTTGATCTTTCCAGCATCCACATGTGCACCTCCGATACCGACAAACAGGAATACTATTGCCAATCAAGGTACTCCGAGATGGGTCAATGGTCTCCTCCGTGTCGAACCACATCCTATGTCCTAGTTTCGTCTCATGTTCTAGCCTCCCGCTACCACCACTCCCTCTAATACCGTATCACACTAGACCTCTTAGGCCCGGCCCGCCGCAACCCAAATTGGACCGTTCTACCAGATTCGCTGGTCTCCAAAGCCAATACTCTATCAAAAGTTAGCCAACCTTGCTCAATTCAAGTACCCCTCCTCGATCTTACCTTTCGGCCCTTTCACAGAGACAGTGCAGAATCAGTCTACTGTGCGAATGTGTAACATTAACTGTAACCCTACCGGTTACCCCCCCCCCCCCCCAACAACAGCGACAACGCTGAAGATAATAACCACGGCCACGGCCCCACACACAATGCCCCTGCACATCAACCGACGATCAGGCCGGTACACAAGTCCATCTCAGCCCGACATCTCCCTAATTTCATTCTCCCCTGTCTTTGAGCCCTCCCCTTCCTCCAGACCCCAGTACCGCTACCAGCATTTGGACAGCCCGTCCGCCACTCAGCTACATTCACGGCCGGGCCATGACCCCTGCACGACAGGAAGATTACCACCTGGTCAAATGACGTCCACTCAATCATATGAACGCCGATAGCACCATCCGCCTCCCCGGAATATCATGTCTATCAGGCAGGGCAATGTGATTGGCACCGTTCATGAACGAGCCTTCGGTTGCTATGCCGCATGTCCGGTGCCAGCACCGCCACTTCCTAGTGCTGTCGTATAACACGGCCGCTGGTGTGGCGTCCTTTTCTCTTCCGATACTGCAATGATGTGCTCACTTCCCTTGTGTACTAATGTCTGCTCTAGGTCCTCTGAGCTTGCCGGCCACCACGAGCTAATGAGCATCGCAAATGAAACATATGAGAGAATTTTCACACGTCCAGAAGAATGCCCAGTCGCGTATGGTTTACTCAGAGATGATTTGCATGAGAGCGAAGCGGAGCTGGTGCAGTGGCAGGAACGATATCATGCACTCTGGTAAGTGCCTGGTGATATTGGATATTTGCTTATCTTGTATCTAAGTTTTCTTGTACATTAGGGACGCATATAAGGTGCTCATTGAACGTATTCCCCCATTACACTCATCCCCGGAGTCAGATCAGTCAGACGCTAGTGATGCAAGTCACCAGGAACAAAGGTTAGCGCGATACAAAACCAGTAGCCAGTAGTATTAAGGCTTTGATATAGCATCGGAGCAGACTGATACCATTTGATACGAATGAGCTATATTCGATTAGTGAATAAATGTAAATTATTGGCATTTGTTGCCTTCAATCCTGAGTGAATGACATCGAATCGTATTGAACGGACCCAATGATGTAGTTGAAATCACGCTTTCGGAGGGATTTACTGTGAACCATTGACATTTGATGCGGATTCAATCTCATTTGTTAAAAAAAATGGAATCGTTGTCATTCGTTTTAATTCTAAAGAAATCGAATGAATGTCCGATCTGTCGAATGCTATCAAATGGGCCAAGTCGATTTGGTGATATTCGATGACATTCAGTGGGAATCAATATGATTTTCCGCGTTTTTCACTGGGCATCAGTGCCGGGTTGATGTTTGGCTGCGCACTTTGAGCGTACCAGTCCTGGCCTCCATAGTCTGGCCATTCCAGCACAAGTCCAGACCATCATCCACCATGCCAGGTGCAATCTCTGCGGCGACCTCTTGCAGTGATCTTTCAAGTAGTTGGGCACAGCCGACAAGACAATGCTGTCTCTTTGTATCTTTCTATACAAGACTGGAAATCCACGGTAAAACACACCCGATTAGCTCGTCAATTCTTCGGTCAACTCTCCATGGGGGAGAGCACATTGCAGCTTTCTATTCAAGTTACCCTCCCCTCTCGGTTAGCTCACCTATAAATCTCCTGTACCCTGTTACGCCTCAGGGGACGAATAAGCAGCAGCAATTGTGAGCGCCCGTCGAACAAATTCCATCAGTAGGCACCGCCATGCAATTGGGCGTTTACGCACACACGTAGTTCGGTGACATGGACAGAACGCCACAGCTTTTGCTCTTTGTTACTTGTCCTCATGTCGGGAGGGACGTTCTCAAATGCTCACAGCTTCTCTATGGACCATCCCACCTTCAATGACAACTCTCACACCGTCAATGTCAACCCTGGCACAGGCAACGGTAGGGGTCTCTCACCAACATCGTCTAGAACCTACACGCTAAGCCACTTGTAGGCATCCAAACCCTCCTTGACGCATCCCTACCAGCCGCCATCCACGATTCCTCCGCTCGTTATCCCCCCGCCGTATGCCACCTTGGAACCCGCAAGGATTACATCGACAAGATCACCGGTTGGGCTCTCACTGGCACAGGCCGTACTGGTCGCATCCTCTGGATGCATGGCCCTGCTGGCGTCGGCAAGTCAGCAATCGCACAATCCTGTGCAGAGGCCATGACGGACAAGCTCGGTGCTACATTCTTCTTCTCTCGACACAACGCGAGGGACAAGCCCGATCGCTTACTTACTACGATCGCTTATCAGCTTGCAACGCGAAGCAAGCCATGTCGACAAATCCTTGAATCCATGCTACACAACGACCCGACTCTCGTCAACAAATCAATCAGACAACAATTTCACGATTTAATCGTCACTCCACTTCGGGAACTTAAGGATCGGGATGAGGATATCGGAGAACGAATCATCATCATTGATGGATTAGATGAATGCGAGGGCGCCAATGCTCAGTGCGACATTATAGACCTTGTTATCTCGTCGGCGCGAGCTGGATCAACGCCTTTCCTCTGGATATTCTTTAGCCGCCCCGAGCCACGCATTGTTGCATCGTTCAAGTCTGACGACGTACTGCCCTTGGAGCTCCCCGTATCTCGCGCCATTGATGGCGAGATTATGTTATTTCTGACGGACGAGTTGGAGAAGGTCCGAAAAGAAAGTGAACTACCACCATCGTGGCTGTCTGAGGATGACATCTGGACAATTGTCAACCTCGCTGCGGGGTTGTTTATCTATGCTGCCACTGTGATTCGGTTCATCTGCGAACTAAATTCATGTGGACCTGAGGACCAGCTACGTGCCGTACTTGCCCTTGCTTCGCCACTAGCCAAGAAGGACTCAACACACCCGCTCTCGGAACTGGATATATTTTACACTTTAATTATGCAACGAGTTCCAACGAAGTCACTCCTGACTGTGCGGAAAATTCTACTGGGAACCACACTCTACGAGGGAACTAACGCACCTACAAATGCCAATCTACTCAGTCTATCGGAGTCCCAATTTCGGAGCGCTTGTCGCAGCCCTTCACTCCGTTCTGAAGCTGGATGATGATGATCAGCTACAGTTCTACCACGCATCATTTATGGATTTCTTAGAAGATCAAAATAGGTCAGGAAAATTTTGTATTAGATCGGATTGTGCAATTGCATTATGGCATGATGTACTGCAGAAGCTTAACAAGGTACATGACCGTGGCATCCCTCGTGAGTAGCCTTCCTAACAGCATATGTCAATTGCGCTCATTTCTATTCAGACTGGAAACAGGAGGATATCCTAGTAACTTGGCCCAATGATGGCCACTTTTCATACTTATGTGCCCTTGATGCATTTTTTATGCTCTCTCAGTCACTCCCGTTGGATGCTCAAATGGCTACTGCGCTTACCAAGTTTAAATATGGGATGGTTCCCGTTGTAGGGGCGGAAAATTTAGCATTCACCGAGTGGGAACTCAGTGGGGACACGTTTTTAAACAATGTACCCGCCCCCCATACTCCAACGCTATTTGTCTCATAACGCATTTTGCAGATTCCCAAAAATTTCCGCCACAAAATCATATCTCCCTTCCCTCGACTCCTCTCGCCCCTTGTTCTGCCAACGAAACCATCCAACGCACTCTGGAATCGACCGTATATTCTGGGCAATGGAAAGGACAGGGCTCTGTGCTGGCGACAGCAATTGCGGAGGATCGCTCATCAGTAGCTATCCCAGCCATGGGAGCCTGGTCGGCAAGTTTCTAAAAAGCAAGATCCTGGTATGTGTGAAACATGACGAGCTTACCAAAGCTGACACGCATGTACCCACAGCGGTCGCGCAAGCTTGCACCTTTAGTATGAGATAGACTCAATCATACGAATGCCGATTGCAAAATCTGTCTCCCCAGAATATCATGTCTATCAGGTAGAGCAGTGATTGACACCGTTCATTCACGAGGCTTCGATGGCTATATCGTGTGCCTGGCGCCGGCACCACCACTTGCCTAGCACTGTCATATACCACGGCGACTGATACCATGCCTTTTCCCCCTAGACAAGTCTCCGTCCCTCGGTCACGGTGGCGGTGTTACGAATACTCCTATGCGCAATATTCTCGGCCTACGCCTCCCATTGCTGGCCTTCCGTTCGTTTGGAACATGATCATGATGAGGGTAGTGAGGAGAGGTGTAGTAGGTAGGATGGGTCCGAGCGCAGTGGGGGAGCCGGGGTTTCACGTTCCTCGGTGCTTCTTTCTACGAGAATTCTGCCAGGAAATAACGTGATAACTCCACGGTCCTGGTTAGAAGATGTGAAAAATAGTAAAAGGTGTCGCCGTGGAGATATAAACTAATTGTGGATAACAACAATGTAATTACGTATGGATATATTAGCGAAGCGTCTTTGTCGCCTATCTAAAAATGGCTCGAACACTACTCATCCGCCCTGTTATCAAGACACGAAGACTGCTTACCAATTTTCTCTTATTGAATGTGGAATTTTTCATCTCGGCTGAACGCATAATCTATGAACGACAGAAACTATACAGAAAATCAGATATCCAATGTTTTGTGATGGCATAGAAATCCGGGACATCAGCACGCTTTCATTGCTGCTCTATCTATATCCGACATTGCGACAAACATTCAATCCTCTTTTTTATTTTTTTAAAAAATGAGCCCTGCTGTCGTCGATGTCAATCCCGGCACCCCTTTCGGGCGAGCGTTTCGCACAATTTATTCCCCAACAACGTCCCATGAGGTCGTTTCTTCCGATCCTGATTGACCAATTTTGACACAAAGCTCGAGCTCCTAAGTGAGTATAACCCCAAGCATTGGACCTCACTGCCCCATAGCTTAGTGAATGCCACTGTACCCGGTTTCCCATTAAACACAACCAGCGAGTTAAATTCCTTTGTAGAGTATGTGTGGGGAACAAATGACCTCAAGAAATGTCCCGATGTGTGCCTGATGGAACTGCACGGGGGGTCATAAATGCAAGGAAAATGATAGCTATATGAACCGGGATGTACGATAGTATATCCATGTTGATCAGCTTTAACAGGGGTGTCGGTAGCCGCATGACTTGACTGCACCATGTATTTGGGAATGGGGTGATATACGAAACCCTTATGTGTGAAAGTCGTGCTAACGGCCAGAGGGACGGCCAGGATGAGAGGGTTCAACGTGATGTATAAGGCAGAAATGTACCAGGGTAAGAGCTCGAAGGGAGATGGGGAAAGGAGAATGCTGACGGAATGAGGTGAAGGTTGCCAAAGAGGACCCCACTGTTCATGATGTGCGGCGCAAGCGCAAGCTCCGAATGGGGACGATACTAGAAAGGGTAGTTCGAGCCCCTGACACCCACGGGTCACAAGCGTAGACTTCTGCTCTGCTGGCTCAACAAGGTAGCGCTGGAAGGAGCTAGTGAGTCAAGCGTTACTCACCACTGTCTGACATCACAGGATGACAACGGCCCGACTGAGTCTGTCGTTCAACACGTTGACTAGCTGAGTCGATGTGCATGCTATAGTAGTACTTAAATATTAATAGATGGCGAGCCTGACACCGCCACCAGGCCAGAATACCTCGCTTGTTTCCCAAGCTTAATGCCGAGGCACCCAACGAGCTGCCAATACCTGAAAGATGGAGAATGTTTTGATATATCTAAGGACCTATTCCAGTGGCTCAAGACTCTTGGTTGGTAACTTACTGAAGTGCGACATCGTAGCATACATTGTTTACAATGATTCGATCTAGCACCCCTACCGTAGAGATATACTTTGCCTGCTACCGTGTCCCGAGCCTACAGCAGGGGTGGAAAATGCTGGGGGAAATGGGTGCTTATACTGGGAGGTCCCCATCTGATAATGCAGTGCGCACCAATACGCATATCCCGATCCACCCAGTATTCATTAGCATGGTGATGTCATGTATTGGTTCAGGGCAACGGTAGAACCAACGATCAGTTGAATATCCTCGAAAAGAATCCAAATATTCAAATAGCCTAGGTTGTGGAGGATTACCCGTTCCCATCAATGGTGCAACCAACGTTAGCTACGATGTTCACCGAACAGTACGCATTTCTTCATTCACCATAAACACGTACTCGTGCTAAACTCCATCACTGCCGTCACTGTAGGGTGTCCAATCCAGCGCCAAGACAAGGCAAGTAATACAACTAAATTAGGATATTAGGATGACGACCAGACATTGTTGAACGAAGAAAATGCATGGACACAGAGAGTCATTGAGATCACCCAATTTTTACCCCCCTCGTGGAATTAGTACAGCGTGAATAGAGACAGAAGCTCGAGTCTTAGCTGATTTATATAATTTTGAGATCAAAAGGGAAAGGCACTAGGTGCACTGATGAAGGTCTCAAACAACTTGAACTAAGGAGGTGCTATTTTCTGGCATGGTGGGTCCAGACAGCGCCCTGTCCATGATGAGTCTCTGAGCTGCGCCAGTTTATTGAGCGGGTGTTTACAGCTGCTACAAAGATACGCAAAAGGCCTTGCAGCGGGAAACAAATCTTATAAGTATGGGACTACAGAATCCAACATCCCCAACAACACTCCTACTTCTCCAGCCCTTGCTAAGCTCTGAACTCTTCACCTCAGCTGCTCACTGTTCGTAACTTATTATTTTTTAATGTGTAACACTCGTCAAGTCAATTGCCCAAAGCATGGACCATGGTTCTTGCTTATCATGCGCTGTGCTGGGAGGAGAGCTGGTGGTAGATGCACTGAGGTCACATTGGACTCATCAGCTACCAGCAACATGGACTGCAAAACCTGCACCAATGATAGCAGGTACGTGATCACCTCCCGCTGCATCAACTAACCTGTGCTCATAATTCCCCAGCATTGAAGAGTACCAGTCCTGAGTCAGATATCTCACTGGCTTCCGAACCTATTTATTTTCGTTCGATTTCCCGCATTAGTTCTATTTGTTAATGGCCACTAAGAGCTCTTTGACAATATCTTGTTCAAGGAGATTTGGTTGCTATTATCACACCAGCTCTACCTATAGTTTGGGCTGATATTATTTAATTTATTACTAGCTCTAAGTGCTTGTCTATTATCATCCCTTGTAGCAGTATTCTATTTTCTCAATCGGGGTGTGTCCCCCTCCCTCTGACTTGCCTATGCCTCTATGTGGTCCTATCATAGTTGCCGTACATATATGCTAATCTTTACATATCTGAGATTTGATATAAATATTGCAATGATTCAGAGCCAGTGGCCACCATCTTTGATACAACTCGCGGTTAGCTGTTTGGAATGTTTGATCGCTAGATACAGAAGACGTGTACTGCTATGCCTTTGCACTGCATGGAACGCTAGGAACTAAGGGTTAGGGGTTAGCCCAGATCGAGAAAGGATAATGATGGTGATTCACCCTACCTCAGTGCACGACCCGCCTTTTGCTCACACTTATGCAAGCCACGTAGCTTCCCAATGTTGGAACCCCGCCAATGTAGTACCTCCACTGCCATATATCGCTGATCTCGGCGAGTTCGTATTCGATTTCTGCGGCCAATCATCTGATACAACACCTTGGGTTTCTGTCTACGCCAATGCAAAAACAAGGCCCGAGCAGATAACGAGAACATTGTAGCCATCGATTGGTGAAATTCACAAGTGTAACTGGCTCCAGTGCTAAATATAGAATAGCGTGCATTTGAGTAGTAAATTACTCTGAACATAGGTGGGAGAGGGCCCGGGCTTGCACACCACACAGGGGGAACAGGAATCATATCATATTGGAAATACCCACTCCCCTCTGTTGAGCTTCGTGAAACCATATATAAATGACTCAGGTCATTATTCTAGGTTCCAATCACCTTCACTAACCAATTTAACCCTCGCCTCCGGGATCAATGATGTGGCTGAACAATCCACACGCCATAATTACCGCCCTAAGCAATGGACGGATTGTTAAAGCGGCAGTGCAGATAGTTTGAAACACCGGATGCTGTCTCCATATGAAGGTTCTATCCGGTCATGGGAACCGTTGAACATGAATAGTAGTATGTAGAATGTCCAAGACAAATTCGATGCACTAACCTTTGTCGTTGCTCTCCGAGTTGGTTCTCAAACCGAACCGTGTGCCTAAGAGTAATGGGCTCTGTCAATATACTCCACCGGTGCCGCGATATCTGAATTCAGAGGACTTGTCAGCGTTCAATATTTGTGTCCCTGGGCGCGCTGTTCATATGGAATTGAAGACGGTGGCTAAAATATAAAATTTGGTTCACTGCAATACCTTTGCCAGTTTTTTCTGTCTGAAGGCAAACCGTTGGACTGATGAAGAGGGGGGGTGCTCGTCAGCACTGTGGCCAAGGTATGTGGTGAGATCCCCACCCGGGGGTATTGATAGCAGTAGCTTTGCTGCACACGTACCAGGAAGGTGCAAATGATAGAAATGGGGAGCCTTGTATCCAAGTCTGTCTAAGTTCTTTCCAGGTCTCGAACTCAGACCTTGTTCTCGGGAGTAACGGGCCTAGCCAATCCAAACTCACTTTCTTTCCTCACTGTGTGGCATTTGAACAAAATGCTTGACTTCATGGAGATTGTCGAACTCCGGATGCGGTGTTGCCCCTGGAAATACGGTTCCCAAAATATTGAAAGCAGTAGGTGAAATATGGGCCTCAGCTTATCATAAATCCTTTCATCCATCCTCTGTCCTCTGTGAGCTTTTGGTGTTGCCTTACATTTCTTTACATTGCTTTTCCACACTTCTATACCTTGGTGTATTTGTGGTTTATTAATAGCATTTTTAAAGACTGGGTTTCGGGCACTTTTGATAAACAAAATTCGCTCTGCTCCTCCGAAACGTCTCATTGGCTTGTCCTTGGAGATCACATTGACGCAATATCATAAGGACTGCATGAAATTCTCATCTCAATGGGCAATGAGAGATCTTTTTTCTTTTTCATAAAGCAGGTCACTAGGCTAAGGTCATTATCACAACCGAGTTGCACAGTGAGATCCCTCTGGATGATTTCAACATCTCTGACTTTACTGTGCATCTCCATGGGCCTGCAGTTGATGAAGATGAGGGAGCCGCAGCCCCGTACGCACATGTAAATGGAAGTTGACCGGAAATTAAAAACTAGCGAGCGCAAGAGTAGCTGGAGTTCACCCTGCCAACACTGCATGTGATAAGCTATATGGGTTTGTTTAGTGTTTGATTCTGGGCACTGGCTACGTATTGACTTCTGAGTGCTTTTTGCCTTCGTCTAGTATTCGCTATGATGATGCATCACATCTGCACAGCTACGAGAGCTTGTGTAAAACTGACCCCTTCGCGGTGGTTTCAGGGGAACTCACACGGCTGTGAGGTGTCTAATAAATAGTATTGTATATACATACTAGAGAAATCATGTCACACACAGTGGCATCACGCCGCCATCTCCATTACCCTGCCTGAGTCCAGAGAGCTCCAGTGAAACCGTCCACTGTGCCATATATAGCCTCAGCGACGACCTCGACTGCTCCCTCAACGACCCGTTCGATCTCATTGGCTGCAGCGTCCTTTACATCCTCCTCCACCTATCACTGTAGGACCACTGGGGTGGGAAATTCATAAATTATTTACGCCTAATATGTACTGGAAATCACCCCTTTTGGGGCTGAATTTCCTCCCATCCATGTGTCAGAAAAAGATAAAATATTATATATTTTACAGTGTAAATTCCCCTCTTATGAGGGACAAAAAATGAGTGAATTTCCTTTGGATAAAGAATGAAATTCACTCTTTATTTTGTACGCATTACTGCTTTTCGAGGGTGGATTTTTTATCCCATTAAAAGTGGAATTATATTATTTTCAGAGGTGATTTTACTACACTATAAAGTAAAAATTTCACATATACTGTGGGGAATTTAGGACATTATATGTTGGAATATTCATATGGGAATTTAAGGTGTTATGGGGCAGAATATTCATATGTTTTAATGACAAATTTTAAGCTATTATAAAGTGGAATATTCATGTATTTTAATGGCGGATTTTAAGCTATTATAGAGCCGAATATTCATATGTTTTAATGATGGATTTTAAGCTATTATAAAGTGGAATATTCATGTATTTTAATGGCAAATTTTAAGCTATTATAGAGTGGAATATTCATATGTTTTAATGATGAATTCTAAGCTATTATAAAGTGGAATATTCATGTATTTTAATGGCAAATTTTAAGCTATTATAGAGTGGAATATTCATATGTTTTAATGATGAATTCTAAGCTATTATAAAGTGGAATATTCATGTATTTTAATGGCAAATTTTAAGCTATTATAGAGTGGAATATTCATACGTTTTAATGATGAATTCTAAGCTATTATAAAGTGGAATATTCATACATTTTAATGATGAATTTTAAGCTATTATAGAGTGGAATATTCATGCATTTTTAAGGTGGAATATTCATACATTTTCATTAGTAGTTCCTTATGATTTCAATGGTAAAATGTTGGGATAATAAAAGCTTTTATCAATTATAAATAGAATATGAACTCTACTCATAATCAGGAGTATTATTACCACTTCCACTCTCGAGCCTAATGTTCTCCTGTCCCCCATTCCCACTACCATCTACAATACCATCTACAATACCATCAACAATACCCTGCTTTGCCAGACGATGGGCATATTGTCGTTGGTTCTTAATATTGTTCCTTATAAAGTATTCAATAGGCCAACCATGAGCATATAGCCTGAAGTGGGAATGGGACTCTCGAGCCCAGGTATAATGGTGAGAGGTAGATGATAATTGTATATGAGAAACATACCATTTGGATAATCTGCCCAATCTTGTGTTTGGGCTGACGGTGCCAGTTTAGCTCAATATTGAACTTGGCATGAGCTACTAGATGTTACCTGGGTTAGGGGTCCGCTCTTGAGTCGCAAGGTTGGGATCACAAGGATGTCTATACAGACTTGGTCCAAGTGTCTTACTACTTGACTTAGAGGCGGGCTGGATAAATCTCTGAAGCCCTTTCAGGCGAACTGGGGATTTAAGCAGAACAGTGTATAACACTAAGCTAAGGATACAGGTGACTGTAGCTAAGTTTATATACATATTGGTTATCTGCTATTTATAAGTACCCTGGGTAAGTACTTGTCAGAGCGAGTCATTGGAAGGTGGACCCAGGTAAAGAGAAGGCTTCCTGTGAGAAATAGAAGTTGAGTATGGGAGAAAGGAAGCGTAAGTGTGGGAGTATCAGTATTAAAGATAGAAAAAGAAGTATTCTACTGTCCATCAGGAAGGTGGCTAAGACCTAAGTATAGTCCTTGTGAGGGTTCTGATAACACTAGACGTCGGACACAGCGCTACTGAAGTTAAGTAAAAAAAAATAAAATAGTGTAGGTAGAAGACTTACGCGTAGGGAGTTATACAGCAGAGCGTTGTCGTCCAGCCCCATCAAAGTTTGGAGGTGAGTATAAGATACCTTTTCTGGGCGGGGTATTAGTTCTATCTGTTCAACCCTCGCGGCTGCCGTTCTGCGCAATGTGTTGTTCTCGGCTAATGATATATTTGAGTTTCAGAGAGAGGAATGTAAGGGGAAGCTTGCCTTGAAGTCTCCTGACAGTAGCAGTTAGCTCTTCAATCTGGGTCGGGTCTGCTCGAAATGAGGGACAGTTTTGGTGTGGGAGGGAGAGGAACTGACTTTGCTCTGTATGAACTGCGTTGGTGCTTGCCGTGTCCATGGAGGTAGCCAGTGTGGCTGTTACCCGGGTTAGGGGTCCACTCCTGAGTCGCAAGGTTGGGATCACAAGGATGTCTATACAGACTTGGTCCTTGAGTCTTACTACTTGACTTGGAGATGGGCTGGATAAATCTCTGATACCCTTTCAGGCGAACAAGAGGTTTAAGCAGAACAGTGTATAACACTAAGCTAAGGATACAGGTGACTGTAGCTAGGCTTATATACATATTGGCTTTCTGCTATTTATAAGTACCCTGGGTAAGTACTTGTCAGAGCGAGTCATTGGAAGGTGGACCCAGGTAAAGAGAAGGCTTCCTGTGAGAAATAGAAGTTGGGTATGGGAGAAAGGAAGCGTAAGTGTGGGAGTATCAGTATTAAAGATAGAAAAGAAGTATTCTACTGTCCGTCAGGAAGGTGGCTAAAACCTAATTATAGTCCTTCTGAGGGTTCTGATAACAGTGGCTCTGGTCGGGGGGAGGGCCTGGCTTTGTTGTGTATGGACCACGTTGGTGCTCGCTGCATTCGGGGAGGTGGCTGGTGTGGCTCCGGGAGGGGAGAGGTCCTGACTTTGCTGGATGTCGACAGCATTGGTCCTGGTCCTCCTGGAACTGGCTCTGGTACTCGGGGCTGTCATGGATAGGGACGGCGGCGGAGCGGTGGTGACTCTTGGCATGATGACCTTGCTGAAGGAAAGAGAGGATGGTGCGTGTCACCTTTATATATTGCAATTGGGTATGTTCGGGGAATGGGATGCATTGCGAGCGACAATGCTGGGTTCAGCGGCGATACTTGTTGGAGTTAGTCTGAGGGAATGAATGTAGGAAATATTACATGCATGCTCTTGGTACGATGCGGAAACTACCATATGATGCAAGGCAGAACTTGGAGTACGATAGTGAGTAAGGAACTTGAGATGATATTGCGTTTAGCAGCCGAGTCTAGAGTTGACCTAAAAGAATGAACATTAGAGAATATTATGTGGATGTGTTCTAGCACGAAAATGCAGGGAAGCATCATATGACACAAGACGGAACTTGGAAGATAGATAGCAATGTTGCGGACCTCGGGCGGTGACAGGAACTATGCAACGGGGATCAGGATGGGATTCGTGATTGAAAAGAATATCCGCACCCTGTATTGATAGAAGATCTTCATGTCTGTAAGTAATTGAAGGTTGCGAATAAATTCGGAGGGAGCTGGGGCCTGGCAATGAGGTCAACGGAGATGCTAGCGTAGGTATATTGGGAAACATGTTCCAGAATATACAAACCAGATCCTGGATAAGAAAAATATGACGAATGCAGTGTACCTAGTATAAGTAGTCTGTGGTAAACAAGCTGAAGATGTCAAGTAGATCATGCTCACCATTGTTGTCCCCGATTCTCAGTCAGATGGTGAAAGCATCGTAGTGGCCAAAGACAATGACAGTGCTACCGAGGACGATGACGAATACGAAAACCGCTCCGAAACCCCTGGTGCGAACATGTCCGATGATATAGTTCTCTCATACGAGCAAGGACAGCGATTATATGATGACGAGGATATATACTTCCCCGACCCACGCGCTCCACAAGTTGTGGGCGATACAAAACCTACAGGTATGCGTCAGTTATAGATAATATGCTCCTGAAGTTGAACATGCATGTGGTAGAGCCTGAACATAAAGATTGTGGGATTCAAGCATCCCCCATGGAGTCTCATGTAGACTATGAGGTCGAAGTGCCTTCCACTCTGGAAAGCAGCAAGGAGAAAGCAGCCACCGAAAAGGTAAGTAAAAATCCGGTTGGTTGCGCGCCCCGACTTATACATGACTTGTAGAACATTGGCGTCCAGATCAGCGGCGGGAGTTTTGTCAACCCTACTTTCAATTTCAACATCCAGTTAGTAGGGGCTAGGGTGAAAAAGAGGGGACACAGCGGGGAGGGTGGACATTGCAAGTGGCATAAGGGACAGAGTATGGATAGTGATGGAGCGTGAAGGGCTAGCAAGTAATAATTTCGCTTCAGTACATAAAAATATACATGGAGCCTCCCACCGATTGGTATTTAGGGCGACAACGTCTTGGATGTGCGGGCGTATACTTATTCTGCTCCAGTACGGCAATGGGAATGGGAGTTACAGGTGCATGGTCCCACATGCGCAGATCCCTCCACCGATCGGGCCAGTAAACCACGCAAAGGGTACTCCGACGCCAAGTCGGGGTACAAAGCCCACAGACACCAAGTCTGAGGCAGAAGCTAGACACCAAGTCTAGTGAAATGTAACACCAGGAGAAGAATGGGGAAGGGAGAGAGGTGATGGGGACCGAAGGATGGTGAGGATCGAGAGGTGGTGAGAGAGGTAGACGCGGAGGAGAGGTTGGATTGCCAAATTTGCTAAGTCCAACTGCCAACTGATGGCCAAACTTGTGTAAATAGAGTTTCAGCCTCCATTCCCCCATCTCCCGTCGACACTCCTTTCTCCGCCAGCAACCGCTCCGTTGTCGTACCGGCCGCTCCTCGCATTGGGCATTGGATTCCTGAAGAGTGGACTTGGTGTCCCTCTGCGTCAGACTTGGTGTCTTTCACTTCCTTGTATCTGACTTGGTGTCAGTTTACGTGGGGTGTTGGTGGCAGTTGCACCGCCAATCGCTCGCAGCAAGGTTCGTAACCGTTTCCAGACGGTGAGTAAAACCTCTGTTTCTAGTCCACGGATATGGCTGACTGGATTTTATCTGGTGGTACCTTGAGCCTGTGCCTCGGGTCACTGGCCTAGACTTCTTTTGTAATTCCTTTCTCTTTCCGTCGCGTGTGATTAGGTATGTTAACTGCCATGTTTCTTTATATTTCTCTTTTCTTATGTTACAAAAACCTAGTTTACGAAATGGCGAGAGTCATTGATAATGCAGCTTTACTTGAACACCGTAGGCCCGGTCGTATGTTTTTTGATCTCTTACCCATGGACAACTACTAAATATTGTTCTCAGATGATATCGGGCCTCTCAATGGTAAAGTTGGAGCCATAATACAGGATGGTCGCTACTTTATCACGTTGGCGAACCAGGAACGCATATTTTACCCTCCACTTGGTGACCACCACCAAGTAATGCTTCGAGCCGACTCTCTGTATGGCAATGATGATCCTGTCCTTTGGCCTCAGCCATATTCAGCGTACTATAGTCATTTTGGAGCAATTCCTCGACCAAAGTCCCTGTCCTTACACGAAATAATATGGTGGACCCCCACCAAAGAGCACTTTGTTCATTATGAATCTGCATCATCACCTATCAGTGGCATAGGGAAGCTTTCAGTCTCAAAGCTCGTAACCCTGAAGTTGTCTGTCACTTCTCTTCTCGATCGTGTGAGCACGTATGAGGCTGCCACTCCTCCAGAACGCTGGCCTCCGAATCTCCAGCCTCTGACCAGGTGGTTGGAACACAGCCTTGTTCAGTTGGGATCCGTTTATACCACCTTTTGCCAAACTGAATTCATTGTGTGGGATATGCAACGTGTCTGGCTTGAAATTCGGGGTGTTCTCGACTACATGGAGATTTACAAGCCTCAAATGGATGGTCATGCTGCTGCTGCTACTCAAGTGGCTGATACCATTGGTGTATTTACCCATAGCATACGTGTCGCACAAGATTTTTTCGTGGCTGGTCTCCCTTGCTGGTTGATCCGTCCATCTTCCGAGTTCACCAATCAAAACGTTCTTCAGACTGTTGATATTCTCCGTCCCGAAGATCAGCTTGTGCTCGGGCCACACCGTTTCCCCTACCCTGTTATTTTCACTGGCTTGGCAGCGTCACCTGGAAAATACGACAGTATCTATCAATATTCTCATGGATTCCTGTGCTTCCCCGACCCATTTAGCGGTTTGGCTGCTCAGCAAGCTCCCTCATCTGCCCCCGTGGTTCCCTCGCCGCTGGCCTCAGCTCCCTGGTCCCATGCTAACGTCGCTGTTGCTGGTCCTAGCACCCAGTCATTCCCTGCCCGCTCCGAGGCTAGAGCTAGCTCACAAGGGCATCCTCAAAGAAAGCAGGTGAAAGGCGGGTGCAAACAACGTAAGTTTACACATTCTCTTTTGTTATTGACACCTCACGCCATTCCAGATCAACAGAAACCCTATAGTGTATCAAATCGTGATAAATTCCAATCAGCTGTAAACAGTCCTATAGCTCCAGTGCCCATAAATTCGTGGAGCATAGCCTTGGCGGCAGTGGACCGGAACCCAGCTCGGGTGGATCCTCGATTCCAGTCTCCTCACGATCGCAAATACATATTCCCTGAGCCTGGTATCTTTATCTCAGCAAATGAAATGTGCTGTGCGAGGTATTTTGCAACATGGCAAGCAATCAAGCCCACTTGTATTTATCGGCTCCTCTCCTCTTCCATGGCACCGCTGCTGTCAAATCAAGAGTGGCGCGACATCCTCATTGGTGATATTGCATCAAAAACTCCGACCTCAAGATCGGCCCTTGCACGGGAGCATGCCTACCGCCTTCTTGGCTCTGCGATCAACGACCTGGGTATCAAACTCAATGATGGATCATCCACAACGTCACCCATCTCGCTTCAAGATGTCGAGGCCCAGCAAATTCTGTGGCAGCTTACCGAACTGAACTTCCACTTTGAGCTCCTTGCCTTGGACGTGCGTGCAGGGCCTGCCAACCTGAACAAAGCCACCCGTCAAGAGGCTATCCGAGAGTGCCTCCAGGTTGGATCACTTATTGTTGCAGATCCTGAGGATGCAAGGAGAGGCTTATATTCCGATGATTGGCGTATCAGATTGCCCATCCTGCTGAAACTCCGACTCTTGATGGGAGCTTGGAATGGTGAAAAACCACCGGGTTTGCTTGAATCTGGCCCAGTGTCTGCCGAGGGCTATACAGAGTCTGAGGTGATACTATTGGAGGATATCATAGCTCGTTTTTACACCGATTCTTTCTTTCGCTTTTTTGGATGTGCCGCTATCATACCTGCTCGCCTTCCCCCATTGCCTTTGAGTGCTACCTTGGTGCTCACCGCGCTTTGAGGTGGACATATCACTCTTCATCCTGTATCATCTTGTTATTGCTATCATTGTTCTATATAATTCAAATGCCTGCCTGACTTCATAGTGCTGCTTAAGATCCTCACCCCAAGGGCTACCACACTTTCAGGTCACCGCTAGGCTCGGATAAGGTGGTTCTCGTACCTTGTGTTTTGAATATGATACTGATGTACCTTCAAACAGGTTTCATTTCATTCCTCTGGTCGGATCTTAGCCAGTCTAGACTTATCATTTGGATCACCGTGATGACACTGAGTCCGCCCAAGATATAAAGCTAAGCAAAGCATTTCTGCCCCTACTCTCAACTATGTCTAACTCAAAGCGCCTTTGCGGATGTGGATGCAGGAAAACTGTCTCTAGAAGAACTGAGAACTCGCATATGGAAGCCAAAGGACGGTTACTTTTTGCCTCGATGGGCATCCTTCCACAGAATCCGGAACCAAAATTGGATCGCAAGCAGACGACGACTCGACGGAAGAAGTCCTCACAACCTTCTGCCAAACAAGCCTTGGTCGGTCGGCCTGTTCCTTCCGCAATACGGTCACCCGCAGCAACCCTTCCTAATACAGAATCCAATAACCCTGTGCCAGGAGATTTTCCTGCAGAGCCATTTGGAGACACAGCTATGCCCACTATCGCTTTATCCGAGCCCCCTCCCACCAACAAGAATGCTAATATTGAGAGCTATGGTTTGTCGACATCTCGACGTTCCCGTCGCATAGCGGAGCACACTGATCGAATCATCCGAGAGCGGTGGGGATCCGATCACGCTGTGGTTGATGAGGATGAGGAGAGTGGCAAAGGGGATGAACTTACGGAGAGCGAGGAGTATCTGGAGAACGAGCTCAAGGAGGAGGATTTATTTGAGGACGATGAAGGGTGGGTGGTATCAGAGCCAGGACAGGAAGGGCTTTCTGTATGGGATCTCATCGGTGAAGGATTTTTGAAAGAGGCTGCAAAAATAGGTGTGTTTATTTGATTAACCCCCTACCAATGACCTGATATTGTTTCAGAGGGTACACTTTTCGATAAAAGTGATCTGTCACTCCTGCGAGCCTATACTTTCAAACTTGAAGAGGGCCTCACAGACAAGGCATTCAATAAACTGCCTTTTGTTTTCCCTCAAGTTTCGCTGGATACATTAAAGACCACAGTAAAACGTGTACAATTTCTCTCTGGCTTCCAACCTGTCCATTACAACTGCTGCCCGTTGTCGTGCATATGCTTTACCGGCCCATATGAAACACTATCAAAATGTCTACACTGCGAGACCGAACGCTATGGAGCTGACGGGAAGCCCCAATCATATTTTGAGTACCTCCCCGTTATCCCTCATCTCTGCGCAATGGTTGCAAACTCTTCCTACGCAAAGAAGATGCAGTACCAATCTAATCATCACCACAACCCGGGGGAAACAACCGATGTGTTTGACGGAACCCATTACCGCTCACTCCGAGAATCATTTGTCACCGTTGCAGGCAAAGAACTTCCTACGTTCTTCTTCTCTGATCCTCGCGATATAGCGCTTGGTTTGTCCACGGATGGGTTTGGGCCATTCAAACGTCGTACCAAGACGGCATGGCCACTTATTCTGTTCAACTATAACCTCCCTCCGGAAGAAAGATTCTCGAAAAAGAATATTATTTCTGTCGGAGTGATTCCTGGGCCAAAGAAACCTCGAGATCTGGATTCGTTCTTATGGCCATTAGTTCAAGAGCTTGTCCAGCTTGTGATCGGTGTTTCCGCCTTTGATGCTATCACGCAGGCCGTTTTCGTCCTTCATGCACATTTGATTCTGGTCTTCGGCGATATACCTGCAATCTCAATGGTCATGCGTATGAAAGGTCATAATGCTCTTTCCCCCTGTCGTATGTGTGAGATAAAGGGAATTCGTACACCCTCATCTCGTTCAACAGTACACTACGTTCCCTTACGCCATGATGGGTTCTCGGGCTCACAAATCGAATACGACCCATCTGCGCTTCCCCTTCGAGACCACGCCAGCTTCATGCAACAGGCCAGAGAGGTTCAATCTGCCCCAAATGATGTGATATCAGATCGACTTGCAACCAGCTATGGTATCAAGGGCATTCCACTGCTTAGCACCTTAGGCTCCCTTTCCTTCCCCATATCATTCCCATACGACTTCATGCACCTCATATGGTCCAATCTCATCCCTAATTTGATACTCCTTTGGACCGGATCATTCAAAGATCTTCAACATGATGACAAAGACTATTTTTTGGAAAAAACAGTATTTGAAGCAATTGGAGCGGCAACTGCTGCTGCAGGGAAGACTATCCCCGCAGCATTTGGATCCAGGGTTCCTAATATAGCGTCAGAAAGGGCCCAAATGATAGCTGAAATGTATTCCGTCTGGACATTATACCTCGCTCCAGTCCTCCTCAAAGGCAAATTCAAGTGCGAGCGATACTACAAGCATTTTGTCACATTGGTTCGACTCCTGACCCTTTGTTTTGACCTCGAAATTACATCAAGCGAGTACTACGAAATTGAAACAGGTTTTCAGCAATGGGTCAGGGATTACGAGCTGTAAGTATTCCATACTGCGCTAGACTAGTGTTGACGCATTGACAGATTATACTATCAAGATGATCCTGCCTGGGTATCATGTTGCCCGCTCACCATCCATGCGTTGCTGCACATTGCACCAAGTATCAGAGCCCTTGGCCCGGTCTGGGCTTACTGGGCCTTTCCGATGGAGCGCTATTGTGGTGATATTCTTTGTAACATCAGAAGCCGTCAGTATCCCTATACGAGCATCAACAAGTTCGTCACCTCTCAAGCACACTTGACCCAAATTATACTACTCTATAATCTCCACGATACACTTCGCCTCCAGCCACCACTTTCCCGTGATCATGACTTCAAGCTTCCCCTATGTGAGTTGCTTGCGATACCAATAGTTTGGTATACTTACTGCACATCAGATCCACTGTACATTTTGACACCGCCCACCAGGGCTGCAATGATCCTTCCTTCCTCCCTGTGGAGGTCAATTTTAGCGATGTTATCAACTCGCCTTGAACAACCGATATCAGTCATTGCCAGGCTCATACCCCAAAACACTCAATTTATTCAATATGGTAGGGCCTGCCGAACCGACGGTGGGGATACTATGCATGCTTCTGAGCTCATTTCGCTCAGGCCCGATAGTCGAGATATGTCATTTGTCCGCGTATGCACCTCCATTTGATTGTACAACCAATATACCCTGACCCGCTTCTGTTTCAGTATGAGCTTCAAGTTGATAGATACGCTCACCGACCCAGACGGACTCCAGTGTTGGAACTACGATCCTTCTTTGGGAAACTGCTTCGCATAATCATTGTCGACATCCCTTGCTCACCCGGACACGGGATTGAAGGCAATTCATTCATCTACGCTGCTATCAACGAGGCCAAGATTACCCAACCAGCTACTCCATGTTGCAATATCAATTACTATCAAGATCTTAAAGATAAAGTAGAAATTGTTGACCTCAACCAAGTCAAATGCATCATTGGGCGGATTCAAGTTGGCAATAGATGGGCTATTGTCGATCGCAGTCAGTCATTAGTGCAGATACACACCAGTTCGTAACCAAAAAAATGATATCGAGATTGCCAATGAGAACTATTTAGCCTCCCCAACTCTACAAGACGGTTCCGGCGCACGCTGGGAAGACTCGACATCAAAGAACACCAGACGCCTCGAGGATATATATCACTCCGGAGGTATGCCCCTCCTACCTCCCCCGCTCAACAATACTCACACAGAACAAGCCCATATATCCGGACCACTCTAAGCTACACCCACATTACTAAGGCATTCAATAAAGTGGTTGGCCCACTGAGTCTACAGGGCTCTGCCGTAGTATCATTATGAATGGGGATCTGCTGATGTTGATTGCAGCCGCCCTCAGCAGTTGACTCACATTATAGCAGGATACTGACCAGAAGAGGTTGCCAATTATGTCGAGCCCACCGTACCCTGGGCCTTCTACGATTCGTCGATCATGCCGCGCAATGCTGCCACCCAATATCATCGCTTTCCTTGTTGTTCTTGAACCCAGGAATCGGTCAGGGTGCCCCCATTGGGGTAGCCAAGGAGGGGTATGCAATCTGATGAGCCGGTGAACGAGGCATTTAGGGCGAACTGAACGTGGCGCGTTCACATCCTTTATTGTGATACATTCTTGAGGTTTTGACTTTCTGATCATTCATTCGCGCGAGACAGGGCCAAGGGAGCGGAATCACATTTTTAAGCTGTATACATGCATGGTATAGAAGTGGTATACAGCTGGCGGAGACACAAGATGGAAAGAGGGGGGGCAGTACATATGTAGGTATTGCACAAAGAGCGTGATACACTACCCCCGCAAGATAAGAACATTGCAAACCCACTGTGGCATTACGGGCGGCCCGCCTCCCCCCGAACAGGGGCCAGCATCGTCCAGATCAACTTCTCAAGCTCCTGGTGGTCTTGCGGGAAGGTTGGAGGCCAATCGGCAGGGAGCTGGTCAGCATAGGCGAAGAAGGCGTGGACATCAGCAATGTTGTCAGCTAGACCCATGCGCACAAAAGAGAGGTCGCTGGCTGAGGAGGCTTCAGTACCGGCCACAAGCTGCGCCCAGGCAGCCTGCATATCTCTTACAAAATGCTGGACATGGGTACGGTAGGAGGCGACAGCGACATCGTGGGCATGACGCATTACAGCTATGGTGGCCAGGCTAGTTTGCATAGCTTCGGCGGCAGCGGCAATGTCTAACCAACCATTGAGGATATAATGACAATGGTGAGGGAGAGAGACTTACAGTCCACAGACAGGGGGACCAGGCTCGCCACGGAACGAGCAACGCCCGTCTGAACAATGGGGTGGTTTGTGAAGGAACAAGGATGGCCCTGCTCCTGGCAAAAATCGCATTTGACTTCAGGGCCTCGGGGCGAGCACGATCTGGAGTATACCACGCAAGTGAGACACCGGACAGGTAACTCATTGGACTATACAAAATGCTCAGTCTAGGAATAGGACGGATGGATATCACGAACATACAATGACTGATGCGGCGCGCCGGAAACACCTGAGGCTGGTGGTCAAGAAAGGCTCGCCATGGCCACTACCCTCCTGTGCTATGATCTCCGCTGGAGTGCGGGTATTACGAGCAGTGATATTCGAAGCAACGGCACGAGACGCGTGCTCTGGCAATGGAGGAGTGGAATAGACCAGCGGTGCATCTTCATATGGGGACGAGATCCCAATTACAGTATGGGTGCTTGGTGCTAACCGGGAATAATCAGGTGGCCCCTGAGAAAGAGTAGGCTGGACAGAGGGGCCAGTGGAAGCAGGGGCTGAGGAGGCTTCAGCGAGCAGGGGTGGTGGAAAGATAGAAGCGGAAGGACCACCATGGCGAGGCGCTGTGGTTACACAACCTCGTCCACTAGGCCTAATAGATGGACCATGAAGTCGCCCAGGTTCTTGGGATGAAGACTGATTGGCGGTGGTCACTACAGACCCAGAAGCTCAGCCGCAAAGTAGGACGCGACAGACAAAAAGAGATATACCAGGTGTCAACGGTTGTGGGATTATAGTCGCCTCCCGGGCGGATGGTCGAGGTTCCGGTTCCAGAGCGGACGTGCTCACAGGAGGCGGATTGCTAATGGTGGTGTCTGGACCACTACCTGTAACAACGGCGGGTCAACACAGCGGAGGTAGGATCGCGAGCTATGCTTACCATTTTGGGAAAAGGAGGTAGGACGTTGTGGCCGAGAACACCTGTGGCCCCGACAACTGGGCTGTGAATTGGACTGGGGAGTGGCCATATTCAGAGGAGTAGTCGCAGTGAAAAGGAAGAAAGAAAATGGAGGAACCCCCAAAAGCTGCAGTTTTATACCAAGCAGTCAAACTCCGGCGATTGTGTCGATAAGCTTAGGCATTACATCATATTGGGAGCACATTTGGTAATGTCAAGCCTCGTTCTGCATCGACGGACTTTCGACGGACGAATCTTCTAGAATCATCGAGCTGAGGTTATGGGCGAGGTAAGCAATGTATTCTGGAGTGTACTAACGAATTAAGTTTCTAGACGGGCGCAAATGAGCACAGTGGATAAGGAGAAAGCCCAGGGCTGTGAACACACCTGGGCAATGGTCCGCCTGTGTTTGTATTGGAGAATGCCGTGGCTAGTTGACAGCTAGGCTCCTTCTGAAGAATCACCAACCATAGTGTGCTCCTCGTGCAGATTCTCCTTCACCAGCGCGCGCTCAATCTCCTGCCGCACATCTCCCTCCCCTCTTCCCAGTCCTCCTGCCCTGTATCCACCTCATCTTCCACTTGCAGGCTCTCATTGGACTCAATAACCCAGGTCGCCTTGTCTATCATCGACCAGCTCATGGATCCCTCAGCTGCCGGATAACCGCTCTCTGTTACCTGTGGTCCTAGAAATTGAAAGCACCATCGATCTCATCAGTGAGTTTGTTTTCTCTATATTTCAGAGTGCTGTTCGTCCAAGTATATCGGATGGCATGGGGTTTTGAAGGCTTCACTGCTATGGGCATGCTCGCGGGGTGGGAGCTGACAAAAGGTGATTCTGGGAAACGATCCTCAGGAGAGTAGGCCGCCATCCAAAGAAGCATTGGTAAGAGTTGGCATGTGTATGTCGTGTGATACCGAGGCCTATAACTTGCCGCAGGATAAAATGCAAGAGTGGACAGGTACTGATAGCGCGCACAAGCTAGATGAAAGAGTGGAATATGCGGAATCCTTTTGTCTGGAAAAGTTTCTCGGAAGGAGCATGCTGGCTGGCGTCCACGGGGGCAGGAGGATTGGGATGTCACTCGGAGGCTACCCCGCTAGCATCCTGAGTGACGGTGTCACCCACCACATCATCAATGTCGTCCGGGGAGGGATATGCCCACCAGCATCTACAACAACCAACTTGCTAGGATAACCATCCTCGAAGAAACGCACGTCCCGGGGGGTCATCAACTTGCCACCTTCAGGAACCTTGAGGTGGCGATGCATTGCTGTTGGAAGGGCAGAATCGGGAGATGAAAGCACCAGGGGCGTGCGACGGTGAGGGAGACGGTGCAGGCTCGAGCAAGGGGAGAAAAGCAGAGTGGCCTTGCTGGCAGTGTGGTTGGGCGCGAGGCAAGAGAGAGAGATGGGGAGGATGTCATGCGAGCCAACAGGGTGGGTATTGACAAAGCCAGGGTCTTGACAGTGCGCCAGGAGGGAGAGACCAAGGGAGGGAGCAGTTGCCGAGGAGGATGGGGATGCATCACCGATGTCTGGGAGGTAGCAGACCTACGGGGATGGAATGTCGTCATATCAGACACCGGGGGACTCACCTTACCCCTGGCTGGATGTAGGCCCTTCAATTGGACAATGAGCGGGACGGTGAGCGTTGCTGATCCCGACGGCTGGACCCAAGCAAGCACACACAAGCACGCGACGTTTTATTCCCACCGCCTCCATCCTCCTTTCTTTCACTCAACCACGATGCCATCTATACAAACTGAAGACCACGCCAGACCGTTCGAGGTAAGTGCCCTCCAAATAACTCAGCTTGGCTTATTTCATGCGCAATTCCCAGAGCGGAGACCAAGTAGAGGTCTATAACAATGGCTGGAGGGATGCTACTTTCCTCTATTACTACTACAGGATACTACCGGTCCCGGGGCGGTGAGGAAAAAATAAAGAGGTGGGTTACAAACTCTTATGGAAGCTCACAGCCGCTGAATCCTCTTGGCAGCGACGACGATTCTGCGCTGGTGGTATGGTCGCCACCAACCAAGGGCGGCGGGTCTACGCCCTTGAGGACATTCGGAATAGGTTCGTATAGTACTTTATTTCTTACTGGAGAACGACTATCTGACTACTGATCTTACAGATAGATTAAAGCTCTAAAACTAGATATGATGCAATGATGCAAGCTATTCAGATAAGCTACAGTAAATACTTGAGCAGAAATAAGCTCTGTAAGTCTTTTTCGTCATCATGTTCCCAAGCGAGCATGCGCCAACAACACCGCTTACGGAACGCATCCCAGGAGAAACGCAGGTTTGATGGGAACACATACCGGATTATCGCTCATTACTTTGGATCGCCTGCCAAAGCCAAGAAGCCCCTAGGTGAATGTATTATACACTACTCAACCATATAAGATCTAATTTTTCACTATCTAACTACAAAAAAAAACACAACAACAGCCACTCGACAGTGGTAAGAATGCTACGATTTTTCAACAGTGACGTGCTTAGCTGATAATTAACAAAACAGGAGAAGCGAATTGTGGAGAGGACAGGGGAAGATGGTGGCTGTTTAAATGATGTCTCTACATTGAACTGCATGGAGAGTGAGCACCGGAGGGTGTGCTTAGTACAGGGCTGAGCGGGACCGTGGTACAGCAAAGGGCTCTAAGGTGTTAATAGCGAAATCATTACCTGTAGTGGAAATACGTCCATCATGAAGTTCAACTTCCGGAGCATTAAGATGAAATAAAATAAAAAAGATCTAAACTGCTGTCATCTTATCCAATCCAGGCAAGCATCCTTGCTAAGCTCTCCCATTGACAGCGGCGAGAAGGAACACTACTTAAGGCATTTCATTTACCAGGTAAAGAGGTTCGACAATAGCTGAGGCAGGATCTTGAAGATATATGGTAATTCCTCTCTTAAATATTGGAAATCACCCTTCAAATTTCCCTTTCTCCTAGCTGAAATCTTGACATCAATAATGAATGAAAATCCCCCTTCTCCTGCCTGAAATTCATACATTAATAATGAATGAAATTTCCCCTCCTAAAATCCCCCTTCTTCCACCTAAAATTCATGCACCAATAATGGATGAAAATATTATGTCATATTTCACACTGTAAATTAATGAAATTTCATTCACTTAATTCATATAGTATAACTTATATTAACATGGATATTTAATGTGGCTAAAGTGGGAATTCTACATGGATGAAATTCCCATCTTATTCCCCTCCCCGCAATTCACCCACTAAAAGGGTGAATCCAGCCTTTTATCACTTAAACACAATTATTTCCCACCTACCTGGGTCCATAGTGTATGTCGTTGCACGTTCCTCTATTGCAAGCTACTCCCGGCCCTGCTATCCTTCGGAGGTTGAAGTTCCAGTAGCGACTGTGAAAGCTCATCGGTGAGTTCCATCAGGATATTCCAGAGCGCTGCTCTGCAATGCTTACCACGGGTGACCCCGCAAATGGGTGTTTATAACCACGTGTAGACTGGTAGTCACAGTGCGTCAATGGAAAGGGAGCGCCACAGCTTTTGCCCCTTGTCCCTTGCGGCTACGTTAGGAGGGATGTTTTCAGGTGCTCATGGCTTCTCTAGCCATAATTCTACCAATATTGACCAGTCGGATCAGACTGTTATTACCAACAACAATTCATGCACCGTAAATGTCAACCCTGGAAGCAACGGTAGGTGACTCTCAGCAACTGTCTGCAGCGTACGCTCTAAACCTCTCGCAGACTTCCAAACCCTCATCGATGCATCCCTGCCAGATGCCTTGCACAATTCCTCCGCTCGCTATCCCCCCACTGTATGCCACCCTCGAACCTGCAGGGAATATATTGACGAAATTACCAGTTGGGCGCTCACTGACACAGGTCCCACTGGTCGTATCCTCTGGATGCGTGGCCCCGCTGGCGTTGGAAAATCGGCAGTCGCACAATCTTGCACAGAGGCTATGATGCCCAAGCTCGGTGCTACGTTCTTCTTCTCTCGACCCAACTCGAGGGACAATCCCAATCACTTATTCACCACGATCGCTTATCAGCTTGCAACGTGAAGCAAGTCCTGCTGACAAATCTTCGAATCCATGCTACACACCAACCCAACCCTCGTCACGAAATCAACCAAGCAGCAATTCCACGATCTAATTGTCACTCCGTTTCGGGAACTTAAGGCTCAGGGCGAGGATATAGGAAAACAGGTCATCATTATTGATGGATTAGATGAATGTGAGGGCGCCAATGCTCAGTGCAACATTATCGACCTTGTTATCTCGTCGGCGCAAGCTGGATCAACGCCTTTCCTGTGAATATTCTTCAGCTGCCCCGAGCCATGCATTGTTGCATCATTCAAGTCTGGCAACATACCGCCCTTGGAGCTCCCTGTATCTCATGCCATTGATGGCGAGATCATGCTATATCTGACAGATGAGTCGGAGATGATCCGGAAACAAAATGACCTACCACGCTCATGGCTGTTACCCGGGTTAGGGGTCCACTCTTGAGTCGCAAGGTTGGGATCACAAGGATGTCTATACAGACTTGGTCCTTGAGTCTTACTACTTGACTTAGAGATGGGCTGGATAAATCTCTGATACCCTTTCAGGCGAACAAGAGGTTTAAGCAGAACAGTGTATAACACTAAGCTAAGGATACAGGTGACTGTAGCTAGGTTTATATACATATTGGCTATCTGCTATTTATAAGTACCCTGGGTAAGTACTTGTCAAGGCGAGTCATTGGAAGGTGGACCCAGGTAAAGAGAAGGCTTCCTGTGAGAAATAGAAGTTGAGTATGGGAGAAAGGAAGCGTAGGTGTGGGAGTATCAGTATTAAAGATAGGAAAAAGAAGTATTCTACTGTCCATCAGGAAGGTGGCTAAGACCTAATTATAGTCCTTTCTGAGGGTTCTGATAACAATGGCTGTCTGAGGATGACATTTGGACGATTGTCGATCTTACTGCTGGATTGTTTATCTTTGCTGCCACTGTGGTTTGGTTCATTGGTGAGGATTCATGCGGACCTGAGGACCAATTACGTACCATGCTTGCCCTTGCTTCGCAACAGGTCAAGTCGAACCATCCACTCTCGGACCTGGATATATTTTACACTCTAATTATGCAAAGAGTTCCAATGAAATCACTTCTGATGGTACAGAAAATCCTATTGGGAACCACATTCGAAGGCGCAACGTACACGCCTACAACTGCCAATTTACTCGATCTAACAGGGTCCCAATTTCAGGGACTGCAGCACAGGGTTCGAACCGTTTCCCCTTGGGAGTAAAGGGAACAGTTCGAAAAAAGCCTTTATTATTAAAGGCAAACAGTTTAGGCCAAACCGTTCAAACCCAAGTTTGGGACTGGGAAAAATCACATGATACAGGATCATGTGATTTTTACAACAATAAAATTTTTTTATATCAGTTGTAGTGGTTTTATCTGCAAAATAAATTGAATATTTAAGATTTATATTGAAGAGTTATCAAAATCAGCTAACCAACTACAATAATAATTAAATAAGACTAAGCTAAAGCACCACAACCACAGAGAGTGATGTGGAAGGGAGAAAAGAATGAGAGAGGGGGGAGGGGCCATATATATAATGATAAGATTTAGGGCTGGTCTGACTCACATGATCTTGTGGTTGTGGTGCTTTAGCTTAGTCTTATTTAATTATTATTGTAGTTGGTTAGCTGATTTTGATAACTCTTCAATATAAATCTTAAATATTCAATTTATTTTGCAGATAAAACCACTACAACTGATATAAAAAAATTTTATTGTTGTAAAAATCACATGATCCTGTATCATGTGATTTTTCCCAGTCCCAAACTTGGGTTTGAATGGTTTGGCCTAAACCGTTTGCCTTTAATAATAAAGGCTTTTTTCGAACCGTTCCCTTTACTCCCAAGGGGGAACGGTTCGAACCCCGTGCTGCGACTAATGCCAATTTCGGAGTGCCTGTTGCGCCCTTCACTCCGTTCTGAAACTAGACAATCGGGATTACATACAATTCTATCATGCATCATTTTTGGAGTTTTTGGAAGATCCAGCAAGGCCGGGAAAGTATTGGATTGGATCGGATTGTGCGGTTGCACTCTGGCGTGATTTGTTGGAGAAGCTCAACAGTGTATATGATCGTGGCATCCCTCATGAGTAGCCTCCTGATATACATCGATTAAGTCTCATTTCATTCAGGTTTGGAACATGATGATATACAGGCAACTTGGCTCACGGACGGCCACAGCAGTCAATATCTACCTGTCCTTTTGGCATTCTTTAGGTTGTCTCAGTCAATCCTATTGGATGCTGAAATGACTACTGTTCTCGCCAAGTTTAAATATAGGATGATCCCCATTGTACTCGACAGAGCGGTATGGTTTTACGAGTCAGACTTCAGTGTGAACAGATTGTCTAACAATGTATCTGCTCCCTTTCCTCTAATATCACTGAGTTATAATACATTTCACAGGTTTCTAAAGATATCCGCCACAAAATCATATCTTCCTTCCCCCGATTCTTCTTATCTCTTGTTCTATTAGTGAAGCCAAGCAACGCATTTGAGGGCCCACCATATATTCTGGGCAATGGAAAAGACAGAGCCCTGTGCTGGCGAGCTAGTTATGGACGGGTTACCAATCATTATCCCAATCACTGGAGGGGTCTGGTCATCAAGTTTCTCAAAAGCAAGATCATGGTATGTGTGAAGTGCAGCAACTTTACCAAACCTGACATCTATGTACCTACAGGGGTTGCATACGCTTGTACCTTTGGTGCAAGATTCCCTCTGTTGATCTTTGTTAGTTGTCGTTTAAAAGACGTTTCGCACATATGTAAATATAGCATCCTACTCCTTGGCTTTCATTGCTTCATGAATTATGCACAAGGTTTTCCCAGTAGGGACAGCATATACCAAATAACATGTCATTTATGCTGTATATCAGTGTTGCAGTAGTCGTAGTGGGATTTACGCCCACTGTGCAATGGTGTGTAACTACAGACTCCGGAATTGATGATTGGCAAACTAACAAAGTGATCGGACCATCGATTGTTGATTTGTATGATGATCCCTGTGCCTCCGTTTGTAGGCTTTGGCTATGGCCCCTTTATATTCAAGGCCATACTTCATTTATTAGCCAGTCCATGTAAAAACTCGGATATGCTGTGTAAGTAGTTCCAAGAGTTCGCAGGGGCAGCGTGCGTAGATTTGCTCAGTATTTCCATAGGCACAGAGGAAGCCCAGAGGTATGCGTCACCCAGCATAGTGATGCGTCAGGACTCTCAACACGCAAACGGTGGGACTCGGCCAATATGTATAAGCCTTGTACCTGTGTCAGCAAGTTGGGGTGTCCCTATGCGGAAAGAACCTCGCAACCCTGGCACGAGTATTTTATTTCGGACAGGCAGAGAAGAATCCTTGGGATTTATAACTGTATATAACTGTATATGTCACAACCACCCAGCCCCATGAACATGATTTACCACTTCAATTTTGTCGGATGCCACATTACTCAAGAGGGCATTGAGGTGGATGGAGATTTGATGTTGCACTTGCGAAGCACGAGACTATTGTGGAAGCAAATCGGGGGAAGGGTGTACCAAGGGGCAGAGGCTCAGGAATCGTTGTAGAGCGAAGGGAAGGGGGAGAGGGAACGGGCTCAAGAAGGGGAAAGATAAAGCTAAAGAAATCCTGTACATCCACTACCACCCCATTAAATGTCTGGTATCCAAGGTTTCACGATCACCAGTGCTAGTGACTACTAGAAGCTTTCACTAGTTTGCAGGCAGTGCCAACCACGTCACATTTGGTGTCAGGTGCCACCACCCCAACCTTTAATCGGAACGTCCAACCATCATCAAGCCTAGATTGCCCCCGTGACGCCATCCACAGTACCAGACACCGGCTCTGCGACGACTGCCCCAACCTCCTTGGCTGTCCCTTCGCCTATAAGCTCCCAGACTACGTCTCCAACCTGAGCTGTAGCACCCACTATACCTCCGCCTATATCACTACTCCTTCCTCCTTTGCTGGCAGCTACTCGAGGCAAGACTTATCCGCGCCTGTTCCAACCCATCTGCTTCAACCACCCTCTTGTCCATCTCCGCTGACCTGCAGCAGCTCCCTACTACTCTAAATCCAAACTTTCCACCTCAGTAAAACACACCCAACTCTTCGGTTAATTTCCCTAGGGGAGGGTGCTGCGTGGTTTTCTTCTTGAGTCGCTTTCCCTTCTTGGTTGGCTGACGATACCAGTCCCCATATCCTTCCGGCCTTCAGAGGTTGAAGTGTGGGGCCATCGCGAACACCCATCAAAACATTCCTTTAGGACTTCAGAACACTGCTATTCAATGCTTTTACCACCGCTGGTTGTGTAAATGGGCGTTTACAACCACGTGCTGTCACAATAGTGTGGCAGAACATCACTATGGAAAGCAGGACTGGCACGCTCAAAGCGCGCATCCAAACATTGATGGCCGTGGCTCAGCCGCATTGATGGCCTTTTCCTGCCATTCCTTGGCATCATTGGTACGTAGACATCACGGAATGGATATTTAGACATCACAGAATGTAATTACATGTGTGCCGAAAGCATAACAGATCAATAGATCACCATTCATCCTGGTTGTCCTCATCGGTCGGTTCCTCATCAGAAAACATAACTTCCAGTACCTCGAATTCTTCCTCCATGCCATCTGATTGGCCTGTATGTTCTTTATCTGGTAGATTGCCTTTCAGTATACAATTTTACTGTGGAAGAATATTCAACATACCCATACCACGGCCATTGTTAACCCCCCCCATGTAAATAACACCACCCTCTAGTGCGGTTCCCTCTGGGGGTAGCATTTCATCATCGCTGTCTTCGGTTAGTCCAATATAAGTCTGACACTCCTCAACCAAGTCCACGGCATTGTTGAGAGCTTCAAAGCGTTGACGAAGCTCACAATAAATGATCCATACGTTCCTTGAGTTGATCTGAGGGCTTCCCATAGCTTTGTATAAGATTGCTGCATGTTCAGCAAAAAGCGGCGGAACGAGCTCATACACCGGATGGGATCTCGGAGCATAGATCTCCTCTATGTGATCCACAGCTTCGGGTTGAACAGTTACCTACACCAATAAATCAAGATGAACGGAGCGCTGTATACAATTTAAAAAGCTCACCTTGAAGTCCAGGGACCCGAACTGATGTGGCGAATGATGTATATCATTTGGTACACCATGAGGTAAGACCTTACCAGGGTCAGAGCACTTCAACTGATTGTTGTAACGATCGGCCCAGGAGTTGAGTTCAGTCTGAAGCCAAGGAATAAAAATCCAACAAAATACAAGGCTGAAAGTGTTGTGAGGATAGTAGCTATATACTTAAAGGAAGGTGATGGATTTACCTGTCAAGTGGCTGGCTGTAGTCATACCACCCCTCAGTGACTCCACGCTCGAGGGTGTTCTCAAATCCGGGTGTGAAGCACTGTCGCATCTGAGACCAAATAATCTCAGGTTTGATGTTCTTCTTACTTCGCATCCAGCGGTGCTGGACTGTTCCGATCAGGCTCGGATCATGAAAGTGACGGAGCACTGTTTGTGCGTTTGCTATTCCGTAGTTCTCTGATCCAAGATCACTCTGCGTGATAAGTGGAATATCTATTGTAGAATAGCCCCTAAGTAATGTGGAACATGAAATAAAAATAAAAACACTCACATCCAGAGTTCTGAATGAAATCAATGTAATATGATAGAACTATCTTTGGATTATTATTAGTCCACCATATCCTGAGCCAGTGGATTCGTCCAGAGAAGGGATCCATCCCCACATGGAGTGCGAGTCCAAATCGCTTCCATTTGTCATGTTGATCAACACAAATCATATCATTGACGCCAGCGGCCCAGAACCTTCGGCACCGGAGCCGACCTGCTTTGCACTCCTCAACAAGGTGCGGCTCGTAGACATGGAACCAAATGGCCACCACAGCACTAGCCATTATTTGTATGTAGATATTAATTAATTAAAATATCAGACTCACCGTGAAACTCGCATCCCCTTTTCATGAAAGAGAGTGCTCACCATATCTCTTGCCCCAGCCTTCGGGAACCTCTCCCGAAGCTCAACCATGGCATCATGTATTGTTGCCACAGTGTGACCTTGCTGTCGTGTTTGTTTGAGGCTGAGGCTCAAACGCATTTTACGAAAGGACCTCATTCTACATATGGATCAGAAATAGAAAGTGTACAAATTTTGAGGGATAGACATACCCTAGTCCATACTCATTGAGATCTATATGTTCAGTCTTCAATCTGTTCAGGATCTGGACGTCTGTCAACCCCATCTTCCAGTATCTAATAATATGTGGCGCAATTTCTGCAATTGGCGCTAAAGCCCGATTTAGTAACTGAGTTAGGTTGAGAAACAAAAATGCGAACGTAGCGGCTTGTACTGGTTTGGCATGTTGAATGCGAATATGTAGGGTACAGACTCAGTAATAGGAAGTAGTAATCGTAGGTGGGGCAATGTGGGCTACAGTAACAAGCCCTTGAAGCGAGGATTTTATGCTACCTCAGTTGTATTCAGACCTTGAACGCCTCAAGTGGTCTTGTACTTTTACCCTGTGTAGAATTCGTTTTTTGAATGCTTATTGTCTTGCAATTTGGCAGTGAGAGGTTCTCGGCTGAGGGTACTGTATTTTCTGAGTTATAGTATAACATGCACTGGCCTCATGTTTATATATTTGAATGATGATTCTCATCTGAACGAAAGCAAGACAAATTTTTTTTACTCATCTACTCAAAGTCTTTGTAGCCCGAGGTATTATTTGGGCCTCATGCTCATACATTTTGAATTCTGAGGGCACAATGTCAGAGTGTCTTACTCATCTGAACACTGGTCTAAACACCAGTTGAATTCAAGCATGACTCGCACGAGAGCTGTACTTACCGATCGGATGTTCTCATCATGAGGCCCTCGGTATTTCTAAATTGTTTCGGCACAAGCTGCTGAGCGGATGAGAGATACACTTACCAATCAAAAGCCCTTGTGGTAAGACCTTCAGCATTTCTGAATTGTTTCGGTGCGAACTGGTGAATGGATGAGAGCCGAACTTACCGATCAAAAATCCTCATGGTAAGGGCCCCTGGCATTTCTGAGTTGTTTCAGCGCAAGCTGCTGAAAGAATACCGCATTGAGGTACTACAGCGTTGCTAACCTATGAGGCTCTATATTAATTCTTTGATATGTCCGGTCTCAGCTTTAAAAGCAGTCGCTTGGATGAGACTCAACCCCCATCCTCACTCTGAGCACTCGATTACTTGCGTTATCATGTCGTCTCACGAAGAACAAATCAAGAGGCAGTTCTCAACCGACGTTTTTGCCAAGATTGCTGCTCCCTGTGAACAGTCGAAGTGTGGGATTGTTATTCAGCCCGGTGAACGCCGCCTCTATATAGCTAACTCCAACCGAGGCAGGGCAGGACGCTACGTCTGTGAGAAATGCTATGAGTATTATCAGGTTACCCCAAATACATTGATGCGCACAGCAACAGGTACTGTTCATTTTTATTTGATACATGGATCTCTAATATTATTTTGTAGCTGCGCCCACAGCTACTGGTGTAGCAGTAAACCAATCTAGGGCTGGGACACCGGTGAACCTCGTAGCTATCAGACAACATGTGAACAAATCTCAGCGACAAGGTACTAATCTCAGATCCTTTCCTGAATCTGATTTACACGATCTCATTTATTTTTGAAAAGGTGCACACATGCCTGCAGGCCGCGTCACTCCACTACCAGGCAGGATGTTATCCCAGTTCTCCAATGGGCAACCCACACCCATCATTGAGAATCCGGCATTTCTCCATGGTGGTTTTGGCACGACTGGAGACTCGGGATTGCCGTATGTTGCTCAGGCCCCATCCGGATACTCACAATCCCATAATTATTATGGAGCACAACGCCAGGCATGGGCCTCTTATGCTTATAAACAGGGACCACCGCCTTCTCTGCCATTAGCTAGGCAACAACTCCCGAGTCATAACCCCCAGATCCAGCAATATAGGGAGATTCATATCTTGATTGGGGTTTCTTATGAGACCGAAAAAGTGAAACTGACTGCGACCATGAGCTTTTGATTTTTGCACTTATTTTTTGTAAGAAATTGATTAAGGAATTACAGGGTATAAGAGAAGGTGCCTCAGTTGATTATAATATCCATCCCCCCATGCTTTTCGAGTTCATCAAAACATTTCTTATCAAACCGATGATGAGACTCCGTCCGGGGTTTTCTTGGGATTTTTCGGCCATGATCCTTCAGGAGGCAATCACTTGGCAAGATGTGATGAAGAAAGATCCTAGTGCTCCATACTTCGAGGGCCGATTTGTCAAAGCAAAACCTGGCATCAGATCTAAAGGCGCCCTCATCTTCTCTCCACCAGCAAAACCTATTGAATTTCAACTTATCATTAGTCAGCAACACTGGGCACAAGCAGAGGGTTTCTTAGATGATTTATATGCTGTTCAGATCCGACATGTAAGTTAATCAGACATCATCTGGTCTGCAACTAATTTGGGTGTTCTAATTAGAGTGAGAAGCGCAAATCGCCGCCAAGTCCTCAAGTGGATCGTACTGTACCAGGCACATCGGGTGGGACCCATGCAAAGAAGGCCCATACAGATTCTGATGTAGTCCCGAGGTCCCATTCTCCGACTCCACTAGAGATTCACACAACACCAGTCAGGTCAGGCAGGACCCACCCTAAGACTCACACGAAACATAACACTATCCCGAGATCCCGTTCTCTGACTCCACTTGGGGTTCACACAACACCAGGCGCACCGGCAGGGACCCATGCAAAGAAGACCCATACAATTCCTAGTGTTGTCCCGAGGCCCCGGTCTCCAACTCCACTGGAGATATCGGATCTTGCTTGTACAGATGACCAAGTCAGGGCACCTCATTTGTCTCAATCAAGTAACTCCGAGGTGCGTGTTCAGAATCCTGGCTTATTAAATCACTGCTACATATTTCAATTAGTTGGCATATCAACCACTTCAACCTGAGAGCATCAGAAAAGGGATTATTCATATCGGTGGCCAATCTCGGATATTGGAGGATCAGAAACAGCATCTGTACTCCTTTGTATTCAAATTCTCAATTGAAAAATATTAACTGATCTGTTAATTAGGTGATAAGATGATCCGCGACTGTGTTACCTGCTATTCTGTTAACATTGTCTCGCTCCTCACACTCTGCAGTGCAACAGGACAGGAGAATCTTATCATTGATTCTAATCCATGTGATGGGACTCTTTTCTACGAACTACATGGATCATTCCTTGGACAGGGGACTTTTAAAACAGCAATGCGAGCAACCCTTGTATGGACTCAATGCCCCAAATCTGGATTAGGGGCAGACTTACCACACGGCTCAAATGTCCCTATTGCCCTGAAGAGGCCGTTCGAAAATAGACGATCTGGGAACATTAGGCGATTGAACCCAGTTGATGAAAGTGCCAAGATCCACACAGAAGCTACTCTATTGGGCTGGGCACAGTTGCTCCTCGACTACTCATACAGTTTCATTGACACCTTTATTCAGGGCCAGACATTTCAATCGGCCCCTTTTGATATCCCTCGCATCCGCTTCGTACACACCGTGATTGCCTATTCCGAGAAGCCAATCGATTCCTCCCATCAAGTTACAACATCCCACCGTGCTGTCTACTTATTAGAGGAGCTTCTGGATGTGTCCACCAGCCCCTTTGTCAAATATGTTCACAACGGGTCCGCCAAGCCGCTTCTCAGCCCCAATGAATCCGGCTATCAGTTAGCCGAGTTTCTGTGTTTTCTCCAGCATGTCCAGTATGCGCAAACCCACGGTCAGGTTTATATCTCCGATTTTCAAGGTGAGAAAGAATAAAATTTGGTAATACAACCCTGATTAACTTGGTTAGGTTCAGGGGATCTTCTCACAGACCCTCAAATTATGACGAAACCGTATGTCACTTCATCAAACCATAAATTTTTCACTGAGATTTTATTAGAGAAATCCTAAACTCGGCCAGTTCAATGGGCAAGAAGGAGTCCCTCTTTGGAGAAGGGAACGTAGGAACAGCTTTCGAGAAATTTACGACTCAGCATGTCTGCAACACATACTGCAAATGGTTCCAGCTGGCGTCCCTTTAAGGTTTCTTCTGTAATACGACCCAGTTTTGTAACACAACTCAATCAATACAAGCTATGAATTGATAGTACAGAACTAAAAGTATAACCGATCAGACCCTAATATGACCCTAACTCTTGGCATCAATGTGCCGAACATTCTGAACCACGGCCATCAATGTTTGGATGCGCGCTTTGAGCGTGCCAGTCCTGCTTTCCATACATCACAGCTTTTGCCTTGCTTCCCTCCATATCGGGAGGAATGTTCTCGGATGCTCACAACGTCTCTATCCACAACTCGACCAATATTGATCAGTCGATTCGGACCAATATCATTACCAACAATAATGATAACTCTTGCACTGTCAATGTTGACACTGGCATAAACAACAGTAGGGCCGCTCAACAACTCCGTCCACAACCTACTCTCTAAGCCGCTTACAGATCTCTTAATCCTTCTCGATGCGTCCTTACCAGATGCCCTGCATGATTCATCCGCTCGCTATCCACCTGCCGTTTGCCACCCTGGAACCCGCAGAGAATATATTGACAAAATTACCAGTTGGGCGCTCACTGGCACAGGTCGTACCGATCGCATCCTCTGGATGCAAGGTCCTGCTGGCGCTGGCAAGTCGGCAGTCGCACAATCCTGCGCAGAGGCCATGACGTGCAAGCTAGGCGCTACCTTCTTCTTCTCTCGACCCAACTCGAGGAACGATCCCAATCGCTTTTTCACCACAATCGCTTATCAGCTCGCAACGCGAAGCAAGTCATGTCGACAAATCCTTGAATCCATACTACACAATGACCCGACCCTCGTCACGAAATCAGTCAAGCAGCAATTCCATGATTTAATTGTCACCCCGCTCCAGGAACTTAAAGCACGGGGTGAGGATATTGGAGAACGAGTCATCATTATCGATGGGTTAGATGAATGTGAGGGCGCTGATGCTCAGTGCGACATTATAGACCTCGTTGTCTCATCGGCGCAAGCCGGATTGACACCTTTCCTGTGGGTATTTTTCAGCCGCCCTGAGACACACATTGTTGCCTCCTTCAAGTTCGACAACGTATTAACCCTGGAGCTCCCTGTATCTCGCGCTATCGACGGCGAGATTTTGCTATATCTGACGGACGAATTGGAGAAGATCCGAAAACGGAATGACTTACCATCATCATGGCCATATGAGGAAGATATCTGGACGATTGTTGAACTCACCGCGGGATTGTTTATCTATGCTGCTACTGTGGCTCGGTTTATCGGCGACCAAGATTCATGTGGACCTGAAGACCAGTTACGTACCGTACTTGCTCTTGCTGCGCCACTAGCCAAGAGTCACTCAAACTATCCACTCTCAAAACTGGATATATTTTACACTTTAATCATGCAAAGAGTTCCAACGAAATCGCTTCTGACTGTACGGAAGATCCTACTGGGAACTACGTTCCATCACGGAACGGAAGCACCCGTAAATGCCAATCGACTCAGTCTATCAGAGTCCCAATTTCGGAGCGCTTGTCGCACCCTTCATTCTGTTCTGAAGCTAGATGATGATGAGCTACAATTCTACCACGCATCGTTCATGGATTTTTTACAAGATCCAAAGAGGTCGGGAAAGTATTGCATCAGATCAGATTGTGCGGTTGCACTATGGAATGATTTATTGGAGAAGCTCAACAAGGTACATGACCGTGGCATCCCTGGTGAGTAGCCTCTTAGCAGCATACGTCAATTGAGCCTCATTTTTGTTCAGTGAGCCAGCAGAAGGATATACTAGTAACTTGGCCCAACTTTTGCTGGCATCCATATAAACATGCCCTTCAGGCATTCTTTACGCTCTCTCAGTCAATCCCACTGGATGCTCGAATGGCTATTGCGCTAGCCGAGTTTAAATATGACATGATTCCCATCGTATATGACATCACGTCATTCTGCGATTCGGAGCTCAGCGTGGACATATTTTTCAATAATGTATCTGCTCCCTTTACTCCATGGTTATTTATATTATAACATGTTTTACAGGTTCCTGAAGGCCTCCGCCACAAAATCATATCTCCCTTCCCTCGGCTCCTTGTGCCTCTTGTTTTGTCGGTGAAGCCAACCTACGTGCGCTGGATCCCACGATATATTCTTGGTAGTGGAAAACACAGGGCACTCTGCTGGCAATACGATGACATATCGGTTATAAGTAGCTATCCCGACCACTTGAACCTCGTCGTCAAGTATCTAAAAAGCAAGATCATGGTATGTACAAAGTGCAATGACCCTATCCAAACTTACACCCATGTACACACAGGGATTACATGCGCGCACACCTCTAAAATATTCAGATTCTGCTATCTCATCTCTATCCTTTGGCCACGGTGCCTTGATTTGATCTTGGTTATTTGTGGTTGAAAAGCTACTTGGTTGTGACTGAGCGGGCACCTAGAATTAGCGTGATTCGAGCGCAATCAAGCGTAACGAGCGTGATGTTGAGCGTGAGTTGAGCATGGTTGAGCATGAATCAACTGTGAATTGAGTGTGAGTTGAGTGTGGTTGAGCATGGCTGAGTGTGATGTTGAGCGTGATAAGAGCTATCAAGCGTGGCATTACTAAGCGTGAATTATTTCATACGAGCGTGGAGGTGTGAACGAGTGTGGCTAAGTGTGAGGAAGTGTGATATTGAGCGTGAGGTTGAGCGAGGTCTGACAGTTTTTAAAGATTCTTAAATATATAACTGCCTTGATCATTGTACTTAAGTGGTTTTTTTATACAGATCTACAACTAAGTTTCCTATACTTCTAAAGCTATAGAATATATTGCACAAGTGCAAGGTAGCCTTATGTCCTCAATCACCAGGTAGGGTGGCTTTGTTGTTGCCGAGACACGACATTGAAGGGCAGTTAAATTTTGTGCCAGCAGGGAAAACATTCGACGAACGTGCGCTCTGCTATACACCATATGACAGCGACAGTATTGGAACTAAAACTTGTAGGCCAAAGGTGCGCAGCTGCAGAGAAGGATGATGAGGCATGAACGAAAAAATAACTAATGATAGATCATCGATTTGCATGACTTTGGTCTCTACCCCGTCCCCTCCGTTATAGTCTTTAGTTATAGCTCTCTTGTATTCAAGATAAGGCTATATTACCCAATACTCACTTGACGGTGCTGACTTCAAACCACATAGCTTCCAATATACGTTACTCATTGCCCAAAGTGCCCTCTGAATATTAGCTAGTCGACGCAAAAGCTCACATTGTACGTACATTGCGTGAATACTTGGATTTCAGGAATTCTTACGGGAGGCGTTAGTTGATGGTGATATTGTATGGGCTGTGGCGTTCTATCCACCCAGATCGCTTTCAGGATCTTCAGGAGAGCGACAGGAGTCACATATAGATCGTAACGAGACAGCTCTGGGGTATACCCCTAGTGGTGCGTGAGTTGCTGGATCCATAATAGCTGTCGAGCAGGTTTCGTGTTTTGAGACTAGGGCTGAGGTGATAGAGCGAAAGGGGCGAAAGAGGAGTGGTTGTAGGTAGAGGGCAGAGCGTCGGAAGAGCGGTTGACCTAGGACTCCAGGAGAAAATAAACAAAACGAATGGGGGAGACACCTTAGGGAACTGGTAGCTCAAAGTATATTCTGGCGTCGTGCCCACTGTGCTAGGACAAAGAGTATGATAGGGCGTGGGGGTACCTCTCTGTGCATTTTCTAGAGTCACGTTAGCATACCCACTTGCTCTAGTGATACTTTCTACCACAGAGGTAGAATCCAGGGGGGTCATATCTGCACGATGATTCCGGCGGGGCTGTCGCGCCATTGGTACGTCGGATAGATGCCTTGGGTTTGGGGGTGGGCTTCTTCAGGGCCTGTTTTCTCTCTCTGACAATGCCGATCTTCCGTAGTCTCTGTGAATGCTGGGTGGCGTTCGCTGGATGATCCGTCGCCTCGAGCCCAGTGGCCTTGCAATCGATACACACAAGGGAGCCCTGCGGTAGACTGTATTGTCGGTTCGTATCGTAGTATCAGCAGGGTCCGAGTGCGACTGGGGATGGTGTTGTTGCTCACTATGTTCTCCGCTGCATAGTCGGTATTGGCTCGCATTTTGGCAGGTTGACGCGTGGTGGTTGAATTGTCAGCCTCGATGACATTGAATGATGGGGGACTTGTCCGTCCGCTCACGGATGCGAACTATTCTCCCAATTGTGGCCAGGCATCTCGTGGTTGTGAGGAGGTGCACGCGCTGGTCAAATGAGCGTGACTACGTTGAGAGCAGTGTATGCGGGATCGGTAGGTGGATCGTGGATGATTTCAGGGGAGTACACACCTTATATCCTATCGTCAAAGGCTCCAGTTTCGACATTGCCAATCTCGACCTTGGGCCACCCCTTGTCCTCTCGCACCCGTCCAGTACGTCCAGAAGCAATGACACCCGGCGGACCTCGGCGTACGATAGGATAGCGGTCTGGTCTGAACGTGAGAAGCCAACGCAGTTATCTTGCGTGTTCCATTGGGCCATGGGTGCGCCTTTTAAGCTGAGGTGGGAGTTGATGTCCTGCATTATCTCGGCCGTATCTTGCCTGTCCGCAGTCCTCGCTGGTTTTACTGATGCAATGACAGGGCGCAGTGAGTGCCGCGCTTTGCTCAGAGGGATTTGAGGTGATAGATTGATGGCTAATGGAGGTAGGGGTCCGTTGGATGGGAGGGCCCGATCGGAAGCGGCCCAGGCATAAGTATGGGGTCGGGCAGAATTCGGAATGCGGATGATTGTTTCCGGACCTGGGATGTTTGCTATGGCATCTTGAGACTTGTTGAGTGCAAAGAGTAGCTGCGATATATTGTGGAAGTGGATCAGGGAAGGGGCGGAGCGGTCACGGGAGTCATGCCACATAAGATGATGTCACACCATCCTACCCAATCAAATTTGGCCATCCTCAATTGCAGCGACCTTTACGCCCCAACCCCCCCATCACTATGCAACTCTCTGTTGGAGCCAGAAAACGCGTGCCCGAGCTTCAGGATGCACACGACGCCCTCACTCATGGACACGTGGATACATCACCTCTATAGATACCACACAGACCATACACCGCAGCATGTAGATCTCCTTCCCGTTGTTTACTGCTCCCTCAGTCCTTGTTTGTATACTAACCAACCACCATGTTATCTGCCCGAGCGATTCCCTTCAACAACAAGTGCTGAGGTGAGCCAACACTCTTTCTGCATTACCATACTCTGTCTGACCCATACTGTAGCTTTACTGTCTCTTACACTCTTATCCTTCCGACGATAAACACGACCATTCCTCTGTAAATCCTGCTCCTATTTCACCATTCAGCACACCCCAGCCTTACTTCTCCAGCGAGTGGACCCATTCTCTCGGCTATTCCCACTACAGAGGGCGCAGCTGCTCTCAGTAACAGACTATGTCCTATCCACATCTCTGCCCGCATCCCTAATGCCAAATAACATGAGAACTATTGCCTAACCAAGGTACTATTCTACGATCCAATGGTCTCCATGTCGCAAATCACACCTAAGCCCTATTCTCGTCTCACGTTCTACCCTGCTGCTACCACCTCCACCTCCTCCGCTGCCACCCTCAATACCATACCATACCCGACGTAGTAAGTCTGGCATACCAGGTCCAGATTTTTATCCCTCGGCCGAATTTACTCGCCCCCAGAGCCAATGCTCTGCAAAAGGCCATCCAATCTTGTTCAATCCAAGTATTCCTTTCGTCTACTGTAGCACCACCCTCAATACTAGTGATCTAGGCCTCTGCACAACTCCATCCCAGCTCAATCTCCGCTCTTCCCCACTCAGATAATCTATCCACCACCACGCCGCGCCATTTTCTCCTCCTCAATCCATCCCTACCAGCCGCCTTGCATGACCCCTCCGCTCGTTATCCCCCCACCGTATGCCGCCCTGGAACCCGCCGGGACTACATCGACAAGATCACCGATTGGGCCCTCACTGGCCCAGATCGTACTGGCCGCATCCTCTGGATGCAAGGCCCCGCTGGCGTTGGCAAGTCAGCAATCGCACCACCCTGCGCAGAGGCCATGGCGTATAAGCTCGGCGCTACTTTCTTCTTCTCTTGACCCAATTCGAGGGACAAGGCCAATCATTTATTCACTATGATCGCTTATCAGCTTGCAGCGCAAAATAAGCCATGTCGACAAATTCTTAAATCCATGCTACACAACGACCTGGCCCTCGTCACCAAATCAATCAGGCAGCAATTCCAAGATTTAATCGCCGCTCCACTTCAGAAAACTAAGACTCAGGGTGAGGATTTCGGAGAATAGGTGATCATAATTGATGGATTGGATGAATGTGAGGGCGCCAATGCTCAGGATTTGAGTATTTTATTTTATTTCATTTGGCTTTGATTTCATGTACGGCATCGTAGTTAGTTCGGTTGTATTTTTTTCAGACCCCCACGGTACCAATCGCAGCTTCATACTAGACCGAATTATAACAACTGTGTTCATGAGCGGAGGGTGTAAGCATCTGTGTGTGATTAAATCCCTGAAAGAAAGTAGCAGAAAGCCGCAAGTGGTGATTGGAGGAATGGCTCAGCACAGCCGAAAAGACAGTCTCTTTGTATCTTTCGATGCAGAGCTGGAGGTTGGCGCAAAACGCCGGTAAAACACACCCCTCACAATCAGATCTTTCAATTAAATCATCACGTGTCACACGTCAGGGCCAGTTCTTCGGTCGACTCTCCACGAGGGGAGACTGTAATGCAGTTTCTTCACAGCTGAAGGAACATAGTCATTGTGAACACCCGTCGGTGCCTCCAAGATTTCTTAGACCATTGCTGGGCTATACCTTTCCCACGGATGGCTCCGTAAATAGGCATTTGCGATCACGTGTAGTCACAGACATTTCCCTGTCCCCATGTCGGGAGGGACATTCTCAAATGCTCACAACTTCTCTATCGACCACCCTACTTTCAATGATTACTCTCGCACCATCAATGTCAACACCGGCACGGGCAACGGTAAGGACTTTTCCTCTCAGTAACGCTGTCTACTACGCACGCGCTAAACCACCTGGAAGGTATCCGAACCCTCCTCGACGCGTCTCTACCGGGCGCCTTGCATAATTCCGCCGCTCGTTATCCCCCCGCCATATGTCACCCTGGAACCCGGAGGGAATACATCGACAAGATCACTGGTTGGGCTCTCACTGGGACTGGTCGTACTGGTCGCATCCTCTGGATGCACGGCCCTTTCGGTGTTGGCAAGTCAGCAATCGCACAGTCCTGCGCGGAGGCTATGGCGGACAAACTCGGCGCTACTTTCTTCTTCTCTCGACCTAACTCGAGGAACAATCCCAATCACTTCTTCACGACAATCGCTTATCAGCTTGCAATGCGAAACAAGTCATGTCGACAAATCCTTGGATCCATGTTGCACGATGACCCAACCCTTGTCACCAGGTCAATCACGCAACAATTCCACGATTTAATTGTCACTCCGCTTCAGGAACTTCAGACGAGGGGAGAGGATATCGGAGAACGGGTCATCATCGTTGATGGATTAGATGAATGTGAAGGTGCCGATGCTCAATGCGACATTATCAACCTTGTTATTTCGTCGGCACGAGCCAGATCGACGCCTTTCCTGTGAATATTCTTCAGCCGCCCCGAACCACACATTGTGGCGTCGTTCAAGTCTGACGATGTACAGCCCTTGGATCTCCCTGTAACTCGTGCTATTGATGGCGAGATTATGTTGTATCTGACGGACGAGCTGGAGACGGTCCGAAAACGGAACGACCTACCACTCTCATGGTTGTCTGAGGATGACATCTGGGTAATTGTCGGCCTCGCGGCGGGATTGTTTATCTATGCTGCCACTGTGGTTCGGTTCATTGGTGAACGGAACTCGTCTGGACCTGAGGGCCAGTTACATGCCGTACTTGCCCTTGCTTTACGAGAGGTCGAGAATCACACCAAACATCCACTTTCAGAACTAGATACATTTTACACGTTAATCATGGAAAGAGTTCCAACGCAGTCACTTATGACTGTACAGAAAATTCTATTGGGAACCACATTTGACTCCGGAACGTACGCGCCTATAAACGCCAATGTACTCGGTCTATCGGAGTCCCAATTTCGGAGTGCTTGTCGCACCCTTCACTCCGTCCTGAAGCTAGATGATAAGAACTATCTACACTTTTACCATGCCTCGTTTATGGAGTTTTTGGAAGATCCGACCAGGGCGGGAAAGTATTGCATTAGATCAAATTGTGCGGTCGAATTGTGGAGTGGCTTGTTGGGGAAGCTCAATAAGATACATGATCGTGGCTTACCTGGTGAGTCGCCTCCCAACGGTACATATCGATTGAGCCTCATTTCCATTCAGAAGAGGAACAGGATGATATACAGATAACTTGGCCCAATGATAATCACAGTCCATATAAATGCACCCTCCGGGCATTCTTCACGCTCTCTCAATCAACCCCACTGGATACTGAAATGGCTACTGCCCTCACCAAATTTAAATATGGGATGATTCTCATAGTACTCAAAAACGAGATAACATTTTCTGACTCGGAGCTTGATGTGGACAGATTTTCTGACAATGTATCTACTCCTCTTTTTCCAATATTGTTTGTATTGTAACGCATTTTGCATTTTTGCAGGTTCCTGAAGGTTTCCGCCGCAAAATCATATCTCCCTTCCCTCGATTCCTCCCTCGTGCCTTGCTAGTGAACCCACTTGGTGCGGGTGGTCGCCTATTCATTCTGGGCAAGGGGAAAAACAGGGTTCTGTGCTGGTCAATCCCTTACAGATCGATCATTAGTAGCTATCCCAATAACTGGGGGAGCCTGATTGTGAAGTTTCTAAAAAGCAAGATAATGGTATGTGTGAACTATGGCGACTTTACCAAAACTGACATTCATGTAACCCCAGGGGTCACGTGTGCTTGCGCCTCCAGAATCTTTGGGATCAACAGCCTCGTCTCTATCTTTCGCAAAAGATATCCTATTTGAATGAGCGAAGTTAGAGGGACGAGAGGCCAGATATCGGACCATGCGGCGGCTCCCAATTGGACAGCTTCAGTTTCGCCTGCCTGACAAAACCTCCAACCCCGGGCGGGTGTAAATCTGGGAATGTTGGTGAAGCTGTTATGGGCAACTTGGATCATTCGATCATGGGGGAGAACTGACGACGGATAAAGGGTGCTTGAGGAGAAAGGAAAGTTTGTAGCACGGAAGGCATTTGCACATTAGCAGGCAACGTTCAACTCCCTCAGCTACATTTCTTTGAACTCGAATTACGGTAGGAGGCAGCAATACTCAAGTGGGGCTGGGTTCCCATTTAACGACATCCTAGGCCGTCGTGTTTCCTCCCATCCCCCCACAGCTTCAGTCAGCATGTGTAGTACGCACTTACCTATAAACTACAAGTTTTTACAAAAAGCCTCCCCTGAGCTGACGACTATTGAAGCGTTGATGGAAGTAAATAAATACTGTACTGATGGGCAAGCACTGGGTCACACGTTCAAGTAAAGTGGGGAAGATAACCGACTAGGGAATATCAGTGAGTACGCCCTAAGGAAGAGGCCCCCGCAGAGTTGTAAATGCCAGGATAGTCAAAGTGAGACGAGCCAGCATGTACACCGGCAGAGGTGAAAGCGATGGAGCCAAACGACAAGTACTAGAGCCGATGGCCGCCCTTACTGCTTCACCCCCTCGTTGCCCTTCAGTCATCCTGATTAAGCCGGTGCCTATCATCACAGGAAGAGGTTCTGCTGTGATGACATAGCTGATATGATCCAGAGCGTTGATTCCAGAGAACCCAGTAAACCTGCTATTTCCAGAGTAAGGTTAATAGCCCCGAAGACTACAGAGAGGGCCAGAGTGGAAAGGGCGATGTGGGATTCTTTGGCGACGTTATAGTCGGCGTAGAACGGCGATACATGCACGGATCCTTTTGGTATTTCGCAATCAAATGCCACCCTTGCCAAATGCGAGAACAGCCCACAAAGGGACTTAGAGGGAACGAGAACGCTCACAGTTATCCAACCCAATAGCTCCTGAGCTCCGGGAGCTTCATCAATTCCCTTCGATAACCAAGTCCCGCAATGCGTCTCCCATTCTACAGGTACGTCCAGAGCGCCTGGCTTCTTGAGAATAGCTATTGCTGTCTCTAAGTTCAACGGTTTGTGCCACCACAGCTGCGTACGTGGCTATATTAATCATGCAAAAGGTCACCGTAATGACTTCAAGTTCTGTCACTGTCAGCCTAAGGGCCCATCGAATGATGCACTGAGCCATGAGCCAGGTCGTTTGCAAAGGACGATGGTCTTTGTTAGGAAAGCACCCTTGCTTTATTGCGGATAGCCTCCTCCGAAATAGAGGGAGTGTCACTGACATCCTGATCAATGAGCTCCTTCAGCCTACCGAAGGTGAGAATGAAGGCTTGTCTTCCGTTCTGAAAGAACATGAAGCCTCTCGCTTGAATAAAAAATCCATGTGTTAACGTCCATGGCTGCGGCTCATTGTCTTCTGGGCTATGGAATCTTGATGGGGTATGTGTATTTCCCAAATCCTGAACACCTTGCATCTAAAACTGTTTCTCGTTAGCATCGGCCTGTCTTTGGTAGATGATTACTTGCCATTTGTGTGGTATTTTTCATTATATTCTTGCTTGATTCTTGCAGCAGCTCATTGCTGCCGCAGGGCGAACATCGTAAGTAACTCTGGCGCAATTATTGCGTACACCATTGTCAAGAAATAACGGCAAAATCTTGCCCGTCTGGATTCTTGGGGCCCGAAAGGTTCGGATGGATGGCCACCCACACGCAACTGAAAATTATGAAGAGACAGCTCCGTAAAATATTTTCCTTCGTACGTATATATGTGTGATCGGGGATGGGTATGGGTCCCGGCTGAGGAGGGCAACTGGAATACTCTCTGGAGCTGCAGCTGGGGCGCTGAGGGATGGCCACAGAAGGGCGAGCAGGAGGAATGTAATCATCACGGGGAATGTTGATGAGAGGTGACTAGGACTACCAACAACAGCCAGTTTAGTGTATATACCGCTTTATTCGCTGAGGCTTCATTGCTCTGATAAGGCATGGGAGTTGCATGACCAAAATAACATAGCAATCAATTGAAGGTGAGACTGTCAACTTAGATTAGAAATGGCAATGTCAGACGGTAGTTTTGTTTATCCTGGCCCGGCTGTGCGTCTTGTTAACACAAGCTCCCTTGGTAATGAATCTACTTGTGTAGCCCGGACAACTGAAGAGGCCATTTTCTTTTGAAATACGGTGCGCAGAGGTTGTGAGAAGATATCATGCAAGGCACGCCTATTGTACCAGGTAACTAAGTAAGTCGCTATTGGTGCCGCCGTTCTGACTCCATGGGCACCAGGGATCAGAGAATTACACCTGCGATTGCACTATTTTTGGTAATAGATAGATGATTCAAGGGTATTGGCTCACCAGCCGGCAAGGGAACGTGCGCAAGTTTTCATGGCGAGCTTTAAAAGCCCAAGGAACATGCCAAGTCATCAACAGCTATTTAAAACAGTGAGGCAGTGGTTGTCGTGGTAAACCTGTTCATGGGCAGTCATTGCTGTGGTCTGATTATCAACCACCCAACCCCATGAACCCTGTTTGGTATTGCTAATAAAGTTCAGGAGGGTACAGACGTGTGTGCAGATTAGGCCAACCATACGCGACGTCACGCCACCTCCGTCATCCACAGTGCCAGAAACTGTCTCTGCAACGACTTTGATTTGCTCCCTTGACCACCTGCTCGATCATTCCTCCGACTGCCTTTGTGTCGCCTCCGCGCTCCCAAACTGCATCCTCAACTTCGACTGCAGCGTCCTTCGCACCTTCTATTGCAAGCAACTCCCAGTTGAGGAAACATGTATTCCCGCCTGTCACCTCCCCTCGTCCACATGAGTGTGCCCCACCCACTTTGGCACCCCCTCTGACGTCTCTCTCGACCTCTAACAGCTCCCAACTACCCAAAACCGCACATCTCCATAAAACACGCCCAACTCCTATCCTTTCGATACCGACCACAGCAACCATTCCTCCGTAAATGCTACTTCTGTCTCTCTACTGGGCACACCCAAGCATCGTTTTACACGTCTCTCGGCTACTCCTACCGCAGGTGGCAGAGTTTGCCCTCGGCAGCAGACTATGTCCCTTCAGCATCTCCGCCCGCACTCCTGATGTCGACTAACATGAGAACTGTCACCAACCAAGGGACTCCTCCATAGGCCAAGAATGGTCGCTCCCGCGTCACGAGCCACACTTCAAGCTTCAAGCCCTAGTCCCATCTCACGTTCCACCCTCCACCACCGCCACCACCCCTCCACTAATTTTGCTTGTCTCCAAAGCCAACACTCAACAAAATGCATTGAATCTTCTTCAATCAGAGCGTCTATTCCATCCACCGGGGCACCCCCAGTAACAGTAATGGCGCTGATGGTGACGATCACGGCCAGAAAATCCCCCACATGCCAACTAACCTGTATATAACTCCAACCCAGCCCAACATCCTTCCCGTTTCCGCTCTCTCTCCCTTATTTAGTCGTCACCCTCCCTCAGGCCCAAGTGCCACTACCAGCACTCGGAGAATTCACCCACCACCATCACCGCCACGCGTAGCTGCACATATGGCCAGGGCTCTGGCGCCCCTCGGGCAGCAGGAGCCATCACTTCCTGGTCCAACGACGTCACTCAGTCACATGAACTCCCACAACACCAAAATCAGTCTCCCCAGAATATTATATCAACGAGGCTTTGATGGCTGTGCCGCGGGCCCAGCGCTGGCGCAATCGCTTCCTGGCATGTTGTCGTACAACACCTCCACTGGTGCCGCGCCTTTTTCCCCTCGCAACAACTTTCTCCCCCCGATGTCTTCGTCGCGGTCGCAGTGGTGTTGTTAATGCCCCACTATATGTGCATATTTCATCGTTTATATCTCAACAGCCTCATGTATATGTGTTTTTCCAGTCTACACCTCCTACTGCTTGTTTGCTGTTCAGCTGAAGACAGCCAGAGTGATGGTTGCACTTGACTGGTGGATTTGAGTATGTTATTTTATTTCGTTTGGCTTTAATCTCATGTATGGTATTGTAGTAAGCTCGGTTGTTTTTTTCCCGACCCCCAAGATACCAATTGCGGCTTCATAATAGACCGAATGATAACAGCTGTATTCATGAGCAGAGTGTAAGTGTCTGTGTATGATTAAGTCCCGGAAAAAGAATGGCAGGAAGTGGTGATCAGAACTTAAAAGAGCTCGGCGCAGCCGATAACATAGTCTCTTTGCATTTTTCATTGCAGAACTGGAAATCGACGCAAAAACCAGTAAAACATACCCCACAATGAGATCTTTGATTGAATCATCACGCGTCACACGTCAGGGCCAGTTTTTCGACTCTCCGTGAGGGGAGAGTGTAATGCAGTTTCTGCTTTAGCCGTTTCACCCTCCTTTGCTGGCTCACACATCAATCTCCTGTGGCCTGCTACCATTCAGAGGTTGAAGGCATAGTAGTCATTTTGAACGCCCATCGATCAGTGCCTCCAAGATTTCCAGAGCATTGCTGTGCAATGCCTTTTACCACGGTTGGCTCGGTAAATAGGCGTTTGCAACCACGTGCAGTCACCCTGCACCGTGGCATGGGCAGAACGCCGTAGCACTCTCCCCGTGTCCCCATGTCAGGAGGGACGTTCTCGAATGCTCACAACTTCTCTATTGACCACCCTACCTTCAATGATAACTCTCGCATCGTCAATGTCAACACCGGCACAGGGAACGGTAGGGGCTTCTTAATAATGCTGTCTACAACCTACGCGCTAAACCACCTACAAGGTATCCGAACCCTCCTCGATGCCTCCCTACCGGGCGCCTTGCACAATTCCGCTGCTCGTTACCCCCCCGCCACATGTCACCCTGGAACCCGCAGGGAATACATTGACAAGATCACCGCTTGGGCTCTCACTGGGACTGGTCGTACTGGTCGCATCCTCTGGATGTACGGTCCTTTTGGCGTTGGCAAGTCAGCAATCGCACAATCCTGCGCAGAGGCTATGACGGACAAGCTCGGCGCTACATTCTTCTTCTCTCGACCCAACTCAAGGAACAATCCAGATCACTTCTTCACTACAATCGCGTATCAGCTCGCAATGCGAAACAAGTCATGTCGACAAACCCTTGAATCCATGTTACACAATGATCCAACACTCACCACCAGATCAATCACGCAGCAATTCCACGATCTAATTGTCACCCCACTTCAGGAACTTAAGGCTCGGGGAGAGGATATCGGAGAACGGGTCATCATTGTTGATGGATTAGATGAATGTGAGGGCGCCAATGCTCAGTGCGACATTATCGACCTTGTTATCTCGTCGGCACGAGCCGGATCGACGCCGTTCCTGTGGATATTCTTTAGTCGTCCCGAGCCACATATTGTCGCGTCGTTCAAGTCCGACGACGTACTGCCTTTGGAGCTCCATGTATCTCGTGCTATTGATGGCGAGATCATGCTGTATCTGACAGACGAGCTGGAGAAGGTCCGAAAACGGAATGACATACCACCCTCCTGGCTGTCTGAGGATGACATCTGGACAATCGTCGGCCTCGCTGCGGGATTGTTTATTTATGCTGCTACTGTGGTTCGGTTCATCGGCGAGCAAGATCCATCTGGACCTGAAGACCAGTTACGTACCATACTTGCCCTTGCTTCGCCACTGGCCGAGAATCACGCAAACCATCCGCTTTCAGAATTGGATATATTTTACACTTTAATTATGCAAAGAGTTCCAACGCAGTCGCTCCCGACTGTACAGAAAATTCTACTGGGAACTACATTCAGCAGTGGAACAGTGGCGCCTATAAACGCCAGTGTACTCGGTCTATCGGAGTCCCAATTTCGGAGTGCTTGTCGCACCCTTCACTCCGTTCTGAAGCTAGATGATCGGAACTATCTACAGTTCTACCATGCCTCGTTTATGGAGTTTTTGGAAGATTCCCACAAGGTCGGGAAAGTATTGGATAAGGTCAAATTGTGCGGTCGAATTATGGAGTGGCTTGTTGGGGAAACTCAACAAGATACACGACCGCGGCTTGCCCGGTGAGTGGCCTCCCGACAGTATGCATCGATTGAACCTCATATCCATTCAGAAGAGGAACAGGATGATATACAGATAACTTGGCCCAATGATAACCACAGTCCATACATATGTGCCCTCCGAGCATTCTTTACGCTCTCTCAATCAATCCCACTGGATACTGAAATGGCTACCGCCCTAGCCAAGTTTAAATATGGGATGATTCCTCTTGTATTCAACGATGAGATATCATTTCTCTATACAGAGTTCGACGTGGACACATTTTCTGACAATGTATCTCCTCCCTTTTCTCCAATATTATTTGTATTATAACGTATTTTGCAGGTTCCTGAAGGCTTCCGCCACAAAATCATATCTCCTTTTCCTCGACTCTTGCCTCTTGCTCTACTAGTGAAGCCACCCGACGTGGACGAAGATCGGCCATACATTCTGGGCAAGGGAAAAAACAGGGTTCTGTACTGGTCAACCGATTACGGATCAATCATCAGTAGCTATCCCAATAACTGGGGGAGCCTGGTCATCAAGTTTCTAAAAAGCAAGATAATGGTATGTGTGAACTATGGCGACTTTACCGAAACTGACATCCATGTAACCATAGGGGTCACTTATGCGTACACCTTCAGAAACTTTAGGATCAACAGCCTCGTCTCTATCTTTCGCAAAGGATATCTTATTTGAATGAACAAAGTTAGAGAGACGAGAGGCCAGGTATCGGACCATGCAGTCACCCTCAACCGGACAGCTTCAATTTCGTCTGCCTGATGATACCTCCAACCCCGGACGGGCGTAAATCTGGGAATGTTGGTGAAGTTGCTATGGACAGCTCGAATCATTCGATCATGAGGGAGAACCGATGACCGATAAAGGGAACTTGGGGAGAGCGGAAGGTTTGTAACATGGAAGGCATTTGCACATTGGCACGCGACTCCCACAGCTGCATTTCTTTGACTCGGAATATCATAGAAGGCAACAATGCTCGAGTGAAGCTGGGTTTCCGTTTCACACCAAGTATTCCGAGGCCAACGTATTTCCTCCCGTCCCCTCACAGCTTCGGTCAGCATGTGTGGTACACACTTACCTATAAACTACAAGTTTTACGAAAAGACTCCTCCGAGCTTGATGACTATTGGAATGTCGGTGGAAGTGTAAGATTCTCTTCAACCCCCAGACCTTCCGGGTTTCAAATCGCCCCACAAGGCACTTCGCGATCCGTTAGATCTCTCAGATCCCCCAAGCGTCTCACGTCCAACGCAGCTCTGATGTCGGCAGACATAAGCACCATTGTACTGCTCTCTCGGACACATGCCATAAAATTCGGGAATGCCTATGTAGACAATAGAACACAACTCACTACTCAGGGGTATACTATCTGTAAGAAGACTACCCTTATACCTTAGACATTCGAGACACACCCTGCCCATAGACAGTAGCTAGATAGCCTAATCCGGACAAGTATATAAAGTTAGGTTGGGTACATAGTAGCTCATTTCCTCTCTCTCTCGCTCTCTCGAATACACACTCGAGTTCTACGTATCTTCGGTCCCTCTTTAGTGAGGCCCCCGCGACCTTTCACTATCTCGGGCAGGAAACGAAGGGTTCCTGGCATTTATAACCGCATAAGTATACCATAGTCATCACGCCCCAAAAAATTCATTTGGCACTTTGAGTTTGTCGGATGGGAGAGAGCTCAGGAGAGAATAGAGGTGTGTATCTGCTGCCACACGAGTAGAGCTCAAGAGGACCGTGGAAGCGAATCAGGGTAAATGGCAGAGTCAAGTAATTATAGTCATTGAAGGTGTACTCATGGGTTTGCAATTATGCCAGAATGAACGTTATCTGGACATTAGTTTCCCGAGAGCGAAATAAATAAATACTGTACTAATAGGCAAGCGCTGGGTTACATATTCAAGTAAAGTGGGGGAAGATGACCGACCAGTGGATATCAGTAAGTACCTCTTGGGGAAGAGTCCCCCGTAAAGTCGTAAATGCCAGGACAACCAAAGTAATCCGAGCCAACGTGTATACCGGCGGAAAGAGGAACGCTATGGAGCCACACGTCATGGTAATAGAGCCGATGACCGTCTTTACTGCTTCACCCCCTCGCCGCCCTTCAGTAAGCTTTGTCAGCCCAGTCCCTATCATCACAGGGAGAGGTTCCGCTGTGATGACGATGGCCGATATGATCCAGAGCGTTTTTTCTATAGAGCCCCGTAAACCAGCTATTACTGGAATAAGGTGAATGGCCCCGAAGACGACAGAGAGAATTAAAGCGGGAAGAGCAACGTGGTAGTTTTTGGTGATATCGAGGTCGGCGTAGAACAGCGGTGCTCGTGTGGCCCCTTTCGGGATTTCGCAATCAAATGCCATCTTTGCTAAAGGAGAAAACAGCCCACGAAGGGGCTTCAAGGGAACGAGGAACCTGACAAACATCATCCAACCCAATAATCCGTGAGCTCCAGGATCTTTATCAAGTCGCCTTGATAGCCAAGTCCCGCAATGCATCTCTCGTTCTATAGGCACGTCTGCGGCGCCTGGTTTCTTGAGAATAGCTATCGCTGTCTCTACGTTCAACGGCTTTTGCCACCAAAGTGAGTACGTGGCTATGTTAATCACACAAAAGGCAAATGTAACGACTTCGAGTTCTGTCACTGTTAGCCCAGCAACCCATCTGATGACACACTGGACCATGAACCATGTTGTTTGCCAAACGACGATGGCCTTCGTGAGGAAGTCACCCTTGCTTTTGTCGGATATAACCTCCTCCGGAACGGAGGGATGGCTCGATGATCTCGTCGTCAATGAGCTCCTTCAGTTTATCGAAGGTGAGGACGAAGGCCGGCTGTCCGTTCTGAAAGAACATGAATCCTCCCGCTTGGATAAAAAATCCGTGTGCCAACGTCCACGGCCGCGGCCCATTGTCCTCTGGGTGATGGAACCACTTCTTGATATCGTATGTGTATCTTCCAAAACCTGAATGCCTTGCGTCCAAAACTGTTTCTCGTTAGCACTAGTCTATCTTTGGTGAATGATTACTTGCTATTTGGGCAGTATTTTTCATTATATTCCCGCTTTATTCTTGCAGGCCGCACATCTTTGTCGTAGAGCGAACATCGCAAGTAGCTCCGGGGCGATGATGGCATAGACCATCGTCACGAAATGGCGGCGAAATCGGGCCCACCCAGATTCCTGGGGGTCCGGAAGGTTCGGATGCACCGCCACCCATACACAACTGAAAATAGTAAAGAGAGAACTTTGTATGATGTCCTCCTTTGTGCGCGTGTATGTGGGATCGGAAATATCCGATATGAGTCGTCGTTCGAGGTGGGGAGTGTCCTCTGGGGCTGCGACTGGGGCGCTGAAGGATGGCCGCAGCAGGGCAAGCAGGAGGAGTATAATCATCGCGGGGACTGAGGGGCGACTAGTATCTATCAACAACGGCCAGTTTAGTTTATATACAGCTTTAAGTCCTTAAACTTTATTCGCTGAGGCTCCGTCACTCTGATATAGGCATGGGAGTTGCATGACCAAAATAACAGAACAATCAATAACAATCAATTGAAGGTGAGACAGTCAACTTAGATTAGATATGCCCAATGTCAAACGGTGGTCCCTCTTGGCCTGGCTGTGCATCTTGTTAACTCCTCTTGGTAATGAATATACTTGTTTAGCCCAGACAACTGGAGAGGCTATTTCTTTACGAGATCATGTATGCAGAGGGTGTGAGAGATTATCTCTGTAAGGCGCGCCTATTGTACCAAGTAAAAAAGTCGTAATTACTGCCGCTGTTCTGACTCCAGGGGCACTGGGGATCAGAGAATTCCATCTGCGATTGTACTACGTTTGGTATTAAATGGGTAATTCAAGAGTATCGGCTCACTAAGCAACGAGGCGGCAAGGGAACGTGCGCAAGTTTTCATGGCGAGCTTTAAAAGCGCAAGGGACATGCCAAGTCATCAGCAGCTATTTAAAACAGCGAGGCAGTGGTTGCTCTATTGCGGTCAGCCTACTCATATAGAGCCAGTGCTGTGGTATGATTACCAACCACCCGGCCCCAAGTACCGTGTTTGGTATTTCTGGCAGGAAAAAGCTCATGAGGGGACAAAAGTGTGCGGAGATTCGGACTGGGTTCGGAAAATCGTCGACCATGTGACATGTGTACAGCGACGTCACACCGTCACCAGTGCCAGAAACTGTTTCTGCAACAACCTCGACTCTCCCTCGATGGCCTGCTCGATCTCCTTGGTTGCTCCTTCGCCTCCAAGCTTACGGCCTGTATCTGCGACTCCGACTGTAACGTCCTATGCACCTTCCTCCGCCTATGTCACTGCTCCTTCCTCTGTGCGAATAAGCGACTCCTAGTTGAGGCAAGAGGTATACCTCCCCTCCTTTACATTAACACGTCCCATCTGCTTAAACCGCCCTCTCTACCATCTCCCACGGCCTCCGGCCCCTCCCGGCCATCCCAAACCCTATATACAGTGGCGGGCAAAAGTAACGCACACAAAACCAAACAAACAAACTTTATCCCCCACGGAGCGAAAACAGCATGTCTCGCTTCGAGTAAGGGCTCATTCGATAGCTTAATTAAAGTACAAAATAAATATAATGCAGTATAGACAGTATCTAGGACAAATGGCTAATAAGGGGGATTACAACTGAGCATACATCAGCATTTCGACATGTTGATTAATTTGCTCTTAAATCACTTAAATTGCTGAAATTGCAATTTTAAGGGGATTAAGGGAATTAAGGGAATCAAGAACACTTTTGTTCTTAAAATTTGTCTTAAAATCCATTAGAAAAAAATTATTTACCTATCTGAGTTGTTGTATCCTGATAAAATATTAGTTCTGAGTCCCAATAAAAAAAAAACATCTTGGAACTCCTTAAAAACCTTAAGATAAGCACTTTAAGAGCATTTAAGAGAAATGTCGAAATACTGATGGAGGCATACTTTCATACAGAGTGTTAAGGGAAGACCTTGGAAAGTTGTTCCATTCCTCCTGAAGAGCAACCCATAACTCCTCCTTGTTGCGAGGGAGAGGGTTCCGAGCACGTACAAGAGCATCTACCTGGTCCCACACATACTCAATGATGTTCATATCTGGGCTGGAGGGTGCCCAGGGCAGTAATGGGACTTTTTTCTCGGCAAACCATGCCTGTGCCACCTTTGACCGGTGTTTCGGGTCATTGTCCTGCTGGAATATAGGTCGTTCTGGCCCAGTACGACGCAATTTCAGATCCTTGAGTGTCCCTAGATAATCGGCATCAAGAATCTTGACATAGCTGTCACCTGTCATAATTCCTTCGATCCGATGAAGTCTTCCCATCCCCTTCGAAGTGACACACCCCCAGACCATCAAGTTTCCACCCCCATGCTTGATGTTTTTTTGAGTAAAACGTGGATCTAGGGCTTGTCCAGGCTTAATCCAGCAATATTGACGGCCATCAGACTTGAAGAGCAGGAATTTTGACTCATCTGTGAAGACGACCCTTTTCCAGTCTTCTACAGTCCATGAGGCATGCTGTAAGGCCCAGGCTTGGCGTGCTTTGACATTCTTGGCAGAAATGTAGGGTCGTTTCCTCCGAACACGACACACCAATCCATGGTCTCTCATTCGCCGAGCCAGAGTATATCGTGATACATCAAATGACCCTACTTTGGCAAGTTCTGTCACATTAGCCACCTCCGTTTTTGCAATCATCCTTGCAGCAATCCTTGTCTCCCGCTCCTCAAGCTTCCGTGGGCGACCCGTTTTGGGATTGACATGGTAGGGATCGGCTGATTTCTCGAATTTCTTGAAAATTCGAGCTACAGTTGTCCTGTGGATGCCAAATTTGGACGCAATGTCTTGATTGGTTACCCCAATGGTTTTGAGGTCCACAATGCGAGCAACCTTGGTGGGAGATGTATAGACCATGATGAGGAGAGTGTTCGTATAAATTTTGGGGATTTTCTGAATTTTTTCCAAGTCTCTATAAGCACTCGAAGTGTGTCAGATACTCATGTGCAAAAGTATTGCACAGTACTTTTTGAATTGAAACCAATATACTGCATGTTTGGGCTATTTGTTTCATCCATAAATGTCTCAGATATATTAACTATATATTAAAGACCCTAAAACAGGTGTTTCCCATACTGCCGAAGAGGTATGAAGACAAGGAGAGATAAGCGATGTGATCACGTGATGACCGTGCGATACTTTTGCCCGCCACTGTATCCATACAATACACCCAACTCTCATCCTTCCAATACCGGGCGCAACAACCGTTTCTCCATAAACGGGATTCCTGTCTCCCCACTCAGCATACCCAAGCATTGCTTTTTCGATGAGTGGCATAGTCCATTCTCTCGGCTACTCACATTACAGAGGGCACATTCTACCATCAATATCAGACTATGTTCCGCCAGCATCCCCACGCGCGCCCCCGATATAGAACGAACATGAATACGGTTGCCAACAAAGGTACACCTTGACGAACCAGTGGTCTCCTTCATGTCGAATCACGCCCCAAGCCTAACCCTGCTCACATGACTTCCCTGTCCCCTCCGTTTGTAGTCTTTAACTATAGCTCTCTTATATTCAAGTCAAGTAAGGCCAATTACCTAATACTCATCTGACCGTGCTGACTTCAAACTACATAGCCTTCACGCTAATCTATGTGCGTATATCAGCCCAGTCTCTCCATGACGCCAGAGGTATGTGTCACCAGGACTCTCAGCATGCAAATAACAGAGCCCGGGGGGAATCAAAAGTACAGCTCGGCCGATTCGTTCCCTTTCACTCAAAAAGGAGACCATTCAAACGACCTGTGCAGTCCTTGGATGTACTTATGGGTTTGCGATTGTGTCAGAATGAACGTCAACCGGACATTAGTTGTATAAGGGCGAAATAAACAAATACTGCACTAATGGGCCAGTACTGGACAACATGTTCAAGTAAAGTGGGGGAAGATGAATAACCAGGAAATATCAGTGAGCACGTCTTGGGGAAGAGTCCCCCGCAGAGTCGTAAAGGCCAGGATCGTCAAAGTGATTCGAGCCAGTGTGTACACGGGCAGAAAGAGAAAAGCGATTGAGCCGAACGACATAGTAATAGAGCCGATCACCATTCTTACTGCTCCACCTCCTCGTCGCCCTTCAGTAAGCTTGATCAAGCCGGTTCCTATTGCCACAGGGAGAGGTTCCACTGTGATAATAGTAGCTGATATGATCCAGAGCGTTGATTCTGGTGAGCTTGGTAAACCTGTTAATAGCGGAATGAGGTGAATGGCTCCGAAGACTACAGAGAGGGTCAAAGCAGGAAGGGCAATGTAGTATTCTTTGGCGACGTCGTAGTCAGCGTAGAACAGGGGCACACGCATGGAGCCTGTCGGCACTTCGCAATCGAATAGCAGCTTCGCTAAAGGGGAGAACAACCCCCGAAGGGGCTTCAAGGGAACAAGGAACCTGACAAACATCATCCAACCTAGAAGCCCTTCAGCTACGCCAGAATGTTTATCAATTTGCCTCTCCAACCAAGTCCCGTGGTGCGTCTCCCGCTCTATATGTATGTCCGGAACGCCTGGTTTCTTGTAAATGGCTATTCGCCGTCTCTACGTTCAGAGGTTTGTGCCACCAGAGTGAATACGTGGCTATATTGATCACGCAAAAGGCCAACGTAATGACTTCGAGTTCTGTCACTGTCAGCCTGGCAGCCCATCGAATGATACATTGCACCATGAACCAGGTCGTCTGCCAAACGACGATGGTCCTTGGTTAGGAAGTCACCCTTGCTTTTGTCGGAGATAGCCTCCTCCGAAATAGAGGGAATGTCAATGACGTCCTGGTCGATGAGCTCCTTGAGCCTGTCGAAGGTGAGGACGAAGGCTGGCCTTCCGTTCTGGAAGAACATGAAGCCGCCTGCTTGAATAAAAAACCCATGTGCCAACGTCCATGGCTGCGGCTCATCGTCCTCTGAGCCATGGAACCACCTCATGATACCTGTATGTGTATCTCCCAAGTCCTGAACGCCTTGCATCTGAAACTGTTTCTCGTTCAATACCAGCCTATGTTTTGTGGATTAGTTACTCACCATTTGTGTGGTATATTTCGTTGTATTCCTGCTTTATTCTTGCCGCCTGCACGTCTTTGCCGCAGGGCGAACATCGCAAGTAGCTCTGGTGCAATTATTGCATACACCATTGTCACGAAATGACGCCGGAACCTGGCCCACCCAGATTCACGGGGGTCTGGGAGGTTCGGGTGGACGGCTACCCACACGCAACTGAAAACTTGTGAAGAGAGAACTCCGGATGATATCCTCCTTCGTGCGCAGGGAATCGCAAGCAGAACCGGGCATATTCTGTATAAATTGCCGTCCGAGGAAGGCTGCTGGAGTGTCTTCTAGGGCTGCGGCTGGGGCGCTGAGGGATGGCCACAGAAGGGCGAGCAGGAGGAGTACAATCATCATGGGGAATGAGGGGTGACTAGTGACTACTAACAATAACCGGTTTCGCTTATATACAGCTTTAAATATTTAAGATTTATTCTCCAAGGCTCCGTTGCTCTGACATAGATAGGCATGGGAGTTGGGTGACCAAAATAACAGAACAATCAATTGAAGATAAGACTGTCAACTTAGGTTAGACATGGCAATGTCAAATGGTGATCTTGTTTATCCTTCTTGGCCTGGCTGTGCGTCTCACTAGCACAATCCCACTTGTTAATGGATCTACTTGTTTAGCCTAGACATCTGGATAAGCCATTTCGTTATGAGATTCATTGCGCGGGAGTTCTGAGAGGATATCTCAGTAAGGCACGCCTATATAGCGCCAAGTAACTAAGCCATGGTTTTTTCTGCCGTTCTGGCTCCATAGGCACCGGGGATCAGAATCTCCTTTGGCGATTGCGCTATGTTTGGTAGTAAATATACGAGTAAGGGAGTAAGGGGTATCAGCTCATCAGTTAACGAGCCAGCAAGAGAACGTGCGAGTATCCAAATTTTTTCATAACAAGCTTTGAAAGAGCAAGGAACATCACGCCAAGTCATCAAAAGCTATTTGAAACTGGCCGCATCGCACCCTATGAGCAGCAAGGCAGTGATTGCTTTAAGAATTGCGGTAAACGTGCTCATATCACCGGATATCGAGCTAATGCTGTGATATTACTGTCAACCATGAAGCCACAAGAGCCCTCTTTAGCATTTCTACGGAAGAAAGAAAGTTCACGAGGGGACGGGTATAGGTACCAATCTGTTGCTGCGGATCATCAACACGTGACATACTTTCATCACTCGGCCGAACCCATTCTCTCGGCTACTCCCAGGACACAGTCTACTCTCGGTATTGAACTATGTCCCGCCAGCATCCCCGGTGTCAAAAACCATGAGCACTCTGACCAACTAGAGTACTCCTTCATGGGCTAACAAACGGTCTCTCTCGTATCACAAACCACAGCCCAAGCCCTAAACCCGTTCTAATGTTCTGCCCTTCCCGCTACCACTGCCACTCCTCGATACCACACCACACCCGGCCTAGTAGTCCCGGCCTGCCAGAACCCAAACTTGAACCCTCTGCCGAATTTGCTCGTTTCCAAAGCCAACGCTCAACAAAAAACTCTCCCACCTCCCCTAAGCCAGGTGTTTCTCCTGTTCACCAGAGCATCTCCATCAGTTATAGCGGCAACACCGACGTCGAAGACAAGTAATACCCTACCAACGCAGATTATAACTACGGCCACGAAACCCCACACTAGTAACCCTCCCGCACAACCCACCAACGGTCTAGGCCTTTACACAACTCCTTCCTAGCCCGACATACCCTCTCCCCTCTTTCCGCTCTTCCCCACTCATTCGGCCCTCGCTTCCTCTAGGTTCCAAGCACCATCAACGACAGCACTAAGACAACCCTATGCACTACCACCGCCGCCGTGCAACTACATCCACGGCTACCCCCATGATGTACCCTGGGCAACATGAACAATCAACACTCGGTCCAACATCATTCAATCATACAAACATCCACATCAACGAAATCTATCTCCCCAGAATATCGTATCTATCAGGCAAAACAATGTGATTGACACCGCTCATCAGTAAGGCTTCCATAGCTATGCTGCGGGCCCGCGCTGGCACCCCACTTCCTAGCACTGGTACCAGTATTAACATGCTTTACGCCATGGCCACTGGTATAGGCCCTTTGCCCGTTGCGACCAGTCTCCTCCCTTATCTCTCAGCCATAGTGGCGGTGGGCGTTACAAGTACCTCACACCGTATATGTATGTATATGCGCAAGGTTCTCAGTCTACGGCACCTATTACTGATCACCGCTTATTTTGAATACTGGCGGAGCCAATGAGGGATGCAGTGGGTGGGGTGGGTCCAAGGGAGGCGAAGGAGCTGGGGTTTCATGTTCTTTAGTGTTTCTTTTGAAGTTGGGCATTAGAGAGGTGGGTGGCTGAGGTTAATTTGTTGATATCATAGATACCCGTTGCATTTATTTTTATTTTTACACCCAGACCCCAACTGATATCGTTTTTAGTATATATTGATATTTTTATTTGAATTGTGAATATGAGTATTTGCGTGTACTCCATCTGGTCTTTGTTGTATGAATGATGCCGTAGACAAAAATATATAATTGTTATTTTTTTTATTAGTTCATTCCTCTTATTATTTTTTGACCACGATATCAGTCGCAGCTTCACCTATATTCTATTTGACTTTTGAACCGGAAAGCGAGGGAGGAAACATACTGTTAACTCCCTGCTCAGGCTAACTGATTATATTCACGTCTGGATTTAAATACAACTGAGGGCCGAGACGGGGTACTGTACAAGCGATGCACAAAGAGTTGTAGATACAAGACCAACAAATGCATCCAAGAGATGGGCTTGGATGCACGCAGGAGGCAGTTCAGTACCACAACAGCGACATAATCGGAAGTTATTGTTGTTTAGTATTTCAATGTCCCAGAGGCTCACCCTCATGGCGGACGTACCTCTACTATGACAATCGGAAGTGTGGCAGGTGGAAAGTGATGTTGGGTAAGGCTACACGGGCGCCAGAGGAAAGGTAGGGCTCATTGGACCCCAGAAAGGGACGAGCTAATACTGAGCGAGTGGGAAGAACGAAGATGACCTGGCGATTGAATATCGATCCCTCGGGCCGGCGGTGAGGGCTTGAAGCTTGGAGTAGCAGTAGTTGTGAACGCCGACCAATGTGTTTCTTCAGGATTTCCAGAGCGCCGCTATCCAATATCCGAATGCTTGTACCACGGACTACAAGTAGTAGCCATGTAAATGGATGCTCACAATCATGTGTTGACGTAAATCCTCGGCAGTGGTTTGCGGCGGAAGCACCACTGAGGATTTACGCCTACGTTTTGTTTTCCCTGCCCTGGAGGAATGTTCTCAGATGCTCACGACTTCGCTATCCATGGCTCTAATTTCATTGACCAGTCGACTTGGACTAATATTACCAACAATGTCAGCACCAGCATAAGCAACGGTGGGGGCCTCTCAACAACTACCCCTGCATTGAACTTACGCTCTAAGCCACTTGTAGGCCTCCAAACCCTCTTCGATGCATCCATACCAGGCGCCTTGTATAACCTCCGCCGCTTGCTATCCCCCTGCCGTATGCCACCCTAGAACCGGCAAGGAGCACATCGACAGGATCACCAGATGGGCTCTCAATGACACAGGTCGTACCGGTAGCATCCTCTGGATGCACGGCCCTGCTGGCGTTGGCAAGTCAGCAGTCGCACAATCCTGTGCCGAGGCCATGACACACAAGCTCGGCACTACTTTCTTCTCTCGACCCAATTCGAGGGACAAGCCCAATCACTTATTCACTATAATTGCCTATCAGCTTGCAACACGGAGCAAGCCATGCCGAAAAATTCTTGAATCCATGCTACACGATGACCCAACGCTCGTCACCAGATCAGTCAAGCAACAATTCCATGATTGATAGTCACTCCACTTCAGGAACTTAAAGCTCGGGGATAGGACATCGGAGAACGCGTTATCATTATTGATGGATTAGATGAATGTGAGGGTATCGATGCCTTTGTTATGGATATTTTTTTCAGCCGCCCCGAACCACACATCGCCGCATCCTTCAAGTCCGGCAACGTACTACCATTGGAGCTCCCTGTATCTCGCGCCATTGATGGCGAGATCATGCTATATCTAACAGACGAGTTGGAAAAGGTCCGAAAACGGAATGACTTATCACCCTCGTGGGTGTCTGAGGAAAACATTTGGACGATCGTCGGACTCGCTGCGGGATTGTTTATCTATGCTGCCACCGTTATTTGGTTTATCGGTGAACAAGATTCCTCAGGGCCTGAAGATCAGTTTCGTGCCGTACTTTCCCTCGCTTCGCAGCTGGTCAAGAAGGATTCAGACTACCCACTCTCAGAACTCGATTTATATTCCGCTACGGAACAAAAATGCATACAAATGCCAATCGACTCAGTTTATCAGAGTCCCAATTTCGCAGTGCTTGTCGTACCCTTCACTCCGTTTTGAAGCTAGATCATGGTCTCCTACAGTTCTACCACGCATCATTTATGGAGTTTTTGGAAGATCCAAAGAGATCAGGAAAGTTTTGCATCAGACCAGATTGTGCGGTTGCATTATTGCATGATTTACTGGAGAAGCTCAACAAGGTCCATGACAGTGGTATTCCTCGTGAGTCGCGTCCTAACAATATATGTCGATTGAGTCTCATTTCCATCCAGACCTGGAACAAGGGGATATGCTGGTAACCTGGCCCAACCGTGACGACCGACCATCCATATTTACGTTCCCTTGAGGCATTTTTTTACGCTCTCTCAATCAATCCCATTGGATGCCCAAATGGCCACTGCCCTGACCAAGTTCAAGTATGGGATGATCCCCTGTTGTATGCGAAGCCACTGCGGGATTCTTCAAGCCCTATTGAATTGCGATGATGGATACGCGTTGCATTTTTATTGTTATTTACTTTTGACGACTAGGTGCCGGCTGGTACCGTTTCAGTACGCATTACATAGCTTTATTTTGATTGACAGGTATGAGCACCTGAATATACTTCTTTTTGTCGGGTCATGATTAATTCAGTGCCTTTTGCTCTATTGCACTTCCAAGCTCTATAAATATGCAACCATATTCATGACTGGAGGAGTGAAAGTGTTCCTTTGCGGTTAAAAATCCAGGAAAGGAATAGCGGAGGTTTGTAAGTGGAAATATCAATCACAGCTAGCCGTGTAAACACTACAACAAATGGGGCTGGGCGAGCATGATTGATGATGCATCGATGATAGCTGACTGCGAGCGCCGGGATCGTGAGTTTACACCCATGTGTTGTGAAAATAGCGTGGGCAGAAGAACGCTATAGCATTTGCCCTTTGCTTCTCCCATGTCGGGAGGATGTTCCCAGATGCTCACAGCTTCACGATCCATGGCTCTAACCTCATTGACCAGTCAACCAGTATTGTCAACACTGGCATAAGCAATGGTAGAGAGGACCGTCATCAACTCCTGCTTATAACCTGCTCTCTAACCTACTCGTAGGTCTCCAAACCCTCCTCGATGCGTCTCTACCAGGCGCCTTGCACGATTCATCTACTCGCTATCCTCCCGCCGCATGCCACCCTGGAACTCGCAAGGAATACATTGACAAGATCACTGGCTGGGCTCTCAATGGGACTGGTCCGTACTGGTCGTATCATCTGGATGCACGGCCCTGCTGGCGTCGGCAAGTCCGCAATCGCTCAATCCTGTGCGGAGGCTATGACGCACAAGCTCGGTGCCACTTTTTTCTTCTCTCGATCAAACTTCGATAGATAACCCCAATCACTTCTTCGCCACAATCGCTTATCAACTTGCAACGCGAAGCAAGCCATACAGACAAATTCTTGAATCCATGCTACACAATGACCCGACCCTCGTCACCAAATCAATCAAGCAACAGTTCCACGATTTAATCGTTACTCCACTTCAGGAACTTAAGGCTCGGGGCGAGGATATCGGGGAACGAGTTATCGTCATTGATGGATTAGATGAGTGTGAGGGCACGGACGCTCAGTACGACATTGTTGATCTTGTTATCTCTTCGGCGCGAGCCGGACCAATGCCTTTCCTCTGGATATTCTTCAGCCGCCCTGAGCCACATATTGCTGCATCCTTCCAGTCCGATAACGTATTTCCCTTGGAGCTCCCTGTATCTCGTGCCATTGATGGTGAAATCATGTTATTTCTGACGGACGAGTTGGAGAAGATCCGAAAACGGAATGACCTACCATCCTCGTGGCTTTTTGAGGAAGACATCTGGATGGTCGTCAACCTCGCTGCGGGATTGTTTATCTATGCTGCCACTGTGATTCGGTTTATTGGTGAACAAGATGCATTTGGGCCTGAGGAGCAGCTACGTGCTGCTAATTGCCCTTGCTTCGCCACTGGCCAAGAACCACTCAAATCATCCGCTCTCAAAACTGGATATATTTTATACTTTGATCATGCAAAAAGTCCCAGCGAAGATGCTTCTAACTGTACAGAAAATCCTACTGGGAACCACATTTTATTTAGGAAAGAACGCACCCACAAATGCCAACCTACTCAGTCTATCAGAGTCCCAGTATCGGAGTGCTTGTCGCACCCTTCACTCTGTTCTGAGGCTACGTCATAATTCGCTACAGTTCTACCACGCGCCATTTATGGAGTTTTTAGAAGATCCAAAAAGGTCGGGAAAGTATTGCATTAGATCGGGTTGCGCGGTTGCATTGTGGGGTGACTTGCTGGAGAAGCTCAGCAAGGTACATGCCCGTGGCGTCCCTGGTGAGTACCCTCCTAATAGTGCATGTCAATTGAGTCTCATTTCCATTCAGGTTGTCAACAGGAGGACATACTAGTAACTTGGTTCAAGGACAACGAGTTTCCATATAATCGTGTCCTTGAGGCGTTCTTGACGCTCTCTCAATCAATCCCGCTGGATGCCCAAATGGCTACTGCCCTAGCCAAGTTTAAGTATGGGATGATTCCTGTCGCATACACAAATGGTACAGGGTTCAATAAGTTGGAGCTCAGTGCGGACACATTTTATAATAATGTATCTGTGTCTTTTGCTTCAGCGTCATTTTTATTATATCTAAACTATTTTCCAGGTTCCTAAATATTTCCGCCACAAAATCATATCTCCCTTCCCCCGACTCTTCTTGCCTCTCGTTCTATCAGTGAGGCCACCTTCCACGTCCGTGCGATCGACCATACATTCTAGGCAATGGAACCAACAGGGCTCTCTGCTGGTCAGATGAAGATGGGTCGACCGTCACTCGCTATCCTAACCGCTGGTACCTGGTTCGCTCAATTTCTCAAGGGCAAGGTTATGGTATGTATCACCATAGCGGCTTTACCAAAACTGACATCTCTACCTACAGAGATCACATCCGCATCTGTCTTGAGAATTAGAAGCCTCCCCTCTATTTCCCAGAAATGATGTTTCGATTTGATCTTCGTTACCTGTTGCTCAAAAGCTAATCCGCCACTATATATAGATAGTGTTATACGCCTTGTTCATAGTCGAGCTTTGTTTTTACTTCTACAATGATGCAAAATATAACAGAGCCACGGGCGACCCCACAATCACTCAGTAGTAACGTTTAGTCACCGTTAGGACACGACGCTTCGCTCCCTTTAATGATCCGATAACTCGGGTACCAGGCGACAGTGACGTTGTGTGCGGGGGTCGTAATGGCGGGCCATCAGCTCAGCATCATCAACCTCTGAGATTCGAGAGCACACCCGTTCTACGCTTCAGGGCGAAGCGTTCTTGGTCGAGGTGGTGTCCTAATGCCGCAGTTACTGGCTGCTACTGGCGGGAATATTTGCAGTCACATGACGTTGTCGGTGGCAAGCACAGGATCTCACGGAATCCATTCAAGAGTTTTAGTGAGAGGAAAAAATATTTTTTACCACGGCGGGATAGCCGTAGAAATGCGCGTTTGCAGCCACGTGTTGTTACAGAGTGACGAAGGCAGAACACCGCAGTTTTGCCCTTGCTTGCCCCTATATCGGGAGCGATGCCCTCAGACGCTCACAATTTCACTATTTATGGCTCTAACATTATCGACCAGTCGACTAGTAATACCAACATCTCACACACCGTCAATGTCAACACCAGCACAAGCAACGGTAGGGGCATCTCAACAACGCTGGCCACAACAGTACGCCCTAACCCACTCACAGGTCTCCAGACCCTTCTTGATGCGTCTCTACCGGGCGCCTTACATGATTCTTCTGCTCGTTACCCCCCTGCCGTTCGCCACCCAGGAGCTCGCAAGGAATACATCGACAAGATCACCGGTTGGGCTCTCGATGGCACAGGTCGTACTGGTCGCATCCTCTGGATACAAGGACCTGCTGGTGTTGGCAAGTCAGCAGTCGCACAATCCTGCGCCGAGGACATGACACACAACCTCGGCGCTACATTCTTCTTCTCCTGACCCAACTCAAGGGACAATCCCAATCACTTCTTCACCACAAGGGCTTATCAGCTTGCAACACGAAGCAAGTCATGTCAACAAATTCTTGAGTCCATGCTACACGATGACCCGACCCTCGTCACTAAATCAATCAGGCAACAATTCCACGATTTGATCGTCGCTCCACTTCGGAACCTTGAAGCTCGAGGAGAGGACATTGGGGAACGAGTCATCATCGTTGATGGATTGGATGAGTGTGAGGGCGTCGATGCTCAGTGCGACATTACCGACCTTGTTATCTCATCGTCGCGGGCCGGATCAATGCCTTTCCTGTGGATATTTTTCAGCCGTCCCGAGCCGCACATCGCTGCATCCTTCACGTCTGACGATGTACTGCCACTGGAGCTCCCTGTATCTCGTGCCATTGATGGTGAGATTTTGCTATATGTCGCAAACGAATTGGAAAAAGACCGAAAGCGGAATGACCTATCACCGTCGTGGCTATCTGAGGAAGACATTTGGACGATTGTCGAGCTCGCTAGCAGGGTTGTTCATCTACGCCGCCACTGTGGTTTGGTTCATCGGTGAGCAAGATTCATGTGGACCTGAAGACCAGTTACGTACTGTACTTGCCCTTGCTTCGCTACTGGCCAAGAATCACCTAAATCATCCACTCTCGAAACTGGATATATTTTATACTTTAATCATGCAAAGAGTTCCAATGAATTCACTTCTGACTGTACGGAAAATCCTATTGGGAACCACTTTCTCCGACGGGACAATAGCGCCTATAATGCCAATCGGCTCAGTCTATCAGAGTCTCAATCTCGTAGTGCTTGCCGCGCCCTTCGCTCTGTTCTGAAGCTAGATGGTGATCGTTTATAGTTCTACCACGCGTTATTCATGGAACTCCTGGAAGATCCAAACAGGTCAGGAAATATTTGCATAAACTCTCATGAGTAGCCTTCTAACACTCCATGTCAACCAAGTCTCATTTCCTATCAGACTGGAACCAGAGGGATATACTGCTAACTTGGCCCAAGAATGATAACTTTTCATATAGGCGTGCTCTCGAGGCATTCTTTAAACTCTCTCAAACAATCCCACTAGACCCTCAAATGGTCGCCGCCCTAATTACAGTTCCTCTATTATGCATATATACTGACTGGTAACAGGACACATAGGCTGTTTTGTTATATCCCGTGTGATGTAACGCTCACCATGGTAATCTGTTGTGACCATCCTTATACAGACTCAGGATAGCACCAAGGTAGTAAACCATCTTGAATTTTCAACGGTGGGTAAATGAGTCAAATCTGGGATGCCGGTATTCGTGTTGCCCGACAGGTACAATTTCCGAGATGTATCGAACTTCTGTGTAATGGAATTCCATTTATGCGGCATATGACAAGAACACGAAGAAGTCTTTCTACGCGTATCCCGCCACTCCTTAAGCGCGTGGACCACTATGCAATGGATAGCCGTTGGGAGGTACAGCACCCAGTGATCAAGTAAGAGCTCATGCACATTGTCATACCTACATTCTAATGGAATCCGTGGAACATTTCTACGAAAATTCAGCCAGGAAAGAAAGTGATAGCTCCACGGCTCCGGCTAGAATATCCGAGCAATGGGAAAATATGTCGCTGTGGAGATACAGACTAATTGTGGACGGCAGCGATATAATAACATTTGAACATCTTAGCGAAGTATCTCTGCCGGCTGATGACGCCACCGTGATGGTCATAGTGGCCTCCCCCCCCTTGCGGACAATTAACAAAACAGTTCAAACCCCGCTGATCCGCTCTGTCATAAAGACACGGAAGGTCGCTTGTTTCGTTAATCAGTTTTTCTCATTAACCGTGGAATCCTCGCGTCGGCCGGACTCAAGAGCCATGAACGACGGAGACTATACAACAAATTCGATGTCCGATGTTTTTGCGACGTTGAAGGATGAGGGAGAAACGATTCGACTCCGCAAGTCAGTAGTGGTGACAATAAAGTTCAGATGGCTTGGAATCAAACTCGCTCCTCTTGCAAAGACTTACTCTTGGGGAATGAATATTCATAAGTAGCTGTATCTTCTTTACAACGAGTAGGTCCTTTGTGGAACAAAGAAAATATCAAAAATATCCGCTATTATTACACCAATGTTTAAATACGCGGTCCAAGCATCTCCCATCGCAACCCCCAAACAAACACATTGCTCGTCTAAGCACCCACCCCTTTGGGAATTATAGGCACTACTCCCTCTCGAAAGGCAGCGGAAGAATTTAATTTAGATGACAGCTATGCAAACTCAACAAAAAGTAGGGCCCGGCCAATCCGCGTAAGCGATGACCATGGCCAATTCTCGGAGGTATAAAGAGAGCGCCGGGATTGGGGCTGGCCCTGTAGACCCTCCCCCATTCTAACCGCCCTGCTCCCCCTAGAAGTCCGGAACTTCAGTGCGCTTTTATCATTGCTCTATACTCAATTGCGCGACAAACATTCGATCGGCCTTTTTGTTTTTAAAAGACAATGAGTCCTGCTATTGTCGACGTCGAATCCAGTTCCTCTTTTGGCCAAGGACCCAGCACAATGTTTTCGTCAGCAACGGCCGATGACGTCGTTTCTTCTGATTCTGATTCGGAGCTGCCTATTACAATAAGGTCAATTTCGACAGGAAGCTCGAGCTCCCAAGTAAGGATTCATTCCTCGCTCCTTGACACCGTCTCATTCCTTACCATTCCTTACCTCCGTCCTAGACAAGTGCCGAGAGCGTTTGCAATGGCACCTCTGAAACTGCGGGGTCCAAGTGTATAATATGCAGTGCCATCGTTCAAAATGAAGCTTTCGAACTACACAGAGCATACCATGCACGATATGATGGGTACGCCCTCTAACCTCTATTCCATCGTGTAAAATCTCACAATGGTCACACTCACAGGAAAATTACCTGCGACTTTGAAGGATGCTGTTACCAATCCTCCACGAATGGGAATATGAGAGCTCATCGGCGTGCCCAGTAAGTATGATTCCCCTCAGCCTATGTGTAAATATCGTCAATTCTGACTTCGTGATTAGCAGTTATGGAGATCATCCATACCTATGTATGGAGCGAGCGTGTTACCAGCGCTTTATGACTGCCGAGTCGCTCTGGACACATAGGCACGAAGAGTACCACGAGCAAAGCGCGAGGAAGGACAAAAAGGTCAGGGAGGATGTCACTCGGAAATACTTCAGGGAAAGCGGAAGTGGCACCCAGGACACTGTCAATATTTCAGATATCAATTCACGGGCGCATAACAAAGGTGCATCTGGCATGCACACGATACCCTCTGACCTTCTCTCTTCATCCACCTCACGCCCACACCCGTACCACGACCCCTCAAAACCCCGGCATGCCTCATTCTATGCGATTATAACAACACTCGACACGCTTGTAATCTCGCCTTCTTCTACCACCTCTCTAGAATCCCCTCCCCGGTTGTGCCTCCCCGACCCATGGTTACACGAAATTGTTCGTGTAGATCCGATAGTCGACCCTGATGATGACGGAGATTTTGAGAGACTCGAGTACGATCTCGTGCCGCAGCCGGCAAATCTGGGGAATGCCTATACGGAAAGCAGCTCACAGCCCACGAGTATGCTATCTTGGACAAGTAACAAATCGTTCTTGGCATTTACGATTGCATACAGCACAACCACCCCGCCCCGGGAACTCTGCTTGGTGTTTCGATTTCGTCGGACGGGGAAGAGCTCACGGGGGATAGTGGTGCGTGGAGATTTGCTGCCGCACGTGCAGGAGCTCGAGAAGATTGTAGAAGCGAATCAGGGGAAAGGGCGAGGCCCTAGTAGTGGTCGTGGTAGCACGAGGGGACGGGGGAGAGGGAATAGGCTCAGAAAAGGGAAGGGTAAAGAGAGAGAGATGGGTGGTCAGTCGTCAGGCCCTGCAGTGGCCCTCGACCAGACGTTCTTCGATTTTGTCCGCTCGACGATACCTAAAACCCCGGGCAGGTTTAAAGCTGGGAACGATAGCGGGGTTGCTTTGGGTGGCTTGGATTATCCGAATATGGGGGAGAATCAATACCCGACGAGGCGAGCAGGAGGTCGTAACACGGAAGATATCTACACATCAACAGGCGACTCTCATAGCTACACCGCTCCAGCTCGGATTACTGTGCAAGACGACATCACAATGATTGGATCAAGCTCCCATTCCATGGTGACACAAAGCTTCGGGTGTCCCCCTCAGGATATTCAGGCTCTTCCAGGGTCGTCGTCCGTCCTCCACATCCCCCCACAGCTTCAGCCAGCTCGCATTGCGGACACCTACTTGCAAACAACAAGTTTCACGAATGCTTCCCCCTGGGCTAGTGGGTATTGGAATATCGGTAGAGGTACAGGAACCCCTCAAATCCCTGGAACCTCCGGATCTTGGGACACCCCACAAGGCGGTTCTGCGATCCACCAGATTCCTCATATTCCCCAAGCTCCCCAAGTCCCCCCGGTTGCTCAATCTTTTCCGGAATTGATGACTAGTTCGCTGGTTCCGGACCCCCACGGATACCCCACCCTCCGACACACATCAAGCAACCACGGCGGTTCGCGCTCGAGGTAAAGTTGCATCAGGACGGATCTCAAAGCCTAAAGGCCCTCAAACTCGTAGCAATACTCGTAATCGTAAAAGAGGCAGTATTGTTTCAACGACACCGAATGGCAGGCGTGGTCGTCGCGGACAACAACCTCAGGCTCGTGAACGGGGCCACTTTGGTGGTCAAATCCACTCGCAACCGGATTCCGAGGATAACGACTCTCAAGCTTTCTCACCCGCAACGAACACAATATTTGATCCCCTCGCCTTTTCTACCACTACAGATGTGACCACCTCAGGTGGTGGTACTACTTCCAGCACACAACCTACGCCTGGTGCACCTCAATCTCAACTACAAGGGCAACAGGGTGCAGATCTCACGTGGAAGGAAGCGCCGGATCCCTGGTTAGCTTCAAGCTGGAGCTGTGATAATAGCGGGCAGGGCGATTTTGCATATCCTGGATTTGGGGTTGGTGCTACTTTGGCTGCCGGTATTGAGAACGGAATGGGCGGGCCCAGTCACTGGGGGCCAGATTTATGCGTTCCTGGCCCTGTTGATCCCACTGCATCGTTTGCCTCAGCGCCTGCACCCAATGTCTATGGGTACGAACACTATTAGTTTGCGTAAAACTAATTTTTTCATCTTGTTTCCCAACGCTTGGTCTGTTCATTTGGTCGAATTCAGGAAATTCTTTGAGGCGCTCGGATATATTGCATGTATTTTAATACACTTTCGCACATCTCATCTGTATCATACCAATCTTGAAGTTTGAAGCTTGAAGATTTAACCAGAAAGGCTCGTGCTTGACTTGGTAAGCGCGAAGACAGGCACCAGGCACCTCACTAACGGGTTCCCGGAGTTAGTACGATCGAGTTAAAAAACCTTGTCTGGCCTCTTCTGCCTCGAATGTTAGAATTTGTGTATGAGTTCCAGTGGTTCCGTGCACAAGGCAGCGGGTCATTCTGGAACCTATTCTCCTTCTGGGCGTTTCATCGCGAGCCAAATTTAAGGCTGGAGCCGATCAACGGTCATTTAAGTAAACAATGCTTACCTTCTTTGAAAACAAGCATGATTTTGTGTTCTGGATTTCTCCCGCTGTAATCCGCTGCCGCTTGCGCCCAAATTAAGCTACGTTCGGGGTGCAGAGAGAGCCAGTATCATAACATCGACACGATGTGATAATTGAACCACCCAAGCATAGTGAATCTGATCAATTTGGGGATAATGAGACCCATTTATGTACAAGCAAAGTTCATCATCCAAAATATGTCAGTGTCGTACGTGTGTCACTGGAGCAAGTCCCACCTCCCCCGGCCCGAGGTCGGGAGAGTGTGGCGGTGCCCCTACGCTGGTGGCGTTGTCACAACAGCATCGCATCCGAATTTTCTCTTTGCTTCCCGGCCGGGAAGAATGCTCTCAGAAGCTCATAGCTTCACCATCCATGGCTCTAATTTCATTGACCAGGTGACCAATATTGTCAACACCGGCATAAGCACCGGTAGGGGCTCACCAGCTACTCCCACCGCAACCTACGTCTAAGCTACTTGCAGGCCTTCAAACGCTCCTCGATGCATCCCTACCAGCTGCCTTGCACGATTCCTCTGCTCGTTATCCCCCTGCCGTATGCCACCCTGGAACCCGCAAGGAACACATTGACAAGATCACCAGTTGGGCTCTCGCTGGTACGGGTCGTATTGGTCGCATCCTCTGGATGCAAGGACCTGCTGGCGTTGGCAAGTCAGCGATTGCACAATCCTGTGCAGAGGCCATTACGCACAAGCTCGGCGCTACATTCTTCTTCTCCCGACCCGACTCGAGGGACGATCCCAATCAATTCTTTACTACAATCGCTTATCAACTTGCAACGCGGAGCAAACCATGTCGACAAATCCTTGAATCCATGCTACATGATGACCCTACCCTTGTCACAAAATCAATTAAGCGACAGTTCCATGATTTAATCGTCACTCCGCTTCAGGAACTCAAGGCCCGAGGAGAGGGTATTGGAGAACGAGTCATCATTGTTGATGGATTGGATGAATGTGGGGGCACCGATGCTCAGTGCGACATTATTGACCTTGTTATCTCATCGGCGCGAGTCGGGTCAACACCTTTTTTGTGGATATTTTTCAGCCGCCCCGAACCACACATTGTTGCATCCTTCAAGTCAGATGATGTGTTGCCCTTGGAACTCCCTGTATCTCGTGCCGTTGATGGCGAAATTACGCTATATCTCACGGACGAGCTGGAGAAGGTTCGAAAACGGAATGACCTATCACCGTTGTGGCTGTCCGAGGAAGACATTCAGACGATCGTCGGCCTCGCTGCGGGGTTGTTTATCTATGCTGCAACTGTGGTTCGGTTCATTGGAGAACAAGATTCATGTGGACCTGAAGACCAGTTGCGTGCCGTACTCGCTCTTGCTTCGCCACTGGCCAATGGTCACTCAAGTCATCCACTCTCAAAACTAGATATATTTTACACACTAATCATGCAAAAAGTTCCTATAAAGTCGCTTTTGACTGCACGGAAAATCCTACTGGCAAGCACGTTTTACCGAGGAACAGACGCGCATACAAATGCCAATCTACTCAGCCTATCGGAGTCCCAATTTCGCAGCGCTTGTCGCACCCTTCACTCCGTTCTGAATCTAGACGACCATCATCTACAAATCTACCACGCATCATTTATGGAGTTTTTGGAAGACTCAAACAGGTCAGGAATGTATTGTATTAGATCTGATTGCGCGGTTGCATTGTGGAATCATTTGTTGGAGAAGCTCAATAAGGTACATGCACATGGCATCCCCGGTGAGTAGCCTCCAACAGTATATGTCGTTGAGTCTCATTTCATTCAGACCGGGGACAGGACGATGTACTGGTAACTTGGCCTATGGATGACGCAGTCCCATATATTCGATATCGACGTGCCCTGGGGGTATTCTTTACGCTCTCTCAATCGATCCCGCTGGATACTCAAATGGCTACCGCCCTAGCCAAGTTTAAATATGGGATGATTCCCGTCGTATACGAAGGCAACATAAGGCTCACCAAGTCGGTACTCTGCGCGGACACATTTTTTGATAATGTATCTATTCCTTTTGCTTCAACATTATTTGTATTAATGATGTGTTTGGCAGGTTCCTGAAGATTTCCGCCACAAAATTATATCTCCTTTCCCTCGACTCTTCTTGCCTCTTGTTCAACTAGTGAAGCCGCCTACTGCGCCCTATAATCAACTATACATCCTGGGCAATGGAACAGACAGCGCGCTCTGCTGGCAAAACGACTTTGGATCAACTATTAGTATATATCCCAGCTATTGGAGCCTGGTCTTCAAGTTTCTAAAAAGCAGGATCATAGTATGTGCGGAGCATGGTGAGTTTACCAAAGTTGACACCTATCTGCCTCCAGGGGTCGCATCTACATATGTCTTGAGAATTCGAAGCTCGCCTTCGATTTCCGAGGAGTGATGTTTTAATTTGAGCTCTGTTGGCCCTGGGCAGGTAATTGGCAAGGTATCCGCAAGTGTGCAAATGTGTCGTGGATCGGAGTCATCGGAGATGTCGTCCAACCCGATAAGGACATAGACTTGAATATCGGTTTTGAAGCCTTTTGTGGCCAAGTTACAGGGGGAGACGGGCCCTTCCTCGAGAAGAAGCGAACATGGCCGTCGTAGGCAGCCCGTTGCCAAGTGTCCTCGGGGTATATCTCTGTTCCTTCAGCTCCAATAAATGTTTGACCATTGAGGGAGGTGAGATGTTGGGTGGCTGTACCAAATCGATGGTTTGATAGACGTAGAGACAGTCACTGTGAACTCTTCCTCCCCATAGTAGGCTGATAGGAGCGTCAGTACAGCCAAATTATAGCAACGAATCGAAGGCCTTACCTTGGCCTTTTCTCCTTAGAACGTTTATTCTCGAAGAATCTGTCATAATCAATAGGGGCAACAAACACCAGGAGGGCGCCACCAAAAAGCCAACTGGAAACTTCTACCAAAGTATTTCCCACGAAAGTAACATGAGAAGTAGTAGGCAGATACCGTCTGGATTTTGAAGAGATGAGGAAGTTCAAAGCAGGACCCAGGAGCCCTGTTGATGTTGTATCGCTCTGGTGTACTTGGGCTCATATACCTGTCACCACTCAGAGTATGATGAAAAATACACCCAAGACAGAAACAGCAGCATATTGAAACTCGAGCTGCCTGTTTTTCGATGTTGAGCTCCCGGCGTAATACTTATCATCCACTGCAATGGAGAAGAACACAAGTCCGTGGCAGGTTGTGAGAGGACAATGATATAGTGTATTAGCAGGGGGCAAAACAACAAAGATACATATTGTAAACTACTGTACTTTATATTGTAGTAGGACAATAGATCCTTGATAACGAAGCTTGGGCATTTCTGGGATTGCCCAAATTGGTATATAAAATTCAACACAGGTACCTAACATCTCCCTTTACATAAAGATAGGCGGGTTCATCATCTCGGGACTTCAGCTCAAGGCAGGACTGGAGGAGCCGGTACGCCAGCACTGTACTTGTGAGATATTAACCACAACGCAGGCTTAATCAGAGATCAGGTAGATTTCCCCCTTAACGCCAAGCGCAAGTCTGGCTGAGATGCGGTTAATGGTGACCGAGATCATGTCAAGGATCCTTATTCTAACTAGGTATAGTTCATTAGGCTCAGAACTTGGTAGTGGAAGTTTTTTCCATTACCAGGTTGAGTACTGAGGAAAACACGCTCCGATATGCCATCGTCCTGAGTGACCAACTTGTGGAAAGGTTTCTCAACAAGTTGTTGGGCGGGTCGAACTAAAGAAGCGCTGTTGGCGCTTACAGCCGACCACGCCTGATTCTACGAGATAGCAGGATAGAAACATAGTATTATCACGAGGCCGAATGTGGTCGTAAAAGTACGTATCAACAAAACGAGATGCAATATCTTGTCCGTTAAGTAGGGCACTAGTGTAATGGAAGGAATTACCTTCCCTCTCATATCTCGCCTTCTGACATCAAAGGCCTATTTTCCGACTTTCCTCGTCCATGCCTAGGGCTCCTGGCGTCCTCCGGTGGGTACCTGTGTTGATGGTGTATATGTTCTTGGCTCCGCTCGAAACTGTCGATCTCAGCCTTAGAAATGCCCTCCCCAGCTGAACACTCCACTGTCCATGGGAACGGCCCCCGAATGGCTTGGATTGTTTGGGAATAATCAACCATATCCGTACGACCGCGAGCCCGTTGGGTCTCGAGCTCAATCGTAAGGTCACGAATCGTATTCTGGAATCTGGCGGGGACCTTCGTGTCAGGGTTGATGCTGCTCATGATGAGCCGCACTGCACGGTATTCGTTAGTACTAAGTGAGCGATCGCTGAGAATGTTCTTGAAGCATTCGAGGAGTTGCCGGCGTATCCCTATAAGTAGTGTAAGGCGTAGAAGGGAACAGCCTCAGCAGTAGGGAGCCTTACCTATTGTCAAACACGTTGCATCCCGCCGTGTGTCAAGGGGGCACCTGATATTCCTGCCAACTTCCACACGATACCGCCTCGCTGAGTTATTTACCCTGATGAATAACTCCACGCGATGCTTCAACACCGTTCTATGGAGCTTGTCGTTGCGGGTCACGAGATGCTGTAACACCAGGGCGCTTAAAAAGTCCTTGCGCAGCGCAAACAAGTCCTGACCCCCGACCATCGCATTGCCTAGCAAGTCTTCTTCATCCTTTGTAAAGGTTTGCTGGAAGAGCTTCGTGAAAGTTCTAGCATGAGCCGTGGAACCGTGGATGTCTTGTAGACAGTTGTGGACAATGTGCACTGCGCTGGGTTTCGCGATCAGTGCATCCATAACGGCCGACAAGCCGTGTGCGAGATAATGCGAATAATGAGCTCCGCTTTCATGCTTTTCTGCATAGGCGTGTGGACCTCGCTCCTCGCGTTTCCGTTTCCAGAGCTCATCATAGTCGTCCCAAAGGGTATCGGTAAGCAGTGGAATTTGTTCTCTCCGCCAGCGTCTGACCTTCTGTCGTCCTTCTCTACCCCGGAAACATTGGACTAAGTAACTGCCAGCGATGGATAACAACACCGTTGAGCGATGAATAATGAACGATATTGGGGACTTGAAAGGGCACTGTGGGATTGAGAGACTTGGAGGATAGATCCAGGCACCCACGGCTTGTATCAGTGGAAGCACCGTGGTCAGCACCAGGAGAACTATTGCAACGCCTGCAACAATAGCCACAGGGAACGCTACATCCCGATTTGTGGTCCATAAGAACCACAGCAGGCCAATTGCGAATAGAACCAAGGCCGCTTGTACGTTAAGCAGCAATATGGCCGGGACGCGTGGTACACCCCACCACATAAAGCCCTCATATCGCATCTGGCGTAATGCGAGAGCTCTATCGTGCGTTTTGATCTTGGACTTCCGCGTGAATGCAGAGAGCCATTGGAGACAAAGCGTTCCGAGGACGACTGCGGCCAAGCTTTGAGTCATACTCAAGAACCAAAGCTGATTGATTGTTACGACGTCGCGGTCCGGAGTGAAGCTGGGAAGGGGCTGGACCGTAACATCGCTTTGGTTTAAGAGCTGAACGATTTGTCGCAAGAGGCCGGCGCCCTCCTCTGAGGTGTCCTGTTGTAACCATTTGGCGGACTCGATAACAAAGGCAGTGACGATGGCCAAGAACAACGACGCCTACCAAGAGTTACAGGTCTTTAATCAGAGGGAGCCAAATTATTCACATACCACGACCAACAAATTCGATATCTCATCTTTCAACCCTTGAATTAAATCCCCGTCAAACTCATATACTATGCCATAGCACTGCTCCCAGGGATCCACGAGTGAGTCTTTGAGCGGATATCGGTAATCATCCTCGCACAACCATGATTTCTACAAGCGGGAAAAGGATAGGGACTGTTCTTAGCTTTGGCATGACGACAACTTAACATACTCACATCATCATCGACGGTCTCGTCCGACTTGTCGCTCAAGAGGGTAAACGCAGACCCAGAGCTGTTCAACTTTGGGGCCCGCGAGTATCAGTCCATCTATTATCCAAAGATGCAAGAAACATAAGGACCCACGTTTTCCGACCACTGATTTCTACCTCGCCGGGTTGCGCTTCGCACCATCTGCAAGCCATAATTCGCTATGTTTCAAGGCTGATAATGCTCATCGAGGGGCAGAGACCTACTGCAGGTGAGGGATACATGGCCGTGTTGAGGCGGGTGCGAGGACAAGGGAGGGGATACAAGAAAGGCGCCCAGACGATCGTGCCTCACTGTTTTTGTACCATCCGAGGGCCGCTGGGACGTGGAACGGGCGCTCACGCTCATCGATACCGCAACCTGAAAGCTGTTGTAAGCCGGTGCGCTAACTGTGCCGCGAATTGCCGTGCCTCGTTTAGGGTCTAATGACCCTGAAACACTTCCATAGGCATACGAACAAAGTGAACTCTAGATGAGTGAATCGGGCCAAGGTAATGTTCACAGCCATTGAACACCTCAAGCGGAAGGACTGGACACAGGACGTAGTATGCACGCGAATCGCCCCACAAACACCACAACACTTTCCTACCAGTAGGAGCGTCACGGTTTACAAGGCAAAACCAACCGACATAAACATACCGGGTCACCCGAACAATGTGGCGTTAATAAGTAAGCTGAGCATCATTCCCCGAGCACCGCTGTACATACAGTACATACCTTTCGTCGATCTCTTTTACTTCAATATCCCATTCAGCCACAATTCCGTCCACTGATTCCTCGGCCGGGCTGGAAGTCCAGCCATCGTGTAGCGCAGCTTAGGGTTCGCCCAACAATTTACTCAACACAGGCGCTACACTCGCTGCGTAGGGTCCATGCCTCCTCCACTCCTCCACCGCCGCTCGAAGAATCCATGATAGCAATGTCTAACGTGATACGGCGGAACCACCTTGATGAATCTCTCAGCCACCTCCTTGGCGGCCATCCAACGGTTCACCTGGGAACAGTTGGTACAATCACACAGCGCCTCATGAGGCGCTCTACACCCCTGGCCGATTGCACGGCTACCGACCTCCACACAAGCAGCCCAGCAATGGACGGTCTATTAGTCACGGAGAGACTGAACAATGTTTATCTCGACCCCGTTCAGCATCCTCGGGTTATCCGGCGGCAGATCCGGATCGCTTGCTCGGCGTCGACCATCGGCGGTAATCCGTAGTTGACGAGGATCGACGTTACACTTAGCGCCTACTCTCAGCGCCCAATGGCCGAAATGGCCGAACTGTTCCTGGCATCTCACTGTACGCCGAAGACCTTCCTCTGAATTTGACATCATACATCCCTACAGTCCTAGTCCCCTCCAGCTACATGCACAACTATTAAATGAAATATCAATTATAACTCCATGATCAATAAAATACATCCTTGGGATGCCCACGAGAACTTGTCTGAGATCGGGGACAAAGGAAAATCATACCATATACGGTGTGCCCTGGTGACACGATACAGAACGCGAATAGCTATCATACAAATCGATATTGAACAGGTGGCCCAAGCTGCTGATAGATCGTAGTACGTCTTTCTAGAAAGACTTTTAATTGGACCATGACGTTGTTATGGCGTCGATGCGAATACATACCCCTGTGGCTTATTGTTTTTGGTTCATGGATGCGCAATGGTGTTATGTTCTTAGGATCTCAAGATCTCGCAATCCGTGCCCCTGTCTCTACCCCATGTCCGCAAGCTAGGGGACCATCCATATTATTATTTCTGCATTTATTTCGCTATCTAATGCTACCAAACTCTACATAGAATCGGCAATGGATCCCCCAGATTAAATCCAATAGTGACTACTATCAATTTCTTTCCGTCCGACCCTTCACTATTTTTCTACGTCAGTGGCCACTGGCGTCAGCTTTCTCAGCGCTCCAAGCCCAACTTTGTTCGGTCAGCAAAGGTGAGCGGTCGGCTCATGAATGTCAGTAACAGGCCGTCATGGCTATTTGTGAGCTTGGTGTCCCAACTTGGGTGCGCAACGGACGAGGGCGCAACTATATCGTGTAGTAGCTGCACCAATTGCCTGTCCCTTTCCACTGACACCCGGATTAATATTAAAGTACGGAGTATCTAAACCAGCCGACGTTTGTACGTACATACGTAACATAGGAAATTAAAGAAAATAAACTACATGACAAATGTCGATGTTGCGAGAGGTGTGTAAGCAACAGGTGCACATGAAAAAGGAGAAAATGAATTGAGGTTGTCAGAACACACGCTCTCTAACTCATCGAAATTTCTGGAGGGATAGGGTTGCGATTTGTGGCCCAAAGTCCTCCATTATGCGAACGTGCATTCGATCGGCAGCCCTTTCTGTGTATTTCCCAGTGTTTCCGCTGACAATCTGCCAAAGGTCAAATAGCTTAATCAAAGGCCATAGACTTAAGCTTAAGACGCACCTCTTCCACAATACTGAGCCACCCGACAACCTTCACAAATCCCCATTGTACACCGCCCACAGACAAGGCAACCCATATTCCTGACGAGGCGAGCGCTATCGGCTGGGCAGAGTTTTGTTATGGGGATAAAGAAACTATGCTTGAAATCTTTCCCTTGCTTGTCCCGCGGAGGTCGGAAGTTGGGTGAGATGTGTCTCCGATTGAGAGAGAGTATATGCAGGATTAAGTCTTGGTCCACCGCAGTAACGAAAAACAGATGAAACTCGTCCAAGCCCAGACCCTCTCTTAGAAACGTGGAGTAGTCTGACACTTCCATGCCATCAATGACCATATATGCAACGAATATCATCGGTGTGTCGGGAGTGATTTCGCGAACGGAGAGTACCTATGCATTGCAGGAGCGGAGTGAGTTCCTCGTATAAAAAAAAACGGCCAAGTCCCTCACCTTCAAGAGCACGAGACGTTTGGTCAACGGATCTCTTAGCAGGAAAAATACATCTCCTTCCGCCCTGTCCCAATACAAGCTAAGCTCGTCAATGATTAGCGAAACCTTCAGGAATAAGAATTCATCTCTGACGGCTTCGTTTATGATATTCCGCAATGCAGTCGTCGGACCCTTTAGACCTGGGAGCCAGCCGGTTCCCGGAGATTGATTACGCTGAAAAATGGGTGCCAAGGGACGACAAGACCTCCATGGAGGATATAGAAGAGGATTGACGTCGTTATGGGGAAAGAGCTCCACAAAGCGTTGAGCGACATCGAGAGCTTTGTACAGCCGGCGGTGAAGCTGGCCAGTGTCAAGTTTCGTGTTCACTGGTAGCAATATGCTCATGCCATATAGAATGCGAATGAGCTCATCTCGAGTGTAATGGCGTGGCTTCGTCGAGGAGAGCGACATGGCGCTCCAAGGGAAAAATGAGACATGATGACCCAAAAAAACACATTAGGTAACCAAAATGTTGTTATCCCAGACAATAACTGAAGGAACAAGCGAAACGGAATACATCATACGAACTATAAGATAGGGCTCACGGAAAACGCGCTATGTGCACGTGCTGTTACCTGGGTGTGACCAGGGTCCTTTGCAGGGTCATGAACGCGTCGTTAATGAGCTCGCTGGAGCGGCTAAAACACAGTAAATGGCAATCTGTACGACTAGATGTCATAAGTACTATAACAAATATTACTTCTTAAAAACTAAAGTTGTCATGGAGTTATGAGCAGTCAGAAATATAAGTTTTCAATGCTTATGAGGGTATCAAGCACCTATCCCACTAATATCATCAATGTCCTTGAGAATGGTCATTGGAAGGACTCTATGGCCTCGATACCTTTTCCCAGCCCACGCTGCCTGAGCACCATCTAGCCCTTTATGGTACCCATCCATAAAACGATGTGACCGACGAGCAAATCTGACCCGAAGTCAGAAATGAGTTCAGTCCATACGGACTCAATAGAATTGGCTCACCTTCGTATTTGCTCAATAGTTATGCTATTGAGAGCATCCTGCATATTTTTGAGCAAGTCTGCCTCCTTTGATGATGGGGTATTGAGCCGGTAAAGACGTTTAGCAGCACCCCAACACTGTTCAATGGGGTTCAACTCGCAGTGAAATTTTAGTAGAAATAATACTGCAAATCCTCGCTTCTTGCAGTGGGTCTCCAGTACAGAGGGCACATTTGCAAAATCTGGCTCATTATATAAAATCCTCCGCACACAGCAAGATGGATTGTCAGGTGGACACTTGAAACCTGGACATTCTCGAAGAAGATGAGAAAGATCACCCTTTCCCCGCTCTTTTAATATACAAAGCATCCCCTTGAATGTCCCCACTAGCTGATGTCCCTCTTCGAAGTAAAAGCTTTGTGGCTTTCCATTGAAGGTACCATGTCCCATTTTTATCTTCTCCTTGAGTGGTTTTCCATTAGTGTCATATATAATCTTGCCATTGGTATCACGTTTGGTGACATCAATTCCCCAGTTGGTTCCAGGTTTGGGTGTATTCTTTGGCATCCTCCGGGCAGATATTGCATTATCTTCCCTTTTCAGGTGAGTCAGTGCATTATCAAATACAAAGACATGTTCGAACTCGGGATAATCGGTGTTCAAGATTTCCATTGCAACGTCGACCTGCTTGAGGATATCCCCATTATTGAAGTATCCATCACGATTTTTTCCAGGACGGTAAATGATATGAGCACCTCTTTTACCATCCTTTGATCGTAACCAACCAAAATCAGCTGATACGAAGTCGGCAATCATTAACAAGGCACCTTCTCCCTTGGCATATGGTGTTGGGGAGGCACCATTCTGAACCCATTGAGAGGTACACCGATCATTTGCATAGAAAATTGATTCATCATGAAACCAAATGATGACACGAAGCTTTCCCGCAGGAAGTGTTTCAGTGATCTCGGTGAGTTCCTCTCCTTCCCAAGATCGCATTCGCTCCTCAAGCTCATACCAAGCAGGTAAAAACTTGTCATTTCAGTATTTCACCACATCCTCCCTCTCATGTCCATCAACGTACTGCCCTCGATGATTTTTGACCCATCGGTAATTGAACTTCTTCATCCATCGTTTGGCAGTTGATAATGAGATAGTCTGTTTTATTCCATACTTGGATTTGATGTCCGAACGGTTGAGATAAATTATGATGTCCTGAGAGCTAACATATTTTCCAATTGATTGCAGATGAAGAAAGATGTCTTGGGCTAGTTCTCCATCTGTATCCAGCATAGACTTTGCCCACTGGCCATATGGATTTTGTGGTATTTTCTGTGACATGATATAGTCTGTTGCATAGGCACGTAGTCGGCGAGCATGCCCAGGTTTTTTGCCATGGCACTGGGTCGCTTGATTGGATGCAGCAATCCATTGACCTTGCAGGGTGGAATGTTGTCCGGTGTATAGGTTTAGTAGTGACTGAATTTCCTCTAGCATTCTCCGGACCCATGTATTAGTAATTTTCGAGGCTTTATGACCGTGTTTCTTTCCATTTCTTCCCATGATGATAGGGTTGAGAATTGAATCTAATGTTTCCAGTGCTTTAGCCGCTTTTGCCTCCAGTGGTGGTTTTCTCTCCCCCAGGCCCCCCAATCCCAACTCTCCCCTTTCCAGAGCCTGAGCACTATCTTCATCGGCACCTTGTCTGATCATGGTCACCATATCTTCATCACCATCAATCGTAGCAGCATCCGTCACCATTAATTCCCCTTCAGACATTTCCAGTGGACCAAGGACCTGGTCCTTCTTCCCCTCCAAGCAGTCCAAGTTGAGTGACCCGGCAGTTGCTTCACGCGCTGTCAACTGGTGGATATCTATTTTGTGCATGACCATGTGATCCCCATCAGGTACATCGCATGATATTGATACACCAAGTTCATTTGGTGCAACAACGTGCTCTGGGAGCTGTTCAAAAAGGATTGAGGAGGATTGGTTATGTTTTTGGCCTGTAGGAAGTCAGATATAGATATTCGGATCTTGTAAAGGTTACTCACTGGTGGTAGATTTTCCTTATCCTGTTCTGCTAATTTCCTCTTCTTGCTTGCAGTGGTCTTTGATGTATTTGGGGTTGCGTACTCTTTTAGGTTACTGAGATTATTAAGTTTACGCTTAGGCATCGAGTCCTGTGTATTTGACGCGTCATAGCAGCTTCAGTGAATATATCTAGCATGAACAATGGATTGGCAAACAATGGTTGTAATGTTATTTGCTTAATGGCCTTCGCAATTTTTTTAAAAAAATTAATCGGTCCGCACAGAAATCCAGTAATACTCTATCCTAACAGTTCTGTGCGGATGAAATATTTAATTATGCTCATTTTCGAGTGCCATTAAGATTTTACCTTAAAAGTCACGCTTTTGTCACTTTTGGTCACGTGCACATAGCGCGTTTTCCATGAGCCCTATCTTATCATTATTATCGGATCATTGTTTGGCTGGATCAGAATTCACATGTCCGGTCGACTCTGTAATAACCCATAGCAGTTGGGAGAAGGCCGGGTTACAGTAGAGTATGAATTGCAAAATGATCCAAAAATTCGATTAAATAATTTGATTAAAAATATTTAAATACACCTGCAATTTTCTGAATCTCTAAGCTAATGTAGAACATAAATATGATGGTTTATAAATAGCAAAAGAATACTCAAAACTGCCTTCTGAACTTCAAAATGCATCGGACTACCATATATGGTCATAAGCGCTAGTCACCGGCGCTATGGACTCGTGACCCCTAACAGCTATGGGTTATGGGCTACGGAGTAAGTATGGGAAAATTATGGGATGTGGCATCAAATTCCCTGGGAACCAACTTGGGGGTCCCAAAATCCTATGGGTTACCGCCGAGTATGGGCTACTACGGATATGGGTTATTACAGAGTCGACTGTAGCATGCTGTGGCAATCATTGGAATGTTGTAGTGAATTGTAACAAAGTTACCTACCATATAAAATAGCTCCTTATTCGAACTTTCTCCTATAACCTGTCTCATCTCCCCGTAAACATACCACTGAATAAGGACAATACCTACATGAAGCCTAGTGTAGTAGACTACCTTCCTTTGCAATCGGTAGCACATCCCTGTCGATCGCGCGAACGAGTCCCTACTCTCTCTACCTCGTGGGCCGCGACCCGCACCCCTGCTCTCACGTCACAAATGTCCACATGGGGACCTCAACGACTCATCTCCATTTTCTATTCCATTCTTTTATATCCTGTTGTTAAATACATATAAACGTAGCCCATAGGTAATATTCTAAAATGAGCCCTTGGGGGCGGGCCTAGCTCCCGGCGGGTCATTCATTACTCGCCATCTATTAGCTTAGCGATGCCCGAATGCAGCTGATAGGCCTGGAAACGTCATCCGGTATCATCTTGAAGATTTATATCATAGCATTTGTACAACGGGTTCTTGTGATGTGACAACAGACGAGAATACGGTGCGAGGCGCTTAATTCGGAGAACTACAAAGCTCTCATAGCACTTGAGCTATTCCAAGAGGCTTGAAGACAGAACGTACTTCCTTTCGCCGAAACTCAAGGCCCGAATCGAGGTCGACCTACGTGGAACCTTCTGTTGGATCGCGACTTAATCCTTGCCTCATTATTTCAAGGCTGAATCGAGCAGAGGTAAACTACCATTTGGAAATATCAATTCTTGACCATGGTCTCATTCCCGCCTTATGCATACGTAAACCCTGGATGTCAAGGTAGAAACGACTTTAACACAATGCACAAGGCTCAAGCATGGGTTTCTCCGGGGTAAATTATTAGGTGGAATGTTTTAAATTATGGCGCCATGGAATTTGAAGGGATTATACCTTGTCACAAAGCAAGACCTCAAGCTACTGTCGAACACCAACCATCCTTCATAAGCTCCAATTAATGATACAGAAGTGTCCACATATAAGCTCAAAGTAGCCAAATGGATATTTTCCAATCAACCAGCACCCCCTTGGGATTTTAACTTCCCTGACAAGCCTGGAAATATCATTCGGTACCCTGGATAGTATATCACAGCATTTGGACAGACGTGGAAACATGATACTACATGATGTCAAGGTTTCATATTTTCTGATGTCTCTGTCAACGAGCTCTGTGGGGTAGCGACGGCACCCATCCCCGATCGTTGAACCCAGGTCAAACACCCTCCTGAAGTTGCTTTTCAGTCTCCTTGCGAGCCTTTCTTCTCGCTTTGCGTTCTTCCATGTTGCGTAGCAACTCTCTGGAGGTCACAAACATCCCTCCGAGAGCAAATATCCCAGCCAGTATCATAAACACAATGAGAGGAGCGACAAAGTTGGTGCCGCGAAGGGAGCAAAAAGGAAAGTATGCTTCGTTACTTGTTGCACCGAGTATAGGGCCTGCTGCACGGGCTAAACAAGCACTCGCGACAAGAATGAAAGCAAGGCGAGGGCTGAGGAGCCCAAGCGGTAATCCCATACCGACGAAGTCGACGGTGGAACCAATCCAAATGTTCGTTCGCCCTGGGTCGTGGAAGTGCACGACAAGAGCGATTGCAGCTGCCACAGAGGCTACGATCGCAATTTGACCGAAGAACACCCAACGAAGTCGTAGCCGCATCCTCGCGGCAATGGTTATCCAAATGCCAGTCAAAGCCACTGGTAAGCTGGGGTATGCCCAGAGTGACGAGTTGATTCCAGAAAGATCCTGGTCGTGGGGAAGCCCCACACAGAGGCGATAAATCGATATGATGGTCGAAACAATAACCAAGGCGTCAATGATGAATGGTTTCGCATATTTCGCGAACCATGATAACTCCTTGGTACGCCCTGTGTAATATTTTGCCTGCCACCATTCCTTTTCTTTAGTGAGCATACAACTAACAAGGCCGGCGTAGCCAGGTTGATGCATCCGTAGACATTCCCAAGCTACGTCCTGCACGTACGCACGAAACCCCTCGCGAAATAGAGTTGGAATATTCAACGCCCACCACGTAACATGGACGGTGACGATCGTTAAGACGAGGATCGCCCAATCGAGGGTGGTGGCGTCACATTCTTGCGTTTTGTCCAGAGGTATAAAGTTGCCTGGTGGCAAGGTGGACGATGCCATTTGTCTGAGCGCCGTCAACTACAAAATTCAGTTTATAGTTGTCAACTCGCTTACAGCTATGGGTCCCGCTTGGGATATCGCAGAGATGACGGGGAACAAGTTATGGTGGTAGCACTGACAAATTTCGCTACTTAAATTTTGGTTTCCGAAGAGGCTGTGTTGTACATGTTGTGCACACGAACGACTTGATGCCTCACACACTTTGACGGTATTCTTCCGGCCCAAATGACAAGGATCTCGGCATATCCAAACATATTAATATCTTTATTTAGTTATATTATCACATCAGTAAAACCTCCCAAACAAATACGCGTCGATACATGCATGTATGGATTCGAATGCGTACATTCATCGATATTCATCTACATAAAGATTCGACTGATACACGTTGCTGTGCCCATCATATAACGCGTTGGCATGGTTATATTTTTTGACGCACTCATAGCAATACTTAAAAGGTCGGATCTCTTCGTACCGAATGGCTCCCAATGGTTCCACTGCCAATAAGGTTAGCTTATGTAGAGCTTGTAGACGCCTTTCAGCGGTACAGGTCTCCCGATCCGCTACTTTCGTGCAAAATTTCACGACACTATGCACTCTCGCTCTTATTCCCTGATTTTTTTTTTGGTTCCGGGAATCTTCCCGCCATACAGGCCGCAATTTCCCAAGACATTTGTGATGGTTCAATACGACTTGGCAGAGAAACTCGTTCCTCCAGTGAACCCGTGGGCCCATTAGAGGAAACAATTTCTGACTTTCAAACTCAAGATTGCCCAGTCCCGAACGGTAACTTTGGTTCCGATATCCCCCATCGTCCTCTAGATAGGACACGCACAAATTACACGTTGTATCATCAGCTCAAAGAATGAATATCACTTCCGGCTCTTGACATGACTGCTCCCGCGTGCCATGGGTTTGCTGAGTTCAAATTCCTCGGCGCGTCGGGCAGCTGAGCGGTCCAATCAAACGAAAACACAGCATGTCAAATTCATACCAGATAGAAATAACCTACAAAGAGCTCAACAAATCTAACCAAGCAAGGAAAAAAAGATCGTAAGAGGAATCTGCATCCATCGATATCTCAAGCCCTCCTTTTCCCCGACACTCACAGCTCCGCTTATAACTCTCACGAATCTCATCTAAAGCCTACCATAAATGAACTGAACTTCGATCAAGTTCGCAATCAGCATTTACCTTTGGGCAGGAGATTCGCTTAGGGCGGTTCCGTATCCCACGCTGTTTATCCTTTCGGCTGATCCGATTAGCAGAGGTGAACGCTCGGATTCGAGCGAGCCATTGCGGTTACGACGCTCCACGATGCTGAGGATCCCAGTTATAAGCAACCTCGGTGCTCTTTATAGAAATCCAAGCGTACCCTCGCATGACAGCAGCCGTCGTTAAACGCTTGGCACGCTTCTTACTCTGATTGTCTTCGTAGCGATCGGTCTCATCGACAATTTCCTCGGAGAGAATTTCCTGAGTATGGTATTAGGACTTGTCCAAGATACAGCCAATAAAAATTGATCCCACCTCAATGATATCTGGGGAAAAGGGCATAGCAATTAATTAAACATCAAGTTCCAGGTGCCAAGACGACCAACCTTCCAGAGTGATCACTCCAATAGCACCCCCAGGATTTCCAGGTGTCTTACTGATAAGGAGAAGATGCGCTCGCCCAGTTTGGCTGTCCTTCATCCACAAAAACTCTCAATCTCGATATGGACTTGGCGCACTCACAAATAATCAAGCGCTTGGAAACAGTTGATTGAGGGAAGCGCCTCTGGAAGGATAGAGAGAGGAAACGCAGATACAGGAAGTGCTTTGCTGGGATCATAATTAAGAAGCTTGGCATGCTGGCATCAGATAGACGTTTGGCTCCTATCAACAAATCACGCTCACCTTCTTGACGAGCAACAACCCCACAAAGCCCATCGGATTGCCTGGTTCATGGACTGGGAAACGCGAGTAGCCGCTCAACAAACTAAAACAGGGTTTAGCGGAAGGATAACGCCAAGAGAAGAAGTGCATGCATTGCATCGACAGCTTTGTGATCCAGTATGGCATCAGCGCTCAAAACGACGGTATCCTGTGATTCTGAATGAGCGCTGCAACGACAAAAGAGTATCCGCTTACCCTCAGGGGTGTCATGATGCTTTCCACATTCTTAGTATTTAGTTCCAAGACACCATTCAAAATATTGATCTCGTCATCGCGCAGAGGTTCCTCTCCAGTCCGATGAAACTGGAGAAACGATTTAAGCTCGGCTTTTTTGTATGTGTGTTGTTCATTCGCTCCCAGGATCCAGTCGAGGAGTTTTGCGATTGGCCAAGCAATCGGAGCTACACGTGCATCAGGAAAAAATCACTCAGATACTAAAATACACCAGGACGGACTCACCAAATAAGTACATCAATCCCAAGACGAGGGGTGCGCAGGTGGCGCCGATAGATAGGCCATATCGGACACTAGCGGCTTGGGGAATTATTCTAGAGGCAAATTCAACAGATATGACAAGCTTTGGCGTAATTTGTTGGCTTACTCTCTGTAAGGGGTAGTTGTTCGGAGATTAGATGACCATGGTGAGACAAATTGAAAACAAACCCAAAAATAACTGGGAGTGGGAGGGCGAAAAAAAATGAGCACACGACCGGGCATGATAGGATGTGAGGATGTACCGATTGCAGCAGTAGAAATGACAATCGCAGCGACGCCTCCACCGAGCTAGCCGGTCTAAGTAAACAAGGTTCACGAATGTCAAGGGAGAACGTACGGCACTGTCGAGGAAGATGGGCAAGCTTTCATTCACAATCTTGAACAATAATTGACCATCCGCAAAAGAGATGAGATAGTTGAACAGGACGCACAACATTGCCGAGTAACAGCACCTGGAGCCGACGGAACTGAGCATATCAGCGGAACAAAGGGAACTGTCGCGACATACCACAAGGACCCAGTGACGGCCCTTCTGCATGATACGCAGGACTGCTCAAGACTTAGCGGCGACCGAATGACAGTGGTCATAGCGAAGGCAGACCTTTCTTCGCATTGGCCTTCTCTTTGGGGTCATCAGACGACGTAGCCAGAACGCGCAAATGTAGTTCATCGAGACCCATCAAACCTAACGTCAACCTGCAAGATCGATCGCACCCGTATCAGCCCAGGGAACATTTTAATGAAATGAAGACGACCGCATCACGCACCCAGCGAAAACGCCTCCTGCAAGGACCAATCCGGCACTCAAGGCGAGTTTGTACCAGAACTCGGGGGACTCTACGTCGAGCCCCGGTCTCTCTGTTGCTGTTTTCACGAGGAATGGGGACGCGAGCGCTGTGCGCGCAAGGAACATGAGGGTTGGTGACCTGGGCCTCATCGCGGGCGGGATGAATGGAAAGTAAAACCTTTTGCCGCCACCGTGGGCTAAGTAGACCCCGCGCAAGGGCACGCAGTCACGTGGCATGAAGGGCGTCATAACGCCAAGCCTTTTTATTTCTACTCTTTGCAAGTACATGGTACATGATACTACCCTGGAGAAAATTTTCACAACGCTCTCTGCCGCTTCCTCCTTCGCCCATCCTATGCATAAGCTTGAGCGTAATCCTCATTCAGATCAGGAGGCTACTCACGGGTGTTCTCCACCTCGGGATCACCACGGGTTGCAAAACCATGGGAACATTAGATAATAGACGGACATGATAGGCTGCTTTAATCTCAATCAGAATATCAACCGCGCCGCGGCGGGATTCTACAGAGAAAGTATGGTCCGTTTCTGCACGGTATCAGATGGCTGGTGGGCGCGTTTTTGTGGACGAACGAACATACGCCCCAGGGGCCAGGATGAGCAATGGGCCTGCAAGCCGAATATCGGATACCATCAACCGATGGATCAGACCTACTCACATTTGAGATTGCGAAAATAATCTTCAGTAAGGAATGCAGGATGAACAAATGTAACTGGAATAGGAAATCAATAACCCTGATCCCAACCCCCAGCACCCCGCCCTAAGGTGACCATACTTGCAGCAACCTGATCTGTCGCTTCAATATCCATGGAATAGGGACCACCAAAGCAATATCCCACCGCGAAATACTTCACATCAGTACCTAGTACTAGTATCACACCCAGTCAACACATCCAGCTTTCTTTTTACTTCACGAATACTTCTTAAACACACTCACCATACCGCTCTCGCACAGCCTGAATCCACTTGGGCGTCTCCTCAGCTGCACGAGGTCTCCTTTTCTCGAACCACCCATCCATATGGAAATCTGGCTTCGCAATATGCTTATATATTGCACCTCCAAAAAAAAATCTATGTCGAGCACCAAATTCCTGTCAAACCCGATAAAAAAAATAGACTATTCATCATAGATAATGTAAGGCGCTGTGATAGCTCACCATTGGCCGCAAAATAATCCTGCAATAGCTGGTTGTTCAAGTAGAACGGCCCAAATGCGTCCGCAAAGTTTAAAATAATTCCTTTACGTTGACCTTTGGGTTCCGAGATGTACCAGCGATGTCGATTGTCCTTCCCACTGGCTCTCCTGAATGTTTCACACCCTGAATACAACAATTTCCCGGTGGACCAGCGAGCAAGGTAAAACGCGCAGAAAGAGAGGTGAACGGGTGTGCGGGTGTGCGGGTGTTGAAAGATAAGTTATCCGGTGAGAATTAAATCGTGGTGGATGAGAGCGAGGTATTGTGTGTTCATGAGATGAACCGGAAAGCAGCATCGAACAACTTAAAATCACCACGAGAGAGTATGTTTATAGATAACCGTGAGAGTCGACGTCGCTTTTTGGGTCGGGTTGAAAGTTCTTTGGTGTTTGCTGCCTAACAATACGGGAGCCCTTACGCAGGTCCTGGAAAAAAGCTACCTGTGGGGCGTTCCTTATACGAACGCCACACGTCTACGATACTTATCTGAACATCAGTTCGATAGGAGTTCGTCCGTACGTCATGTTGTGCTGGACTCTAGTAGTAAGGATATAACTATTCTTTGTATCATAACAATACATCTACAAATTCCAAACTTTGTTGCAGGTCATTGTCGGTGATTTCAGGGCCGTTATTATATTCCGTAGAAATGTGACTCCATTACACAAAAGTTAAACACATCTTTGAATTATACTTGTCGGGCGACATGAGATACTACCTTCAGGATTGAGCTGATTCGCCCATTCGTTCGGGAAGTCGAGACGGCTTACTACCATAGTGCTATCCTGAATCTGATGATGCTTGCATTTCTAGAGCTCGAACCTTATCCTATTTTGGTGCGAGTCAATCCGCAGACGAAGGGCAGAATAATATTGCTTACTTCCAGAGTAAATAAATGCGAGTCATACGAGTCTGGCGAGAGCTCGCGAACAGCATTTGCTAGCTCAAATAGGTATTCCTGAGTAGACGAAATAGGAATCAATCGAAAGGTGAGAATCATGGTATAAGAATGACTTTGTTGGGACCTGAAGGTCCAACGGTACGCCAAATACGATCTGCTAGGACGTCGAGAGGCTCCGAACCGACTACGTTTGCGACAGGATTGGAGCAAACATTGACACCATCCAAAACTATACGCACTGAATGATGGATTGTCGTTACGGCCGACATAACACTACACAAGACTGCCGGTGAAGAGTCGGATTACGTATGTTGAATGGAAGTGCGTACATATGCCTATGGTGGCCATTAGCCTGATGAGCATATCGAAGAGTGAGAGCTAGAGACATACGCCGCGTATTATCACTTTCTCCTTGCTATCGACAATGCCATATATATCCAGAGTTTCCATCGTGTAGCCATCCTAAATAAGGTGGGTACGAGGACACGACGAATGCGCCGGACCTGCCTTTTCCCGATAATCTACCATTCGGCTATGTTGAGAAAGCGATTTGTCATAAATACATCCACTAACCAAGATAATCTCGTGCTTCCGCCTCGTAGACAGGGTCTATGGTATATGCAACTCCTATAGCTCTCGTGAAGACCTGAAATCGATCCGGGTGGATAGAATGTTATACCCCACACAACATCATCATCAGGAAAAGCGTCCTACGCATAATAAAAACCTTGTTTAGAATCAAGGCAGTATAAAACCAAGTGTTGGCGTACTGCTTGTGAGAACCCATCCCAATCTTCTTTGTGTATTAATGTAACGACCCTCCCCGGGTTCTGTCGTTTGCATGTCAAGAGCCTGATACACCACTACGATGGTGTGACACATACCTCTAGGGTTCCTCTGTGATCATGAGAAGACTGAGCGAATCTGCGCACATAACCTCTGAGAAATCCTGGGACTATTTACGCAACATGTGTGAGCTGTTACATGGACTGGCTAAGATTTCGGGAGCACCTCGGGCTATAACGTGCGGTGGTGGCTATGTATTTCAATGTCAGTACCGTCAGGTGAGTGTTTGGTAGTACAGTATTACCTTGAATATAAGAGAGCCATAACCGAAGACTACAAACGGAAGGGAGGTGGCAGAGACCATCGTGCGAATCGATGATCGATAACTCAATCAATTTCTTTTTTCGTTCACGCTCATCAATTCTTGACTCCAATCTGCAGCTTCCTCACTATTTATGCAACGTGTGAGCGCTGTGAACTGTTGCGTGGGCTGGCTAAGATTTAGATATCACCTTGGGCGATGACATGTGGTGGAGGCTACATAGTTCGGAGTCAGCACTGTATTGGGTGGCGTTACCCATCACCCTGAGTGTCGCTTTCACTCTCCTGAAAGTACTTCTGAGTGGCTTCGATCCTCTCTAACGATCCCGTCCTTCGCCTGAAGCTTGTGTCACACTTCATTCCAATCTGTTCAGCACAGTCTAGTGGTCATGAAAATGCTGGTAACATGCTCGCGCCATGCATAGAAATGAGTGATCTCCATATGTAGCTGTAATTTGAATGTCAGAATTGATGAAGAGATCTAGTGGTCCTTGAAATCAATGATCAATGACCCAAGTGCCTTGTTTGTTCACAGTGCATCATCAATCCTTGAGTCTGCAGCTATACACCTTTACACAGTGAGTGTTAATCCCACTAATACTGCGGCAATATGATATACAGCATACATGACGCGTAGTTTGGTACATGATTTCCCTACTGGCAAAACCTTGTGTATAATTTTCTAATATCATATCACCCTTCAACGTCATATTTTCAACGGTACAAATGGCACTATTTGGTGACCGGAGCCACGGGGCTGCCCTGCACCTGCGAAGTATAGGAAAACGAGTATGATGCTATGTTTACACACAGTGCGCAGAAGTCTTTTGAACTACAAGTAACAAAGATCAAATGAAGCTACCTGATTCTGAAGGTGCAAGCGTGTGTGACCCCTGTGGGTATGGATATCAGTTTTAGTAAAGCTGCCATGCTTCGCACATACCCTGAGTTTGCTTTTTAGAAATTTGCCGACCAGCCCTCCATGATTGGGATACCTGCTGATAATCGGTCCGTGATCGGATCGCCAGCACAAAGCCCTGTCTTTACTATTGCCCAGAATATACGGTCGGCTCCGGTGTGCGTTAGGTGGCCTCACTAGTAGAACAAGAGGTGAGAAGAGTCGAGGGAAGGGAGATATGATTTTATGACGGATATCTTCAGGAACCTGAAAGACACGTTATAACACAAACCACATTGGAGCAAGGGGGGTAAGCACATTGTTAAAAAATCTATCCGCATCTAGATCCCAATCATGAAACTGTAAGGCACCGTATACAGTGGGAATCATCCTGTATTTAAACTTGGCGAGGGCTGTAGCCATTCGAGCATCCAGTGGGATCGATTGGGAGAGTGTAAAAAATGCCCCGAGAGCATGTAAATACAAATCTATGCCATTCATGGGCCAAGTTTCTAGTATATCCTTTTGTTTCTCATCTGAATGGAAATGAGATTCGACCGACATATATTGTTAGGAGACGACTCACGAGGGATGCCACGGTCATGTACCTTATTGAGCTTCTCCAACAAGTCACTCCATAGTGCAACCGCACAATCCGACATAATGCAATACTTTCCTGACCTATTTGAATCTTCCAAGAACTCCGTAAACGATGCGTGGTAGAACCGTAGACTGTCGTCACCTAATTTCAGAACAGAGTGAAGGGTGCGACAAGCACTCCGAAATTGGAACTCCGATAGACCGAGCCGATTGGCATTTATAGACGCGGAGGATCCTCGTGTAAACGTGGTTCCCAGTAGAATTTTCCGTACAGTCAGAAGTGACTTCGTCGGAACTCTTTGCATGATCAGAGTGTAGAATAAATCCAGTTCCGAAAGTGGATGGTTTGAGTCATTCGTGACCAGTCGCGCAGTAAGGGCGAGTACAGCACGTAGCTGGTCTTCAGGTCCAGATGAATCTTGTTCTCCAATGAACCGAACCACAGTGGCGGCAAAAATAAACAATCCCGCAGCGAGGTTGACGATTGTCCAGATGTCTTCCTCAGACACCCACGAGGGTGGTAGGTCATTCCGTGTTCGGACCTTCTCTAGCTCGTCTGTCAGATATAGCAAGATCTCGCCATCGATGGCACGGGATACAGGGAGCTCCAAGGGCAGTACGTCGTCGGACCTGAAGGACGCAGCAATGTGCGGCTCGGGGCGGCTGAAAAATATCCATAGGAAAGGCGTCGATCTGGCCGAGGTGATAACAAGGTCGACAATATCGCACTGAGCATCGGCGCTCTCACATTCATCTAATCCATCTACAATGACGACCCTTTCTCCAATATCCTCACCTCGAGCCTTAAGTACTTGAAGCGGAATAACGATTAAATCGTGGAACTGTTGCCTGATTGATTTGGTGACAAGGGTCGGGTCGTTGTGTAGCATGGATTCAAGAATTTCCCGGCATGGCTTGCTTCGTGTTGCAAGCTGATAAGCGATCGTAGTGAATAAGTGGTTGGGCTTGTCCCTCGAATTGGGCCGAGAGAAGAAGAATGTAGCGCCGAGCTTTTGCGTCATAGCCTCTGCGCAGGATTGTGCGATTGCTGACTTCCCAACCCCAGCAGCGCCGTACATCCAGAGGATCCGACCAGTACGACCAGTCCCAGTAAGCGCCCAACTGGTGATTTTGTCGATATATTCCCTGCGAGTTCCGGGGTGGCATACGGCAGGGGGATAGCGGGCAGAGGAATCGTGCAAGGCGGCTGGTAGGGATGCATCGAGGAGGGTTTGGATCCCTGCAAGTGGCTTAGAGTGTAGGTTGTGAATGGAATTACTGAGAGGCTCCTACCGTTGTTTATGCCAGCGTTGACGATATTAGTCGACTGATCAATGAAGGTAGAGTTGTGCATAGCGAAGTCATGAGCATCTGAAAAAATCCCGCCCGACATGGCAGCAAGTGGTGAAGGGCGAAGGCTGTGTGCCTGTGGCGTTCAACCGCCTAGAACACTCAAAACGCTGTGATTGGGCGTACTGTAAACGCCCGTTTGCAAAGCCAGCCATGATGTTAAGCATTGCGCAATAGGAATATCCTGGTGGAACTCGCCGGCGGGCGATCACAATAGTTCTCAGCATGAGCATACTTGAGAGTTTCTGCTTCCTCGAGGCGGATTTAGCGGTTAGACTTTGACAGAGGTTGTTCCATCTGGCGAGCGAAAGGCTTATTATTAGTGGTAGCCACAAAATAGCTCTTCAGTAACGATGGTACCTCGAAGAGGCTCTTTCAATAAATTGGATGCAAATTTGCTGAGTCTGTAGTATCCGCTGTGCCTTCATCAGGGCCATCATTATCAAAGGTATTTATAGCCTGTAATGAACAATTTGTGCGAGGTATAACAAATAATACAGAAGAGACTACCATTAGTCGGCAAACACCAGCCAACAGGTCAAAAGTCACATCGTTGCCCATAAACAAATTTCTCCGTAATAATAAAGGCAAGGGCGTCGATAATTATTTCATTGTATGCTCATTCTGTCCCCGTAGCTATGGCTACTTCGCTCAGACACTCAGACCACCGTAAATGAAATAAGCATTCCTCCCACTTTGAGTTTTATTGATTCCAGAACAAGCAATTCGGACATAATAGTAAACAAGTACTACCCCTTCAAGAGAACCTGGAGAAAAATTTCACAACACTCTCTGCAGCCTCCTCCTTGGCCCATCCTATATACAAAAGCTTTGAGCACAATTCTCGCTTTCGGATTAACAGATGGCTACTCACGGCTATTCTCTACCTCGGGATCACCGCGAGTCCCAAAACCATGGGCAACACCAGAGAATAGACGGACATGATAGGTCGCTTTAGTCTCTATCAGAATATCAACTGCACGACGACGGGACTCCGTAGGGAAAGTTTGGTCAGTTTCTGTGCGATCATTTAATTTATCGTATGGGTGAGAAGGATGGTATGTAGGTGGATAAAGACGTACCAGCGGCCAAGATGAGCAATGGGCCTGCAAGCCGGCTATCAGATACGCATGTACCGGCGAATCAAAGCTACTCACATTTGAGATTACGGAATTGGGCCTCGGTCAGGAATGCGGGATGACAAAATGCAACTGAAGTAAGATAATCAGTAACTCTGAAAACCCCAGCTCCTCCAAGGTGACCATACCTGCAGCGACCTGATCTGTCCCCCCAATATCCAGAGAATGAGGACCACCAAAACAGTATCCCACCGCGAAATACTTCGTATCAGTACCTAGCACCCGCACACCGTTCAACATGCCCAGCTCTCTTTTTCACTTCACAAATACTTTGAACACACTCACCATACTGTTCTCGCACAGCCTGAATCCACTTGGGCGTCTCCTCAGCTGCACGAGGCCTCGTAATCTTGAACCACGCATCCCGATCAAAATTCGGGTCCGTGTTATGCTTGTCTATGGTATCTCCGAAGAAATAATCCACGCCAAGTACCAAAAATCCTATCAAACTCAATAAATAACCAAATCACTTTTCCGTGGACTTGAAGCACTCACCGTTGGCAGCGAAATAATCCTGCAACAACCGAGCATTCGTGTAAAACGGCCCATATACATCCGCAAAGTATAAAATAATTCCTTTACGTTGGCCTTTGGGTTCCGAGATGTACGTCGAGAAACCGGCGATGTCAATTTCCTTTCCCACAGGGTCTCCCGAATGTTTCACACCCTGAAGGCAGCATTCTCCGGGCGGACCAGCGAGCAAGGTGGAACCAGCAGACATGACAAGTACTACACGCACAGAGGGGAAAGAGGGCGAGTGTTTGTGTTTTAGGTGGGGGTTGTTTGGGTGAGGGTTGGGTTGTGTTAGGTGGGAGCGATGTGTTGAGGGTGAGTCGTGGGATGGACCTGAAATGACCACGGGAGAGAGAGTTTATAGATAACTTGTGAGAATCAATTATCGCATTACGGGTCGGAGAGCTGCTTATTAATTTGAACTCCTTATGCGGGTTCCGGAAAACTACCCGTGTGAGGGGCATGATCTGCGTATGAACGCCACATATCAATGGCATATCCCTAGCATGAGAGTTCGGAAGTACGCCATGCTATGTTGAGCTTTAAAACATCACGAGCCAGAAATAGACAGCCGCCCCCTAATCACAACCACTTTATCCCTGATGTGAGATAACAACCAACGTGACAACATTCGAGAACCGACCCAACAGAACAAGCAGCAAACTCTCAACCAAAATAATAATAATAATAAGAATCAAAAGTACCACCCACCACCACTCTCACACAAGCTCAAACCAACTCGGCAACAACCCCCACACCTCCTCCCTCGCCTTCGCCGCCACCCTCGCAAAATCCACCTTACAATTCTGACACATCCTCAACCCACACTGCCTCTGCCCATCCGAAAAATCCGTCCTCGACAACATCTCCACCGCCTGTATCAACGTAAACAACGGATCCGCATCCCTCCCACACGCAATCCCGCCCACCGACCTCAATATATTCAACATGATATAGTAAAACGACTCGATGCAATGGCGACTTGGTTGGATTGGATCGTGTTTGTTGAGGCAATCGGGACAGGAGGGGCGGTTGTGGAGTTCTCGAGCGATGAAGCCGGCGATGTAGCGTTGAGATGCTTCGCGGCCTCGGAATGTGCTACAGAGCATCTCGCGTGATAATCGCACATATTCGCGTCCCCCCACGTCTTCAGCGGTCTCCTTCTCCCCTTTACTATCCTTCTCCCCATCAGGTGATATCGAAACAACCGCCATCTCTTTAGCCATCGTCGTAATCACATTATACGCAAGAATCGGCCTCGGAGCGCCAACGAGAATCTTGCTCGGGACCATACCGCGAGAGATCATACAACGCCGCTGGTAACAAGGTTGAAATACCCATCTCAATGGCCAGCTCGATCACGAGAATGGGATGGGGACATGTTTCGCGGGGGAGATACCGTCCTGTATCATCTGTCGCTGCGGCTTCTCTTTGGTCCCAGCCTTGTAGAGAGGGTGGCCAGTCAAGGTGAAGTCGATGGAGACACCGCATACGGAGGGACTCGACCATGTATTTTGTGGATAATCGGAGGACAGCGGCGATAGGCAGGAAAGTCGTTTGCTCGAGGATATTTAAAGTACCTGAATATAGTAGTTCCTGTTTGGGAGGGGGGTCACTGCGAATCCTAAGGGGAAAGAGTCTTACAATCCGTCATAGAGAGCACCAAGGAAGTAGAATACATCCGAAGGCGAATCGTGAAACTCAACACAGGGACAACCAGCAACGAGTTCCTGCCCGGGTGGTTGAGGCAATGCAAAGAGTCCCGAAAAAACCTCCGAATGGCGTTCCAGCTGCCCACGGTGCACCTTGAATGCGGCGGGTCCGGCTATGATAACAATGTTCCCGTCTTCGAACCAGAAATCTGAGCGTACGAAATCGCGAACAGAACGTTGGCGTTCGCCTTGGTCGTGCATACTACTCCCCCGTCGTCTTAGAGGGTGGCTTTTTTAGGGGGATGGGTCGAAATGAGAGATAGTGGAGAATGGACTATCGCTGGGCGATTACATGGGGCGGGTTATGACATTGTCTAGTCTGCCTCGGAAGAGAGAGAGAGAGGGGTTATTTCAACGTGAGGCTGGCAGGGGGTTCCTCCGGGGTCAGCCGTGAAGAGGTCAGTAAACAAGAACCCAAGTCTTGTTCGTAATACAGGCGGGAAATACAAATGCGACGCTACCAATCTCGCCGGCGATGCCGCCCGGATCGATCGTCCCCCCAGCCTCGATCCCGCCGACGCTCTCTTTCACGATGTGCTTCATCGACTTCTTGTCGATTGTAAACGTCTCTGTATCCTTCTCCGACGTCGTCTCCGTAGACGGTGCTTGGTGTTGCACTGCCTTGCATTTCTTTCTTCCTCCGTTGGATCAGGGCTAACGCCCGTTCCCGCTCTGATGACTCGCGGTTTAGGCGCGCTTGGCGCGAAGGGTCGGATGAGGCTGAGGAGGACGGGGGGCGGTGGGGGAGATGTTTCTTTGGGGGTGGATTTGACGAGGAGGAACCTGCCCGGGTTGCGAGCTGTTGTTCGATGGAGGTGAGGGGATCGTGTCTATGCTTCCGTTGTGCGTCTCTGTTGCTGTTGGTCGGAGTGGGCTTAAGTCTTTGCGAAAAAGGGACGGCTAACACTCACCCCCGGCCAGTGTCATCCTGAGTATCTGACTGCTCTTCTTCTCCACGTCTCTGAGTGTACCACCTTTTCATTTCCTTCTCATCTGGAGCAAGTCTAACTCCTTGCTCGGATGCTTTGACGTCTGCCTTTTTGGCAACAAGGGCGGCCCCCATTCCACTCTACAAACGGAATGAGAAACTGTATAGGACGATTATGGATGACGGGGACGTGCCTGCTCTAGATCCTGGAACAAATTGATATGACCATTCGTGGTGGGCAGAACGGTGCCCTCGCCGCTACTGCCGGCCGTGATAGCAGAGATCGCCTGTTCCTCGACATCCTTGGCCGTTTTCGGCTTGTCACTCAGTCCAGCACGCTGCCGGAGGAGGTCCATCCGAGCCTCCGAGTCCTAATAAAAAATGAGTCTTGAGGAATCACTTGAGTGATGTGTGGCGGAACAACGTACAGCGAGCATCATTCTGCCCTCCTCGCTGGCCTCCTTGCGACGAGCCTCCTCTTCATCCTTGCGCACACGCTCGATGTTGTCCCTGCGATAAGGGTGGTAGGATTTGTGGTGAGCGATGTTGAGTTTGCCCATGGCGGTGTTGTAGTCAGAAAGCCGCGCGGATGTGTCAGCAAACCTCTTCTACTGGCCATCCACCACAACAACCAACAATGTCGGCGCTGCTGCCGTTCCACAAGGCCATTCTGCACGAAATACATGACCCAGCAAACAGCGATCTCCTCGTCCTTGCGCGCGGCCTGGGACTGCGTCGTATCATCTGCACACTCTTGAAGATCTACGATTCCAACAAGAACCTCATCCTACTTGTGAATGCGACGCCTGAGGAGGAATCCGCTATCGGCGAAGAGCTCGGAATTATGGGCTGTAGAAAACCAGGTCTGCGTATAGTTGGTTACGAAACACCCAGCAAAGACAGGTGAATCCCCCGGTGTTGCGTTCAGGACGCTTGTTGTTTAAGTCATCTCGAAACCCCCCTGGTATCTTTTAACAGACAGGACCTCTACAAGCAAGGCGGCCTGATTTCAGTCACATCGCGTATTCTTGTTGTAGACATGCTTCAGAAGGACATTCCTGTGAATTTGATTACGGGTATGCTTGTCTTGCATGCTGAGAAGTTAGTCCCTGGGTATGGCTGTCATTCGTTGCTGGCGTGCTTAGGGGCTAGTCCAGGATCACCCCGCTGGTCTCTGAGGCCTTTATCGTGCGGCTGTTTCGTGAATCGAATCAGACTGGGTTTATCAAGGCGTTTACTGATCAACCGGAGCATATTACGAGTGGAATGTCTCCGCTGAAAAATATTATGAAGGAACTCCAGCTGCGAAGAGTTCATCTGTACCCCCGGTAAGGGCCCATGGTTTTCGTTTCCAAGAGTCTATCGTTCTGATATATACACCAGGTTCCATGAGCACATCAACAAGTCTCTCGAACGCCAACGAGCAGACGTCGTTGAACTATCACAGCCGCTCACCGACTCCATGTCCGAAATCCACCACGCAATCATCCAATGCATGACCACGACCCTTTCCGAGCTTAAACGCTCCAACACAGATGTATGAAAGGGGCTCAACTGTCTTCCCCACGTTCTCACACTTTATTCAGCTTGATCTAGATGACTTCAACGTCGAAAACGCCTACTTTCGCTCATTCGACGCCATCGTGCGCTACCAACTCACTCCAGTCTGGCACAAAGTAGGACCGAAAACCAAACAGCTCGTCAACGACCTTCGAGTCCTCCGCCAACTCCTCTTGTAAGCCCCCCCTCCTCTTCGGAAACACAGCACATATTCACCTCTAAAAACCCAAAAAGCTACCTCCTCTCCTACGACGCCCTCGCATTCCACGCCTACCTCGAAACCATCATCGCATCCAACTCGGTATCCGCCTCTGGAGGCCCCAAACAGCACCAATCACCCTGGTTACTCACCGATGCCGCCAATGTCATATTCAGTGTCGCAAAACGACGATGTTTTACGGTTTCCGCTGTTCCGCTCCCATCGTCACAACACAATAACAAGACCACTTCGCCTGAGGCGGTGATCGATATAAGCGACTCGGAAGACGAAGCATGGGCCGCTTTGGACGAGGTGGAAACGGGCTCGAGGTCAGCTCCGAGGAACAAAGACAAGAACCGTACAAACACCCGCTCCTTCCACAACAAACCCTCTTGGCTTCCACCCACTCTCCAACCCACACTTGAAGAACTCCCAAAATGGGATCTCCTCGCCGACATTCTCGTCGAAATCGAACAAGAAACAATCCGCCACGCTTCCTTGCGAACAAATGCGATCAAGGGCACAGACACAGTGTTGATTATGACGTCATCGACGAGGGCGTCTGAGCTCTTGCAGGATTTTTTGAATGCGATGGATCCGGAGGAGGAGAGTGGGAGGAAGGGGAAGAGGATGATGATGACGAAGTTGAAGGGGTATTTGGCGTGGAAGAGTCGGTTGCAGGTTGCTGCTGTTCAGTCTGGATCGGGTGGTGTGCGTGGTGGTGCGAGTGGGAAGGGGAAGGAGAAGGAAAGGGAACAGCAGCAGCAGCAGGATGTGAGTGAGGCGCTGAGGAAGAAGGATAAGGAGCGGGCGGAGAAGAATGCGAGTCGGCGGAGACTCCGAGGGGGGGCGCCTTCTGCGAGCGGGGATGGGAGGAAGGCGAGGGAGGGAAGTAAAGAGAAAGAGAGTACTGAGGTTGATAGCCTGGATATTACGGCGTTGTACGTCATTCGTTTCAATGCGCTCGCCTCACTCGATGAAGGCTGATGAGATACTCCAGATGGACGACGCATGCTCAAACGGAAAGTTTGACAGATGCCGGGTTTGCACTTTCGCTACTCGACACAGAAGGATTCGAACTCATCACAGACGAGTTTGAGACGAACTATGGGTTACTGGCACCTGAACAAACTGTGATCATTCGCGCGTACTCGGATGACACGGATGATCAGATGTTGGCTGAGATTCAGCCCAAGTTTATCATCATGTTTGAACCTTGTGTCGAATTCATTCGGAGGGTCGAGGTGGGGGTTGCCTTACTTTCAAGGTTGCTTTGTCCGAACCTCATAGTTAAGCATGACAGGTCTATCGAAGCTCGAACCCTGGCCTCGCTGTGAGAGTATATCATATGGTATATGGCGACTCGTGTGAGGAACATCGATACCTCGCTGCTATTCGAAAGGAAAAGGAAGCCTTTGAGAAACTCGTCAAGGAGCGTGGTGTGAGTTTTTCTCGCTGATTGTATTAAATTAGCTTTTAACGGCGCCACTGTCATAGTCGATGCTCTTGGTACTCGAAGAACGCAGAGAGCCTGGGACCGACCGTGGAGACGCGATTATCAAGACGATCAGCACGAGACTCGCAGGCGGGAGAAGGGAGCTCAACAAAGAGCCTTCCCGCGTACGTTCTCTCTCCTAGCATTTGGGTTTTTTGTGCTTACGGGGGCCGACTTGAAGGTCATTGTTGACATGCGAGAGTTTCGGTCGACGTTACCATCGCTCCTGCATGCGGCAAATATTCAAGTGGTGCCTGCCACGCTGACTGTTGGGGATTATATCCTGACTCCGGATATTTGTGTTGAGAGGAAGAGTTTGGCGGATTTAGTGGCTAGTTTTAATAGTGGGCGACTGTGAGTGGGCGTTGTCTTGCTGGTGATTTTATGCTGACTGCCTTGCACATTTAGATATACGCAATGCGAGCTGATGTCGGTACATTACAAATACCCAGTGCTACTTATCGAATTCGAAGAGGACAAGGCTTTTTCTCTAGAGGTGAGAATTGGTGCCCAGCCCGTTTCATCCTCATGCTTATTCACATTTCCAGGTCATTTCCGATATGAAAAACTATGTCAAACCAACAGGCAAGTATCCCAAAAAGAACACTCCCACATCTAGAAACGGCCCCTCCTACAAAGACACCGACGCACCCGATGCCGCCCCCTCCATCCAATCCAAACTCATCCTCCTCACCCTCGCCTTCCCCCGCCTCAAAATCATCTGGTCCTCATCACCCTACGCCAGCGCCGAAGTCTTCGCAGATCTCAAAGCCACTCACGCAGAGCCTGATCCGATTAAAGCAGTGACGGTGGGTGCGGATGGGGATCCGGAGGTGGGGAAGGGTGTGAATGCGGCGGCGGAGGAGTTGGTGAGGAGTTTGCCTGGTGTGACGGCGGGGAATGTGGGGATGGTGATGGGGAGGGTGAGGTGTGTGAGGGAGCTTTGTGGGCTTGGGATTGGGGAGGTGCAGGAGTTGGTTGGGGTGGGTCCTGGGAAGGTGTTGTATGAGTTTTTGCATAAGGGAGAGTAGATGCGCCTTTTTTGGTGGGGTCATGCTGGGATAGGACGCCTGTTGGCTCACCCTTGCGCCTGGTACATATACCTATGGCGGTTACAACAGCTAGACCCAAAATCAAACTCTTGGAAAATCAAATTGACCCTTGATCGATAATCATCCCGCTCCGACTGCCCCTATCGCTCCCCCCTTATTACAAATATCACTATACTATTCTGACAGCAGCTGGTGTTTGTCCTGAGACGTCACTGTAAATGAAGCCTCAGTAGTGATGGGGCAAAGGTCATTTCCCACTTTCTCTAATCTGACTTTCGGGTATTTGGTGGAAAATTAATGTAAGTATATTAGGTAGAGTAGTGCATAACCATGGTGAGGTTGACAGATTTCCTTGGCTGAATAGTAGTGGGATCGCAGCATTCCTTTTCACATTTTTGCAGTACAAGATGATATCAAGTTATCCCGACAGCTACACGAAACGTTTTAGGCTTTTCCAAGTTTATACATTAGTATTCGCAACGTTTCGCCTCCTTTGCACCCAAGGCTGTACAATTATTGCATGGTTTCTCGCCATTACACGGTTGGTCGAGGTATTCTGAAAGCATATACAAACGTATATGATTAGCACAAGTTGAAGGAAACCGCCAAATATAACCTACCTTCCTCCTTGCATTGTTCACACATTTTTGAATTGGTCGGGGAGCGGGATAAAGAATATGTCCTGCTTTTATAATTAGTCCAAAGAATGGATAAGTTTGATTCGATCGTACTTGTGTTGTATAGGTTGTCTCAAGGTTGACAGAGTGTTTTAATGGGTGTGCTGTTGAAGTACACATGGGACACAGAGTGGTTTATATATGAGTTGGGATGTCAAGGACTCCTAATTTGGTTAATTCCAACTCTGATCCCATCCATAATAATCACCAAAGTTACGCGTTATCGATTGTGCCTCTGCCCTGCTTTTGTGTTTGGATGTCATATGGAGAAATTGAAATGGAAAGCAAGATTCTACCTTGCTCTGAGTTGATACAGGGCCCCTCATTCGAGATGCCTCCATCTCAGAACATAATTGAGCCTAACCTACGCAGGGAAAACATATCATTTTTGATCGGCGGGGTCAGAGCCTTGAGTGCCCAAAATTGTGTAGAAATACATTACATGGGTCGCCGACGATGCCAGGGAAGCGACAACCGTCCTCTGCATGGCAGATATGCTACTGCAACCGTATTTCCCCCCTCAGCCCGACGTACCCCCTTCACTTCTGTGCCCTCCATAGCAGATGAGAGGTCTTTGAACGACTAGTCCAACGCCGAGCTGATTTCGGCTATTTGTTGACTATCACGGCTGTTTGCTGCTCTTATTTTACATTCTTCCCGTGCTATTTGCACAGTATTCGTGATTTTATGCATTTTCTGCACATTCAGCTCGAAATCGCACAGTATCCAACTTATATCATATGTTGTGTACAGGTATCAGCGCACACTGCACCTACATGCACCCACAGGGTTTATATGCCCTTGCATCTCCTTGCATGCACCCTGGAATTCACATGCCCGCATGGGACTCTAATACATACACTTTCTCCACCTTGATGGTAGCTCATCATAATTTTTATCAATTGTGACTGATTGAGCCAGGTGGCATTGAAATCAACATCAGAAAATCATATTCTTTATGTTGGAATCTGTTGGAATATAAAAACACCCCTGAGGCCTCGGGACACATAAGGGCACATCTGGGAGCATGTACCACTTTCGTTACCGCCCAGACAGGGCCAAGTGGGAACCGAGTGTAACATTACTGCGATAACGCGGCAAGCCCGGGGGCGCCTAATTGAGGGTCTGGCCACCGGTACTAATTGGGCATAATATTATAATCAACCAGGTATGCCACAAATGAATTGGTATATGATGGTAGAACATCTTGCTATGTGAACATAGAGTAATACCTAAGCTAGCAATAGAAGGGCTTTATACCATGATCAGGGAGATTATCGAATGTAAAGGCATTGTAATTTAAACCATGAAATAAATTATGCTGGCTGAAGTCCGGTTCAGTCTTTATGCTCGAAAAGTGGAGGGACCACCACCATTGGCATCTGAGGCTGTTTTCTTTGAAGATTTCGATTGCCTACGGGTTGTCTTCTCGGCCAATTCAAGCTCCTTTACCTCGGCCTGTAGCTCCTTGATGTGCTTTTTAATCGAGAGAACCCTTTCCTTCGAAGCATTTGCTCTTGTTTTCTTGAGGTTTGATGATGCCTTCTGTCGGTTTTGAGATACATAGTGTTTCTGGATTGAATTATGGTGATTTGGTAGGACACCCGAGGTTGATGATACCTTAATAATACGTGCAACATCATCATCGGCCTTCTTTGCCCTATTTGGAGTCATTAATGAATTGGTTAGAACAAAATTATTCCGGAAATACTCACAAAAGAATTGCCTTGAGAAGAGGATGATTGATAGACATGACCTGGTTGTTGTGTGCATGGCTTCCCTCGATCAGATTTTTATTACTTGGAACAAGATCCCAGTGTTCAGGCTTCATTTTCGAGAGGTGTTTATTCAGGGATGAGAGCAGCCATGGGTATTTCTTCTTGTGATCCCACCAATCTAGTGAGTAGGTCAGTATAATATCGTGAAGAATGTACTATTAGTGACCCTTACCATGTATCTTCTTGTAAAAACTACCCAGCAGCTCACACTGAGCATAATATGCATTAATATCTTCCCACCTATCGAGTTTTGGGAAACCACGAAGGAACTTGGTAATTCCATGTGCAATTCCTGCATCACCGAGATTGAAGATTCTGCTACAATTATGATGTCAAAACCATAGAAAATAAGATACAATGCAATAGCACTCAACTCACCAATCAAAGTGCACAACACAAGTCTTCCAAAGGTGATAGAGAACATCATTTTCATCAGCCAAAAAAATCCCCGACACAAAGGGATTGTTGAGTCGATGCTTGAGTATAATATCACCAAATGCTTGTGCTTGAGCGCCCTCTGCATCACCAACTACACCAAGCAACAAACACCTTTCAGAAAAAATCTTGAAATTGAGTTCCCTCCCTGTGATGAGTTTCACTACATTGAAAAGGCCATTCCAAATGAAAAAATATGCTTCATGCATGGCAGTATTTGTCCAGATGCATCCAACAACAACCCCTAATAATGATTTGGATTCCCAGTCAATTTGAGTTCTTGGATAAAAGAATTAGCAATGTACTTTGATTGACATTGTTAGACCAGATAACAACTTTAAACTCATTGGTATTCCCATGGACAATCTTGAATGTTGTGTCAACCATGATCCACTGTGCACTGAGAATTAAATGTGCAAGGCCAGGATGAACAGTAATAATGATATGTACATCACAACCAAATGTGTGAACACCATGAATATATTGTTGGACAACTGGCAGCTCTTGATCCACTGCAAAGTGGTGAAATACTCCTATCATCTTGTTTAGATCCATCAAAAAATAAATTAGTGATGAACTTGGATACTCACCTTGTATACCTAATCCATGAGGTAATTGCTGTTGGAATTGGGTGTCCCAGTCGAGTGTGCAACCAAATGGTCTTGGCCATCTTGGTTACACTATAACTGGTTGACAAGGTAAGCGTTCCTCCTTCTGTTCATTTCTCCTATGTCATATGACTTGTTGCTACATTTCTCCTCCAACATGTCACGTCACAAGTGTGACGTGACATGGTCTGTGCATTGGTCTGTGCGCAGTATCTATAGATAGCATAGTCTACAGAACTGTATATAAGCAGCGGACTTGGGGTTTCTTCCCCTTTGTCTGCATATCTCAATACATCGGCACTTCCCTCGTTCACTAGGATCTCTTAGCATCCGAGTGGGAACCCACTACACCAAAAATCTAGCAATTGTTTGTTCTGCTCACTCTGAACAATATTGCATTGCTTCCAATTATTGATAAGTGCACTATGTAATTCTTGGGGTAAGCCTTGATGCTAATAAGTTTTTAACATCAATTTATAAAAGATTAATTAGTCGTAGCTTAACCAACATACCCCAATCTTTTTTTTTTTTTGTAAGTCAACAATTTATTACCCAGTGCATGATAGCAGTCTGGGGGCAGCCATATCTACACAGAACAGGTGACTACCTTAAATAAAACAGAGTTCACAGAGGGACCCCAAAGGGGTCCCAACAGCCATTGCTGTACTGAGTGAGGCCATCAAGTAACCATGTAAACTAAGCGAGAATAGCCAGGGACCAGACCAGGCATGAGCCTAGACACCTGAGCCCTGTCTGTAAAGCACAGAAGAGTAGTGGAAAGTGCCCATAAGGTGGCAGGACAAAGTACCAGGCAGGAGGCCCCAGGGAGAAGGAAAAAGAACCCAAGCCAGAGAGTATGTAAAATAAAATGAGAAAACCCACTAAGAAGAGACCAATGTTGAGGTGCAAGACCCCGAGGTCTTGTCCTTGCAGGCAAAGGAACCAACACTAGTCTTGTGACCAGAGTCTGTGGTGCAACTATCAGCCAGGTATTGGGCCTTGATCCAGTCAGGTTGGAAGTGATGGCGCCAGAATGGGCACTTAACACTGTTGGCAGCATGGGACTTGCTGCAATTGACACACTTGCCCATGTGGGGGCAGGGGGAGCCAGCAGGAGTGGTGGGGATGGGGGGTTTGGCCTTGGGATGGCTCTTGCAACAACCAGCAGAAGACTGGTGCTCAGCCTTGGAGTAAGGCTTGGAGCAGATAGGGCAATGTGCAGATTGCACATAACAGGAGTGGATGGTGTGGCCCCAGTGCCAGCATTGGAAGCAGTGGGGGGTGCTGGGATTGGTGTGGGTGGTCCGGATAAAGCAGACAGCACCAGCAAGAGGAATAGAGTGTCCAGTCACTGCTTTGGCACAGGAACTGGATTGTGAATTGTGTATGTCAAACCAGGCAGTGGTGGTGGTTGACTTAGCAAAGTTGCAGACCACTTGAGGGGGGCTGGCAAGGGGGAGGGAGAGTGCAAGGGGAGATTGGCTAAGGGCCTGTGCCACCTTGGCAGAGGTAATCCAGTCAGCAGTACCAGGCTGGAAGAGGGGGACATCAACCAGCTTGAGATAGGAGTGTGATGTGGGGAGAGAGACTGGGACCAGGGAGGCCTTGAGGTCCTTGCCAAGAGCAGTGCCAACAGTTGTCAGCTCAGAAGCCGACACTACAGCAGAGGTGGAGAGGGACAAGCCCCCAGATGAAGAGTGCACTGACTCTATGCAAAGCATGGAGCCAGAGGCCAATAATGCCAAATTAACAATGTGAGTGACATGGGGCAGAGATGCCTTGGATAGAGCATCAGAGCCAGGAACTAAAATCTGATGCCTGGAAGGGCCAGCAACTGTGTATGTGTGCTTGGCTTTAGAGGCTGGGACACCAAGAACAGCCTTCTGGATGGCAATGACATGGTCTGTTGGCAGGGAGGGGAATGCCTTGGCCATGTGGACCAAGATAGGTGCTGCCTTGAGGGCACCAGCATAGGAAAGGGGAGGGAGGGGGGTGATGCCAGATGGAATAAGCCGGGGGTGCTTGGGAGAGTGTGCAAGGCAAGGGGGAGGGGGGACAAGAACAGCCACAGCACCAGAGGCATTGCTAGACTGTAGAGATAGTCCCTGACACAGTCTGGGCAGTAGCTGGGGCTGTGGGGGACTAATTAGAGGGGCCAGTGGAACCACTTACCTCAGCTGTTCCACAGAATGTGCATGTGGCATCCATATGTTGGGGAGGGGAGGGGGAAGCCCAGTGTGCTGCATAGTGGCAGAAGTACTCCTGGAAAGAAACTTGTTGGCCCTGGGAGGAGACCTGGATATGGGACCATTCAGACACAAGAATGGCATCCAAAAGTTAGTAGGAGCCCTCAATGAGAGCTAGTGCTGCAGCCTGGTCTGTTGGTGCAGAGGCAAGTAGGGGGCCCAGGCAGGGGAGGGCAGTCTTGACCAGCCAAGTGCCATAGTCCAGAGCAGGGTCCCACTAGACAGGGGTAGAAGAGGGCTGGGAGTCGAGGGCAGCAAAGGCCTCCTCAGAACTGGGGGTGGGGGAGGGGGTGGACCCATAAGAGAGGGCCAGGGAGGCCTTGAATGTTAGATGCTGACTGGGGTGCGTGTCGGAGGGACAAGCAGAGTGAGACCTTGGCTTCAACATATGTGTTGCACCACTCTGATATTGCTAGGCAGTCTCAATTTGGACTTCAGACCTGGAGAGGAGAGGATATGGCTTGGATCAAAGGGAACTGAGTCTGAGAGAGGGATGAGACAATGAACCAAGGTTTGGAGGATAGGAGGTAAGTCAAGTCAATGTCAAGTTGATATTCTGATTTCAGAAAACTACTCTGGACTAACTCTGGTTTATATACAAGTGGACTATCAGAGGAACAGAGATAGTCCTACAATAAGTATCTAGGTTACCAGTAGTTAGTGGGTACCTATAATAAAGCATTTGGAGTATAATAGAAGTTATAGGAATAATAGGAACAATAAACAGAATGGAGTAATGACATCAGAGTAATGAACAGATCAGAGAAGAATGAATCTGGGAAACTGGGCTTACAGTAACTGGTCGGACTGCAGAACTCAGGATCAGAGAAGAAATCAGACCAGCAGGAACGCAGTCCAGAGCAATCTGGGATAACTGTAATAGTATCCCCCCTTTAGGGCTGAGCTCTGAGGCCACAAGGCAGAAAACCCCAGAACATTGTAGAAGGATCCAGAACAAAGTCCAAGAACTCTGGAATCAATCAGAAGCATAGATCAAGCTGATAACAAGTCAAACCATACCAATAGAAGATCAAGGGGCAAATACCAATAAAACTCCAACCCAAACTACCACCATGTCCACCAACCCCTCCCAATACTTTGCAAGCCTCACCCAGGAGGAGCAATCAGTGATAATCCAACAGTACCAAAGCAGCCAAGGAAGCTGGAGTGGAGAGTTGGAATGGAATGAGGATGGAGAGGAAGAGATTTTGGTGGAGGAGGAGCTGACTGCTCTGAAAACCAGGACCAGGGCGCATTGGACTGCCAGGAAGGACACTGATAGAGACTTGGAGATGCCATACATTGCAGTACCCTACCTTCTGTACTCAATAATCAAACAATACTGCAGCCCAGCAACCACCATCATCCCAGAACCGCACCTGCTGGCCTGCAAGTGGTGCATCAGCAAGAAACATGCTTGCCTGAAGGTAATGGACAGGTCTGGAACAATGGCCTGTCAGAAGTATCAGAAGAGGAAGGGAAGGTGTGAGGACTGGGACCCAGAGGGCACAGGACCATCCACATTGCAATCTTGGAGTATGCAGAGGGGGTCTGGAATGCAAGGAGGTCAAGGCAGGGGAGGTCAAAGTGTACCAGACATTGTTCTGGAGGTCAAGGAAACACCAAGACACCCTTCTACAATCACAAGTCAAAGAGGAGCTGCCAAGACTGCAGAGAAGGCTAGGCCAGTAACCAGAGGCTTTGGAGGGATTAGAGGTGTTTGTTGAGGGAGGAGGCTTTGGAGCAAGTGTGCATAGGCCAATAGCCACAAGCAATGTCCAGTCTGTAGCACCAGAAGCCACATGGGGAACAATGATATCCCACTTGCATCAAAACTCCCTTGGAGTAAGTATCAGACTGATCCCAGTGCAAGGAAACTAACTCTGAGATGCAGAATATGCAAACCCCAAACCCCTCCCCCACTACTTGTATAATATCCACATTCACCAATCTGAACCAGACCATGGAAGTGCTCTGTCTGGATGTTTGTGCAGGGGGAAAGGCAACAGAGTGGCACAAGAGGGTCAACCATGAGTTGTTGGAGGAGCACAGGGCCACTAGGGAGGCCATCATGGGACTCTGGGCTGAAATGTGATTGACCAGGGAGGAGTTGGAGAGGCATAGGGAGGATGAGCATGATAGAGAACAGAGGAGGTGTCTGGAGAGGTATTAGGGATAGCTCCATGTACAGCATCATGTGGTTTTTCTTTTTTCTTTATTTTTTCTTTTTTGAATTGATGAACATGCTTCTTGGCTGAGTTATCAGAATGAAGTGAGAACAGGAATAGAAGTAAGGAAAAAATAAGAATTGGAATGAGAGGAATGTGAGAGAATAATTTTGGAGAGAATAATTAGATGGGGAAACAGAATTGAATGGAATTGGAGATAGATAGGAATAAAAAAAAGACTCAGAGCAACCTAGAGAGTGGAGAGGGGGCCAGGCTCTGCAGGATAAGCAGCATGGAATTCAGTAAGGAGTTTGGTAGCATGAGATAACTTGGTAGTGGGTAACCAGGAAGATTCCTCATCAGTACCTTCATATCTGAGCCAGAACACTTTGTACAAAAGTCTGCAAGTATGCTGGCAATTGATCTTAGAGTCCGCAATACTGGCAATTTTGTACTCAGGTTCTCCATCAATTTCAACCGGAGCCAAAGCAGGCTCAACACAACCAGGAATAGAATTTGGAGTAGAGGGTTCAAGCATGGAAACATGGAATACCAGATGAACTGCATGCATGGAATCCGGAAGTTGGAGGGTGAAGGAATGAGATCCGGGTTGGCAAATAACATTGTAAGAACCTAGGAATTTTTCGGAGAGCTTCTTGGACAGTCTAGTGGTCTGGAAGAACTTAGCCTTGACAAATACTTTGTCAGCAACTTTGAATGGAGGAGCCAGACATTGGACTGTATCCCCAGAGACTTGGTAGTGTCATTGAGCTAAGGCAATTTTGGACTTGAGCATGGTGTGAAGATTGTCCAGGTCCACAACAAAATCATGGGTGTGGGCCAAGGCCAAATCTCATTCAGAATGGACTACAAGACTGGGATGATATTCTTTGTTAGCAAAGAATGGAGATATTCTGGTGGTAGCAATTGGGGCATTGTTGTAAGCAAACTCTGCTAACGGTAAGAGGTTAGACCAGTTATCCTGCTGATAATTGCAATAGATCCAGAGGTACTGTTCCAATGTCTGATTTGTGCATTTGGTCTGTCCGTTGCCTTCCGGATGATATCCTGAAGTGAAGTGGAGTCTCATATCCAGAGCTTGACCTAAGGAGCAGAAGAAGTGGGAGACAAATTCCAGACCTTAGTCAGAAGTGACATGCAATGGAACACCATGTTTGGAGAACACATGAATGACAAATAGTTTAGTGAGTTTGGAGGAAGTGATAGTATTGTGCATTAGAATGAAAATGGACTGTTTAGTGAGTCAGTCGGCTACAACCAGTATAGAATCAAATCTGGAGGAGGAAGGAAGCTTTTCAATAAAGTCCATAGAGATGGAATCCCAGGGTCAGATTGGAATGGGTAACTGTTTGAGAGTTCTGTAGGGATGGTGACATTGAGGTTTAGATTGTATGCAGGTGACACAAGATTTACAGAAGTCCTTGACAGCAGTCCGGACACTAGGCCAGGTATAATTGTGTCAGAGGATCTTGAGAGTCTTGTTTTGTCTGTAGTGTCCAGCAAGAGGATGATCATGGTGATACTGGAGAACTTGGAGGCAGAGGTTGTCAACATCCCTCAGGCTTAGCTAGAATCATCGCTCCTTGTCCTCTTACCACCATCATTGATTTGCGAAAGTAGTCTTTGCTGTTGGTTCTCAAGCACACAATGAGCACTAATGAATCTGGAATCCTGTCCCCAACCCCAGTGAACCCCATCACCACCATGTTGACTGGCTTTGCTGACTACAATAGCTTGTTGCCTATCACAGCATTGAGCCCTCAAGTTTTACTGTTTGTCTCTTCAGCTGGGGCTTTCAGCCTTTCCAGCCACACAGTATCTAGGGCCTCACACACCACCGACTGCATCTGTGCAAAGCCAGATGATAGTGACAAGGAATACTTGGACTCAGATGAGTCCACTCACACACTGGAGGCCATGGACCCCACCAGACAACTCCAGAACATTGTACCCACCTCCTGCAACATAGACCCCCCACCCCAACCAGAAATCCCTGCTGCCAGCTGGTCCGACTGACCTACTGACAAAGAACTCCCACCTCTCACCCCATACAAGAGGATTTCTGCTGACGCTGTTGAGGCTGGTCTCAACCTTAGAATGGTAATGGATTGGCTTCAATCCCTCTCACATTCCAAACTGGTCAACAACAACCACCCTATCATCCTCCCCAAACTGGTCAACCTGATTAACTCAGTTTTCTCCTCCCAGAAACTTTGCTATATGGTCAGGTTCTGTGGCAATTTTAGTATGGTAGAGTGGCTCCACAACACTGTAGGATTGGGTATGTATGTTCAAGTTGCCCCTCCCTCCCCTGCCCCCCCCCTCCTCTACTCCGACTCTGGGCCCAGCTGCCCCAGCTGCACTGCCAGCCCTCCTCCCCCTCTCCTTCCCTCCTCCTGCCCCCTCCCCAGATATGAACATGAGGCCACCATCCTCTTTGCCTGCCAAAATTAATAAAGGTAAGTGTGCTGCCAGGTCCAGAACAAAGGGACCTGATCCAGGGTTTACCCCTGTTCAGGGTAGTCAGAAGTCTACTTCTGTCCCTCACCCCAAGTCCTGGATCAGGAGCTAATTGGACCCAAGCCACTGGCCCCTCCCCTTCTGCTGGACCAGGATCCTTCCAATCAGTTGTTCCACCCTCCCCCCCAGCTATCAATCTGCAAACCAAGCCTAACAGGTGTTCTGCTACTCCCCCCCCTTCTTCTCATGGCAGTCCTGGCCACTCGTGGGCCAGCATTGCCACTGTGCCCCCTGCCACCTCTGCTGCCAGCTGGACTGGATGCTTGATTGCACTCTCCCAGGCTTTCCTGGATGCAGTACCTGAGGAACTGGAGCACATGGCGTGCACCAAGGGCACCTCCCCCCAACAGAAGTCTGCACTGGGTTCAGCTATTGCTAAGCTGAAGCCCAAATTTGCATCCACCACCAAGGGCCTGATGCATCACAAGGTCATCCTAGCCCTCCTGTCACCCCCTCCTGCAGTACTCGATCTCCTGGGTATTGTCAACTCTCCCAACTGGGGCCTAGCTGCCTCCTCCTCTCCTTGCAAAGTCTTGTCTATCTCCAGGGACAAGAAGGCTGCCCGCCTCCTCTGTCGCAACATCCCCAATGATGAGGACGTCCACACTATATGTGCCTGGGCCTCCAAGGTGGTTGAGGGCAGTATCACAGAAGTAGGTAAAGCCCATTCCAAATCCTATCTCAAGGTACTTGATATCCCCTGTACTGGTGGGCCCACTTCATATCCTGAGGTTCACCAACTTGTCTGTGAGGCCCTTTCCCAGTCCCCCCTGGCCCCCCACTTCCAGATTGTCTCCCCTCCCCACCCCTCCTGCAACAACCGAGGTGCTGACACTGCTACTGTCTGGTTTGAGATCTGGGATTCTCAGACTGGTGCTGCTGCTGACATGGTCGCCAACTGCACTGTCCCTATCCTCAGCAACATCTGCCACATCTGCAAGGCCGCTGTTACCCGGGTTAGGGGTCCACTCCTGAGTCGCAAGGTTGGGATCACAAGGATGTCTATACAGACTTGGTCCTTGAGTCTTACTACTTGACTTGGAGATGGGCTGGATAAATCTCTGATACCCTTTCAGGCGAACAAGAGGTTTAAGCAGAACAGTGTATAACACTAAGCTAAGGATACAGGTGACTGTAGCTAGGTTTATATACATATTGGTTATCTGCTATTTATAAGTACCCTGGGTAAGTACTTGTCAGAGCGAGTCATTGGAAGGTGGACCCAGGTAAAGAGAAGGCTTCCTGTGAGAAATAGAAGTTGGGTATGGGAGAAAGGAAGCGTAAGTGTGGGAGTATCAGTATTAAAGATAGAAAAGAAGTATTCTACTGTCCGTCAGGAAGGTGGCTAAAACCTAATTATAGTCCTTCTGAGGGTTCTGATAACAGCCGCTGCCTACCCTGGAGTCCCCCTTTGCTCTAGGTGCTGGACTTGGGGCCATACTGTTAATGTTTGCAGGCATTTCAATATTGCCTGTCCCATCTGCAGTGGCTCTCACAAGGAAGAAAACCACTGCTCTCATGCTACCTGCTGTCAAGGCAGACCCAAAGCCAACCCCCCTGTCCCTGGCCACCCCCTGAGACCAGCCTTGCCCCCACAGTGCCAAATGCCACAACTGCAATGGCCCCCACCCTGCTAACAGTACTAAGTGCCCATTCTGGCACCACTGCTTTGAACCCAAGTGGATTGAGGGATGTGTCAACTGCCAGACCCTCCTAAGGGAAACTGTCTGCACTGAAGCTGTGGCCGCCTCCTCTGCCCCTCCTAATGTCTGTACATGATTTATCAGACACTGTCCCATTACCCTTCCCCAATGCACCCTTTGCATGCCCCTTCCTCTGCTCTCCCACCCCTAATCTGGTTGTCTCCCCCCCCTACTTCCCCCTTCCCCTTCCCAGAGCATCCTACTGGTAGAACCCCTTTGGCTGGCTCCCTTTCAGTGGTCTCACAAAATGTGGCCCACAACTACTCTCTTTTGGAAACTCTCCTGATTGCTCTGTCTACTCTGGCTGTGGACTTGGTCTTCATACAAGAACCCCCATGGAAAATCATCAGGTATGTTCTTTCTGCTACTGACAAAAAGGGTGCCCCTGTTATCGGTGGCCCCTTCCATCCTGACTGGGACTGTCTTGTCTCCCCTGGCAACAAGATCAATCCTGACTCCCCCTCACATCCCTGGTCAATGGTTTTTGTTCACAAATCCCTCTGCCCTCTCTGCCCCTCCCTCCACTGCAACCTTGCCCCACACCAGGACATCTCTTGGCTGTCCCTCTTCTTCCCCACCAGTCTGGTACACCTGATTGGGATCTATAATGATGCACAGAACTCTGCACTGTCCTTTCTGTCAAACATGCTTTCCATTTTCTCACACTCCTGTCTCTGTCTGGTGGGGAACTTCAACATTAGGTCAAGTGAATGGGACCCCTCCTATCCCATGCACCCTGCCAGAGCATCCCATCTCCTTGATTTGACCAAGTCTCTTTCACTGTCCAGAGCCCACCTGGTCTCACCCTACCCAATGTTCTACCCCAGGGATAGGAGCAAATCCTCTACAGTCATTGATCTGGCCTTCTTCTCTAACGGGCTCCCCCTCTCTGGCTATCATGTCTTACCCAACCTCCGACTGCCTTCAGACCATGCCCCCCTAGCATTCACACTCCCTGTCCCTTCCAAAATCCCCTTTGTCCAGAGAACTGTGATAAAGATCAACTCAAAAGCGCTCCTTGTCCTCTTACCACTACCATCGATTCGCACTTGCAGTCTTTAGTGTTGGTCTCTGAGTCCACAATGAGTACAAACGAATCTGGAATCCTTTCTCCAACCCCGGTGAACCCCATCACCACTATGTTGAGTGGTATTACCTGACTACACTAGCTCATTGCCCATCATGGTGTTGAGCCCCCAAACATACCTGTTCACCTCCTCCGCTGAGGCTTTCAGTCTCTCATCCCGCACGGCCTCTAGGGCCTCTCACACCTCCAACTGGATCTGTGCGAGGCCTAATGACAGTGACGAGGAGTTCTTGGACTCCGACAACTCCACCCACACCCTCGAGGTGTTAGATCCCACCAAACACACTTGCAACGTCATACCCACTTTGTGCGACATAGACCCCCCAACCCAGCCAGAGATTCCCCTTGCCAACTGGTCCGATAGGCCTGCTGACAAGGATCTCCCCACCCTCTCACCTTATGAGAGGATCACTGCTGACTCTGTCAAGGCCAGCAAAAATATCAAGATGGTCATGGACTGGCTCCAGTCCCTCTCCCATTCTGAGCTAGTGGACAACAACCATCCTATAGTCCTCCCACACCTATTCAACCTCATGAATTCAATCTTTGCATCACTCAAACTGAGGAACATGGTCTGCTCCCAGGGCAACTTTAGCTTCGTCAAATGGCTACAACACATGATTAACACAGGTATGCAACTTCCAGTACCTGACCCCTCTCTCGCTACCACCTCTCCCTCTTCCCCCCCACCGACTCTGGGCCCAGTTGCCCTGGCTGCACCACCAGCCCTCCTCCCCCCCTCCTCGCCCCCTCCTGCCCCCTCCCCGGATGTGGACATGAGGCCCCCCTCCCCTTTGCCTGCCCAGCTTAATAAAGGTAAGCGTGCTGCCAGGTCCGGAACCAAGAGACCTGATCCGGGGTTTACCCCTGTTCAGGGTGGTCAGAAGTTTACTTCTGTCCCTCACTCTAAGTCTGAATCAGGATCTGCCCTGACCCAGAACAAGGACTCCTTCCCCTCGGCTGGATCTGGGCCCTTCCGATCAGTCGTTCCCCCTTCCCCCCTGGCCATCAATCTGACAACCAAACCCAACAGGCGCTCCACTGCCCCCCCCCCCTTCTTCCCATGGCAACCCTGGCCACTCCTGGGCCAATGTTGCCACTGTCCCCCTCTCCACCTCCACTTCCAGCTGGACCAGTTGTCTTGTTGCTCTCTCCAGGGCTTTCCCGGATGCTACACCGGAAGAACTCAAGCGAATGGCACACGCTAAAGGCACCTCCCCCCCCTCTAACCAATCTAACCCGGGTTCGGCTATTGCCAAGCCAAAGCCTAGATTTGTGTCCACCACCAAAGGCCCGACACATTGCAAGGTCATCTTAGCCCTCCCATCCCCCCCACCAGCAGTACTTGACCTCCCTGGTATTGTTGATTCTGCCAACCGTGGCCTGGTCGCCTCCTCATTGTCTTGTTGTGTCCTGTCCATCTCCCGGGACAAGACTGCGGCCCGCTTGCTCTGCTGGGACGTCCCCAACGACGAGGACGTCCACACTATCTGCACCTGGGCCTCTAAGGTCGTTGAAGGAGGCATCTCTGAGGCAGGCAAGGCCCACTCCAAATTGTACCTCAAAGTCCTGGATGTTCCCTGCACCAGCAGCCCTGCTTCCTATCCAGAGGTCCACCGCCTCGTCTGTGAGGCACTCTCCCTGCTCCCCCTTGGCCCCCCACTTCCAAATTGTCTCCCCTCCCCGCCCCTCCCACAACAACAGAGGTGCCAACACTGCTACAGTCTGGTTTGAGATCTGGGACTCACAGACTGGCACTGCTGCTGACACTGTGGCCAACTGCACCATACCCATTCTTGGCAATATCTGCCGCATTTGCAAGGCCGCTACCTGCCCGGGCGTCCCTCTCTGTTCCCGATGTTGGACCTGGGGTCACACAGTAAATGTCTGCAAGTGTTTCAACATTGCCTGCCCCATCTGCAGTGGCCCTCACAAGGAGGAGAACCACTGCTCCCATGCTACTTGCTGCCAGGGCAAACCCAAGGCAAACCCCCCAATCCTGGCCACCCCCTGAGACCAACCCTGCCCTCATGGTGCCAAGTGTCGCAACTGTGACAGTCCCCACCCCACCAATAGCACCAAGTGCCCCTTCTGGCACCATCGCTTCAAGCCCAAATGGATCAAAGGCCGCATCAACAGACAAACCCTCCTGAGGGAGACCATCCACACTGAAGCCGCAGCCGCCTCCTCTGCCCCTCCTAATGTCTGTACATGATTTGTCAGACACTATCCCTCTACCCTTCCCCGATGCACCTTTTGCACAGCCCTTTTCTCTGTTCCCCCACCCCTGATCTGGTTGTACCCCCCTCCACTTCCCCCTTTCCCTTCCCGGAGCGCCCTACTGGTAGGGTGTCTTCAGCTGACTCTCTTGCCATTGTCTCACAAAATGTGGCCCATAACTATTCTCTCTTGGAGACCCTCTTGGTTACCTTGTCTACCCTGGCTGTTGACTTAATCTTTGTGCAAGAACCCCCCTGGAAAATCATCAGGTATGTACTTTCTGCTGCTGACAAGAAGGGTGCCCCCGTCATTGGTGGCCCCCTACATCCTGACTGGGATTGTCTCGTCTCACCTGGCGACAAGAATGACCCTGACTCCCCCTCCCGTCCCCGGTCGATGGTATTTGTTCACAAATCCCTCTGCCCTCTCCACCCCTCTCTCTGCTGCAATCTTGCCCCCCACCAGGACTTCCCCACCGGCCCTGTACACCTGGTGGGGATCTACAACGATGCACACGACTCCGTGTTATCTTTTCTGAGAGACATGCTCTCTCTCTCCTCCCATTCCTGCCTATGCCTTGTCGGGGACTTCAACATCAGATCGAACAAATGGGACCCCTCCTATCCCACCCACCCCACTAGAGCTGCCAACCTCCTCAGTGTTGCAGAGTTGCTTTCACTAACCAGAGCCCTACCAACCTCTCCCCTTCCTACATTCTACCCCAAGGACCAAAACAAATCCTCCACCATCATCAACTTGGCCTTCTTCTCTAATGGACTCCCCCTCTCCGGGTACCATGTTCTACCCCACCTCCAACTACCGTCAGACCATGCCCCCCTGGCTTTCACTCTCCCTATCCCCTCCAAGATCCCCTTTTTCTGGAAAACCATGATAAAGATCAACTCTGAGGAGGAAGCATTCTTTCTCAATGCAGTCTCACATGGCTTGGACTCCCTCTCATCCTCCCACCCTCTTTGCTCAGCTGATGATGTTGAGGCATTTGCCTCCTCTCTATTGTCCATCGTCTCTGCTGCCTGGTCCGCCAACTCAAAAACCTCCTTGGTCTGCCACTGATCCAAACCCTGGTGGAACTCTGACTGCTCTCTCCTCCTGAACTCATACCGGTCCTCCCCCTCCAAGGAAACTTGGAGCTCTTTCTGCTCTGGCTGCCACTCAGCTAAATGGACCTACTACAACGCCTTGGCTAAGGACATAGCAGTGACCAACAAGTGGCCCTGGGACTTGATGTCTTGGGTGGGCCCCTGCTCCCTACCAGCCATTGATGCTGTCGTTGACCCCAGGACCTCCAAACCATGTGTCACCCAGGAGGAACTCTTTGATGCATTGGGCTCTCACTTCTTCAATGCAAAAGATCGCACAACTGACCTCTCTGGACTTGACTACCTCCCCGAGCAGAGCCCCTGCATCTGGGTTCCCTTTGCCCCATCTGAACTGGACGAGGCCCTAACAGGCACTTCCAACCAGATCTGCCACTGGCCCGGACCACCTCACTTGGCGACATCTCAAAAAACTGACATGCTGCCCGACCTGCCATTCTGCCCTCCTCGCCCTGGCAAATGCCTGTGTTGAACATGGACACTGGCCCTCCTACTTCAAGGATTCCACCACCATTGTTATCCCAAAACCCCCCAAACCTTCACATACCAAACCTGGGGACTTCCGCCCCATCACGCTCCTTAACACCATGGGCAAACTGTTCAAGAAGATGTTGGCCACTCGACTCCAATTTGCGGCTGTCCACCACACTCTTGTTCATCTGCACCAGCTAGGCAGTATCGCTGGGCGCTCTACTGAAGACGCTGGCCTTTACCTGTCCCACCTCGTCCATGCCAGTTGGGCCAAAAACTTGGTCACTGGTGTGATTGCCTTCGATGTTGCCCAATTCTTCCCCTCCCTCCATCATTCCACTCCCATTGCCATCCTGCACCACCAGGGTTTCCCCCCCCAGGTGCTCTCGTTCTTCGAATCCTACCTTGTTGGCTGCACCACTTCTCTGTCCTGGGGAGCAAACATTGTCTCCAGCCCCATGGACTGCTCCATCAGCATCATCCAGGGTTCTGCCCTGTCTCTGATACTGTCATACCTCTTCCTGGCACCAGTCCTTTACATCACAGAACACCTGTTCTCCCTTGACCCCCTCCTCAGGGGCATTGACTTCCTGTCCTACATGGATGATGGCCTCATCGTATCCTGGGGTAACCAGTGGGTAGACATGACTCCCCCCCTGATTAAAGCCTATGGAATCGTCTTCCAGCTTCTGTCTGACTTTGGACTGGTCCTCGAGCACTCCAAGACCAAATCATTCTTCTTTTCAAGGAGACATGGTAAATCCTTCCCCTCCTTGGACTTGGGCTATGCCCCCTTCACTGGGAACACTCCCCTCCTACCTTCCCCTGTGTGGCGATATCTAGGCTTCTGGTTCGATCCTAGGCTTTCCTTCAAAGACCATGTCACCTTCTATGCGAACAAATCCTTCTCCCTCCTAGGGGCAATGCAACTACTAGGCAACTCTTCCCGGGGACTCACCCCCTTGCACAAACACCTTCTCTACCGTTCCTGTATTGTCCCCTTAATAACATACAGTTCCTCCCTCTGGTTCCACGATGCTGCCCACATCAAGGGACTTCTCAAACAACTCAGGGCCTTGCAACAGCATGCCGTCTTGTGGATTACAGGAGCTTTCCGCACCTCCCCATCCCAAGGAGTCAAAGCCATTGCAGGCCTTCTACCCATCCATCTCCATCTGAGAAAGCTCCAGACCCGGAGTGCTATGTGGATAGCCTCCCTCCCTCACACTCATGGGATCAACTCCCTTCTCACCAACACCTCCACCACTGAACGCCACCCCCTCTCTCTCCCCTTTCTCACTGCCAGACAGAAGCATATCTCTGGCTCTGCCCTGGCCTTCATGGATGCAGCACTCCCTTCTATTGTTGGTGATCCTGTTCTCCGATCCCATCCCCTGGCAGAGCCTGGTTACTGCATCCTTGACTGGTTTTCTGACCGAATCACTTTCCTCAACCCCCCTTCCCCTTGCACCAAGGATGCTTTATCATCCTGGCACGATTCTGTTCTCAACCCGGCCCTCTCTAGAGCCCTCTTCTCTTCAAATACGCTTGTAATTGGCTTTGACTCCTCTTCCCCACCCACCCGTCTCATTGGCCTCTCCTCCCGTGTCTCTTATGTTGCTTCTGTGGATAATGTAATTGTATGATTGGACTCTACTGATGCCGGATCCCTAACAGGTACCAACTCTGAACACTTTGCATTTTCCTTTGCCCTCTCTTCTCTACTCCCCTTATTTAGCAGTAGCATTACTTCCCTCTTCTTTCTCACTGACTCCCCCTCAGCAGTGTGGGCTGCACTCTCCCCCTCCCCCTCCTCGGGTCAGCATACCTCCCTCCAGGTCTCCTCCCTCCTCATCCCTTGGTTCCAATCCTCTACAAGCCACTCCATCACCTTTGCTCACTCTCTCTCATGCTGGAAACTTTCAGTGCACAGGTTAGCCCACACCCTAGCTTCCGCAAAACCCTATCCACCTTACTCAACCTTGTCCCCAATCTGGGCATCATCTATCCGGAAGCTGAGCACAAAGCATATCATCCGGGAATGGCAACTCACCTCCTCCCCTCCCTCCTCCCTTGGCTCGCAATTCCTACCCCTTGCCCACTGTGATGAGCCCATCCAGCCCTCCTATTTCAAGGACGGACCCTTCCTGTCCTCCGTGGCAAAGAAACCCCCCTCCCTCGCTGCCCGCTTGATGCAGTGCATACTCAACCATGCCCCCACTGGAGAATACCGGTCCTGGTTCTTCCCCTCTGAACCAACCGCCTGCCCTTGCAGCTTCCCTTTCCAATGGTGTGACCATGTTCTCTGGTCCTGCCCTCTCTACACCCGATGCTGGTCCTGGACTCAGGACAGCGGCTCGAACTACTTCACCGACCTCGACAGTCTCATCCTCTTCCTCCAGGACAACCCCCTGGCATTTTCCTTTCCCCCAGACCCAGGAGGTACTGCTGACCAACACTCCTCCACACCCCCCCTGCATCCCTAGCCCACCCACTGGTATGTACCTTTCCTCTCACCATTCACTTTCTAGTCTCTTAGTTAGTTTCTCTCCCCTCATGGGCACTTGACACCCTCACTCAGTACATCAGATGATGTTGGACCCCTTCAGAGTCCATCTGTAGAACTCTCATATATCCTGTAGCTACCTCTCTTGTAGCAGATAGCTGCCGCAGACTGCTACCACACACCGTGTTATAAATTGTTGATTTAAAAAAAAAAAAAAAAGATAAAGATCAACTCCAAGGAGGAAGCTGCCTTCCTCAATGCAGTTTCTCACAGGCCTGGGCTCACTCCCTTCCTCCCACCCTCTCTCCTCTGCTGCAGAAGTGGAAGCATTTGCCTTTTCACTGATGTCCATTGTCTCTGCTGCATGGTCTACCAACTTGAAGACTGCAATGGTCTACCATCAGTCCAAACCTTGGTGGAATGCCAATTGTTCTTCTCTCCTGGATGCCTACTGCTCCTCCCCCTCCAAGGAATCTTGGGGCTCATTCCGCTCTGGCTGTTGCATTGCCAAGCATACCTACTATGACGCTCTGGCCAAAGACATAGTGGTCACTAACAAGAGGCCCTGGGATTTAATGTCCTGGGTAGGCCCCTGCTCTCTACCAGCCATCAATGCTGTCATTGACCCCCGAACCTCCAAGCCTTGTATTACCCAGGAGGAACTCTTTGACACATTGGGATCCCACTTCTTCAATGCCAAGGACTGCACAACAAACCTCTCTGGACTTGACTACCTCCCTGAGCGGGACACCTATGGATGGGTTCCCTTCACCGCACCAGAACTTGATGAGGCCCTTGCAGGTACCTCCAATTGTTCCGCTGCCAGTCCTGACCACCTCACCTGGTGCCACATCAAGAAGCTGGTGACTCGCCCCTCTTGCCACTCCGCACTCCTTGCCCTTGCCAACATGTGTGTTGAACACAGCCATTGGCCCTCATACTTCAAAGATTCTACCACAGTTGTTATCCCCAAACCTCCCAAACCCTCCCACACCAAGCCTGGGGACTTTTATCCCATCACACTCCTTAATACTTTGGGCAAACTGTTTGAGAAAATGCTGGCCACTCAACTCCAATTTGCAGCTGTCTGCCATGCACTCGTTCACCCCCGCCAACTAGGCAGGATTGCTGGTCACTCCACTGAGGATGCTGGCCTTTACCTTACCCACCTCATTCAGGCAGGATGGGCTAAAAACATGGTTACCAGGGTTGTGGCCTTTGACATTGCCCAGTTTTTCCCTTCACTCCACCACTCCACCCTCGTTGCTATTCTTCACCACCCGGGTTTCCCCCCCCAGGTACTTGCATTCTTCGAGTCCTACCTTGTTGGTCACACCACCTTCTTATCATGGGGACCCAACATTATTTCCAGGACCATGGACTGCTCTGTCAGAGTCATCCAAGGCTTGGCTCTTTCCCCAGTGCTGTCCTCTCTCTTCCTGGCCCTGGTCCTGTACATTGCAGAACATCTGTTCTTATTAAATCCCCTCCTCAGAGATGTAGACTTCTTGTCCTATGTTGATGACAGCCTCATAGTTTCCAGGGGCAGACAGTGGGTGGATGTGACTCCCCCACTTGTTTTTTTTTTTTTTTTAAAAATCAACAATTTATTACCTGGTGTGTGGTAGCAGTCCAGGGGCAGCTGTATTTACACAGAACAGGCAACTACCTTAAATAAAGTCAAAGTTCACAGAGGGACCCTGAAGGGGTCCCAACAGCCATCACTGTACTGAGTGAGGCCGTCAAGTGACCATGTAAACTAAGCAAAGAAAGGTGGAGACTAGGCCAGGCATGAGCCTAGACACCCAAGCCCCACCCAGAGTGCACAAAAGAGTAGTGGAATTTGCCCATAAGGCAGTGGGACAAAGCACTGGGCATGGGGCCCTGGGGAGAAAGAAAAAGAACCCAATCCAGAGAGTATGTAAAGTAAATGAGAAAACCTACTAAGAGGAGACTGAGGTTGAGGTGCGAGACCCTGAAGTCTTGCTCTTGCGGGCAGAGGAACCAACACTGGTCTTGTGACCAGCATCTGCAGTGCGGCCATCGGTGGCATAGCAGGCCTTGATCCAATCAGTCTGGAAGCGGTGATGCCAGAAGGGGCATTTCTGGCTGTTGGCAGCATGTGACTTGCTGCAGTTGATACATTTGCCCATGTGGGGGCAGGGTTGGTCTAGGGGGGTGGCAGGGACAGGGGGTTTTGCTTTGGGGTGACCCTTGCAACAGCTGGCAGAGGAGCGGTGTTCAGCCTCAGTGTGAGGCTCAGAGCAGATAGGGCAGTGAGGGGAGCATACCCGGCAAGAGTGGATAGAGTGGCCCCAACACCAACAGCAGGAGCATTGGGGGGTACCTGGGTTGGCATGGGCGGCCCAAATGAAGCAGGCAGATCTGGCCAGGGGGATAGAGTGTCCAATCACCACCTTAGCATGGGAGCCGGACTGGGAATCATGGATGTCAAACCAGGTGGTTGCTATGGTTGACTTGGCAGAGTTACAGACCACCCAAGGGGGGCCTGCAAGAGGGAGGGAGAGGGCGAGAGGTGAGCAGCTAAGAGCTTGCACCACCTCAGCAGAGGTAACTTGGTCGGCAGTACCGGGTTGACAGAGGGGGATGTTGATGAGCTTGAGGTAGGATTGTGACGTTGGGAGAGTGGCCGGGACCAGGGACACCTTGAGGTCCTTGCCAATGGCAGTACTGATAGTTGTCAGCTCAGCAGCAGACGCAACAGCGGATGTGGAGAGGGACAGGCCCCCAGAGGTAGGGTGCACTGATTCCAACCAAAGGGCAGGAGCCCAAGGCCGACAGAGCCGAATTGGCAACATGAGAAATGTGAGGGAGAGACGCCTTAGAGAGGGCATCTGAGCCGGGGATCAAGACTTGGCACCTTGAGGGGCCAGCAACAGTGCAAGAGTGCTTGGCCTTAGAGGCCGGGGTGCCAAGAACGGCCTTTTGGACAGCAATAATGCGGTCCATGGGGAGTGTAGGGAATGCCTTGGCCACATGGACCAAGGTGGGCACTGCCTTGAGGGTGCCGGCATAGGAAAGGGGGGGGAACGCCATGCCGGGTGGGGTAGACCGAGGGTGCTGGGGAGAGCACACAGGGCGAGGGGGAGGGGGAATTGCAGCAGCAGCACCAGCAACCGGAGCTGGCCTTGCAGCAGTAGACTCCTGCACAACCAGTCCTGAAGCCGGCCTAGCAGGGGCAGTGTTAGTGGGGACAGTGGAACTGCTTATCTCAGCAGTTCCACGGAACGGGCATGTGGCATCCACATGTTGGGGGGGGGAGGGAGCCGGAGCCCAGTGCACCACATAACGACAGAAGTACTCACGGAAAGTGATTTTCTGGTCCTGAGAGGTGACTGGGATTTGAGACCATTTGGAAGCCAGGATGGCATCCAGCGGTTTGTAGGCCCCTTCGGCAAGGGCAAGGGCAGAGCTGAGGTCCTTGGGCACAGAGGCCAGCAGAGGAGCAAGGTGGGGGAGGGCTGTGCCCACCAGCCAGGAGCCATAGTCAAGAGCAGGTTCCCATTGACCAATAGCAGTTTTCCTGGAGGGGGGGAAGGAGAATTTGGCAGCAAGGGGAGTTGGATTGCCTGGGGGAGGAGATGGTGTGGACCTGTACAAAAGGGCCGGGGAAGCCTCAAAGTGTAAACGCTTTGCAGCGATGTTGGCCAGTGCCTTGTCAACAGAGTCGGCAGGGGCAGGGGCTGGGGAGGAGGAGGGGGGGAGGACATACCAAATGCCCCCGGGGCAAAAACACATGCTGCAGTGGGTGACCTATCCGAGGCCGTCCGTGCATTGGACTTAGGAGGCTTTTTTTTTTTTTTTTTTTTTTTGAATCAACAATTTATTACCCGGTGCGTGATAGCAGTCCGGGGGCAGCTGTAACTACACAAGAACAGGCGACTACCTAAATACAGACAGGAATTATGCGGAAGGGCCCCCTGCAGGGGCCCACTATTGTCCGATAGACCGAGTAAGGCCGTCAAGTGGCCGTGAGAAGTGAAAATGGGAGAGGGCCGACCCAGGCTGGAGCCTAGACAGCCAAACCTCTCCCTGGAAAGGGAAAAACAGTCAATGGAGGGGGCCCCAAAGGCGGGCAGGACAAAGCGCCGGGCAAGAGGCCCCGGGAAGAAAGAAAAAGAACCCAGACCAGAGAAAAGTAAAGTAAGCAAGAAAACCTACAAAGAGGAGACCAACATTGAGGTGCAAGACCCCGAGGACTTGCTCTTGTGGGCAGAGGAACCGACACTGGTCTTGCGACCAGCATCTGCAGTGTGGCCATCAGCCGCGTACCTGGATCTGATCCAATCGGCCTGGAAGCGATGGCGCCAGAAGGGGCACTTCAGGCTGTTGGCAGCATGTGATTTGCCGCAGTTGATGCACTTATGGGGGTGGGGGCATGGGGAGCCATCGGGAGTGGCGGGGACAGGGGGCTTGGCCTTGGGATGGCCTTTGTAGCATTCAGCGTGAGACCGGTGTTCAGCCTCAGAGTGAGGCTCGGAGCAGATGGGGCAGCGTGCAGAGCGTGCGTGGCAGGTGTGAATAGTGTGGCCCCAGCACCAACAACAGGAGCAGCGGGGGGTGCCGGGGTTAGCATGGGTGGCTCTGATGAAACAGACGGCGCCCGCAAGAGGAACAGAATGCCCAATCACTGCCTTGGCGCGGGAACCGGACTGAGAGTTGTGAATGTCGAACCAGGCAGTGGCCATGGTTGACTTGGCCGAGTTGTGGACCACACGGGGGGGTCCAGCAAGGGGGAGAGAGGGAGCAAGGGGGGACTGGCCAAGGGCCTGTGCAACCTCGGCAGAGGTGACCCGGTCCGCAGTACCAGGCTGGAAAAGGGGAATGTCGACGAGCTTAAGATAAGAACGCGACGTGGGGAGAGAGGCAGAGACTGGGGGAGCCTTGAGGTCCTTGCCAAGGGCAGTACCAACAGTCGTCAGCTCGGAAGCCTGACGCGACAGCAGAGGTGGAGAGGGACAGGCCCCCAGAAGCAGGGTGTGCTGACTTGACACGAAGCGCTGAGCCGGAGGCTGATAGTGCTGAGTTAACGATGTGTGTGATATGAGGTAGAGACGCCTTGGACAGGGCGTCCAAGCCAGGGATTAAGATCTGGCGCCTGGAAGGGCCAGCAACTGTGCAAGAGCGCTTGGCCTTGGAGGCCAGAGTGCCAAGAACAACCCTTTGGACAGCAATGACGCGGTCTGTTGGGAGAGTAGGGAACACCTTGGCCACGTGGACCAAGGTGGGTGCCACCTTGAGAGCACCAGCATAGGAAAGGGAGGGAGGAGGGGCTATGCCGGGTGGAACAAGCCGAGGGCGTCTGGGGGAGCACACAGGGCGAGGGGGGGGGGGGTGGTGAACGAGCAGTGCCAGCAACTGGTGCTGACCCTGCAGGAGTAGACTCCTGCACAGTTGGACCAGAAGCCGGCATAGCAAGAGTTGTGTTAGAAGGGCCAGAGGAACTGCTTACCTCAGCTGTTCCATGGAACGGGCATGTGGTGTCCACATGTTGGGGAGGGGAGGGGGGAGCCCAGTGTGCCGCATAGCGGCAAAAGTACTCTCGGAAAGAGACTTGTTGGCCTTGAGAAGAGACCTGGATATTGGACCATTCAGACGCTAGGACAGCATCTAGGAGGCGGTAAGAGCCCTCTATAAGGGCAAGGGCAGCTGCAGGGTCAGCCGGTGCAGAGGCAAGAAGGGGACCTAGGCGGGGGAGGGCGGTCTTGACCAGCCAGGAGCTGTAGTCCAGAGCGGGGTCCTGCTGGACAGGGGTAGAGGAGGAGGGCTGGGCGTTGCGAGCAGTGAAGGCAGCCACTGCAGCAGCAATGGCATCCTCGGAGGGGGGGGAGGGAGTCGAGCCATAAGAAAGGGCCGGTGAAGCCTCAAAGCATAAACACTTTGCGGCGACGTTGGCCAGAGCCGCGTTGACAGAGTCAGCAGGAGCTGGGGCTGGAGAGGGGGAAGGGGGTGAGGACAAACCGAAGGACCCTGGAGTGAAAAAACATGCCGCGGCCGGCGACCTCTCAGAAGCCGTGCACGCACTGGGTTTTGGTGGCATTGTTGTGGGGGAGCTCGAAATCAAGTTAGATACCTAACTACAACACTATGAACTAGCCAGAGACTGATCCGAAAATCAGTGGTGGTGGTACAAGATCAAGAAGGGATGGACTTAGGAGGCATGTGTAGAGACAAACTAGAAGCAGAGCTAGAATACCTAACTACGACATACTAACCAGCCAGAGACCAATTCGAAAACTGGTGGTGGTGGTAAGAAGTCAAGAAGGGATGACTCCCCCACTTGTTGTAGCTTATGGCATCATATTCTGGCTACTGGCTGATTTTGGGCTCATCCTGGAACACTCTAAGACTGAGTTGTTCTTCTTCTCTCACCATCACAACAGGCCTTCCCCACTTTGGACTTGGGCTATGCCCCCTTCACTGGCAACACCCCCCTTCTTCCCTCCCTCATCTGGTGTTACCTGGGCTTCTGGTTTGACCCCCGGCTCTCCTTCAAGGACCATGTGACTTTCTATGCTAACAAGTCTTTCTCCCTCCTTGGCGCTATGCATCTGCTAGGTAACTCTTCCAGAGGTCTCACCCCCTCACATAAATGCCTCCTCTACCAATCCTGTGTCATCCCCCTGATGACATATGGGTCCTCTCTCTGGTTCCACAATGCAGCCTGCATCAAGGGACTACAACAACTCAGGGCCTCGCAATGGCATGCTGCCTTGTGGATTATGGGAGCCTTCCACACCTCCCCATCCCAAGGAGTCAAAGCCATTGCCAGCCTTCTCCCCATTCACCTCCATCTGAGGAAACTACACACTAGGAGCACAATGCAGATTGCCTCACTCCCTCACACCCACAGAATAAACTCCCTCATTACCAACTCTTCCACCACTGAATATCACCCCCTCTCAATCGCTTTTCTCACTGCCTGACAATGGCATACCTCGGGCTCTGCCCTTGCCTTTATGGACATGGCCCTCTCCTCCATCAAGGGGGATCCCATTCTCCACTCCCACCCCCTGGCTGAACCTGGCTATTACATTCTCGACTGGTTTGCAAACCATTTGTCCTTTCTTACTCCCCCATCCCCCTGCTCCAAGCAAGACTTATCTTCCTGGCACAACTCTGTTCTTGACCCTGCTCTCTCTAGGGCTCTTTTCTCCTCTACTACTCTTGTAATTGGTTTTGATTCATCCTCCCCTCCCCCTTGTATTACTGGCTTCTCTTCTCAAGTTTCCTATGTTGCTTCTGTGAACAATGTAATTGTACACTCCAACTCTAAATGATTTGCTTTCTCTTTTGCCCTCTCTTTCCTACTCCCCTTATTTAGTAGTGATGTTTCCTCTCTCTTTTTTCTTACTGATTCCCCTTCAGTGGTGTGGGCTGCACTCTCCCCTCCCCCTCTTCCAATCAACACACCTCCATCAAGGTCGCCTCCCTCCTCATTCCCTTGGCTTAAGGCCTCGACATCCAACTCCATCACAATTGCACATTCCCTGTCCTGGTGGAAACTCTCAGTCTATGGCCAGGCCCACGCTTTAGCTTCCACAAAACCCCACCCACCCTTCTTGGCCTCGTCTCCTGTCTGGGCATCATCTATCCGGAAGCTCAGTACTTCCCACATCATCCACAAGTGGCATCTTGACTCAGCTCTCCCCAATCTGGGCTCCCAATTCATGCCCCTTGCTCATTGTGGTGAACCCCTCCAACCTTTGTACTTCCACAATGGTCCTTTCCTCTCATCAGTTGTGCACAAACCACCATCCCTCACTGCTTGTCTGACATGATGCATTCTTAATCACACCCCCACCGGTGAATACAGATCCTGGTTCTTCCCCAATGAGCCAGTGTCTTGCTCTTGCAGCTTCCCCTTTCAATGGCATGATCACATTCTGTGGTCCTGCCCCCTCTTCACCTGCCAATGGTCCTGGACTCAGGACAATGGCTCCAACTATTACACCAACATTGACGGTCTCATTGTCTTTCTCTATGAAAACCCCCTGGCCTTCTCATTCCCACCCAATCCCAGTGGGGGTACTGTTGACACTCTTTCCACTCCCCCTTCTGACTAGCCTGCCTGCTGGTATGTACTCCTATGTTTTTCTCTTTCTGTGGTTCCCCCCCTTAGTTAGTCCTTTACTCTCCATGGGCACTTGACACCCTCACTCAGTACATTGGACAATGTAGGGCCCCAAAGGGGCCCTTCTGTAGAACTCTCGTATCTATTGTAGCTATTGCCCCTGTAGTAGATAGCTGCCACGGACTGCTACCACACACCGCATTATAAATTGTTGATTTTTTTTAAAAAAAAGGCTTAGCTAGAATGGCAGAGATGTCTGATTCCAATTTGAGAGCAGTATTATGCCGAAAATCAAAGCATTGCTAAAATGGGCCATTATACCCCTATATACCCATGGCCCAGCAATAGCTATGATGTAATCATCTTGATATACCCATAACACCCCTACAATGACCCTAACCCAACTGGTATGTCATGTAAGGACCTCTATGAGGCTACAAGGCACCCCAGGAGTCAGCCAGTGGCTACTAAATAGCTATTGTAGGACTTCGAGAGTGAACAAAGGGTACAACAGGCAACACTGCAGTTGTACACACTCAGAGATGCACCAGGTATCAAGAATGTTGTCAGTAAAAACTCCCTGATCATGAGGGAAGAGCTCACAACCATATAATGGCCATCGAGATGACCTGAGAAGACTGAAGGCCCCTAACTTGACTATCTCGAAGGGGACATCACATTGCAGCCTAGCACTGATTAAAACCTTCAAGAAGATCATGTGACTGGCATCGAGAGACTTGGTAGATGAATTTTCGAGATACCTCAATTAGTAATGAGCAGTGTCCCTCACCCAAATAAATGGCATACAAGGTACTAAGAGACAATGTGCCTACTGCTATATTAAGGGTAGGGATGATGTTCTATCAAGAAAAGGGAGACTATGGCTATTGCCCAAGAAAATGTCAGCTGAGGAATTACACCTGAAGCTGTGTCAGCTTGTCTGATCATGATACAACAATCAGAAAGACCTGCCAGTTGTCAGAAGAATCGATAGAGGAGAATAAGGAGTGGATCAGACAGAAAATCTGCTGAACCATGGATGCATAAGCCTATCAGGCAGCCCCAAGGGGATAGCTATGACAATACAATACATGCAATGGCATCTCAATGACCAATCAAGTACCTTGAAAGGTCTTGCAGGATCCAATAGCAGATCAAATGACAAATGATGGAGTAGTTGGACTATCTCGGACTATCTGTATGATGCATAAGCAACACATAGCCAGTTCAAGATACTAGAAGGGTATATGAACAGTGTACCAGAATACTGGGACAAGAGGAGGCCAATAGGGTAGACATGTGGAGATGGAAGGCATGCATATATGGGTAGGAACCCTCCCCGGGCGTGCTGAAACAGCCGCGGGACTGTCGCAATGACCCACAACATGACACCTGCAGCATCTCAATGACTCAAAACGGGTCTATAACAGGCAGCCAGGATCAATACCAGGTGGAAAAGCATTATTGTGCAGGGGAATAATGGACTGATTGTGTATACTAGCATTACTCTCTCTAATATTTCCTTATTTACTCAGGCTGTTTCCTAGCTACCAAAAACACATAAATACAGTGTGGAGGAGAGGTGAAAGGCAAGCACTTGCTGCCCTAGCTTTGAGACCACAAGATTTGGGAATTAACAATTTCATGATCTTGTGCTATTGTGTGCATTAAGGCAAATTAAGTGAGAGCTTCGGTTGTAGACCACACAGAAACAGTAGAGACGAACTTTGATTGTTGAGAGAACATGTTGAGACTATTGTTTGAGTCTGAGGGACTCCCAGAGAGACATTGAGGCTCAGGGGTAGTTTAGATTCCCCTTAGGCCTAGAGACACAGGGAGACAGAGACTTAGTGGGGTAGTGCAGATTCCCCCAAGTTTCGAGATCAGAGATATTGAGAACCAGAGGCTGTAGCTGCAAGAGGAGACTTGTTGCTATTACCACAGAGACCACCCCCAGAGTACACTTGGTGCCCTTGGGTATATTTTTTGAGAAAACACTTTATACATTTTCTATACACCCCAAAACCCCTTTCAAAGTTGAATCCCTCTTCTCGAGAACTGTCTCCAACACCCCAGAATTCGCAATTTGAGGTACTGGTTGATATAGGTAGTGGTTATCTGAGCCATATATTACATACCTACCCCACCAATACCATCACAGCGGAGTGGATATTGTTGTGAAGCTGAGAGGAGTCAATGACAAGAGCTGTGCAGAGAGTAGGAGTGAGGAGATAGGTAGCTCAGAGGGAAGTGCTAAGTTGTTCTTGGGTGAATACAGGTCTGAAATTTTGAGGATTGACCGAGGCATAGCCACTATCCCCCCCCTTTTGTGTAGACATCCCATTGTCTAATAAGAGCATCCAGCTTTGCTCTGAGTTTACCAGGGCAGAAATGGATCACCAGGTTGAACTGAGAAAGGAACTCTGACCATTGAGCCTGGTGGCAAGTAAGAACCTTAGTGGTGCAAAAGCACTCAAGGTTCTTATGGTCTGTGACCACATCAATAGTGTTGGTGGAGCCCTCAAGATAATGTTGCCAGATCTGAAAGGCTTTGAAAATCGCAAGTAATTCCTTGTCATGAGTGTTGTAGTTCAACTCCAGAGCAGTGAAGGAATGCAAGTGGAACACAATAGAGTGAATATTGCCATCAGGAGCAACAATAGAGAGAATAGTAGCCAGAGCATAGTCCAAAGTGTCAGTTTTGACAATGATCCGAGAGTCAGGAATCCAGTGAGTGAGTACCGGAGTGAAGATGAAGGCCTTCTTGAGGGTTTTGAACACAGTCTGGGCATTGTCCCCAAACTTCCACAGAGTATTTTTCCAAGTAAGACAAGTCAGAGGGACAATGATGTTGGAGTAGGAGTAAATGAAGCATCAATAAAAATTTGCAAACCCTAAGAAAGACTGAATATCCTTCACTTTCTTTGGCTTGGGCCAGTCCTGAATAATCTTGACCTTGTATTCAGACATCTTCAACCCATCTGGAGAGAGAACATAACCAAGGTATTCCACAGACTTGGAGTGAAATTCACACTTGTTGGCACAGGCATAAAGACCATGCTTTTGGAGTTGTTGCAGGATCTCTTTAACATGCTTCTGGTGTTCAGCAATATTGTCAGAATAAATGAGAATGTCATCCAGGTATACAGTGATGGAGATGTCAACCATATCCTTGAAGATGTCATTCATAAATCACTGGAAAGCAGCTGGAGCATTGGTGAGACCAAAGGGCATTACAAACCACTCATAGGAACCATAGCGGGTACAGAATGTGGTCTTCCATTCATCACCCTCTGCTATGCAGACTAAGTGATAAGCATGTCAGAGATTGATTTTGGTGTAAATGTGAGCATGGCAAGGTGAGTCAAGGAGGTCCAAAATCAGGGGAAGTGGATAATGGTCCTTCTTGGTAATGCAGTTGAGTCCCTGGAAGTCAACACACAAGTGGAGCATTGCTTCTTGTCCTCTTACCACCACCATCGATTTGCTTCTGTGGTCTTTTGTGCTGGTCTCTGAGCTAACAATGAGCAATTCTATTTCTGAAACCCTGTCTCCAACACTGGTGAACCCCAACACCACCATTCTTAGCGGCTTCACCGACTATGCTAGCTCATTGCCCATCACGGTGTTGAGCCCCCAAATTTTCCCCTTTGCCTCCTCAGCTGGTGCTTTCGGTCTCCCCTCCCGCACGGCTTCTAGAGCCTCACACTCCAGCCAATGGGTCTGTGTCAAGCCTGGCGACAGTGACGAAGAATTCTCTGACTCTGAGGATTCTTTGCACACCATCAAGGCCCTGGACCCCACCAAATGCCTTTGTGACGTTGTACCTACTTTGTGCGATATGGACCCTCTGCCCCAACCAGAAATACCCCCTGCCAGTTGGTCTGACTGACCAAACGACAAAGAGCTCCTGGCCCTATCGCCTTATGAAAGGATTACTGCCAACACTGTTGAGGCAGACGAAAACATGAAGATGGTGAGAGATTGGCTTCAATCCCTCTCACACTCGGAACTGGTCAACAACAACCACCCCATAGTTCGTCCCATACCTGTTCGACATGCTTAACACCATCCTCGCCTCGCCCAAACTAGCCAACATGGTTCGCTCTCGGGGCAACTTCAGCCTCGCCAAGTGGCTCCAACATGTCATTAATGCTGGTATGCAACATCCTGTACCTATTCCTACCCCCTCCCTTCCCCCCTCTTCTCCCCCCCCAACTCTGGGCCCAGCTGCCCCGGCTGCACCACCAGCCCTCCTCCCCCCCTCCTCACCTCCTCCTGCCCCCTCTCCGGATGTAGACATGGGACCCCCCTCACCTTCACCTGCCCAAATTAATAAAGGTAAGCGCACTACAGAATCCCGATCAAAGGGACCTGATCCGGTGATAAGCCGATTTTGGGTCTACACCTAAAATGCACCATTTTTACCGATTTTATTACTATAAAATCAATGGCCATACATCTATGAACCTCAGAGAGGATTGGGACCTATCCCGAGGTCACCAGTTCGACCGTACATAGGGTGTTTGTGCCCTAGCGTATGTCTAATAGTGTCTAAACTCACGTGAGGGATAGTCTTTATGACAGAACTCAGTAAAGGGCGGGCATTTCGGGCAATTGCTAGGGGATTCCGGGCTGTACATAGCTTGCCAAACCAACCCAGGTCGCAATCAGGGAGGGCTATGCATGAGATAAATTAAACTCAGAGACCGTGAGTGAGCCAAACCAGCTTGCGAGAACTTTAGAATATTCCAGAGACATGAAACGAGGTTATGCAGACAGGCAAAACCCTTAGAAACAGAGCATGGACAACGGAACGAGCTTCCTAACGTCGGAACGGCACCCCCGGGCATCAGAAATGTCCCAACGAACTATTGTGCACCAATTAGGTGTACTTTGTGGGTCCACGATGCTACGGAATCGCTCCCCGAAGGAGAGTTCAGCAGGCACGGAACAATGGAAACCATCTCCGAGACACGATCAGCATTTTGATCCGAGAGCTCAGGCATACGTCATCGAACGTCTGCATTCCTGATGACCTAGTAGCAACGGCCGGACTGCCTGTTGACTCGAAAACATATTCCGAGTACTTCGGACACTTGCAGCAATGCAGAAGAACTTTCTAAAATATTCTATCCTTTTGTTTTATCACGGACCGAATTTCCTGTATTTCATATCTCTCTGTTTTGTCTATTTTAGTTTGTATCTCTCTCAATATAAAAATACGGCTGCTGGCCTCTGAGAGGAGCAAGAAGGGCTTCACCCCAACTTCTCAGCAGAGTACTTCGCAGCCGTGATCAAGAACGGTTTAGATTTATTTTGTGTGAATTGTTTAAGTGAAACTAGTCTTCAGGAGAGTTTAGAAAGAGTATTTGAGAGGAGAATCACCCTGAGCTCGCTTTTGTGTGATTTCCTAGAGCCTAGAGAGCAGAGGGATTTGGACTTGAAGTTTCTTCGAGCTCAATTCTAAATTAGAGACAGAACAGACTAAGCCAAGTGGGTCTTGTGCTTGAGTTTGTCCCCAGAGTCCAGAGGAGCTGTAATCGAGTGGGTCTTGTATTACACTCAGTTTAGAGATCAGATTTTTGTGCAGTTGTCCAGGACTATTCTGGCCAGTAAACTGTGTCATTTAGAACTCTCTAAGATTGGTTACTTCGATTCTATCTGTCAGATCCGCACCCCCTCGAACTTGCCTTGGCAAACGATTACTCTTTGACATATCCTACCCCATACCTTTGCCCTAAGCTCCCACACGAGTTTAGTAATTGTGTTTGAATTTTGAGAGTTTGAGTGTTGGGTTTAGTGTGAAAGCTTCCCATCCTTGTTCCCTCAGTATTGTGCTTCCCCACCCTTGCCATCGAGTCCGTTTTCCAGCGTTTCACCGGGGTCTACCCCTGTTCAGGGCAGTCAGAAGTCTACTTCTGTCCCTCACCCCAAGAATGGATCTGGCTCTGCCCTGACCTGAGATACTGGCACCTCTCCCTCAGCCGGGCCCGGACCCTTTCTGATCAGTGGTTCCTCCTTCCCCCCCGGCCATCAACCTGCAAACCAAGCCCAACAGGCACTCCGCTGCTCCCCCCCCCCTCTTCCCACGGCACCCCCGTGTGCTCCTGGGCCAACATTGCTGCCTCCCCCCCCCTTGTCTCCACCTCCGGCTGGACCGGATGTCTTATTGCACTCTCCCGGGCCTTTCCGGATGCCCCCCCGGAGGAACTCGAGCGCATGGCATGTGCCAAAGGAGCCTCACCCCCCACCCACAGAAACGCCCCGGGTTCGGCTATAGCAAAGCCTGAAACCCAAGTTTACATCCACCACCAAGGGCCTGATGCGTCATGAAGTCATTTTGGCCCTCCCTTCATCCTCCCCCCTGCAGTACTTGACCTTCCGGGCATTGTTGATTCTGCCAACTGGGGCCTCGTCGCCTCCTCCTCATCCTGCCGCGTCCTGTCTATCTCTTGTGACAAGATGGCCACCCTGCTTGCTCTGCTGAGACATCCCCAACAACCAGGATGTCCACACTATCTGCACCTGGGCCTCCAAAGTTGTTGACAGCAGCATTTCTGAAGCGGGCAAGGCCCGCTCCAAATCCTATCTCAAGGTACTGGATGTACCCTGCGCTGGGGGACCCACAACATACCCCGAGGTCCGATGCCTTGTCTGTGAGGCACTCTCCCACTCCCCCTTGGCCCCCCACTTCCAAATTGTCTCCCCTCCCCGCCCCTCCTGCAACAACAGAGGTGCCGACACTGCCACAGTATGGTTTGAAATTTGGGACTCCCAAATGGGTGCTGCTGCTGAAGCTGTAGCCAACAGAACTCTCCCCATTCTCGGCAACATCTGCTGCATCTGCAAGGCCACTGCCCGCCCTGGCATCCCCCTCTGTTCACACTGCTGGACCTGGGGCCACACAGTTAATGTCTGCAGGCACTTCAATATTGCCTGCCCCATCTGCGGCGGCCCCCACAAAGAAGAAAATCACTGCTCCCATGCTACCTGCTGCCAGGGCAGACCCAAGGCAAACCCCCCAGTCCCAGCCACCCCCTGCAACCAACCCTGCCCTCATGGTGCCAAGTGTCACAATTGCAACGGTCCCCACCCTGCCAATAGCACCAAGTGCCCGTTCTGGCATCACTGCTTTGAACCCAAGTGGATAGAAGGCTGTGTCAATAGACAAACCCTCCTGAGGGAACCCATCTGCACCGAACAGCGCCGTGCCTGTGCTGAAGCCACGGCTGCCTCCTCTGCCCCTCCCAATGTCTGTACATGATCTGTCAGACACTGTCCCCCTGCCCTTCCCTGATGTGCCTTTTGCCTGCCCATTCCTCCGTTCCCCCACTCCTGATCTGGTTGTTCCCCCTTCCACTTCCCCCTTTCCCTTCCCGGAGCGCCCTACTGGTAGGACACCTTTGGCTGACTCTATTTCTGTTGTCTCACAAAATGTAGCTCACAATTACTCTCTCTTGGAAACCCTCTTGATTACTCTGTCTACTCTGGCTGTTGACTTGGTATTTGTACAAGAACCCCCTTGGAAAATCATCAGATATGTCCTTTCCGCTACTGACAAAAAAGGCGCCCCTGTTATCAGGGGCCCCCTCCACCCTGACTGGGATTGTCTTGTCTCACCTGGGGACAAGAGTAATCCTGACTCCTCTTCATGCCCCCAGTCGATGATATTTGTACACAAGTCCCTCTGCCCCCTCTGCCCCTCCCTCCACTGTGATCTTGCCCCACATCAGGACATCTCTTGGCTGTCCCTCTTCTTCCCTATGGGTCCAGTGCACTTAGTAGGTATCTACAACGACGCCCAAGACTCTGCCTTATCCTTCCTGTTGGACATGCTCTCCCTGTCCTCTCATTCCTGTCTCTGCCTGGTTGGTGACTTCAACATCTGGTCAAACGAATGGGACCCCTCCTATCCCACCCACTCTGCTAGGGCATCCTGCCTCCTCAACGTAACTGAGTCACTTTCACTGGTTAGAGCCTTACCCTCCTCTCCCCTACCCACGTTCTACCCGAGGGACCAGAACAAATCCTCCACTGTCATTGACTTGGCCTTCTTCTCCAACGGGCTCCCCCGCTCTAACTACCTAGTCCTGCCCAGCCTTCGCTTGCCTTCAGACCACACCCCTTTGGCGTTCTCACTCCCTATCCCCTCTAAGATCCCCTTTGTCCGGAAAACTGTGATAAAGATCAACTCCGAGGAAGAGACATCCTTCCTCAATGCAGTCTCACACGGCCTAGGCTCCCTCTCCTCTTCCCACCCCCTTTCTTTCACTGGTGATGTCAAATCCTTTGCCACCTTCCTCATGTCCATTGTCTCTGCCACATGGTCTGCTAACTCAAAGTCCTCCCTGGTGTTTTTTTTTTTTTAAATTCAACAATTTATAGTGTGGTGCGTGGTAGCAGTCCATGGTAGCTATCTACTACAAGAGAGGTAGCTACAACGTCTATGAGAGTTCTACAGAAGGACCCCGAAGGGGTCCAACATTGTCCGATGTACTGAGTAAGGGCGTCAAGTGCCCGTGAAGGGAGAGAAACTAACTAGGAGACTAGGAAGTGAGAAAGAGAGGAGACGGTACATACAGTAAGGGACAAAACCCTTCCAATGATTTTTGTACTCTGACAAATTCATTAATAGCTGACCAACCAATACAGCTACAAACTTTATATTTTAATTGAAGGTAGCCACGTGACCCGTCTACCATCTTGCCGAATAGCATTACATCATTTCCATTTTTGGTAACTCGGTGAATTAATCAATATTTTAAGCTCATTGGAAGGGTTTTGTCCGTCATACCTCTAATCACATGATTCCATTTATTGCAATCAAATAAGTACAAATAAATGTCATGTGACTGGTTGGAATAATGTATAAATACAGCTGCTCACTTCCCCAACTCATTACAACCCCCCACACTTACTTCTGTTGGCATGCAATCTCTCTCTACTACTCAATGCAACTGCATTCTCTCCCTCTTGGATAGAGGTTATTCTGCTATCCAAGTTGCCTCTATTACTGGTCTAGGCCTCAGTACCATCTCTCGCCTTCACTCCAAACACTGCTCTACACTTTCCAAGTCAGTTGGAGGTTGTCCATCCAAGCTTTCTACTGCCAATATCAAATATGCCACCCATCTCATCACATCTCACAAGGCTGAAAATGCCTCTCAGATCACCAGAACCCTCCATACTGTGATCAACCAACCTCTATCCTCAAAAACAGTTCAAAGAGCACTTAAAGGAGCTGGAATGAAGGCTGTAGTGAAGCAGAAAAGGCCTAAACTCACTGCTGTGCATAGGAGGAAAAGACTGGAGTGGGCAGAGGCACACAAACATTGGACAATGGAGGACTGGAAAAGGGTTTTCTGGTCAGATGAGTCCAAAATCAATCATTTGGGGTCAGATGGGAGGGTTTGGGTATGGAAAAAGGCAGGAGAGGGGCTCAGTGATAGGCTGGTGCAGGAGACTACCAAGTTTGGAGGAGGTTCTATCATGGTTTGGGGCTGTATGCTGTGGGAAGGTCCAGGATTGGCAGTCAAAATTGATGGGAGGATGGATACTGACCTTTTTGTCAGTATTTTGGAGGAAGATCTCACTGGGGGTTTGGACTGGTATGGCATAGAGGTGGAGGATATTGTCTTTTAGCAAGACAATGATCCCAAGCACAAGAGCAAGAAGGCTCAAAACTGGTTCCAAGATGCTGGAATAGAGGTTATGGTATGGCCACCACAGTCTCCAGACCTCAATCCCATTGAACATCTCTGGACTCATCTCAAAACAAAGCTAGGGCAGTATGAAACTCCACCTGGGGGGATAGAAGAATTATGGAAGAGGACAGAGAAGAAATGGGACAGGATCCTAGCAGAAGTCTGTCAGAATTTGATAGAAAGTATGCCTGATAGGGTTCAGGCTGTTTTGGATGCCAAGGGGGGCTATACCAAGTACTAAATGTCTAGTTTGTTATAATTTTTGTAGATGGACAAAACCCTTCCAATGAGCTTAAAATATTGATTAATTCACCGAGTTACCAAAGGTGGAAATTATGTAATGATACTTGGCATGATGGTAGATAGGTCACGTGGCTACCCTCAATTAAAATATAAAGTTTGTAGCTGTTTTGGTTGGTCAGTTATTGATGAATTTGTCAGAGTACAAAAATCATTGGAAGGGTTTTGTCCCTTACTGTACCAGCAGGTAGGCTAGGCCCGGGTTTGGAGTTTCCTCAAGTGGAGGTGAATGGGTAAGAGGCCTGCTATGGCTTTGACTCCTTGGGATGGGGAGGTGCAGAAAGCTCCTGTGATGTCCTCCCTGGTGTGCCACCGGTCCAAGCCCTGGTGGAACTCAGACTGCTCGTCCCTCCTGGACTCTTACTACAGGCTGCACTCTCCCCCTCCCCCTCCTCTGGCCAGCATACCTCCATCCAGGTCTCCTCCCTTCTCCAACCGTGGTTCCAAGCATCTGCCTCCCACACCATCACCATCGCACATTCCCTCTCACAGTGGAAACTCTCTGTGCATGGGCAAGCCCATGCCCTAGCCTCTGCAAAACCCCACCCACCCTTCTTGACCTCATCCCCTGTGTGGGCATTGTCTATCCGGAGTCTCAGCACCAAACACGTGATCTGGGAGTGGCAACTTGCCTCTTCCCCCCCCTCCTCTCTCGGCTCACAGTTCCTACCGCTGGCCCTATTGCGACGAACCCATCCGCCCATCCTACTTCAAGGACAGCTCCTTTTTGTCTTCCGTATCAAAGAAACCCCCCTCCCTTGCTGCACACTTAACATGCTGCATTCTTAACCATGCACCGACCGGCGAATATCGCTCCTGGTTTTTCCCTAACAAACCCTTATCTTGCCCTTGCAGCTTCCCTTTCCAATGGTGTGATCACATCCTGTGGTCCTGCCCACTACACACTCAATGCTGGACCTGGACCCAGGACAGTGGCTCAAACTACTACACTGACCTTGACAACCTCATTGTCTTCCTCCAGGACAACCCCCTGGCCTTCTCCTTCCCCCCTGACCCGGGTGGAAATGCTGCCTGACACCCTTTCCAACCCCCCCTTCCTGCCTAGCCTGCCTGCTGGTATGTACCATCTCCTCTCTTTCTCACTTCCTAGTCTCCTAGTTAGTTTCTCTCCCTTCACGGGCACTTGACTGCCCTTACTCAGTACATCGGACAATGTTGGACCCCTTCGGGGTCCTTCTGTAGAACTCTCATAGACGTTGTAGCTACCTCTCTTGTAGTAGATAGCTACCATGGACTGCTACCATGCACCACGTTATAAATTGTTGAATTTAAAAAAAAAAAAAACACCAGGGAGGACTTCAAGTTAGCAGACCATGTGGACAAAGAGAACAGGAGCACCATGAGGAGATGATGTAGGCTGGATGAAACCACTGGTCAAATTCTCATTGATGAACTTGCAGAGAGCAGTGAGCTTGACCTGAGACAAGGAGTACATAGTACCCACAGGCAGAGCAGCATCTTCTTCAAGCTCAATCTTGAGATCAAATGGCCAATGCAGAGGCAGAGTATTAGCACAAGCTTTGCTGAATACATCTGCAAACTTGTGGTATTCTTCCAGGATAGAGGAGAGGTTACTGGACTCAACAGGAGTAGGTGTGGTAGCAGTAGCAGAGATGGAGACCCCTGGACAAATGTGGAAAACAAACTGTGAAGATCCGTCCATCTAAGCAGCACAAGAAAATGCCATGGAGTTGATGAGGTATATGTCAGTTGGAGGAATGGATGAGGTACCAGGAATAGCAGAAGGCAGATCACTGGTGGAATGTGGGCCTGACTTGGAGATGCCAGAACCATGAGGAATGGAATTGGAGAATGATTCCGGAGACCCTGGAGATGGGTCAATGCTAGCAAGAGGAGCTTGGGCCACTGGTTGCACAGGATGGAAAGAGATAGAGCCTGAAACCCAATCAATCAATGGATTGTGGCAGATAAGCCAATTATGACCAAGAACCAATTCACAAGAGGGATCAAGCCAAGTGAGATACAGATCAAGAACCATAGATTCACCAGTTGGAAATACAACAGGCAAACATACAGATTCTGAAATAGAAGAGGTAGACAAGCCATCAAACAATCATAACTCCATTGGAGGCACTTTTTTTTTTGTTTTTTTTAGTTCAACAATTTATAATGCAGTGTGTGATAGCAGTCCGCAGCAGCTATCTACTACATGAGCAGTGGCTACAATATATAAGAGGGTTCTACAGAAGGGCCCCAAAGGGGCCCAACAATGTCCGTTGTACTGAGTGAGGGCTTCAAGTGCCCATGAGAGGAGAAAGAACTAACTATTGGACTAGCAAGTGGAGGGAGAGAGAGGGAGAAAAGTACATACCAGTAGGCGGGCTAGGTAGGAAGGGGGGGTGGGGAAGAGTGTCGAACAACATTGCCTCCAGGGTCGGGGGGGGAATGAGAAGGCCAAGGGGTTGTCCTGGAGGAAGAGAATTAGACCATCAAGGTCAGTGTAATAATTGGACCCACTGTCCTGAGTCCAGGACCAGCGTTGAGTGTAGAGAGGGCAGGACCAGAGAATATGGTCACGCCACTGGAAGGGAAAGCTGCAGGGGCAGGAGGTTGGTTCATTGGGGAAGAACCAGGATCGATATTTGCCAGTAGGGGTGTGATTGAGTATGCATTGCATCAAGCAGGCAGATAAGGAGGGTGGTTTGCAAGCGGTAGAGGAGAGGTAAGGGCCATTGTGGAAGTAGGATGGGCATAAAGGTTTGTCACAGTGTGAGAGGGGCATGAATTGTGAGCCCAGGGAAGGGAGAGTGGAGTCAAGTTGCCATTCCCAAATGATGTTTCTGGTACTTAGTTTCTGGATAGATGACGCCCAGACAGGGGACGAGGTCGAGAAGGGTAGGTGGGGTTTCATAGAAGCAAGGGCATGAGCTTGCCCATGTACTGAGAGTTTCCAATGTGATAGGGAGTGTGCAATGGTGAGTGTGTGAGAGGGGGATGCCTCAAGCCAGGGGATGAGGAGAGAGGCAACCGACAAGGAGATATGTTGTCTGGAGGAGGGGGAGGGAGAGAGTGCAGCCCGCACCACTGAAGGGGAGTCAGTAAGTAAAAAGAGAGAGGAAATATCACTACTAAATAGAGGAAGCAGGGAAGAGATGGTAAAAGAGAAAGCAAAATGTTCAGAGTCGGTGCCTGTAAGGGAACCGGTGTCAGTAGAGTCAGAGCGTACAAGTACATTGTTCACAGAGGCAACATAGGAAACTTGGGAGGAGAAGCCAGTAGTACGAGGGGGGGGGGAAGATGAATCAAAGCCAACAACAAGTGTACTGGAAGAGAAGAGGGCCCTAGAGAGAGCAGGGTCAAGTGTAGAGTTGCGCCAAGAGAACAAATCCTTTCTGGAGCAAGGGGAGGGGGGGGTGAGGAAGGTAAGGTGGTGTGCAAACTGGTCCATGATGCAGTATCCGGGTTTGGCTAGTGGGTGGGAATGGAAGATGGGGTTTGCCTTGATGGACTGTAAGGTGGCATCCATGAAAACTAATGCAGAGCCTGATGTGCATTGTTGGTGGGCAGTGAGGAAAGGGATGGAAAGTGGGTGGCGTTTGGTGGTGGACAAGATAGTGAGGAGTGAGTTAATACCATGGGTGTGAGGTAGAGAGGCAATCTGCATTGTGCTCTGGGTATGAAGTTTGCAGAGGTGGAGGTGTATGGGTAGGAGGCCTGGCAATGGCTTCAACTTCTTGGGATGGGGAGGTGCGAAAAGCTCCTGTGATCCACAAGGCAGCACGCCTTTGTGAGGCCCTGAGTTGTTTGAGGAGTCCCTTGATGCGTGCTGCATCATGGAACCATAGAGAGGAACCATATGTCATCAAGGGGATGACACAGGACCTGTATAGGAGGCATTTGTGGGAGGGGGTGAGTCCTCTTGAGGAGTTGCCAAGTAGCTGCATGGCCCCCAGCAGAGAAAAGGACTTGTTAGTATAGAAGGCAACATGGTCCTTGAAGGAGAGTCAGGGATCAAACCAGAATCCAAGATACCTCCAGGTGGGGGAGGGGATCAATGGGGTGTCACCAGTGAATGGAGCATAACCCAAGTCCAAGGAGGAGAAGACCTCATTGTGTCATCTTGAGAAGAAGAAGGATTTGGTTTTGGAGTGTTCCAAGACTAACCTGAAATCCAATAGAAGTTGGAAGACTATTCTGTATGCCCTAATCAGAGGTGGAGTCATGTCTGCCCACTGTTTGCCTCGGAATACAATGAGGCCATCATTGACATAGGACAGAAAGTCAATATTCCTGAGGAGAGGGTCAAGGGAGAACAAGTGTTCCGCAATGTATAGGACAGGCGCCAGGAACAGTGATGAAAGTACCAGCAAGAGGGCAGAGCCTTGGATGACCCCTACAGAGCAGTCCATGGGTTCTGATGTTCGCACTCCAGGAGAGGGATGTGGTACAATCCAACTAGGTATGACTGGAAGAAAGAGAGGACCTGGGGTGGAAAGCCCTGGTGTCAGAGAATGGCAACGAGGGTGGAGTGGTGGAGGGAGGGAAAGAATTGGGCAACATCAAAGGCAACCACGCCAGTGACCATGTTTTTGGCCCATCCAGCACGGACTAGGTGGGAGAGGTAGAGGCCAGCATCCTCAGTTGAACGACTGGCAATTCCACCTAATTGGCAGGGGTGAACGAGTGTATGGCGGACAGCCGCTCCCTATTCTCCCACTCTTGCCTTTGCCTAGTTGGAGACTTCAACATCAGGTCAAGCGAATGGGACCCCTCCTACCCCACTCACCCTGCTAGGGCTTCCCAGCTCCTCAATATAACTGAATCACTCTCACTGGTCAGAGCTATACTGATCTCCCCCAAACCAACATTCTACCCCAGAGACTGAGCAAAGTCCTCTACCATCATTGACCTAGCCTTCTTCTCCAATGGCCTTCCCCTCTCCAAATACCACATCCTGCCCGACCTCTGCTTACCCTCAGATCATGCCCCCCTGGCTTTCACACTCCCTATCCCCTCTAAAATCCCCTTTGTCCGGAAAACCGTTGATAAGCCGATTTTGGGTCTACACCTAAAATACACCATTTTTACCGATTTTATTACTATAAAATCAATGGCAATACATCTATGAACCTCAGAGAGGATTGGGACCTATCCCGAGGTCACCAGTTCGACCGTGTATAGGGTGTTTGTGCCCTAGCATATGTCTAATAGTGTCTAAACTCACGCGAGGGATAGTCTTTATGACAGAACTCAGTAAAGGGCGGGCATTTCGGGCAACTACTAGGGGATTCCGGGCTGTACATAGCTTGCCAAACCAACCCAGGTCGCAATCAGGGAGGACTATGCATGAGATAAATTAAACTCAGAGACCGGGAGTGAGCCAAACCAGCTCGCGAGAACTGTAGAATATTCCAGAGACCTGAAACGAGGTTATGCAGCCAGGCAAAACCCTTAGAAACAGAGCATGGACAACGGAACAAACTTCCTAGCATCGGAACGGCACCCCCGAGCATCAGAATATTCCAAACGGATTATTGTGCACTAATTAGGCGTACTTTGTGGGTCCACGATGCTACGGAATCGCTTCCCGAAGGAGAGTTCAGCAGGCACGGAACAATGGAAACCATCTCCGAGACACGATCAGCATTTTGATCCGAGAGCTCAGGCATACGTCATCGAACGTCTGCATTCCTGATGACCTAGTAGCAACGGCCGGACTGCTGTTGACTCGAAAACATATTCCGAGTACTTCGGACACTTGCAGCAATGCAGAAGAACTTTCTAAAATATTCTATCCTTTTGTTTTATCACGGACCGAATTTCCTATATTTCAAATCTCTCTGTTTCATCTATTTTAGTTTTGTATCCCTCTCAATATAAAAATACAGCTGCTGGCCTCTGAGAAGAGCAAGAAGGGCTTCACCCCAACTTCTCAGCAGAGTACTTCGCAGCCATGATCAAGAACGGTTTAGATCTATTTTGTGTGAATTGTTTAAGTGAAACTAGTCTTCAGGAGAGTTCAGTCAGAGTTATTAAGAGGAGAATCACCTTGAGTTCACTTTTGTGTGATTTCCTAGAGCCTAGAAAGCAGAGGGATTGGAACTTGAGATTTCTTCGAGTTCAATTCAAATTTAGAGACAGAATAGACTAAGCCAAGTGGGTCTTGAGCTTGAGTCTGTCCCCCAGAGTCCAGAGGAGTTGTAATCAAGTTAGTCTTGTATTACACTCAAGTTAGAGGTCAGATTGTGTACAGTTGTCCAGGACTATCTTAGTCAATAACTGTGTCATTTTGGAGCTCTATTAAAATCGGTTTCTTCGATTCTGTCTGTCAGATCCGCACCCCCTCGAACTTGCCTTGGCAAACGATTACTCTTTGACATATCCTACCCCATACCTTTGCCCTAAGCTCCCACACGAGTTTAGTGATTGTGTTTGAATTTTGAGAGTTTGAGTGTTGGGTTTAGTGTGAAAGCTTCCCATCCTTGTTCCCTCAGTATTGTGCTTCCCCACCCTTGCCATCGAGTCCGTTTTCCAGCGTTTCACCTGTGATAAAGATTGACTCTGAGGAAGAGTCCTCCTTCCTCGATGCAGTCTCACACGGCCTGGGCTCCCTCCCCTCCACCCACTCCCTCTCCTCTGCCATGGATGTTGAGGAGTTCGCCACCTCCCTCATGTCCATTGTCTCTGCAGCCTGGTCTACTAACTCGAAATCTGCCATGGTCTGCCACCGGTCCAAACCCTGGTGGAACACAGACTGTGCTTCCCTCCTAGACTCATATCGATCTCCCCCCTCTAAGGAATCCTGGGGTTTGTTCCGCTCTGGCTGTCGCTTGGCCAAACGGACCTACTACGATGCTCTGGCTAAAGACATAGCAGTCACCAACAAGCAGCCCTGGGACTTGATGTCTTGGGTGGGCCCCCACTCCCTGCCTGCTATCAATGCCGTCATTGACCCCTGGACTTCCAAACCCTGTGTTACTCAGAAGGAACTCTTTGATGCGTTGGGCTCCCACTTCTTCAACGCGAAGGACTGCAAGACAGACCTTTCAGGACTCGACTACCTCCCTGAACGGAGCATCCGCAAATGGATCCCCTTCACCTCACCTGAATTGAATGAAGCCCTCGTGGGCACCTCCAACTGCTCCGCTGCCGGCCCTGACCACCTCACCTGGCGTCATCTCAAGAAGCTAGTGTCCCACCCCCCCTGTCACTCTGCACTCCTTGCCCTTGCCAACACCTGTATGGAATATAGACATTGGCCTTCTTACTTCAAGGATTCAACCACAGTCATTATCCCCAAGCCTCCCAAACCCTCCCACACCAAACCAGGGGACTTCCGCCCCATCACACTCCTTAACACCATGGGCAAACTGTTCGAGAAAATGCTGGCCACTCGACTCCAATTTGCGGCTGTCCACCATGCACTTGTTCACCCCTGCCAACTAGGTGGGATAGCTGGTCGCTCTACTGAGGATGCTGGCCTCTACCTCTCCCACCTTGTTTGCGCCAGATGGGCTAAGAACCTAGTCACCGGCGTTGTAGCCTTTGATGTCGCCCAATTCTTCCCCTCCCTCCATCATTCCACCCTCATTGCCATCCTCCAACACCAGGGCTTCCCCCCACAGGTCCTTTCCTTCTTTGAGTCCTACCTTGTTGGGTGTACCACCTCCCTCTCATGGGGTGCCAACATTACCTCTGATCCCATGGACTGCTCTGTTGGTGTCATCCAGAGCTCTGCCCTCTCCCCGGTGCTTTCCTCCCTTTTCTTAGCCCCTGTCCTATATATTGTGGAACACATGTTCTCCCTCGACCCCCTCCTCAGGAACATAGACTTCCTGTCCTACGTCGACAACAGCCTCATAGTCTCCCAGGGCAAACAATGGGTGGACATGACTCCCCCTCTGGTCAAAGCCTACCAGATTGTCTTCCAACTCCTTTCCGATTTTGGTCTCGTCCTTGAACACTCCAAAACTGAGTTGTTCCCCTTCTTGAGAAGGCATAATGAACATTTCCCCACCTTGGACCTGGGATTTGCTCCCTTCACTGGCAACACCCCCCTCCTTCCCTCCCCCATCTGGCATTATCTAGGATTCTGGTTTGACCCCCGCCTCTCCTTCAAAGACCATGTTGCCTTCTATGCCAACAAATCCTTCTCCCTGCTAGGTGCCATGCGCCTACTTGGCAACTCATCACGGGGCCTCACCCCCTCCCACAAACGTCTCCTCTACCACTCTTGTGTTGTCCCCTTGATAACATATGGGTCCTCTCTCTGGTTCCACAATGCAGCCTGCATCAAGGGACTACTGAAACAGCTCAGGGCCTTGCAACAGTGTGCCGCCTTGTGGATTACGGGGGCTTTCTGCACCTCCCCATCCCAAGGAGTCAAAGCCATTGCAGGCCTCTTACCCATCCATCTCCATTTGAGGAAACTCCAGACCCGGAGTGCTATGCAGATAGCCTCCCTCCCCCACACACACGGGATTAATTCCCTCCTCACCAACCCCTCCACCACTGAACAACACCCCCTCTCCCTCCCCTTCCTCACTGCCAGACAAAAACACTTATCTGGCTCTGCCCTCGCCTACATGGACGCAGCACTCCCCACCATTGTTGCTGACCCCATTCTATGCTCCCATCCCCTTGCAGAGCCCGGCTATTGCATTCTGGACCAATTTGCCACCCACTTCACTTTCCTCAGTCCCCCCTCACCTTGCTCCAAGGATAACCTTTCCTCTTGGCGCAATTCTGTGCTTGATCCAGCCCTCTCTAGAGCACTCTTTTCTTCGAATACCCTTGTAATTGGCTTTGACTCTTCTTCCCCCCCCTCCCGCCTCACTGGTTTCTCTTCCCGTGTCTCATATGTTGCATCTGTGGACAATGTAACTGTATGCTCGGACTCTGCTGACACGGGTTCTCTAACAGGTACTGACTCTGAACGCTTCGCCTTCTCTTTCACTCTCTCCTCTCTCCTTCCCTTATTTGGCAATAGTATTGATACTCTCTTCTTTCTTACTGACTCCCCCTCAGCAGGTGCGGGCTGCACTCTCCCCCTCCCCCTCCTCTGGTCAACACACCTCCCTCCAGGTCTCTTCCCTGCTCACTCCCTGGTTTCTATCTTTGGAATCTCACTCCATCACCTTTGCACATTCCCTCTCACATTGGAAACTCTCTGTGCACAGACAGGCCCACACCCTTGCTTCCGCAAAACCCTATCCACCATACTCGACCTTGTCCCCTGTCTGGACATCATCTATCCAGAAACTGGGCACCAAACATGTCATCCGGGAGTAGCAACTTGCCACCTCCTCCCCTTCTTCTCTCGGGTCTCAATTCCTACCCCTAACACACTGCAATGAACCCATCCATCCTTCTTACTTCAAGGACAGCCCTTACATTTCCTCCGTGGCAAACAAGCTGCCCTCCCTCACTGCCCGGCTCACCCATTGCATCTTTAATCACACCCCTACCAGCAAATACCGCTTCTGGTTCTTCCCCAACAAACCTACCTCCTGCCCTTGCAGCTTTCCTTTCCAATGGCACGACCACATCTTTTTTTTTTTTTTTTTTTTTTTTTTTATTCAACAATTTATAACGCGGTGCGTGGTAGCAGTCCGCGGCAGCTATCTACTACAGGAGAGGTAGCTACTACATATGAGAGTTCAACAGAAGGACCCCGAAGGGGTCCAACATCGTCCGATGTACTGAGTGAGGGCTTCAAGTGCCCGTGGAGAGAGAAGAACTAACTAGGGGACTAGAAAGAGGGAGGGAAGAGATGGTACATACCAGCGGGCGGGCTAGGCAAGTAGGGGGGGTTGGGAAGGGTGTCTGTCAGCAGTGCCTCCTGGGTCGGGGGGAAATGAGAAGGCCTTGGGGTTGTTCTGTAGGAAGGTGATGAGGTCGTCCAGGTCGGTGTAATAGTTTGCGCCACTGTCCTGTGTCCAAGTCCAGTGGCGAGTGTAAAGAGGGCAGGACCACAGTATATTCCCCCCCGCCTATCTGGTTTCTCTTCTCGAGTCTCCTATGTTGCTTCTGTGAACAATGTTATTGTACGCTCGGACTCTACTGACGCCGGTTCCCTCACAGGTACTGACTCTGAACGTTTGGCCTTTTCCTTTGCTCTCTCTTCATTACTTCCTCTATTTAATGATAGTGTCTCCTCCCTGTTTTTCCTTACTGATTCCCCTTCAGCGGTGCGGGCTGCACTCTCTCCCTCCCCCTCCTCCGGTCAGCATACCTCCCTCCAAGTCGCTTCTCTCCTCGTTCCGTGGTTCCAGGCGTCGGAGTCACATACAATCACCATCGCACACTCACTCTCCAAATGGAAACTTTCCGTGCACGGGTCAGCTCATGCTCTCGCTTCCGCGAAACCCCATCCACCCTTCTCAGCATCATCCCCGGTCTGGGCGTCGTCTATCCGGAAGCTAAGCACAAAACATATCATCAGGGAGTGGCAACTTACAGTAGGGGACAAAACTGTTCCAATGTTTTTTCACATTGGATTAATTCACAAATAACTAGTCATTGACTAAAGGTATGAACTTCATATTTAAATTGTAGATGGTGCTCAAGCATAGCTACAAACAGATATCAACAGCATTACATAATGTCCCGATTTGGGTATGCTATAAATTATTTAATAATTTCCACTCATTGGAACAGTTTTGTCCCTCTGATAATCAATCACATGACTTTGTTTATTGCAATCAAACAAGTGCAAATAAAAATCATGTGACCAGGTAGGATAGTGTATAAGTACAAGGGCTTACTTCCTGCCAAATATCAACCCCCCAGCTTACCTCTGACTCCTATGAGATCTCTCTCTTCTACCCAAGTTAACCACATTCTCTCTCTTTTGGACAAAGGACAATCTGCTCACTCTATCTCCTCTATTACTGGTCTGGGGGTCAGTACCATCTCCAGACTTTGCTCCAAACACCAATCATCACTCTCCAAGTCAGCTGGTGGCCACCCACCCAAGCTTTCTACCTCTGATACCAAATATGCTGTATGCCTCATCACATCTTGCAAGGCCGATAATGCTGTCCAAGTTACCAAATCACTCCAACACATGACTGGCCAGTCTCGATCTTCCAAAACTGTTCATAGGGCACTCAAAATAGCAGGAATGAAGGCTGTAGTGAAGAAGAAAAGGCCTAGACTTACCTCTGTACACAGGAGGAAAAGGATGGAGTGGGCAGAGGCACATGCAGAGTGGACAATGGCAGACTGGAAAAGGGTTGTTTGGTCAGATGAGTCCAAAGTGAATAGGTTGGGGTCAGATGGGAGAGTTTGGGTCTGGAAAAAAGCTGGAGAAGGGCTCAATGATAGGCTGGTACAGAAAACTCAAAAGTTTGGAGGAGGTTCTATCATGGTCTGGGGCTGTATGTTGTGGGAAGGGCCTGGGTTATCATGCAAGATCAATGGGAAGATGGATGCTGACCTTTTTGTTACCATTTTGGAGGATGAACTCAACAGGAGTTTGGAGTGGTATGACAAAGAGGTAGGGGATATTGTCTTTCAACAAGACAATGATCCCAAACATAGGAGCAGGAAGGCCCAAAACTGGTTCAGAGATACTGGAATGGAAGTTATGATATGGCCCCCACAGTCCCCAGACCTCAATCCTATTGAACATCTTTGGACTTATCTCAAGAAGAAGCTGGGGGAGTATGATACTCCTCCTGATGGAGTAGAGGAGTTGTGGGATAGAGTGGAGGTAGTGTGGGATAAGATTCCACCACAGGTGTGTCAGGATTTGATTAGGAGCATGCCTGATAGGGTTCAGGCAGTGCTGAAGGCAAAGGGAGGCTATACTAAGTACTAAAATCCTGATTTCATATAATAATTATCAGAGGGACAAAACTGTTCCAATGAGTGGAAATTATTAACTAATTCATAGCATACCCAAATTAGGACATTATGTAATGCTGTTGATATCTGTTTGTAGCTATGTTTGAGCACCATCTACAATTTAAATATCAAGTTCATACCTTTAGTCATTGACTAGTTATTTGTGAATTAATCCAATGTGAAAAAACATTGGAACAGTTTTGTCCCCTACTGTATATCCTCCCCCCCTTCTGCCCTGGGCTCACAGTTTATGCCCCTCTCCCACTGTGGCGAACCTATCCGCTGAAACGCTGGAAAACGGACTCGATGGCAAGGGTGGGGAAGCACAATACTGAGGGAACAAGGATGGGAAGCTTTCACACTAAACCCAACACTCAAACTCTCAAAATTCAAACACAATCACTAAACTCGTGTGGGAGCTTAGGGCAAAGGTATGGAGTAGGATATGTCAAAGAGTAATCGTTTGCCAAGGCAAGTTCGAGGGGGTGCGGATCTGACAGATAGAATCGAAGTAACCAATCTTAGAGAGTTCTAAATGACACAGTTTACTGGCCAGAATAGTCCTGGACAACTGCACAAAAATCTGATCTCTAAACTGAGTGTAATACAAGACCCACTTGATTACAGCTCCTCTGGACTCTGGGGACAAACTCAAGCTCAAGACCCACTTGGCTTAGTCTGTTCTGTCTCTAATTTAGAATTGAGCTCGAAGAAACTTCAAGTCCAAATCCCTCTGCTCTCTAGGCTCTAGGAAATCACACAAAAGCGAGCTCAGGGTGATTCTCCCCTCAAATACTCTTTCTAAACTCTCCTGAAGACTAGTTTCACTTAAACAATTCACACAAAATAAATCTAAACCGTTCTTGATCACGGCTGCGAAGTACTCTGCTGAGAAGTTGGGGTGAAGCCCTTCTTGCTCTTCTCAGAGGCCAGCAGCCGTATTTTTATATTGAGAGAGATACAAACTAAAATAGACGAAACAGAGAGATATGAAATACAGGAAATTCGGTCCGTGGTAAAACAAAAGAATAGAATATTTTAGAAAGTTCTTCTGCATTGCTGCAGGTGTCCGAAGTACTCGGAATATGTTTTCGAGTCAACGGCAGTCCGGCCGTTGCTACTAGGTCATCAGGAATGCAGACGTTCGATGACGTATGCCTGAGCTCTCGGATCAAAATGCTGATCGTGTCTCGGAGATGGTTTCCATTGTTCCGGGCCTGCTGAACTCTCCCTCGGGGAGCGATTCCGTAGCATCGTGGACCCACAAAGTACACCTAATTAGTGCACAGTAATCCGTTTGGAATATTCTGACGCTCGGGGGTGCCGTTCCGATGCTAGGAAGTTTGTTCCGTTGTCCATGCTCTGTTTCTAAGGGTTTTGCCTGGCTGCATAACCTCGTTTCAGGTCTCTGGAATATTCTACAGTTCTTGCGAGCTGGTTTGACTCACTCCCGGTCTCTGAGTTTAATTTATCTCATGCATAGTTCTCCCTGATTGCGACCTGGGTTGGTTTGGCAAGCTATGTACAGCCCGGAATCCCCTAGCAATTGCCCGGAATGTCTGCCTCTTACTGAGTTCTGCCATAAAGACTATCCCTCGCGTGACTTTAGACACTATTGAGCATACGCTAGGGCACAAACACCCTATGTACGGTCGAACTTGAATTTAAAAAAAAAAAAAGGACCACAGTATATGGTCTCGCCATTGGAAGGGGAAGCTGCAAGGGCAGGAGGTTGGTTTGTTGGGGAAGAACCATGAACGATATTCGCCTGTGGGTGCGTGGTTAAGAATGCAGCACGTCAAGCAGGCGGTGAGTGAGGGGGGCTTTTTTGCTATTGAGGATATGAAGGAGCCATCTTTGAAGTAAGAGGGGCGGATAGGTTTGCCACAGTGAGCGAGGGGCATAAATTGTGAGCCTAGGGTGGATGGGGGGGAGGAGGTAAGTTGCCATTCCCGGATGATATGTCTTGTGCTTAGCTTCCGGATAGACGACGCCCAGACAGGGGACGATGTCAAGAAGGGTGGATGGGGTTTCGCGGAAGCGAGAGCATGAGCTGACCCGTGTACGGAGAGTTTCCATTTGGAGAGCGAGTGGGCTATGGTGACAGTATGTGATTCCGATATTTGGAACCACGGGATGAGGAGAGAAGCGACCAGGAGGGAGGTATGCTGACCGGAGGAGGGGGAGGGAGAGAGTGCAGCCCGCACCGCTGAAGGGGAATCAGTAAGGAAAAAGATGGAGGAGACGCTATCACTAAATAGAGGAAGTAATGAAGAGAGAGCAAAGGAAAAGGCCAAACGTTCAGAATCGGTACCTGTGAGGGAACCGGCATCAGTAGAGTCCGAGCATACAATAACATTGTTCACAGAAGCAACATAGGAGACCCGAGAAGAGAAACCGGACAGACGGGGGGGAGGGGAGGAGGAGTCAATACCAATTACAAGTACGGTAGAGGAGAATAGAGCCCTAGAGAGGGCAGAGTCGAGAACAGAGTTGCACCAGGCAGAGAGGTCTTTTCTGGAGCAAGGGGAGGGGGGGTTGAGGAAGGTGAAGTGGCTTGTGAACCGGTCTAGGATGCAAGAGCCGGGTTCGGCCAGGGGGTGTGAACAGAGGATGGGGTCGCCCACGATGGAGGGGAGCGCGGCGTCCATGAAGACCAGAGCTGAGCCAGAGATCCGTTTTTGTCGGGTGGTAAGGAAGGGGAGGGAGAGGGGGGTGGCGTTCGGTGGTGGAGGCGTTGGTGAGAAGGGAGTTAATCCCGTGGGTGTGAGGGAGGGAGGCTATCCGCATAGCGCTTCGGGTCTGAAGTTTCCTGAGGTGAAGGTGGATGGGCAGAAGACCTGTGATGGCTTCGACTCCTTGGGATGGGGAGGTGCGGAAGGCCCCCGTAATCCACAAGGCGGCACGCCGTTGCGAGGCCTTGAGCTGCTTGAGAAGGCCCTTGATGCAGGCTGCATCGTGGAACCAAAGAGAGGATCCATATGTCATCAAGGGGATAACACAGGAGCGGTAGAGGAGGCGTTTGTGAGAGGGGGTGAGTCCTCGGGATGAGTTGCCTAGTAGGCGCATAGCGCCTAGGAGAGAGAAGGACTTGTTGGCATAGAATGTAACATGGTCTTTGAAGGAGAGGCGGGGGTCAAACCAGAAACCCAGGTAACACCATGTGGGAGAGGGGGTGAGAAGGGTGCTGCCGGTGAAGGGAGCATAGCCCAGGTCTAGTGAGGGGAATGTTTCATTGTGTCGCCTTGAGAAGAAAAATGATTCGGTCTTGGAGTGTTCGAGGACCAGACCAAAGTCAGATAGAATCCGGAAGACTATTCCGTATGCTATAATTAATGGGGGAGTCACGTCCGTCCACTGTTTACCACGAGATACTAGGAGGCCGTCATCGACATAAGATAGAAAATCAATATTTCTGAGGAGGGGATCAAGGGAGAACAGGTGTTCCGCAATGTATAGGACCGGTACTAAGAAGAGGGAGGATAACACCAGGGAAAGGGCGGAACCTTGGACTACCCCGACCGAGCAGTCCATGGGATCAGAGACAATGTTGGCGCCCCAGGATAGGGAGGTGGTGCGGCCAACAAGGTAGGATTCGAAAAAGGAGAGGATTTGAGGGGGGAAACCCTGGTGGCGGAGGATAGCCACAAGGGTGGAATGGTGGAGGGAGGGGAAGAACTGGGCAACATCAAAGGCAATGACGCTGGTGACAAGGCCCTTGGCCCATCCAGCGCAAACAAGGTGGGAAAGGTATAGGCCGGCATCCTCGGTAGAACGACCGGCAATCCCACCCAGTTGGCGGGGGTGTACGAGTGCATGGCGGACAGCCGCAAATTGGAGTCGAGTGGCCAGCATTTTCTCGAAGAGTTTGCCCATGGTGTTAAGGAGTGTGATGGGTCTGAAGTCGCCTGGTTTAGTGTGGGAGGGTTTAGGGGGTTTGGGGATAACGACAGTGGTTGAATCCTTGAAGTAGGAAGGCCAGTGGCCGTGTTCGACACAGGCGTTGGCAAGGGCTAGAAGGGCGAAGTGGCAAGAGGGGCGGTGTGTTGTGATGGTATTGGTGGGGTAGGTATGTAATGTGTGGCTTGGATAACCACTACCTATATCAACCAGTACCTCGAAATGCAATTCTGGGGTGTCGGAGACAGTTCTTGAAGAGAGGGATTCAACTTTATAAAGGGGTTTTGGGGGGAATAGGAATATATAATGGGTTTTCTCGAAAATATACCCAAGGTCACCAAATGTACTTTGGGGATGGTCTCTGTGGTAGTAGCACAAGTCTCTTTTTGCAACTACAGCCTCTGTTCTCAATACCTCTGATCTCGAAACCTTGGGGGAATCTGCACTACCCCACTGAGTCTCTATCTCTCTGTGTCTCTAGGCCTAAGGGGAATCTAAACTACCCCTGAGCCTCAATATCTCTCTCTAGAAGTCCCTCGGACTCAAACAATGGTCTCAACAATTCTCTCGATGATCACAGTTCGTCTCTACTGTTTTCTAAGTGGTCTATGACCGAAGCTCTCACTTAGTTTGCCTTAATGCACACAATAACACAAGATATGAAATCGTTAATTCCCAATCTCGTGGTCTCGAAGCTAGGGCAGCGAGTGCTTGCCTTTCACCTCTCCTCCACATTGTATTTATATGTTTTTGGTAGCTAGGAAACAGCCCGAGTAAATAAGGAAAGTATTAGAGAGAGTAATGCTAGTATACACAATTGGTCCGATATTCCCCCACGTAATAATGCTTTTCCACCCGGGATTGGTCCTGGCTGCCTGTGTAGACTCATTTTCGAGTCATTGAGACGCTGCTGGCGTCATTTCGTGGGTCATCGCGACGGCCCTGCGGCTGTTTCAGCATGCCCGGGGAGGTTCTCTACCCATATACGCATACTTTCTACCGCCGCGCGGTCTACCCCATTGGTCTCCTCCCGACCCGGCATTTTGGTATACTGTTAATATACCCTTCTAGTATCTTGAACTGGCCGAGCGTTGCTACGCGTCGTGCGGATAGTCCGAGATAGTCCAACTACTCCATCATTTGTCCTCTGATCCGCTACTGGACCCTGCAAGGCCCTTCAAGGTACTCGATCGGTCATCGAGATGCTATTGCACGTATTGTATTGCCATAGCTATCCCCTTGGGGCTGGCTGATAGGCTTACGCGTCCGTAGCTTAATAGGTTTTCTATTCGTTCCACTCCTCACTCATCTCTATTGGTCCTCCTGACAATCGGCGGTCCTTCCGATCGTTGTATCGCGATCAGACAAGCTGACGCGGCTTCAGGTGTAATTCCTCGGCCGACGCCTTCTGTCTGTGTCCATCGGGCCATAGCCATATTCTCCCTCTTCTCGATAGAACATCATCCCTGCCCTTAATATAGCAGTCTGGTACATTGTTTCTTAGTACATTGTATGCCATTTATTCGGGTGAGGGACACTGTTCATTACTAATCGAGGTATCTCGAAAATCCGTCTACCAAGTTTCTTGATGCCTGTCACACGATCCTCTCGAAGGTTTTAGTCAGTGCTAGACTGCTATATGCGTCCCCTTCGAGATAGTCGAGTTAGGGGCCCTCAGTCTTCTCAGGTCATCTCAATGGCCGTTATATGGCTGTGAGCTCTTCCCTCGTGATCAGGGAGTCCTACTGACAACGTTCTCGATACCTGGTGCATCTCTGAGCGTGTACAACTGCGATGCCGCCTGTTGTACTCTTTGTCCACTCTCGAAGCCATACAGTAGCTATTTAGTAGCCACTGACTGACTCCTGGGGTGCCCTGTAGCCTCATAGAGGTCCTTACATGACATACCAGTCGGGTTAGGGTCATTGTAGGGGTACTATGGGTATATCGAGATGATTACATCGTAGCTATTGCTAGGCCATGGGTATATAGGGGTATAATGGCTTATTTTAGCAATGCTTCGATTTTCGGCGTAATAACGCCAGCTCATCGCCCATCACGGCGTCGAGCCACCAAACTTTCCCCTTCGCCTCTTCGGCTGGCGACTTCGGCCTCCCCTCCCGTACGGCTTCCAGAGCCTCACATTCCAGTCAACGGGTCTGCGTCAAGCCCGGCGACAGCGACGAGGAATTCTCAGACTCTGAGGAGTCTTTGCATACCATTGAGGCTCTGGATCCCACCAAATGCCTCTGCGACGTCATACCTACTTCATGCGACATGAACCCCCCCCCCCAATCAGAAATACCACCCGCCAGTTGGTCCGACCGGCCAAATGATGAGGAACTCCCAGCCCTATCGCCATACGAGAGAATCACTGCCGACGCCGTTGAGGCGGACAAGAATATGAAAATGGTAAGAGACTGGCTCCAGTCCCTCTCACACTCCGAGCTAGTCGACAACGACCATCCCATTGTCATCCCCTACCTATTCGACATGCTTAACACCATCCTCGCTTCACCTAAACTGGCCAATATGGTCCGCTCTCAGGGCAACTTCAGCCTCACCTGAGTGGCTCCAACACGTTATCAATGCAGGTATGCAACACCCCGTGCCTATACCTACCCCCTCCCTTCCCCCCTCCTCCCCCCCCTCCTCGCCCCCTCCTGCCCCTTCCCCGGACGTGGACATGAGGCCCCCCTCACCATCGCCTGCCCGAATTAATAAAGGTAAGCACGTTACTAAACCCCGATCAAAGGGACCTGATCCAGGGGTTTACCCCTGTTCAGGGCGGTCAGAAGTTTACTTCTGTCCCTCGCCCCACAATCGGCTCCGACATTGCCCTGACCCAGGCCTCCGGACCCTCCCCAACAGGCTGGATCTGGACCTTTCAAGACTGTGGTTCCCCCTTCTCCCCCTGCTGTCAACCTGCGGACCAAACCCAACAGACGCTCCGCTGCCCCCTCCCCCCACCCCTGGCCATACATGGGCCAACGTGGCCGCCATCCGCACCCACTTCCCCCTCCTCCGGCTGGACCAGCTGCCTGATTGCACTGTCACGTGCATTCCCTGACGCCTCCACCGACGAACTGGAGCACATGGCACGTGCCAAGGGCGTCTCCCCCCCCCCCCCCCCCCCCCAAGAATGTGCCCGGTTCCGCTCTGGCCAAACCACGCACTAAGTTTGCCTCCACCACCAAAGGGCCAACCCGCCGTGAGGTCATCCTCGCTCTCCCCACCCCTCCTCCCAACGTCCTGGACCTCCCTGGAATTGTTGACTCCGCCAATCAAGGACTCGCTGCGTCCTCCTCCTCTTGCCGCATCTTGTCCATTTCCCGAGATAAAACTGCCGCCCGCCTTCTCTGCCTGTGATGTCCCATCTAACGAAGACGTACACACCATCTGCCAATGGGCGTCCAAAGTAGTGGACTGGGGGCATCACTGCAGCGGGCAAGGCCCGCTCCAAATCCTATCTCAAGATTCTTGACATCCCCTGCCCCTGATGGCCCCGCCTCCTACCCCGAGGTCAGACACCTCGTCTGTGAGGCTCTCTCTTGCTCCCCCCTTGCTCCCCACTTCCAGCTCGTTTCTCCCCCCCGCCCCTCCCGCAACAACCACGTGCGCCGACACCGCCACTGTCTGGTTCGAAATCTGGGACTCCCAGAAGGGCACCGCCACCGACAAGGTGGCTAACCGCTCTGTGCCCATTCTGGGCAATGTCTGCCACATCCAGAAGGCCACTGCCCGCCCCGGTGTCCCCCTCTGCTCCAGGTGCTGGACCTGGGGCCACACTGCCCATGTTTGCAGGCGCTTCAACATCGCTTGCCCCACCTGCGGCGGCCCTCACAAGGAGGAGAACCACCGCTCCCATGCCACCTGCTGCCAGGGCAGGCCCAAAGCCAACCCCCCCAGTCCCGGCCACCCCCCGCGACCAACCTTGCCCCCACGGTGCCAAATGCAGGAACTGCAATGGCCCCCACCCCGCTAACAGCGAAAAGTGTCCTTTCTGGCACCACCGCTTTGAACCCAAGTGGATTGAAGGCTGCATCAACCGACAAGCCCTCCTGAGGGAAACCATCCGCGCCGAACAGCACCGTGCCCGCGCTGAAGCCGCGGCCGCCTCCGCTGCCCCTCCCAATGTCTGTACATGATCTATCAGACACTGTCCCCTTGCCCTTCCCCAACGCACCTTTCACCCGTCCCTTTCTCCGTTCTCCCACCCCTGAACTGGTCGTACCCCCCTCTACTTCCCCCTTTCCCTTCCCGGAGCGCCCTACTGGTAGGACACCCTTGGCTGACTCTCTCTCGGTAGTCTCTCAAAATGTGGCCCGCAATTATTCTCTGCTTGATACTCTCCTGATTACTCTGTCTGCTCTGGCTGTAGACTTGATCTTCGTACAAGAACCCCCGTGGAAAATTATCAGGTATGTCCTTTCTGCTACTGACAAGAAGGGTGCCCCCGTCATTGGCGGCCCCCTCCACCCCGACTGGGACTGTCTCGTCTCACCTGGTGACAAGAATGATCCTGACTCTCCCTCCCGCCCCCAGTCGATGGTGTTTGTTCACAAATCACTATGCCCCCTCCGCCCCTCCCTCCGCCGTGACATTGCCCCTCACCAGGACATATCGTGGCTGTCCCTCTTCTTCCCCACCGGCCCCGTGCACTTAGTAGGGATTTACAACGACGCACAGGACTCTGCCCTGTCATTCCTAACCAACACGCTATCCCTATCCTCACGCTCCTGCCTCTGCTTGGTCGGGGACTTTAACATCAGGTCAAGTGAATGGGACCCATCATACCCCACACATCCTGCCAGAGCCTCACGCCTCCTCAACGTAGCTGAGACACTATCCCTACTAAGAGCCCAACCAGTCTCTTCCCGACCCACCTTCTATCCCAGGGATCAAAACAAGTCCTCGACCATCATCGACCTGGCTTTCTTCCACAACGGCCTACCACCCTTGGGATACCACATCCTGCCTAACCTCCGACTGCCCTCGGACCACGCCCCCTTAGCCTTCACACTCCCTATCCCTTCCAAAATCCCCTTTGTCCACAAAACCGTGATAAAGATCGACTCCGAGGAGGAAGCCTCCTTCCTCGATGCAGTCTCACACGGTCTGGGCTCCCTCCTCTCCACACACCCCCTCTCCTCTCCAACTGAAGTAGAAGCATTCGTGGCCTCACTCATGGCTGTGGTTTCTGCTGCATGGGCCACCAACTCCAGAGCGTCTCTGGTCTGTCACCGCTCAAAACCGTGGTGGAACAAGGACTGTACCTCCCTTCTGGACTCATACCGCGTGTCCCCCTCCAAGGAGTCTTGGGGTTCCTTCCGCTCTGGCTGCCGCTTAGCCAAACGAACTTACTACGACGCCCTGTCCAAGGACATAGCGGTCACAAACAAGAGACCCTGGGACCTGATGTCCTGGGTGGGCCCCCGCTCCCTACCTGCTATCGACGCCGTGGTTGACCCCCGAACCTCCAAACCTTGTGTCACCCAAAAGGAGCTCTTTGATGCGTTGGGCTCTCACTTCTTCAATGCCAAGGACCGCACAACAGACCTCTCAGGTCTTGACTACCTACCCGAACAGACCACACGCAAATGGACTCCCTTCACCCCACCTGAACTTGACGAAGCCCTTGCTGGCACCTCTAACCGCTCTGCGGCTGGTCCGGACCACCTCACATGGCGCCACCTCAAGAGACTGGCATCCCGCTATTACGCCGAAAATTGAAGCATTGCTAAAATAAGCCATTATACCCCTATCTACCCATGGCCCAGCAATAGCTACGATGTAATCATCTCGATATACCCATAACACCCCTACAATGACCCTAACCCGACTGGGATGTCATGTAAGGACCTCTATGAGGCTACAGGGCACCCCAGGAGTCAGTCAGTGGCTACTAAATAGCTACTGTATGGCTTCGAGAGTGGACAAAGAGTACAACAGGCGGCATCGCAGTTGTACACGCTCAGAGATGCACCAGGTATCGAGAACGTTGTCAGTAGGACTCCCTGATCACGAGGGAAGAGCTCACAGCCATATAACGGCCATCGAGATGACCTGAGAAGACTGAGGGCCCCTAACTCGACTATCTCGAAGGGGACGCATATAGCAGTCTAGCACTGACTAAAACCTTCGAGAGGATCATGTGACAGGCATCAAGAAACTTGGTAGATGGATTTTCGAGATACCTCAATTAGTAATGAACAGTGTCCCTCACCCGAATAAATGGCATACAATGTACTAAGAAACAATGTACCGACTGCTATATTAAGGGCAGGGATGATGTTCTATCGAGAAGAGGGAGAATATGGCTATGGCCCGATGGACACAGACAGAAGGCGTCGGCCGAGGAATTACACCCGAAGCCGCGTCAGCTTGTCTGATCACGATACGACGATCGGAAGGACCGCCAATTGTCAGGAGGACCAATAGAGATGAGTGAGGAGTGGAACGAATAGAAAAACCTATTAAGCTACGGACGCGTAAGCCTATCAGCCAGCCCCAAGGGGATAGCTATGGCAATACAATACGTGCAATAGCATCTCGATGACCAATCGAGTACCTTGAAGGGCCTTGCAGGGTCCAGTAGCGGATCAGAGGACAAATGATGGAGTAGTTGGACTATCTCGGACTATCCGCACGACGCGTAAGCAACGCTCGGCCAGTTCAAGATACTAGAAGGGTATATTAACAGTATACCAAAATGCCGGGTTGGGAGGAGACCAATGGGGTAGACGCGCGGCGGTAGAAAGTATGCGTATATGGGTAGAGAACCTCCCCGGGCATGCTGAAACAGCCGCAGGCCGTCGCGATGACCCATGAAATGACGCCAGCAGCGTCTCAATGACTCGAAATGAGTCTACAACAGGCAGCCAGGACCAATACCGGGTGGAAAAGCATTATTACGTGGGGGAATATCAGACCGATTGTGTATACTAGCATTACTCTCTCTAATACTTCCTTATTTACTCGGGCTGTTTCCTAGCTACCAAAAACATATAAATACAGTGTGGAGGAGAGGTGAAAGGCAAGCACTCGCTGCCCTAGCTTCGAGACCACGAGATTGGGAATTAACGATTTCATATCTTGTGTTATTGTGTGCATTAAGGCAAACTAAGTGAGAGCTTCGGTCATAGACCACTTAGAAAACAGTAGAGACGAACTGTGATCATCAAGAGAATTGTTGAGACCATTGTTTGAGTCCGAGGGACTTCTAGAGAGAGATATTGAGGCTCAGGGGTAGTTTAGATTCCCCTTAGGCCTAGAGACACAGAGAGATAGAGACTCAGTGGGGTAGTGCAGATTCCCCCAAGGTTTTGAGATCAGAGGTATTGAGAACAGAGGCTGTAGTTGCAAAAAGAGACTTGTGCTACTACCACAGAGACCATCCCCAAAGTACATTTGGTGACCTTGGGTATATTTTCGAGAAAACCCATTATATATTCCTATTCCCCCAAAACCCCTTTATAAAGTTGAATCCCTCTCTTCGAGAACTGTCTCCGACACCCCAGAATTGCATTTCGAGGTACTGGTTGATATAGGTAGTGGTTATCCAAGCCACACATTACATACCTACCCCACCAATACCATCACACCGCCCCTCTTGCCACTTCGCCCTTCTAGCCCTTGCCAACGCCTGTGTCGAACACGGCCACTGGCCTTCCTACTTCAAGGATTCAACCACTGTCGTTATCCCCAAACCCCCTAAACCCTCCCACACTAAACCAGGCGACTTCAGACCCATCACACTCCTTAACACCATGGGCAAACTCTTCGAGAAAATGCTGGCCACTCGACTCCAATTTGCGGCTGTCCGCCATGCACTCGTACACCCCCGCCAACTGGGTGGGATTGCCGGTCGTTCTACCGAGGATGCCGGCCTATACCTTTCCCACCTTGTTTGCGCTGGATGGGCCAAGGGCCTTGTCACCAGCGTCATTGCCTTTGATGTTGCCCAGTTCTTCCCCTCCCTCCACCATTCCACCCTTGTGGCTATCCTCTGCCACCAGGGTTTCCCCCCTCAAATCCTCTCCTTTTTCGAATCCTACCTTGTTGGCCGCACCACCTCCCTATCCTGGGGCGCCAACATTGTCTCTGATCCCATGGACTGCTCGGTCGGGGTAGTCCAAGGTTCCGCCCTTTCCCCGGTGTTATCCTCCCTCTTCTTAGCACCGGTCCTATACATCGCGGAACACCTGTTCTCCCTTGATCCCCTCCTCAGAAATATTGATTTTCTATCTTATGTCGATGACGGCCTCCTAGTATCTCATGGTAAACAGTGGACGGACGTGACTCCCCCATTAATTATAGCATACGGAATAGTCTTCCGGATTCTATCTGACTTTGGTCTGGTCCTCGAACACTCCAAGACCGAATCATTTTTCTTCTCAAGGCGACACAATGAAACATTCCTCTCACTAGACCTGGGCTATGCTCCCTTCACCGGCAGCACCCTTCTCACCCCCTCTCCCACATGGTGTTACCTGGGTTTCTGGTTTGACCCCCGCCTCTCCTTCAAAGACCATGTTACATTCTATGCCAACAAGTCCTTCTCTCTCCTAGGCGCTATGCGCCTACTAGGCAACTCATCCCGAGGACTCACCCCCTCTCACAAACGCCTCCTCTACCGCTCCTGTGTTATCCCCTTGATGACATATGGATCCTCTCTTTGGTTCCACGATGCAGCCCGCATCAAGGGCTTTCTCAAGCAGCTCAAGGCCTCGCAATGGCGTGCCGCCTTGTGGATTACGGGGGCCTTCCACACCTCCCCATCCCAAGGAGTCGAAGCCATCGCAGGTCTTCTGCCCATCCACCTTCACCTCAGGAAACTTCAGACCAGAAGCGCTATGCGGATAGCCTCCCTCCCTCACACCCACGGGATTAACTCCCTTCTCACCAACGCCTCCACCACCAAACGCCACCCCCTCTCCCTCCCCTTCCTTACCACCTGACAAAAACGGATCTCTGGCTCAGCTCTGGTCTTCATGGACGCCGCGCTCCCCTCCATCGTGGGCGACCCCATCCTCTGTTCACACCCCCTGGCCGAACCCGGCTCTTGCATCCTAGACCGGTTCACAAGCCACTTCACCTTCCTCAACCCCCCCTCCCCTTGCTCCAGAAAAGACCTCTCTGCCTGGCGCAACTCTGTTCTCGACTCTGCCCTCTCTAGGGCTCTATTCTCCTCTACCGTACTTGTAATTGGTATTGACTCCTCCTCCCCTCCCCCCCGTCTGTCCGGTTTCTCTTCTCGGGTCTCCTATGTTGCTTCTGTGAACAATGTTATTGTATGCTCGGACTCTACTGATGCCGGTTCCCTCACAGGTACCGATTCTGAACGTTTGGCCTTTTCCTTTGCTCTCTCTTCATTACTTCCTCTATTTAGTGATAGCGTCTCCTCCATCTTTTTCCTTACTGATTCCCCTTCAGCGGTGCGGGCTGCACTCTCTCCCTCCCCCTCCTCCGGTCAGCATACCTCCCTCCTGGTTGCTTCTCTCCTCGTCCCGTGGTTCCAAATATCGGAATCACATACTGTCACCATAGCCCACTCGCTCTCCAAATGGAAACTCTCCGTACACGGGTCAGCTCATGCTCTCGCTTCCACAAAACCCCATCCACCCTTCTCGACATCGTCCCCTGTCTGGGCGTCGTCTATCCGGAAGCTAAGCACAAGACATATCATCCGGGAATGGCAACTTACCTCCTCCCCCCCATCCACCCTAGGCTCACAATTTATGCCCCTCACTCACTGTGGCAAACCTATCCGCCCCTCTTACTTCAAAGATGGCTCCTTCATATCCTCAATAGCAAAAAAGCCCCCCTCGCTCACCGCCCGCTTGACGTGCTGCATTCTTAACCACGCACCCACAGGCGAATATCGTTCATGGTTCTTCCCCAACAAACCAACCTCCTGCCCTTGCAGCTTCCCCTTCCAATGGCGAGACCATATACTGTGGTCCTTTTTTTTTTTTTTAAATTCAACAATTTATAACGCGGTGCATGGTAGCAGTCCGCGGCAGCTATCTACTACAGGAGAGGTAGCTACTATATAAGAGAGTTCAACAGAAGGACCCCGAAGGGGTCCAACATCGTCCGATGTACTGAGTGGGGGCTTCAAGTGCCCGTGGAGAGAGAAGAACTAACTATGGGACTAGTAAGAGGGAGGGAAGAGACGGTACATACCAGCGGGCGGGCTAGGCAAGTAGGGGGGGTTGGGAAGAGTGTCGGTCAGCAGTGCCTCCTGGGTCGGGGGGAAACGAGAAGGCCTTGGGGTTGTTCTGGAGGAAGGTGATGAGGTCGTCCAGGTCGGTGTGATAGTTTGCGCCACTGTCTTGCGTCCAAGTCCAGTGGCGAGTGTAAAGAGGGCAGGACCACAGTATGTGGTCTCGCCATTGGAAGGGGAAGCCGCAAGGGCAGGAGGTTGGTTCGTTGGGGAAGAACCATGAACGATATTCGCCTGTGGGTGCATGGTTAAGAATGCAGCGCGTCAGGCGGGCGGTGAGTGAGAGGGGCTTCTTTGCTATTGAGGATATGAAGGAGCCATCCCTGAAGTAAGAGGGGCGGATAGGTTCGCCACAGTGGGAGAGGGGCATAAACTGTGAGCCCAGGGCAGAAGGGGGGGAGGATATAAGTTGCCACTCCCTGATGATATGTTTTGTGCTTAGCTTCCGGATAGACGACGCCCAGACCGGGGACGATGCTGAGAAGGGTGGATGGGGTTTTGCGGAAGCGAGAGCATGAGCTGACCCGTGCACGGAAAGTTTCCATTTGGAGAGTGAGTGTGCGATGGTGATTGTATGTGACTCCGACGCCTGGAACCACGGAACGAGGAGAGAAGCGACTTGGAGGGAGGTATGCTGACCGGAGGAGGGGGAGGGAGAGAGTGCAGCCCACACCGCTGAAGGGGAATCAGTAAGGAAAAACAGGGAGGAGACACTATCATTAAATAGAGGAAGTAATGAAGAGAGAGCAAAGGAAAAGGCCAAACGTTCAGAGTCAGTACCTGTGAGGGAACCGGCGTCAGTAGAGTCCGAGCGTACAATAACATTGTTCACAGAAGCAACATAGGAGACTCGAGAAGAGAAACCAGATAGGTGGGGGGGAGGGGAGGAGGAGTCAATACCAATTACAAGTACGGTAGAAGAGAAAAGAGCCCTAGAGAGGGCAGAGTCGAGAACAGAGCTGCGCCAGGCAGCGAGGTCTTTCCTGGAGCAAGGGGAGGGGGGATTGAGGAAGGTGAAGTGGCTTGTGAACCGGTCTAGGATGCGATAGCCGGGTTCGGCCAAGGGGTGTGAACAGAGGATGGGGTCGCTCATGACTGAGGGGAGCACGGCGTCCATTAAGACTAGAGCCGAGCCAGAGATACGTTTTTGTCGGGTGGTAAGGAAGGGGAGGGAGAGGGGGTGGCGCTCGGTAGTGGAGGCATTGGTGAGAAGGGAGTTAATCCCGTGGGTGTGAGGGAGGGAGGCTATCCGCATAGCGCTTCTGGTTTGAAGTTTCCTGAGGTGAAGGTGGATGGGCAGAAGGCCCACGATGGCTTCAACTCCTTGGGATGGGGAGGTGCAGAAGGCCCCCGTAATCCACAAGGCGGCACGCCGTTGCGAGGCCCTGAGCTGTTTGAGAAGTCCCTTGATGCGGGCTGCATCGTGGAACCAAAGAGAGGATCCATATGTCATCAAGGGGATGACACAGGAGTGGTAGAGGAGGCGTTTGTGAGAGGGGGTGAGTCCTCGGGACGAGTTGCCTAGTAGGCGCATAGCGCCTAGGAGAGAGAAGGACTTGTTGGCATAGAATGTAACATGGTCTTTGAAGGAGAGGCGGGGGTCAAACCAGAAGCCCAGGTAGCGCCATGTGGGAGAGGGGGTGAGAAGGGTGTTGCCAGTGAAGGGAGCATAGCCCAGGTCTAGTGAGGGGAATGTTTCGTTGTGTCGTCTTGAGAAGAAAAATGATTCGGTCTTGGAGTGTTCGAGGACCAGACCAAAGTCAGACAGCAGCCGGAAAACTATTCCGTATGCCATAATCAGTGGGGGAGTCACGTCCGTCCACTGTTTACCTCGAGATACTAGGAGGCCGTCATCGACATAAGACAGAAAATCAACGTTTCTGAGGAGGGGATCAAGGGAGAACATATGTTCTGCTATGTATAGAACCGGGGCTAAGAAGAGGGAGGATAATACTGGGGAAAGAGCAGATCCTTGAACCACCCCGACCGAGCAGTCCATGGGATCAGAGACGATGTTGGCTCCCCAGGACAGGGAGGTGGTGCGGCCAACAAGGTAGGATTCGAAAAAGGAGAGTATCTGAGGGGGGAAACCCTGGTGGCGGAGGATAGCCACAAGGGTGGAATGGTGGAGGGATGGGAAGAACTGGGCAACATCAAAGGCGACGACACCGGTGACAAGGCCCTTGGCCCATCCAGCGCGAACCAGGTGGGAAAGGTAGAGGCCAGCGTCCTCAGTAGAACGACCGGCAATCCCACCCAGTTGTCGGGGGTGTACGAGTGCATGGCGGACAGCTGCAAATTGGAGTCGAGTGGCCAGCATTTTCTCGAAGAGTTTGCCCATGGTGTTAAGGAGTGTGATGGGACGGAAGTCGCCCTGGTTTAGTGTGGGAGGGTTTAGGGGGTTTAGGGATAATGACAGTGGTTGAATCCTTGAAGTAGGAAGGCCAGTGGCCGTGCTCGACACAGGCGTTGGCAAGGGCTAGGAGGGCTGAGTGGCAGGAGGGGTGGGATGCCAGTTTCTTGAGGTGGCACCATGTGAGGTGGTCTGGACCGGCAGTAGAGCGGTTAGAGGTGCCAGCAAGGGCTTCGTCCAGTTCAGGTGGGGTGAAGGGAGTCCACTCGCGTGCAGTTTGTTCGGGAAGGTAGTCAAGGCCTGAGAGGTCCGTTGTGCGGTCCTTGGCGTTGAAGAAGTGGGAGCTCAGTGCATCAAAGAGTTCTTTTTGGGTAACACAAGGTTTGGAGGTTCGGGGGTCAACTACGGCGTCGATAGCAGGCAGGGAGCGGGGGCCAACCCAGGACATCAGGTCCCAGGGTCTCTTGTTTGTGACTGCTATGTCCTTGGACAGGGCGTCGTAATAAGCTCGTTTGGCCAGGCGGCAGCCAGAGCAGAAGGAACCCCAAGACTCCCTGGAGGGGGACGTGCGGTATGAGTCCAGAAGGGAGGTACAGTCCTTGTTCCACCATGGTTTTGAGCGGTGACAGATCAGAGAAGCTTTGGAATTGGTGGCCCATGCGGCAGATATCACAGCCATGAGCGAGGCCGCGAATGCTTCCACTTCAGTTGGAGAGGAGAGGGGGTGTGTGGAGGGGAGGGAGCCCAGACCGAGTGAGACTGCGTCGAGGAAGGAGGTCTCCTCCTCGGAGTCGATCTTTATCACGGTTTTATGGACAAAGGGGATCTTGGAAGGGATAGGGAGGGTGAAGGCCAAGGGGGCGTGGTCCGAGGGCAGCCGGAGGTCAGGCAAGATGTGGTATTCCAAGCAGGGCAGGCCGTTGTGAAAGAAGGCCAGGTCAATGACGGTCGAGGACTTGTTTCGATCCCTGGGATAGAAGGTGGGTTGGGGAGAGACCGGTTGGGCTCTTAGTAGGGATAATGTCTCAGCTACGTTGAGGAGGCGTGAGGCTCTGGCGGGATGTGTGGGGTATGATGGGTCCCATTCATTTGACCTGATGTCAAAGTCTCCTACCAAGCAGAGGCAGGAGTGGGAGGACAGGGATAGTGTGTTGGCTAGGAATGACAGAGCAGAATCCTGCGCGTCGTTGTAAATCCCTACTAAGTGTACTGGGCCGGTGGGGAAGAAGAGGGACAGCCACGAGATGTCCCGGTGAGGGGCAATATCACGGCGGAGGGAGGGGCGGAGGGGGCGTAGTGATTTGTGAACAAACACCATCGACCGGGGGCGGGAGGAGAGTCAGGATTATTCTTGTCATCAGGTGAGACGAGACAGTCCCAGTCGGGGTGGAGGGGGCCCCCAATGACGGGGGCACCCTTTTTGTCAGTAGCAGAAAGGACATACCTGATAATTTTCCATGGGGGTTCTTGTACGAAGATCAAGTCCACAGCCAGAGCAGACAGAGTAATCAGGAGAGTATCAAGCAGAGAATAATTATGGGCCACATTTTGAGAGACTACCGAGAGAGAGTCGGCCGAAGGCGTCCTACCGGTAGGGCGCTCCGGGAAGGGAAAGGGGGAAGTGGAGGGGGGTATGACCAGTTCAGGAGTGGGAGAACAGAGAAAAGGACGGGCGAAAGGTGCGTCGGGGAAGGGCAAGGGGACAGTGTCTGATAAATCATGTACAGACATTGGGAGGGGCAGCGGAGGCAGCCGCGGCTTCAGCGTGGGCATGGCGCTGTTCGGCGCGGATGGTTTCCCTCAGGAGGGATTGGCGGTTGATGCGGCCCTCGATCCACTTGGGTTCGAAGCGGTGGTGCCAGAAAGGACACTTTTCGCTGTTAGCTGGGTGGGGGCCATCGCAGTTTTTGCATCTGGCACCGTGGGGGCAAGGTTGGTCACGGGGGGTGGCCGGGACAGGGGGGTTGGCTTTGGGCCTGCCTTGGCAGCAGGTGGCATGGGAGCGGTGGTTCTCCTCCTTGTGAGGGCCTCCGCAGGTGGGGCAAGCGATGTTGAAGCGCCAGCAGACGTGGGCAGTGTGGCCCCAGGTCCAGCACCTGGAGCAGAGAGGGACACCGGGGCGGGCAGTGGCCTTCCGGATGCGGCAGACATTGCCCAGAATGGGCACAGAGCGGTTAGCCACTTCGTCGGCGGCAGTGCCCTTCTGGGAGTCCCAGATTTCAAACCAGACAGTGGCGGTGTCGGCACCTTGGTTGTTGCGGGAGGGGCGGGGGGGAGAAACGAGCTGGAAGTGGGGAGCAAGGGGGGAGCGAGAGAGAGCTTCGCAGACGAGGTGCCTGACCTCGGGGTAGGAGGTAGGGCCATTGGGGCAGGGGACATCAAGAATTTTTAGATAGGATTTGGAGCGGGCCTTGCCCGCTGCAGTGATGCCCCCGTCCACTACTTTGGACACCCATTGGCAGATGGTGTGTACGTCCTCATCAGATGGGACGTCACGGCAGAGAAGGCGGGCGGCAGTTTTATCGCGGGAGATGGACAAGACACGGCAAGAGGAGGAGGACGCAGCGAGTCCTCGGTTGGCGGAGTCAACAATTCCAGGGAGGTCTAGGACATTGGGAGGAGGGGTGGGGAGAGCGAGGATGACCTCACGGCGAGTTGGCCCTTTGGTGGTGGAGGCAAACTTAGTGCGTGGTTTGGCCAGGGCGGAACCAGGCGCATTCTTGGGGGGGGCGGAGGGCGGGGAGACGCCCTTGGCACGTGCCATGCGCTCCAGTTCGTCGGTGGAGGCGTCAGGGAATGCTCGTGACAGTGCAATCAGGCAGCCGGTCCAGCCGGAGGAGGTGGAAGTGGGTGCGGTGGCGGCCACGTTGGCCCATGTACGGCCAGGGGTGGGGGAGGGGGCAGCGGAGCGTCTGTTGGGTTTGGTCCGCAGGTTGACAGCAGGGGGAGAAGGGGGAACCACAGTTTTGAAAGGTCCAGATCCAGCCAATGGGGAGGGTCCAGAAGTCTGGGTCAGGGCAGTGCCGGAGCCGATTGTGGGGTGAGGGACAGAAGTAAACTTCTGACCGCCCTGAACAGGGGTAAACCCCGGATCAGGTCCCTTTGATCGGGGTTTAGTAGCGTGCTTACCTTTATTAATTTGGGCAGGCGTTGGTGAGGGAGGCCTCATGTCCACGTCCGGGGAGGGGGCAGGAGGGGGTGAGGAGGGGGGGAGGAGGGCTGGCGGTGCAGCCGGGGCAGCTGGGCCCAGAGTCAGGGGGGGAGAGGAGGGAGGGAGGGAGGGGGTAGGTACAGGAACGGGATGTTGCATACCTGCATTGATAACATGTTGAAGCCATTTGATGAGGCTGAAGTTGCCCCGAGAGCGGACCATGTTGGCCAGTTTAGGTGAAGCGAGGATGGTGTTAAGCATGTCGAACAGGTAGGGGACGACAATGGGATGGTCGTTGTCGACCAGTTCGGAATGTGAGAGGGACTGGAGCCAGTCTCTCACCATTTTCATATTCTCGTCCGCCTCAACGGCGTCGGCAGTGATTCTCTCGTATGGCGATAGGGCCGGGAGTTCCTCATCATTTGGCCGGTCGGACCAATTGGCGGGTAGTATTTCTGATTGGGGGGGGGGGGTTCATGTCGCACGAAGTAGGCACGATGTCGCGGAGGCGTTTGGTGGGATCCAGAGCCTCAATGGTATGTGAAGATTCCTCAGAGTCCGAGAATTCTTCGTCGCTGTCGCCGGGTTTGACGCATACCCGTTGACTGGAATGTGAGGCTCTGGAAGCCGTACGGGAGGGGAGGCCGAAGTCGCCAGCCGAAGAGGCGAAGGGGAAAGTTTGGTGGCTCGACGCCATGACGGGCGATGAGCTAGCGTAGTCGGCAAAGCCGCTAAGGATAGTGGTGTTGGGATTCACCGGAGTTGGAGACAATGTTTCAGAAAGGTTATTGCTCATTGTATTCTCAGAGACCAGCACAAAAGATCGCAGAAGCGAATCGATGGTGGTGGTAAGAGGACAAGAAGTGTTGCAAAACCACACAGTCTCGGGAGAATATCCCCACTGATCCCTCGTTGTCAAAACCCCGCCCTGTTAACATGAAACCAAAGGTTAGTGCATTTTTCAGATTTGACAACTTCATGCTAACTTCGAAGGGTGTAGAAAAAACGTACAGTGAAATCAACGCCATTAACAGATGCAGCCAACGGCACGAAGCTAGTGAAGTTTCCGCCTCGATTCCTGCGTTCAGCCTGTCTGATGCCAACCATAAGACACCACTTACAATTACTATTCCTGTCCTTCAAGCCCAGAGAACAATACCCACCAGTGGTGGTATAATAGTGAGTTCATCACCCCTCATTCGTTGCCTCGATCTGACTCTAAGGAGGATGACAATTTAGACCCTGGGCTGTGCAATCTGCCAGCTAACGGCAATACAACAGCACTGGTGAGGAAACTGAATGCCATCCATCTCTCTCCTCGCTGATCTTTGGATAGGACAAGGCTATTGATTCTCAACTAGACATCACCGTGGTGAGTACACTGGCACTAGCGAATAATCTATTCCACTCATTTGTAAGGAGGATGCAAACATCGATCCTCAATTATGCAACCTCCCAGCCCCAGCCCCTCCTCAAACTCTGGGCTCCACAAACCCCGAAGTTCGCAATACTCACCTACCCGTCCGATGGGGATACCGAGGCCTGATAGTGCCTACGACATGGATACTGATTGCGACTCTGACAAATGTGACAATTGCAACACCCCTGACCCCACCAGAAAAGACAGTGCACCTCTGTTAACCACTGATGCATCTCAGCCGGCTTTGACTGCAGCCATAGCAACCCCCCCTGTACAAACCAGTAAAGACAAAAAGAAAAAGAAGGACCACGGTTTTGTCCAGGGTATCATGAGAGGGAACGAGCTGCTCAGTGAGTCTTCATAATATTTCTCCCATTTTGCGTGACCAACTTGTTCACAGCCGATGTTAAACATCGGGTGGCACTTCCCAAACCACTTACGGACTCTGAGAAGATGACGCGTTGCTTTCGGCATGCCATTCCCCTCATCATTGCTCAGGTGAGTATTCCTCCAATACCCCTGGTGATGGTCTGCTTTCTCACTTGTGATTCTAGCTCAAAGGTCTGGCCAATCAGACAGGCTGCTGGATCTATTTTGCAGCTCAACATACGACTGCACACAACCCTTTCATGCATTATGTGCCGCCACGTCTTCATGCTGAAGGTGCCGGTCAGCTCGACATTATCCATTACCATGTTGCAAGGTTAATGCGCTCGTTGATCGAAGCTCGTCGAGTGGCAGTTATGCAGAAGAATATCGAGCTTGAGAAAGCAAGAGAGAAGTTGAGTGAGGCCGATAAACAAATTGCAGAGCAGCAAAAATTACTTCAAGAACAGAAGGCCGAGCTTGAACGCCTCCAGAAGACCATTGGAAATCAGGTAGTGCCTCCCCTTCATCACTCCCGACATGCTCGCATTTTGATATGACCCAATGCAAGGGTTCCGACCTCAACGCCCACATGGACCCACAACACATATGTATTACCTCAGCCATCCCCCATTCTTAGGACTAGCCATTCAACCAGTACAAGTCCAGCAAACACTTTTATCATTGTCTTCTCACCAAATTTCACCACCAGTTCACCTACTGCTTGCTACTGCTAGATACTTAGGGTTAGTCACATAGATAAATAGAATCATGTAGTGTGAGTGGAACCTTATGACTCGATGTTTAGATTGTGACAAAAATCAGCGTCCTGAAATCTATGACTCACATAAACTCCTCGGCAGTAGGTTGTGTATGCATATCACCCCGGCTGTGTGTTGGCTCTAGCACCTAGTTTGAGATGTTAGTAAGTTACCGTTGTCCTTTCACTTTTGCAAGGACTATAAAGGCTTCGTTCTGACTATACACAATAATAAACCACAGTATTATGTAGGTGTGATATACATATGTTCCACAGTCAAGAAGGAAGAGTATATATCCATAAAGCTTCTCGGGCTTGTCTCGTACCAACAATTGGGCCTCATCCATCACCTAGATAGAACACGGCTACGGCCTTACAGGCCCATGTGCGACTGTGCTAGTGTACGACCATGTGCGACCATGTGTGACCATGTGTGACCATGTGCGACCATGTGTGACCATGTGCGACCATGTGCGACCATGTGCGACCAATGTGACCCCCATCGACTGGCTAATAATTCCATGCTAACCCGAATCCAAGGGTGCGACAGCTGGCCCTCGTAGAGCTCCCCATTGGTATAGACATGTTAATTGAGCCATGATACACACACGTTTGTGGTAATTGAAACCACTGAATTGAAATGCAACATTCAATATGCTGTCTGCCGGCACAGCTTTGAACGGTAACCAGTGACGACCCAATAATTTGAGCTCATACTGTTCAATGTATTGGTAAGTAATTCTCTGCACAGTACATTGTACCTCATTCCGATATAATGATACCTCTGAATAATTATGGTTATGGTGTCGCCAGCATGAAGTGTGCTGGCTATATTGCAGGATTTACACTTATCTACTGGATATCAGCCGTCGGCCAGTCTTGTAACTGGTTGTCTGACCCATTAGCCCACAAAAACTCGAGATCCTCAACTAATGCTGTTACTCTAAGTGTTCCCCCATCCCCACTCAGTATTACACGACCCATACACCAGTGCAAGAAACCTCCTTGTCGTGTGTACAACCACCGCTGACCCCAGGCTGCAGCAGTAATACCAGAGACACAGAACACACCAAGATGGCCTCTTCAACCCCCATCAAAAAGGCCTGAGCAGCTGAGACTTCAAGCATATCCCGATAGACCATCGATTTAAACTATGTGTATATCCGGAATCAAACAACAAATCTGATCTCTGCACAATTGGTGAAAGCACATATGTTGATGTCAACTGACGTGCTAATCACTTACAAACGGAAATTTAGACAATCCACATCGACTGAGGGAGCCTAGGGAATAAACCTCGCAATACCCACCGGGGAGCCATCTGGATGGTTGACCTATCTACAGTACCCCCTCCTCTTCGAGCACCACCACACTTATTACTCGCGTCTATAGCCTATCAAATAATAAGAACCAGTCGTGTATATCCCGGTTTACCAGCCCACAGTAAGGGGAGAGTATTGGATTTACGGTTGAGGGTGCATTAGCCAACATACCAGAGATACGGGTACTTATCCACTCTGAACCTGTCATGGCGCCACCTGTACAAAGCCATCCATTGGCAAGTTTCTCCTGGTTTGCCTCCGGATTGTTCCAGACTCCTTCCAGTAGCTTGGAACTAAGTTTTTGCTACCAACTGGGTTTCACTGAATTCACAATCAGTCTATCCCAATTATTTATTTCAACTATACAGTCAAACTAAAGAAGAAATCATGATGTACTCAGTCAGATTTGGAGAATTCGGGCTCGCTACTTGGTGGCAGGCTCCTCATTTCGAGTTGAGCCCCGGCACGGATAGCACAGATGTCATTGAATAAAGGAACGAGAGTCTCAATGATCGTTACTCCCCCTCGCAAGCGATGCAATTGCTTCAACCTCCCGGCGGTAAAGTTCCTTCATTCTGGCATGCTCGTTGGGTAGCGTGCCATGCATTTCAGCGAGATAAGCTCTAAACAATCTCCCCTCGTCCGCATAATTCCAGATGTTATTATACCATGCATCTGTATCTGTCGTTCCCAATAGCGCTGCCTGTTCATACCCTTCCTGAAGTGCCTGTGGCCAGTTGTCTAATCCTCCCCATCTAGATACCCATTTTGTGATGTGTACGATGAGAAAACGGAAGCGAGACATCTCGTGAGGAGAGATGTTGTTCTTGGCACAGATATTTGCCAGGGGTATGGCCAGGCTCGGCGGGGCAGCAATAGGAACGTTCTGAAAGGCCAAGCCATAGGAGTAATTCGCTCATGTGATGGGAAGTGTGACAGACGAATCACCACTGACCCAGGTGTGTGGTCCGAGTTTCATTCTCTCTCATCACCTCCCCTTTTTCTGTGTTGAAAAGGGGACAAGTTCATGTGCTTGTGTGTGGTGCATTATGTTGCACGCTATTCAAAATATCCGATCCGGAAAGGAGGGAATGGTCTGGTCAGTCTGGTGATTTGTTGTTGGAGTGTTGGGCATTTGTGGTGATGTGTTTTGACCAATATGATATGTTTCCGTCTGACACAATGTCATTTACAGTGAACTAGGGGGGCTCCTGGTAGTGTCCATCTCAAGAATTTTTGTATGGAGTCAAGGGGATTTTGTCAGAAAGGTCGTTTGATTGCACAACACACAACACTAAGTTCTAGCTTTCAGATGATGATGACAGTCAAATACCATTTGAATTTTCACACTCCCTCTTCTCTCGGTCCGACTGACCGCATGTGCGCACAGTGCATTTAGAAATTGCAGCATCTGAACCCCAATCACGACACACCATTAGTGGAGCAGTATTGAGTTCTAACGTTTCGAACCTTCAAACGAGGATAACAGTCAAATACACCCTGATATCTTGCTCTATTCGGTCCGACTCACCACATGCATACATAGCACTTTCAAATTTACAGTATTGGAGCCCAATTATTCCAAGTCAACCCGCTCAATCGGAGATACTCCCAATATCGTTTCTTGAGGTGAAACCGTCATGTCTTTGAACACAATGCCCCAAGGTGAGTATCTAGCTCTGGCTTCTGTGGGATTTGTCCTCATTCACATCAAAGATCTTTGTATTGCTGTTGAAGAATATGAGAGAATCCTTCAGGAGGCTGCAGCTCTCCATGCCGAGTCAGATGCTGCTGGGTCCCAGGCATATAGGCTCATAAATGGTGCGTTGGTGCCTCTGATGTGAACAAAATCTGATTTGTTTGGACTGAAGGCTCCGCGGATGCAACCACCTATGGTTTGTCTATTTCACTAAGAATTTATTTCCAAGTCTAACACTATAATTAGGAGTGACCGCTGAGGAAGCAGAGCAGGCCTATAATGCAATATTCAATAAACGTATGGCTCTCAAGGAGACGGCAAAATCAGCCCAAGTGAAGGCAACTGACTTGAAGAAAAAATACAAGCTGTCAATTCGCATACAATCTTATGGTGCGTTGTTGGCCTTTCTTCCTTTGACTACAAAATTTTACCAGACTTAACAGCTCATTTGTTTACTGGTAAAAGGATTATCAGTGGCAAGGTAAAAGGGAAGAAGCCTAAACCTAGTGTATCTTCTGGAGCGGGTGAGCTAGAAAATTGACTCACTATGCAAAAGATTCTGACAATATTTAGTTCCAAGTGCTACAGCTGCAATAGCCCTGAGCATTGATAGCTTGGTCATGGCTCCCACCGCCATTCACCCTCCTAATGAAATTCCAGTGGTTGAGGCTCACAATGCCAACACTACTGTATCTGCTGCTACTAATGCTGAGGCACCTGCAGCAACCACCGCCGTCGTCGAGATGCTGAAAGTTGTTCTCATTGCTACTCCTACTCCTACAATGATCACAGAAGCCTTGAAGGTTGCTACCACCACCATTCCCGCCCCTGTAGTCACAGAGGCATTGGAGGCCGCTACTGCCGCAATTGTCTCCACTCCTCCTGTGGCAATAGAAACTTTGAAGGCCGTCACTGCTATGACGGAGGCTTCGAATGGTACCACTGCTGCCACTTCTCTAGTTCCTCCTAAGACCTTGCAGGCTACTGCCGCCATTACCACCACCCCTACAGCAGCCGAGTCCACCACCAATGCCATTCTTGCTCCTACAGCAACTGAGCCCAACAGCGTTGTTCCTGCCCCTGTTATAATAAGGGCCTCAAAGACCGCTATCACCACTGCTTCTGCCGCTCCTATGGCAACTGAGTCCACCACCAGCATCATTCCTGCTCCTACGGCAACCGAGTCCACTGCCAGCATCATTCTTACTCCTACTATGGAGGCCTCAACAGCCACTACTGCTGCTACCATTCCTGCCACTGCTGTCACTGCCCCCATTATGACTGAGTCCACCACCAGCATCATTCCTGCCCTTGTAGTCACAGAGATCTTGGATGCCACTACCCCCACCACGGTGCCCGCTCCTATGGTGTCTGAAGTTTCGAAGGCTGCAGCAGCTGTTCTCAGCCCCTGCAGTGATGGATTGGCAGATCTCAGAGGCTGCTACCACTGCCCCTGCTCCTGCAGTAACCAAGGCCTCAAATCCTGTCGCTACCACCACCATCCCCGTTTCTGCGGTAACCGAGGCCCTGAAGAACCATAATTCCTCGAAGAGGCAGTGCAGTGACTCTGACTTTGACAACACCAAGAGACTGACAGTGCTTGAACCCCATCCGACAAAGAAGATCCGCGTCAATAGCAGGTCATCAAAGTCCCCCAACCTCAGCGTGGATTCAGACAATGAATCCCCTTCTGTCTTGAAGGCAATCAAGAAGATAGTTCACTCTATTGCAATTGGCAAGTCGGTTTCGATGCCGGCAAAAACTCTTTTGCCGTCCATGATTCCTTATATTGACCTCGAGCCTCCCCATGGCTCTCTGGGACCAGATCCTTTGAATGCAATCCGGAATATAGATTGTATCGCTGTCGATAGGCCTGTTGATGGTGGACCGGATGGTGATCGCTTTGTCTTCTGCTCTGAGGCAGAAAAGGATATATGTGCAGGTATGTTGCTATTGTGTTTATTTTGGCTTTATCACTAACATAATATATTTGATAGCTCAGCTGGCTGAACAACTTAAGGACCATGTCAGCAAGGGCTGGGTTATCCATCCCAGTGGACGTCAGCTGATTTGCTTCGAAGCCTCTCTTCTCGGTTGTGCTATGCTGGAGAGTCGTGAGACTGCACTCCACATCCTCACAACAAATGATGGCAACATCCTCTGTGCATATCATGCACATGTCAAGAATGATAAAGAAGTTCACGATCAAGCGACTGGGAAATCTGGCGGCTGGCGTTGGTTTACAGGATCCCCATTCCCTTGCACTGCTACCAAGGGGAAGCTCTTGGCTACCCGTCAGCCAGGACACCTCCATTGTGGTTGCGTTGAAGATGAGGTACTGATGGAGGCTATACTATGCAAGGTCACAATTCTGAAGTCTACAGCAACAGGTAGGGAAGAGACAATGCAACATGAACACCTCAAGCCTCAAGAGCGGAGCTTCCTTGCTTGCAGCTTCATGGTGTGGACAGGTTTAAAGCCGGACCACTTTTTCAGAAAAAATGCCACAGGAAAAACTCAGACATATGGTGACTTGTTGAAGGAGCAGATAGCTACTTTGCAGGAGAGGCTCGTGGAATGGGAAGCTGTCCACAACACACATTAAATATTTGTAGCTTGATCACTAGTATACAGCCCGCCCGCTGGTATGTACCGTCTCTTCCCTCCCTCTTACTAATCCCATAGTTAGTTCTTCTCTCTCCACGGGCACTTGAAGCCCCCACTCAGTACATCGGACAATGTTGGACCCCTTCGGGGTCCTTCTGTTGAACTCTCTTATATAGTAGCTACCTCTCCTGTAGTAGATAGCTGCCGCGGACTGCTACCATGCACCGCGTTATAAATTGTTGAATTTAAAAAAAAAAAAAAAAGATCACTAGTATACAGGCCCAACTGGGATATAATGTATCCTTGCTGCTTACTGGAGTCTAGTGGGGGATACAGAATAATATGGTTATGGTCACTGCCTACTACTTGGTGCATGTCCACCACCCCTGGTGTGCTGCACTAAGTCATTTACTTTTGAGTGGGCAGTGTATGCTCACCACTCGCTGGAGATTGGAGTGGTGCACACCCACTGTAGTATTATTTTCTTTAGCATTCCAGTGCGTGGTGCCCACTCACTTTCAGGATGATGATGACTCACCACCTCCCACAGTGCTATTTTATTTTTGGGGGTGGTGGTGAATATACACCATTCTCCGTCATTCTGTTCTCTTTTTGGGATGTGGTGCCACCTCACTGCAGTGGGTAGCTATCCAGTAAGTGGTGAGTCACCCATTTTCGAGGGGGCAGTGCATACTCACCACCCCTGCACTACTATTTTATTTCTTTGGGCAGTGGTGGGTATACACCATTCTCCATCATGCTGCTTTTTTTTGGATTGTGGTGTCACCTCACTGCAGTGCATAGCTATCCAGTAAGTGGTGAGTCACCCATTTTTGAGAGGGCAGTGCATACTCACCACCCCTGCACTACTATTTTATTTCTTTGGGCAATGGTGGGTATACACCATTCTCCATCACACTGCTTTTTTTTGGATTGTGGTGTCACCTCACTACAGTGGGTAGCTATCTGGTAAGTGGTGAGTCACCCATTTTTGAGAGGACAGTGCATACTCACCACCCCCACACATACTATTTTATTTTTTGGGGTGATGGTGGGTATACACCACTCTCCGTCATTCTGTTTCCTTTTTGGGTCATGGTGTCACCTCACTGCATTGTGTAGCTATCCAGTAGGTGGTGCTCACTCACTGCTTGCCTGCTGCAGGGGAGTTTATCTTTGGAGGTGGGGTATATTCACCACCAATCGCTGCACTGAGTGGTTCAGAGCTGTGGTGTGTTGACACCACATAGCTGAGTTTGGTTACACACACTTTTCTCACAATAGAAACCACAGTGGTGTCAACACACCACCGAGAGGCTACATAGTGTATTGGTATCCTTATTGTTTATAGAGGGGGTACCATGGCAGTATCCCATTTTGGCGTGGGAACGTACCCCGTTATTAACTCACCTGACTCGACACTTATCCGACTGTTCCTATACCCTTCTAGTATCTTGAACTGGCCATGCATTGCTTATGCGTCGTGCAGATAGCCCGAGATAGTCCAACGACTCCATCATTTGTCCTTTGATCCGCTATTGGACCCTGCAAAGCCTTTCAAGGTACTTCGATCAGTCATCAAGATGCCATTGTGCGTATTGTATTGTCATAGCTATCCCCTTGGGGTTGCCTGATAGGCTTGCACATCCATTGTTCAGCAGATTTCCTGTCCGTTCCATTCCTGGTTCTTGTTAAGTTATGGCGCGGGGGCAGAGTACGGGCGGCTAAATGTGGAGGTTGTGTACTATGTTAGCACAGACTCTAGACGGAGGTGGTGGACTTGGTGCAGAGTGGATCTTTGGCCTCAACATATGTGTTGTGCCCTCGTGCTACCGCGATCCTATATTTCAAGGAACCAAGTTATCGGAGAAGAGTGGAGATCGGACAGAGAGTAGGAGGGGAGAACTAAGTCGATATTCAGACTGAGGTTACAAACTGGAGTACCTACAGCTTATATGCAAGTGCCTATAGAATGGTAACTACAATGCGAATAGAGTATGCAGGGAACGCGGGGAACTATGGAGACGGGAAGGCTGTAGGTATTGCAACAATATAAACATGAAACAGGAATGAACAAAATATTGAAAAGGAAAGGTAAAGGAATGGGAGATTGATCAGAAGTGGAGAATGCGGAAAGGTGAGGACGTAATAGTTACGGATGTAACAGTTCTCCCTCTATCAGTCTGCCTGACAATTGGTGGTCCTTCCAATCATCGTATCGCGATCAGACAAGCTGACGCAGCTTCAGGTGCACATTCCTCAGCCAATGCTCTCTGTCTGTGTTTCTCGGGCAATAGCCATAGTCTCCCCCTTCTCGATAGAACATCATCCCTGCCCTTTATACAGCAGTCGGTACATTGTCTCTTAGTACATTGTGTGCCATTTATTCGGGTGAGGGACACTGTCCATTACTAATTGAGGTATCTCGAAAATCTGTCTACCAAGTGTCTCGATGCCGGTTGCACAATCTTCTCGAAGGTTTCCATTAGTGCTAGGCTGCTACATGATGTCCCCTTCAAGATAGTCGAGTTAGGGGCCCTCAGTCTTCTCAGGTCATCTTGATGGCCATTATATGGCTGTGAGCTCTTCCCTTGTGATCAGGGAGTTCTACTGACAACGTTCTCGATACCTGGTGCATCTCTGAGTGTGTACAACTGCGATGCTGCCTGTTGTACTCTTTGTCCACTCTCGAAGCCATACAGTAGCTATTTAGTAGCCACTGACTGACTCCTGGGGTGCCTTGTAGCCTCATAGAGGTCCTTACATGACATACCAGTTGGGTTAGGGTCATTGTAGGGGATGTTATGGGTATATTGAGATGATTACATCGTAGCTATTGCTGAGCCATGGGTATATAGGGGTATAATGGCTTATTTTAGCAATGCTTCGATTTTCGGCGTAATACCACTATGTCTTTGGCCAGAGCATCATAGTAGGTCCGTTTGGCAGAACAACAGCCGGAGCGGAAAGAGCCCCAAGTTTCTTTGGAGGGGGAGGACCTGTATGAGTTCAGGAGGCGCAAGCAGGTGTTGCTCCACCATGGTTTGGACCTGTGGCAGACCAGGGAGGTCTTTGAATTGATGGACCAGGTGTCAGAGATGATGGTCATGAGGGAGGAGGCAAAAGTCTCAATGTCCCTGGCTGAGTGAAGAGAGTGGGAGGATGAGAGGGAGCTCAAGCTGTGTGAGACTGCATCAAGGAAGGCAGTTTCTTTCTCAGAGTCAATCTTTATCACGGTTTTCCTGACAAAGGGAATTTTAGAGGGGATGGGGAGAGTGAAAGCCAGGGGGGCATGGTCGGACAGTAGCCAGAGGTGGGGCAGAATGTGATATTCAGAGACGGGAAGACTGTTCGAGAAGAAGGCTAAGTCTATGACTGTGGAGGATTTGTTCTGGTCCCTGGGGTATTGGAGAAGTCTCTCCAATCTCCAAACCAAGGAATATCATCCCAGGTAGGCACACAGTCCAGCTGAGTCTGGAACTAGGCACAAGCAGAACCAGAGAGGTAGAAGAGAGCATAAGTGACCTTAGGTTGCTTGGTGTGGAATTGGGATGGATTAGCAGAGAAGTAGAGTTGACACTGGAACAGGAAGTTGTGGAGGTGCTCTGATTTTTCACCATTGAACTGGTCTGGAGCCTTGACTTTAACTTGGACTCCAGGAGGTTGATCAGTGGGAGGTGGCAGAATGGAGGTTTGCCAGACTTGTTCATCCATCATGGAGGCTAGGCACTCAAGGGCTATCATAGGACAATTGCTTGGATCTTCTGGAGTGTAGGCCTCATCTTCCAAAATGCTGGCCTTGTCTTCAGGAGCATAGTCCTCATCATTTTTTTTTTTGAATCAACAATTTATTACACAGTGCATGATAGCAGTCCAGTGGCAGTGTACCTACTACAAGATGCTCAAGTAATAGACTGCTTAAATACAAAACAAATTCACAGAAGGGCCCCTGGAGGGGGCCCAACAATGTCCATTGTACTGAGTGTGGCCATGAAGTGACCGTGAAAAGAAAGTCAGGTGGGGGCTGAGCCAGGTGAGCACCTAGACACCTGAACCCCACCAGGAAAATAACTAAAAGAGAAGTTGAAACATGGGGAGGCCCCAAGGGCAGGCAGGACAAAGCGCCAGGCAAGAGGCCCTGGGGAGGAGGAAACAGAACCCAAACACAGAGAAAAAGAACCCAGAACCTACTGTAAAATGAAACAAGAAGGCCTACAAGGTTGAGAGAGGGGCTGAAGCTGCTGGCTGCCCCTTGACCTTACAGGCAGAAGAACCAACACTGGTCTTGCGACCAGCATCTGCAGTGCAACCATCGGCCACATACTGGGCTTTGATCCACTCTGGTTGGAATCAGTGATGCCAGAAGGGGCACTTTGGGCTGTTGGCAGCATGCAACTTGCCGCAATTAACACATTTGCCTGTGTGGGGGCAGGGGGAGCCAGAGGGGGTGGCGGGGACAGGAGGATTGGCCTCAGGGTGGCCCTTGCAGCAGCCGGCTGAAGACCAGTGTTTGGCCTCGGAGTGAGGCTCAGAGCAGATGGGGCAATGCACGGAGTGCGCCCTGCACGAGTGGAGAGTGTGGCCCCAGCACCAGCATCGAGAGCAATGGGGGGTGCCAGGATTAGCGCAGGCAGTCCGGATGAAGCAGACAGCACCAGCAATGGGAATGGAGTGCCCAGCCACCACCTTGGCATGGGAGCCGGACTGAGAGTCATGGATGTCAAACCAGGCAGTAGCCATGGTTGACTTGGCAGAGTTGCAGATCACCCAGGGGGGACCAGCAAGGGGGAGAGAGAGGGCGAGGGGCAATTGGCTAAGAGCCTGTGCAACCTCAGCAGAGGTAACCTGGTCAGCAGTACCAGGCTGGAAGAGAGGGACATCAACAAGCTTGAGGTAGGATCATAACATGGGGAGGGCAACAGGGACCGGAGGAGCCTTCAGGTCCTTGCCAAGGGCAGTGCCAACTGTCGTTAGCTCAGAAGCTGATGCGACAGTGGAGGTGGAGAGGGACAGGTCCCCAAAGGAAGGGTGTGCTGACTCAATGCAAAGCGTGGAGCCAGAGGCCGATAACACTGAGCTAACAATGTGAGTGACATGTGGGAGGGACACCTTAGAAAGGGCATCTGAGCTGGGGACCAGAATCTGGCGCCGTGAGGGGCCAGCTACAGTGCATGTGCAGTTTGGCTTTGGAAGCTGGAGCACCAAGAACAGCCTTCTGGACAGCAATCACACAGTCTTTTGGGAGAGTGGGGAATGCCTTGGCCACATGAACCAAGGTAGGCACTGCCTTGAGGGTGCCGGGGAGAGTGTGCAGGGCGAGGGGGAGGGGGCAGTGTCAGGGTGGTGCCGGCTATAGGCACCGGCCTTGCAGGAGTAGACTCCTGCACAGCCTGGACCAGAAGCTGGTGCAGCAGGGGCCACATTAGTGGAGTTGGTGGAATCACTTACATCAGCTGTTCCACAGAACAGGCATGTGGCATCCACATGTTGGGGGGGAGAGGGAGCCAGAGCCCAGTGCGCCACATAACGACAGAAGTACTCACGGAATGCTTATCTTCTGGTCTTGGGAAGTGACCGGGATTTGAGACCACTCAGAGACCAGGATGGCATCCAAGAGTTTGTATGCCCCTTCAGCAAGGGCAAGGGCAGAATTGAGGTCCAGGGGCATGGTGGCCAGCAGGGGACCAAGATGGGGAAGGGCAGTACCTACCAACCAGGAGCTGTAGTCAAGTGCAGGGTCCCATTTGACAGTGGTGGTTCTGGGAGGTGGTCGAAGTACCTCAGGAAAATGGGAGAAATCTTCCTCAGCAGGGGGGAGGGTGTGGAGCCATACAAAAGGGCCGGGGAAGCCTCAAAGCATAAATGCTTTGCGGCAATGTTGGCCAGAGCTGCATCAACCAAGTCAACAGCAGCAGGGGCCGGGGAGGGGGAGGGGGGGGAGGCAGAGCCAAAGGCCCCCAGGGAGAAAAAATGTGCCATGGCCGGCAACCTCTCGGAAGCTGTGCATGCGCTGGGTTTTGGTGGCATGGATGCAGGGGAGCTAGTAACCGGGTTAGATACCTAACTACAATGCTATGGACCAGCCAGAGACTGACTCGAAAATCGGTGGTGGTGGTACAAGGTCAAGAAGGGATGCATAGTCCTCATCATCAGGAGCATAGTCTGCATCTTCAAGAGCATAGGGAAATTCCTTAATGTCAGAATAAAAGGGAGTAGGGTCAGGATCTGCATAGGAGAGCCCAGAAGGAACAGAATGTGCATCCTCACCTGGAGGGGCAGGTTTGGTGGATTTGTTGGAATGGAATGTCATGGAAGATGGTGCACAGTGTAGGAGACCTTTAGTACAAGATTTATGTTGGATCACAAGAGTCATGTAACAATACCAGAGGAGGAATCAGAATATACTGTTAGATGCTGACTGGGGTGTGCATTGGAGGGATGAGCAGAGCAAGACCTTGGCTTCAATGTATGTGTTGCACTACTCTGATATTGCTAGGCAGTCTTGATTTGGACTTTGGACCTGGAGAAGAGAGGATATGGCTCAGATCAAAGGGAACCAAGTCTGAGAGAGGGATAAGATAATGAACCAAGGTTCAGAGAATAGGAGGTAAGTCAAGTCAGTGTCAAGTTGATATTCTGATTTCGGAAAACTACTCTGGACTAACTTTGGTTTATATACAAGTGGACTATTGGAGGAACAGAGATAGTCCTACAATAAGTATCTAGGTTACTGGTAGTTAGTGGGTGCCTATAATAAAGTGTTTGGAGTATAATAGAAGTTATAGGAATAATAGGAACAATAAACAGAACAGAGTGATGACATCAGAGTAATGAACAGATTGGAGAAGAATGAATCCAGGAAACCAGGCTTATGGTAACTGGTCAGACTTTGAAACTTGGGATTGGAGAAGAAATCAGACCAGCAGGAATGTGGTCCAGAGAAATCCAGGATGACTGTAACATTGAAGCATAAACACTTTGTGGTGACGTTAGCCAGAGCTACATCAATGGAGTCAGCAGGGGCAGGGGCTGGTGAGGGGGAGGGGGGCAAGGCTAGGCCAAAGACCCCCAGGGAGAAAAAATGTGCTGTGGCCAGCAACCTCTCAGAAGCCATTTGTGTTGGAAATACAAATACGAGGCAATGCTGCCGTTGTATAGATACAGTGGGTTCAACACTGACTGTTTGGACCATCGAAAAATGGACCCTTTTCTCTTTTTCATTTTATCCTTCTCCTCGTGATTCTCTTATTATGAACAGACTTCTATTGTAGCTAAACAATATATATAGAGACTTAGCACAATGTACACCTCAGTTCTCACACATCTCGAGTGACTGAGGTCAGTATCCAGTCTATATATTTATACCTCACTTAGCTGACTCCTTATTAGCATTTACAATTGTTGTATTCTTTCAGTTTGTGCACTGGGTTTTGGTGGCATAGGTGTTTAGAAGCTAGTTTTTACAGAAGAAACCTAACTACAATGCTGTGGACCAGCCAGAGACCAACTCAAAAATTGATGGTGGTGGTACAAGGTCAAGAAGGGATACAACATACCCCAATCAACCTTGAGTGTTGTAGCCCCCAAAGGCCCATAAGCTCAAACACAGTGTTGGTATTTTTCTTCAACTATATAAGGAACCTTGTGTGGGCTGAATAGTGGGTGATTGTGTACCCTTCCTGGATCCAGATAAATTACTGCCTGAAAATCTCCCTTTTTAATTGGAATGTATATCTTGAGCCTTGCAGGGCACAGCCACTGAGAAAGTGTTCCTATAGTGTGTTTTCCCATAGCAAAGTGTGTATTAGCTACAAAAAAATATATCAGTATCTAATAATAGGCTTGGAGAAATTATGAAGTGTGATCAACATATAGCACTCTTTGAGTTGGTGACCAACAGATGGGTGGACAATAGTTTGACAGTTGGATAGAAGGGGCTCCACATCATCTGGAATAGAAAAATTACCAGGATTGTATAGTTCTTAACCTCTGAAAAGCTTTTTGAGTATATCAAGCTATATGCCACTTGGGATAGTCTGGAAATAATGTCCCCCAGTAGTCCAAAAATCCTTGACAAGCCCTCCCTTTGAGCATCCAACAAATAACTGTGATCCAGAATGCACCTAAAAATAATTTAAATTATGGATAACAATACTAGAAAATATTCCAGAATGAGAATGTACATGCATAACAAACTCTCGAAGCTCAGGCTTGCCATCACAGACCTCACCATCCATATCAGGAAAGGACTTTTCACATTTGCTATTTTTGACACTTTGATACCACCTAAAAATACATTAGATTTTGAGTCAAGATTAATATAATTTATGAGAGAATTCAACATACACAATGGTCTATGCCATAGCAGAGGCAGCTTCTTGTTGGTTGGCTTCTTGTACTGCCATGGTTAGGAGATCATCTCAACTTTGCTGGTCTTCACTCTATTGCTCAAAATCTTGCAGAAAATTGTGAGCTGAAAAACTGCAGGTATAGCAACCATCACAGTCAAGCTGTGAGCAACAGCATTTGACACCTTGTCCAATGGGTAAGTTTGGATCCAAGAGGTGGACAAGAGCAGGGAAATCCTCTGATCCAGTACCACCACACCATGAGTCCTGACACTGTAAACATGATCTTTTTTTTTTTTTTTTTGAAATCAACAATTTATTATGTGGTGTGCAAGCAGTGTACCTACTACATTTGAAGCTCAAGTAATAGACTGCTTAAATATAAAACAAGTTCACAGAAGGGCCCCCAAAGGGGGCCCAACAACATCTGTTGTACTGAGTGCAGCCATCAAGTGACCATGAAAGGAAAAGCAGGCCAGGGCCAAGCCAGGTGAGCACCTAGACACCCAAACCCAACCAGAAGGGGAACCAAAGAGGGGCATAGCATGGGGGGGCCCCAAGGGTGGGCAGGACAAAGCACCAGGCAGAAGGCCCTGGGGAGAAGGAAACAGAACCCAAAGTGCTAAGAAAAAGATCCCAAAACCAATGTAAAAAGAAACAAGAAGGCCTACATGGATGAGGGAGGGGCTGGAGCCACTTGCTTCCCCTTGTCCTTCTGGGCAGAAGAACCAACACTGGTTTTGCGACCAGCCTCTGCAGTGTGGCCACTAGACGGACCTTCTTGGCAGAAGTATTGGTGGCAGCAGCTGCTGGAGAAGATGAGGCAGCAGCCCATTCACTAGCAAGGGCCCAGATGTGCTGAACTTGAGCACAGAATTTGAAGGCATCGCAATATGCTTGAGGGAACTCAAAACCCTTATCATGGACATACTTGAAAAATTTGTAGCCACTACAGGCTTTGAAAACCAAGTTCTGGTTGGCATCAGACACAGAGGCAGTGGCATCAGAGGCCAGGATATGCAAAAACTGGGCCTGAGGATAGATTGAATGTTAGATTATGCATATGTTAGACACTGGATGGGGCGTGCATCGGAGGGACAAGTGGAGCAAAACCTTGGCTTCAATGTATGTGTTGCACCACTCCGATATTGCTAGGCAGTCTCGATTTGGACTTCGGACCCAGAGAGGAGAGGATGTAACTCAGATCAAAGGGAACCAAGTCTGAGAGAGAGATGAGACAATGAACCGAGGTTCAGAGGATAGGAGGCAAGTCAAGTCAATGTCAAGTCGATATTCTGATTGAGGAAAACTACTCCAGACTAACTCCAGTTTATATACATGTGGACTATCGGAGGAATGGAGATAGTCCTACAATAAGTAACTAGGTTACCAGTAGTTAGTGGGCGCCTATAATAAAGCATTTGGAGTATAATAGAAGTTATAGGAATGATAGAAATAATAAACGGAATGGAGTGATGACATCAGAGTAATGAACAGATTGGGAAGAATGAATCTGGGAACTGGGCATAAGGAGACCAGTCGGATTCCGGAGTTCGGGATCGGAGAAGAATTTGGACCAGTGGCAATGCAGTCCAGAGTGATCCGGGATGCCTATAACAGCATAAACCACAGGATATGGTCACAAACAGTAGGAACAGCCATGGCATTGATAGTCTGGTGTGCCAAGTTCATGGTACAATTGCCCTTGGCAAGACAATCCATGTGCTGCTTGGCAGTCTTGATGACTTTGAGAAGCTCAGAGAAAGCAGTAGAGATGTCAGACATAATTTGAATAGAGATTGGAGAGGGAGAGACTGGAGTAGCTGATTGCTATAGACAGAGGGAAGGAACTACAACATTTTTATATCTCTTGAGAAATAGCATGACACATACCAGGAGGTGAATGCAGGTCAGCCACGCACTACAATTTGCATGTGCACTATTTAGGTGTACTTTGTGGGTCCACAATGCTACAGAACCACTCCCCCAAGAGAAAATTCAGTGGGCACAGAACAATGGAAACCGTCTCTGAAACAAGATAGGCACTTTGATCCAAGAGCTCAGGCATACATCATTGAATGTTTGCATTCCTGATGACCTAGTAGCAACAGCCAGACTGCTGTTGACTTGAGAACACCTTCTGAGTACCTTGGACATCTGCAGCAATGCAGGAGAACATTCTAAAATATTCTTTTTGTTTGTTTTGCATTGGACCGTGTTTCCTGTATTTCATATCTCCCTGTTTTGTCTATTTTAGTTCTGTATCTCTCTCAATATAAAAATACGGCTGCAAGCCTCTGAGGAGAGCAAGAAGGGCTTCACCCCAACTTCTCAGCAGAGTACTTTGCAGCTGTGATCAAGAACAGTTCAGATTTATTTTGTGTGAATTGTTTAAGTGAAACTAGTCTTCAGGAGAGTTCAGAAGAAGTTATTGAGAGGAGAATCACCTTGAGTTTGCTTTTGTGTGATTTCCTAGAGCCTAGAAAGCAGAGGGATTTGGACTTGAAATTTCTTTGAGTTCAATTCTAAATTAGAGACAGAACAGACTAAGCCAAGTGGGTCTTGAGCTTGAGTTTGTCCCCAGAGTCTAGAGGAATTGTAATCAAGTGGGTCTTGTATTACACTCAATTTAGAGATCAGATTTTTGTGCAGTTGTCCTGTGCTATTCTAGCCAGTAAACTGTGTCATTTGGAACTCTCTAAAATTGGTTACTTCGATTCTATCTGTCAGATCCACACCCCCTTGAACTTGCCTTGGAAAACAATTACTCTTTGACATATCCTACACTATACCTTTGCCCTAAGCTCCCACTGAGTTTAGTGAGTTGTGATTGAATATTTGAGAGTTGAGTGTTGGGTTTAGTGTGAAAGCTTCCCATTCTTGTCCCCTCAGTGTTTGCTTCCCCACCCTTGCCATCAAGTCCGTTTTTCAGTGTTTCAGCATACACATGCAACTGGAGGGCAGGAAAGTGCATCATGTGATCACATTTGGGGACATACTGAGCATGGGAAGTGGGTGCTTGTGTGTGTGGCTGTGTGCACCAGTTCAAGGAGGCATTCGGCAGGCAACTCTGGGTGATGGCAAGGGCTGGGACAACTTGGGGGGACCAGGGGGGTAATAGGAGCAGAGAAAGGAGTGTAGGGAGGACTTGAGGGTTCCCTTACAGTTTCAGACCAGTCAAGAACCCCTGCCATAGTGGCTTTGCCATCACTTTTGTTTTTTTTTTTTTTTTTTTTAATCATCAATTTATAATGCAGTGCATGGTAGCAGTCTGCGGCAGCTATCTACTACAGGAGAGGTAGCTACAAGATATGCGAGAGTTCTACAGATGGACCCCGAAGGGGTCCAACATTGTCCAATGTACTGAGTGAGGGCATCAAGTGCCCGTGAGGGGAAAGAAACTAACTAGGGGACTAGGAAGTGAGAGATGGGGGAAAGGTACATACCAGCAGGCGGGCTAAGGATGCAGGGAGGGTGGGGAGGAGTGTAGGTCAGCGGTACCTCCTGGGTCTGGGGGGAAGGAGAAGGCCAGGGGGTTATCCTGGAGGAAGAGGATGAGACCATCTAGGTCTGTGTAGTAGTTTGAGCCGCTGTCCTGAGTCCAAGACCAGTGGCGGGAGTAGAGGGGGCAAGACCAGAGGATATGGTCATGCCATTGGAAGGGGAAGCCACAAGGGCATGACGTTGGTTCATTAGGAAAGAACCAAGATCAATACTCGCCAGTGGGAGCATGGTTGAGTATGCACCAAGTCAGTTGGGCGGCAAGAGAGGGGGGTTTTTTTGCTACAGAGGCTAAGAAAGGCCCATCTTTGAAATAGGAGGGCCGGATGGGTTCGTTGCAGTGTGCAAGGGGCAGGAACTGGGAGCCGAGAGAGGATGAGGGGGAGGAGGCAAGTTGCCATTCCCGGATGATGTTTTTAGTGCTTAACTTCTGGATAGACGACACCCAGACAGGGGATGAAGTTGAGTAGGGTGGATAGGGTTTTGCAGAAGCAAGTGAGTGGGCCAGCCCATGGACTGAGAGTTTCCAACGGGAGAGGGAGTGTGCAATGGTGACGGAATGATGCTCCTGATGATTGGAACCAAGGGATAAGGAGGGAGGAGACCTGGATGGAGGTATGTTGACCCGAGGAGGGGGAGGGTGAGAGTGCAGCCTGCACCGCTGAGGGGGAGTCAGTAAGAAAAAAAAGGGAAGTAACACTATTGCCAAATAGAGGGAGTAGAGAGGAGATAGCAAAAGAGAAAGCAAATTGTTCAGAGTCAGGTACCTGTTAGGGAGCCGGCATCAGTAAAGTCAGAGTGTACAATTACATTGTTCACAGAAGCGACATAAGAGACTCGGGAGGAAGAGCCAACAAGCCGGGAGGGGGGGGAAGAGGAGTCAAAGCCAATTACAAGCGTACATGAAGAGAAAAGGGCCTTGGAGAGTGCCAGGTTGAGAATGGAGTCGCACCAGGAGGACAGAGTGTCCTTGGAGCAGGGAAAGGGGGGGTTGAGGAAGGTGAAGTAGTCAGAGAACCGGTCGAGGATCTGGTATCCAGGTTCGGCCAAATGATGAGATTGTAGGATGGGGTTCGCCAATAATGGAGGGGAGTGCCGCATCCATGAAGGCGAGGGCGGAGCCAGAGATTCATTTCTGCCTGGTAGTGAGGAAGGGAAGGGAGAGGGGGTGGCGCTCAGTGGTGGAGGCATTGGTGAGAAGGGAGTTGATTCCATGTGTGTGGGGGAGGGATGCTATCTGCATAGCACTTCGGGTTTGGAGTTTTCCCAGGTGGAGGTGAATAGGTAAGAGGCCTGCGATGGCTTCGACTTCTTGGGATGGGGAGGTGCGGAAGGCTCCTGTAATCCACAAGGCAGCACGCCATTGCAAGGCTCTGAGTTGTTTGAGGAGTCCCTTGATGCAGGCTGCATCATGGAACCAGAGAGACGAACCATATGTCATTAACGGGATGACACAGGAATGGTAGAGGAGGCGCTTATGGGAAGGGCTCAGGCCTCAGGATGAGTTGCCCAGCAGGCACATAGTGCCTAGGAGTGAGAATGACTGGTTGGTGTAGAAGGCAACATGTTCTTTGAAGGAGAGCCGGGGGTTGAACCAGAAACCCAGATAGTGCCATACAGGTGATGGTAGGAGGGGGGTATTGTTGGTGAAGGGGGCATAGCCCAGGTCCAAGGAGGGGAAGGATTTGCCGTGCCTTCTGGAGAAGAAGAACGACTCGGTTTTGGAGTGTTCAAGGACTAGTCCAAAGTTAGATAGAAGCTGGAAGACGATTCCATACGCCTTGATTAGGGGGGGAGTCACGTCTACCCATTGTTTTCCTCGGGACATGATAAGGCTGTCGTCGACGTAGGAGAGGAAGTCAATACTTTGGAGGAGGGGGTCCAGGGAGAACAAATGATCTGCAATGTAAAGGACTGGCGCCAGGAAAAGGGACGACAGCACAGGAGATAGGGCAGAGCCCTGGACAACTCCTACTGAGCAGTCCATGGGGTTGGAGACAATGTTCAATCCCCAGGATAGGGAGGTGGTGCAACCTACCAGGTAAGATTCAAAGAATGAGAGAACCTGGGGGGGGAAACCCTGGTGGCGAAGGATGGCGATGAGAGTGGAATGATGAAGTGAGGGGAAGAATTGGGTGACATCAAAAGCAACCACACCAGTGACCATGTTTTTGGCCCATCTGGCATGGACGAGGTGGGACAGGTAAAGGCCGGCGTCCTCGGTGGAGCAACCAGCGATGCCGCCCAGTTGGCGGGGGTGAACAAGTGCATGGCGGACAGCTGCAAATTGGAGTTGAGTGGCCAGCATCTTCTTGAAAAGTTTGCCCATAGTATTAAGGAGTGTGATGGGTCGGAAGTCCCCAGGCTTGGTGTGTGAGGGTTTGGGGGGTTTAGGGATAATGACAGTGGTGGAATCCTTGAAGTAGAAAGGCCAGTGTCCATGTTCAACACAGGCATTGGCAAGGGCGAGGAGGGCGGAATGACAGGATGGGTGGGATATCAGTCTCTTTAGGTGTTGCCAGGTAAGGTGGTCGGGGCCTGCAGCAGACTGGTTAGAAGTGCCTGCTAGGGCCTTGTCAAGTTCGGGTGGGGCAAAGGGGATCCAGACGCGGGGGTTCTGTTTGGGGAGGTAATCGAGTCCAGAGAGGTCTGTTACACGGTCCTTTGCATTGAAGAAGTGGGAGCCCAGTGCGTCAAAGAGTTTCTCCTGGGTAACACAGGGCTTGGAGGTCCTGGGGTCAACAACTGCGTCGATGGCTGGTAGGGAGCGGGGGCCTACCCAGGACATCAAGTCCCAGGGCCGCTTGTTGGTGACTGCTATGTCCTTAGTCAGAGTGTCATAATATGCCTGTTTGGCAGATCAGCAGCCAGAGCAGAATGAACTCCAAGTTTCCTTGAAAGGCATGGACCTGTATGAGTCCAGGAGGAGAGAGCAATTGTCATTCCACCATGGCTTGGACCTGTGGCAAACGAGGGAGGTTTTCGAGTTGGCAGACCAGGTGTTAGAAACGATGGTCATGAGGGAGGAGGCAAATGCCTCAACATCCTTGGCCAAGTGCAGGGGGTGGGAGGAAGGGAGGGAGCTTAAGCCGTGTGAGACTGCATCGAGGAAGGAGGCTTCTTCTTCGGAGTCAATCTTTATCACGGTTTTCTGGACAAAGGGGATTTTGGAGGGGATGGGGAGAGTAAAAGCCAGGGGGGCATGGTCAGATGGTAGTCGGAGGTGGGGTAGGATGTGGTACTTGGAGATGGGAAGTCCATTTGAGAAGAAGGCTAGATCTATGACAGTGGAGGATTTGCTTTGGTCCCTGGGGTAGAACATAGGCTGGGGGGTAGATGGTAGGGCTCTGGTCAATGAGAGTGACTCTGTCATATTGAGGAGTCGGGTGGCCCTAGTGGGGTGTGTAGGATAGGAGGGGTCCCACTTGCAGGATCGGATGTTGAAGTCTCCGACTAGGCAGAGGCAAGAATGTGAGGAAAGAGAGAGCATATCTGATAGGAAGGATAAAGCGGAATCCTGTGCATCATTATAGATTCCCACCAAGTGAACGGGACCCATGGGGAAGAAGAGGGACAGCCAGGAGATGTCCCAGTGTGGGGCTATGTTGCGGCGGAGGGAGGGGCAGAGGGGGCAGAGGGATTTGTGGACAAATACCATTGACTGGGGGCGTGAGGGAGAGTCAGGGTCATTCTTGTCACCTGGTGAGACAAGGCAGTCCCAGTCGGAATGGAGGGGGCCTCCGATGACTGGGGCACCTTTTTTGTTAGTAGCAGAAAGGACATACCAGATGATTTTCCAAGGGGGTTCTTGTATAAAGACCAAGTCAACAGCCAGAGCAGACAGAGCAACTAGAAGAGATTCTAGCAGAGAATAGTTGCGGGCCACATTCTGAGAGATCACAGAGAGAGAGTCGGCCGTAGGTGTCCTACCAGTAGGGCACTTTGGGAAAGGAAAGGGGGAAGTGGAGGGGGGGATAGCCAGATCAGGAGTAGGGGAGTGGAGGAAAGGGCGGGCGAAAGGCGTGTTGGGGAAGGGGAGAGGGACAGTGTCTGACAAATCATGTACAGACATTAGGAGGAGCAGAGGAGGTGGCCGCAGCTTCAGCACAGGCACAGTGCTGTTCCGCGTGGATGGTCTCCCTCAGGAGGGTTTGTCTGTTAATGCGGCCTTCGATCCATTTGGGCTCGAAGCGATGGTGCCAGAAGGGGCACCTGGTGCTATTAGCAGGGTGGGGACCATTGCAGTTGCAACATTTGGCACCATGAGGGCAGGGTTGGTCTTGGGGGGTGGCCGGGATGGGGGGGTTGGCTTTGGGCTTGCCTTGGCAGCAAGTAGCGTGAGAGCAGTGGTTTTCTTCCTTATGAGGGCCACCACAGATGGGGCAAGCAATATTGAAATGTCTGCAGACGTTGACTGTGTGTCCCCAGGTCCAGCATTGGGAGCAGAGAGGGACGCCGGGGCAAGCGGCGGCTTTACGAATACGGCAGATATTGCCAAGGATGGGTACAGTGCAGTTGGCTACTGTCTCAGCAGCAGCACCGGTCTGGGAGTCCCTGTTACATCCGTAACTATTACATCTCCAGTTCTCCGCTATCTCTGCTGCGGATCAATTCCAATCCTTTACCTTTCCTTTTCAGTCTTTTATTCATTCTTGTTTCATGTTTATATTGTTGTAATACCTACAGCCTTCTCTGTTCCCATAGTTCCCCGCGTTCCCTGCACATATTATGTAGACCATAGTTACTATTCTTGACACTTCGTATATAAGCTGTAAGTACTCCAGTTTGTAACCTTAGTCTGAATATCAACTTAGTTTCCATCCTCCACTTCTCTGCTCAATCTCCACCTTGTCTGATTACTTGGTTCCTTGAAATATAGGATTGCGGCAGCACAAGGGCACAACACATACATTGAGGCCAAAGGTCCACTCTGCACCAAGTCTATCACCTCTGTCTAGAGTCTGTGCTAACATAGTACACGACCTCCGCATTTAGCTGCCTGTACTCTGCCCCCACACCATAACTTAACAGTCCCAAATCTTGAACCAGACAGTGGCAGTGTCGGCCCCTCTGTTGTTGCGAGAGGGGCGGGGAGGGGAGACAATCTGGAAGTGAGGGGCCAGGGGGGAGCATGAGAGGGCCTCACAGACGAGACGGCAGACCTCTGGATAGGAAGCTGGACCTCCGGTGCAGGGAACATCCAGGACCTTGAGGTATGATTTGGAGCAGGCTTTGCCAGCCCCAGAGATGCCTCCTTCGACAACCTTAGAGGCCCAGGTGCAGATAATGTGGACGTCCTCGTCATTGGGGACTTCCCAGCAGAGAAGGCAGGCCGCAGTTTTGTCCCTGGAGATGGAAAGGACATGGCAGGTGGAGGATGAGGCGCTAAGGCCTTGGTTGGTGGAGTCAACAATGCCAGGGAGGTCGAGCACTGCCGGCGGGGGTGAGGGGAGGGCAAGTATGACCTCTCGACATGTTGGGCCCTTGGTGGTGGACGAGAACTTGGGTTTCGGTTTGGTTAAAGCTGAGCCCGGGGCGCTCTTGTTAGTGGGGGGTGCAGCGCCTTTGGCGCGCGCCATGCGCTCAAGTTCCTCGGGAGAGGCATCCGGGAAGGCCCAGGAGAGTGCGATGAGGCAACCAGTCCAGCTGGAGGTAGAGGCGGTGGGGGGGGATGTGGCCACATTGGCCCAGGAGCGGCCCAGGCTGCTGTGGGAAGAGGGGGGAGGGGCAGCGGAGCGCCTGTTTGGCTTGGTCCACAGATTGATAGATGGCGGGGCGGGGGGAACCATGGTCTTGAAGGGACCAGATCCAGCCGATGGGGAGGGCCCAGAGTTATGGGTCAGGGCAGTGTCAGAACCGACCTTGGGGTGAGGGACAGAAGTATACTTCTGACCGCCCTGAACAGGGGTAAACCCCAGATCAGGTCCCTTTGATTGGGGTTTAGTAACACGCTTACCTTTATTAACACGGGCAGGCGATGGCAAGGGGGGCCTCATGTCCACGTCCGGGGAGGGGGCAGGAGGGGGTGAGGAGGGGGGGAGGAGGAGCTGGTGGTGCAGCCAGGGCAGCTGGGCCCAGAGTCGGTGGGGGGGAAGAGGGAGAAGGGGCAGCGAGAGAGGGGTCAGGTACTGGAAGTTGCATACCTGCGTTTATCATATGCTGGAGCCACTCGACAAAGCTAAAGTTGCCTCAGGAGTGGACCATGTTCCTCAACTTGAGTGATGCAAAGATTGAATTCATGAGGTCAAATAAGTAGGGGAGGATTACAGGGTGGTCGTTGTCAACCAGCTCGGAATGGGAGAGGGATTGAAGCCAGTCCATTACCATCTTGATATTTTCACCTGGCCTCAATGGAGTCAGCAGTGATTCTTTCATAGGGAGAGAGGGCAGGTAGGTCTTCATTGGTGGGCCTATCAGACCAGTTGGCAGGGGGAATCTCCAGTTGGGTTGGGGGGTCCATGTCGCACGAAGTGGGTACAACGTCGTGAGTGCATTTGGTGGGATCCATTGCCTCGAGGGTGTGGGTGGATTTGTCAGAGTCTGAGAACTCTTCGTTGCTGTCATCGGGCTTTACACAGACCTGGTTGGAGGTATGAGAGGCCCTGGAGGCTGTGCAAGAGGAGAGATTGAAAGCCTCAGCAGAGGAGGCAAACAGATAAGTTTGAGGGCTCAATGTTGTGATGGGCAACGAGCTAGTGTAGTCGGTGATACTGCTTAACATGGTGGTGATGGGGTTCACTGGGGTTGGAGAAAGGATTCCAGAATCGTTTGTACTCATTGTGGACTCAGAGACCAACACTAAAGACTGCAAGTGCAAATCGATGGTGGTGGTAAGAGGACAAGGAGCGCTGCTTTGCCATCACTATTAAAAGAGTAACATAAATATTTATGCTTAGTTGGAGGGACCAGACTCTTGGGGACACAATGAGCACCTGTGTCCACTTCTGAAACAGGTTTTGCATGTGTGTTGGAATTTGCAGCTATGGGCATTGCATCCCTTCTTGGAGTTGAATTGGTGACAGACATCTGTAGACAAGCTGTTAGGCTTGTTGTGTTGTTGGGTTCCATCAACCAAGGCATATTTGAGTCCATCAGGGAACAAGCTGATCTCAGAAAACCTTGAGAGGATATGATTGTCAAGGAGGCTAGGAACTTTGCCCACCCTTGACTGAGGCTCAGATGGATCAGTCAAAAGAAATAACCCACTGTTGTGTGATGGTGGTCTGGACCCTGCATTGGAATTTGTTGAGGACATACTCTCCATATCTTTGCAGTTCTGTCTGCCAGTGGGGGAACACAAAGCTCATTGCTTCGAGGGTGGGGACCTAGGCAGTGAACCACTCAGTATCTGTTTCAACTTTCCAGGCCATAGTCATGATGGGGGCTCAGATCTCAAAGTCTCCCAGTCTTGTAGTACTCTGTGACACAGATTGAGGGAGGCATTGATTGTGGAGAACAACATCGAGATCAACAGCACAACCTTCGCAGGATGTTCCCCCACTCCAATTCCAGGAAATTTTGCAGTGCCCTGCAGATTGTACCCATTGCTTGGAACTGCTGAAATCTTGGTTGACTTGCTCAATCATTGCCTGAGTTTTCTGCATAGATTCTGTGAGGCTATCCCAGGAGGCAACCTCCTGCCCAAACCATGGTAGCATGCACTCATCATGTCTGGTTTTTGGGTTATATTGCCCACTGGAAGAAGTTCCGAGGTCTTGTCCTTTGAGGACAGGTGGGATAGCCCTTCAATGCATTGAGCCAATGGAAGAGGAGTCATTGTTGTCTTGGGACTTGGTTGCTTCCAGACCATATGGCAGTAATGCCGAGTCCTGTCCAGCAGATCCTTGGATAGGGGGAATTCTGTCAGACATGATATTGTGTATGGCTCATTGGAATGCCTCAAAGAGATCATCTTTGACATTGTTGTTATGTCCTTCCAAGGCTTCAATGAGCCAACTAGCTTGTTGGTGTGCTCTTGCACTACTAATTTGTTGCCTTTGCAATAACTCAGTTTGCTCATGCAATTGGGGGATCTGCCAGATAGCGAGTGGCCACCCAGGGTTAGGTGGGGATAACGAGAAATAGCATAGGACAGTTGCACAGTGGATCTCGAATCAATCGAATATATAATACTATGGATCACTAGGACCCAGTAAGGAAGACTGGAGTCCTTGGTGGTTGGGCCACATCCTATATATGACAATGATATGTACAACTATTTACTAGGTAATTTAGATTGATCGTCGTTACTATGGATGTATAATAAAGTGTCCATTCGTGTACCTACAGTGTCCATGAAAGATATGAAATAAAGAAAGAATAAACTTCGAGCTGTACAATAGCTCATGTTTCGACACTCCCACTCAGCAAGATGTCAGTTAGGTGGCAAGACTCCGAGACGAGAGCGGAACTTGACGAAGGTTTCGCGAGGGAGGGCTTTGGTGAATATATCCGCGAGCATATCCTTGGTGGAAACATAATCCAGCTTGATTTCCTTGGATTCGACGCATTCACGGATGAAATGATAACATATGTCAATGTGCTTGGTGCGAGAATGGGCAACGGGATTGCTGGCGAGAGCGATACATCCCTGGTTATCGGCGTGAATGATAGTAGCAGAGACCTGGGGAAAATCCATCTCTGTGAGTAATGTACAAAGCCAGATGGCTTCCTTGGTGGCGTTGGCAGCCGCGACATACTCAGCCTCAACGGATGAGGTGGCCACGGTAGGCTGTTTCTTTGACGACCAGCTCACAGAGCTACCCGCCACATCGAAAACAAATCCCCTGACGGACCTTCGATCATCATGATCTTGGGCCCAATTGGAGTCAGTCCAACCGACGAGGTCAAAAGCACGATCTCCATGTCATCCCAAGACAAGGCTGAAATCAGCTGTGCCCTTGAGGTATCGGAGAACACGCTTCACGGCCTCGAGGTGAGCAATGCCGGGATTACCACCGAATTGAGTGATCAAACCAACAGCGAACTGGATGTCGGGACGTGTCTGTGTTGCAAATAGGAGAGATCCGACGAGGGAAAGGTAATGAACATTGCCTGCAAATTCGGCATAAGCATGCTTCTCATCATTGTTGGCAGGGCAGAGGGATCGGGTGAGGTCATGTTTAACAGGGAGTGGAGTGGAGACTGGCTGCGAGTCCAGTAAGCCGAAATGAGCCAACATCTGGCGTATATAGGCGGCCTGGTTGAGGTAAATGAGATGATTTGTGCGGTCTCGTGTAATCGCGATCCCAAGCATGTACTTGAGCTCGCCGAGATTGGTGATGTCAAATTCATTACTGAGATCTGACTTGAGGGATACAATCCTGTACCCTCCGGGACCTGCAATAGCCATATCGTCAACGTAAACAAGGATGAGGAGCACGATCTTGCCATCCTCCCTCTTGAAATATAAACAGTCATCGGTGAATGCACGTGTGAAGCCAAACCCAGTCAACACCTCATGTAACTTCTTCTTCCACTGCCTCCTGGATTGATGCAAGCTGTAAATTGGTTTCTTCAACCTCCAGTAGCGAGCGCCCAACCTGTATTGCTCCACACCCTCTGGAACCTCCATATAGATTTCCTCGTCCAATTCTCCCTGTAAGTATGCTCCAACAATGTCCACCTGATGGATATCAAAGTCGTGATAAGCCGCATAAGCGAGAAAAATTCATAGAGTGGTGAACTTAGCGACGGAAGAGAAGGTCTCAGTAAAATCCTTGCCAGGAACCTGCAAGAAGCCCTTGGCTACAATCCGAGATTTGTATTTGACCAACTCTCCGTGCTCATTTGTCTTCAATCGAAAAACAATTTGTCCACCGACAGCTTTCTTCCTGGGTGGTAGCCTATCAACCTCATCGAATACTTTTCGCATCTTGAGTTGGTCGAACTCAGACTTGATAGAACCCTCCCACTGCTTCACAGCAGGGGATGCCTTGACTTCACGGTAGGTACGTGGTTCATTGTGGACGGCAACAAATGCAAAGTTCACTCCACAGTCCAGGGTCGCGGCATCATTGAAAGCAAAGAGTCCATAATGTTCCGGAGCACAGCGTTCACGGCCAGAGGGATCCCGGGACAGCAAAGAGGACCATTTGGAAGATTTCTGAGGGGCAGGAGGGGGCACAACACTCCCACTGGGAATGGTAGGGGGAGGAGTGGAGGGGCATCCGTCAACGGGAAAAGTGCCGGGAACGCCAACTGTGGGACTAGAGTCAACGTCGACACCCGACTTGGGAACCAACGTACCAGTGACGGCGTCTTTATTGATCACTTTGTCCACCAATACATCCACCTCATCTGATGTAACAACCAGACCACCTACGTCCATCACCGCCAACTTGCTTGGAACCAAAGACTCGTAGAAACAGACATCGCAGGAGGCAATCAGCTTGCCATTCTCCAAATCCTCAAGCCGGTATCCTTTTGTCTCATCCATCCACCACCCCAGCAACCGAACCTTCACAGCCCTCGACTCCAACTTCCCTCTGCGCACTTGTTTGGGGACATGGGCCCAACCAATGGATCCAAACACGCAGAGATGACCGACACTTGGTTTACGTCCTGTCCAGGCCTCATACAGGACGACATCCTTCAACCCGGTGGTCAGCATCAAACTGCGGATATGTACGGCGTACATGAAAGCTTTGCCCCAGTACCATAATTCAACATTTGCAGTGAACAACATGCAATGGACTATCTTGAAGAACACGGCAATTGCACGTTCTGCAATACCGTTCTGCTCAGGAAGGTAGGGATTTGTCGTCTCGTGGATGATACCATTACGGCGGCAGAAATCGTTCATGACCGAATTGACAAACTCCGTCCCGTTATCGCTCCTGAAGCGGCGCACTTTGAGGTCTGACTGACGCTCTAACATAGCAACGACATCCCGCACTGCAGCACCTGTTTCCTCCTTATCCCTCAACAGCCGCCCAACTGGATAGCGACAACTTGCTTCAACAACAACAAGGGCATATAGGAATCCGTCCCAAGTGGGAACGGACATAGGGCCGGTGAGGTCCATCACAACGAGTTCCATCTTGGAATAATGGCTGACACTAGATCCGGGCAATGGAAGGCGGTGGGATTTTCCATTTGCACACCCACTGCACAAATGGTCAAAGTCGCGAGGGGCGGAGATAGATAAGTCTTTCACAAGACGTTCGCAGTGCATGGAGTTGATAACAGAGGGATTGAGGTGACCCATGTGCCTGTGCCAGAGGCGCATGGTAAGGTCCTTCTGAGCAAGAAAAGCAGCCTCCTCCGCGGACTCAGTGCATTGGACATGGTACAAAGTGCCCGACAACCCAGAGAATACAGCCCGGAATAACTCCGATCCTCCCACTGAGACAGACAACCCGTCGATGTAGCTTTGCACGGAGGCACCCTCACGCTGTAGAACACCAAGGCTGACAAGGTTTGCGCCCAACTGGGGAATGTGAAGAACATTGTTCAGGGTGACGGTGATATATCCACCCGGCAATCTGGCCCTGAACCTGACTGATCTGCGTCCTTTAACAGAGACTTTGTTAAGGCCTCTGACGGTAACAAATTTGTCGGATATGGCGCGATAGGAAACGAAATGCCCACGATCCATGAACATGTGGGATGTCACACCACAGTCGAGAATTATGCCAGTTGCCGAAGTAGGATCGGACGTCGCCATCATCATATGGCCAACTTCACACTCTCCAAACGATTGAATTTCATTGACAGCCAAGTTTGCAGACCCACCAGACTTGCCGGTTGCATCCCTGCCCTTCCGGCGTGGTTCGGGGCAGTTGGGGCTCCAGTGCCCTTTCTTGTGGCAATTATGGCATTCATCAGTAGGCTTTACATTCCTCAACTGCTTAGCTTTCCTCGACTCCTTCCCCCTCGAATTATTAGGACCGCAAGAATTTGATGATTTGGCGACAAGGGCAAGCTGATCAGGCTTGACCTTAGTTGGGTCTTGTGCACGTTCGTGCTTGATGCAATGATGCATCGTGATCAACTCGGCCTTGACTTTGTCGAGGATGAGATTCTTGCCCTGGCTTAGGAGAGTCTGTTTGATGACGTCCCAAACGCCGGAACAGGGAAGGGAGAGGAGAATGGTATGGATGAGGATGGTATCTTCAAGCTTCTCGCCGGCTTCAACAATACAATGACGCCGGGATAGAAAGGATGCAATATGCTTGGTCATGGGAGTATGTTCGTCCCATTTCATGGTAAAGAGCTCCTGATAGGAGAAATGAATACTGACGTTGCGGCACTGGTCAACATAGAATTTCTGGAGGTTGTCCCACAGCATCTTAGAAGAGCTGGCCTCCTCAATATGTTCGCGCTCGCTGAACTCGATAGCGCTTCGCATCAACCCCATGGCCGCGGCATCGGCCTTCATCCATGCAAGATACTCCTTCTTCAACTGTGCCCAATCTTTGTAGTTGACATGAGCCGAGGTGACTGGTTTCTGGTCGGCACCAATAGGGGGATCATTGCTGGGTTTTGGGGGACAGTCCTCTAGTCCGTTGACATGGAACCAGAGTTGGCGCGCTTGAAGCACGGCCTTCATATTATCAGACCACGCATAGTAGTTCTTGCCATCGAGCTTGGCAAAGTGTAGAGTTGTCGATGACTTGGAGTAGGAATCGCTGGCAGGGCCCATAACCTAACGAGAAATAGCGTAGGACGGTTGCACAGTGGATCTTGAATCAATCGAATATATAATACTATGGATCACTAGGACCCAGTAAGGAAGACTGTAAGTAAAATAGTAGTGATACAACGAGGGTATCAACGCACCTAGGACCCAGTAAGGAAGACTGGAGTCCTCGGTGGTTGGGCCACATCCTATATACGACAATGATATGTACAACTATTTACTAGGTAATTTAGATTGATCGTCGTTACTACGGATGTATAATAAAGTGTCCATTCGTGTACCTACAGGTGTCCATGAAAGATATGAAATAAAGAAAGAATAAACTTCGAGCTGTACAATAGCTCATGTTTTGACAGGGGAGCCAGGCTGTGCTCCAGGGGATCTGTCCAAGGTATGACTGGGGGGGGGCTGCTCAGCCAGTTGAGGAGAGGAACCCGAGGGTACATTGGCATGCGAGGACTCCCCAGGTGCCTGTTGTCCGGGGATGTTGAAGGACTGGAGTTGGACATCAGTGCTCATTGAGGGTGACAATGGATGGAGGATTGCATAGCCAGAAGTAGCTCGGAGACCTCGAAAATAGTCGTGGACTGAGGCAACCAGAGTGAGAAGCCTGGTGGTGCTGGCAAGCTCATGGTCTCACATTGGTGGGAGTAAGTGCACAGGCCCACAGCAGTGGGCCTGGGTCCTTGTCACCTGACACCACTGAGACTGTCATTAGACTAGCGTAAACAGGCTTTAAGCCCGATAAATAAACTTTCATTAGGGCACTGTACATATGTTTATTCATGTGGTGTGTATCTACCACATAGGGCATGGAGGAGCACAAATATATTGTTGTTTATAGGAGGGGGCAGTACCCCGGTTTGGCGTGGGAACGTACCCCGTTATCAACACATCTGGCTCGACGCCTATCCGGCATGCTGAGAAGTTAGTCCCCCCCCTTTGGGTATGGTTGCTGGCTGCTTAGAGGCTAGTCTAGGATCACCCCGCTGGTCTCTCAGGATGCCTTTATCGTGCGGCTGTTTCGTGAATCGAACCAGACTGGGTTTATCAAGGCGTTTACTGACCAACCGGAGCATATTACAAGTGGGATGTCTCCGCTGAAAAATATTATGAAGGAACTCCAGCTGCGGTACCCCTGGTAAGGCTCATGGTTTCGTTTCCGAGAGTCTATCGTTCTGATATATACACTAGGTTCCATGAGCACATCAACAAGTCTCTCGAACGCCAACGAGCAGACGTCGTTGAACTATCACAGCCGCTCACCGATTCCATGTCCGAAATCCACCACGCAATCATCCAATGCATGACCACGACCCTTTCCGAGCTCAAACGCTCCAACACAGATGTATGAAAAGCAGGCTCAACTGTCTTCTCCACGTTCTCACACTTTATTCAGCTCGATCTAGATGACTTCAACGTCGAAAACGCCTACTTTCGCTCATTCGACGCCATTGTCCGCTACCAACTCACACCAGTCTGGCACAAAGTAGGACCAAAAACCAAACAACTCGTCAACGACCTTCGAGTCCTCCGCCAACTCCTCTTGCAAGCCCATTCACTCTGGAAACACAGCATATATAATTACCCTTGGACACAAAAAGCTACCTCCTCCCCTGCGACGCCCTCGCATTCCACGCCTACCTCGAAACCATCATCGCATCCAACTCGGTATCGGCCTCTGGAGGCCCCAAACAACACCAATCACCCTGGCTACTCATCGATGCCGCCAATGTCCTATTCAGTGTCGCGAAACGACGATGTTTTACGGTTTCCGCTGTTCCGCTCCCGTCCTCACAACACAATAACAGGGCCGCTCCTCCTAAGGCGGTGATCGATATAAGCGACTCAGAAGACGAAGCATCGGCCGCTTTGGACGAGGTGGAAACGGGCTCGAGGTCAGCTCCGAGGAACAAAGACAAGAACCGTACAAACACCCGCTCCTTCCACGACAAACCCTCTTGGCTTCCACCCACTCTCCAACCCACACTCGAAGAACTCCCAAAATGGGATCTCCTCGCCGACATCCTCGTCGAAATCGAACAAGAAACAATCCGCCACGCTTCCTTGCGAACGAATGCGATCAAGGGCACGGACACAGTGTTGATTATGACGTCATCGACGAGGGCGTCTGAGCTGTTGCAGGATTTTTTGAATGCGATGGATCCGGAGGAGGAGAGTGGGAGGAAGGGGAAGAGGATGATGATGATGAAGTTGAAGGGGTATTTGGCGTGGAAGAGTCGGTTGCAGGTTGCTGCTGTTCAGTCTGGGTCGGGTGGTGTGCGTGGTGGTACGAGTGGGAAGGGGAAGGAGAAGGAAAGGGAACAGCTACAGCAGCAGCAGGATGTGAGTGAGGCGCTGAGGAAGAAGGATAAGGAGCGGGCGGAGAAGAATGCGAGTAGGCGGAGACTCCGAGGGGGGGCGCCTTCTGCGAGCGGGGATGGGAGGAAGGCGAGGGAGGGAAGTAAAGAGAAAGAGAGTACTGAGGTTGATAGCCTGGACATTACGGCGTTGTGCGTCATTCATTTCAATGCACCCGCCTCACTCGATGAAGGCTGATGAGACACTCCAGATGGACGACGCATGCTCAAACGGAGAGTTTGACAGATGCCGGATTTGCACTTTCACTACTCGACACAGAAGGTTTTGAACTCATTACAGATGAATTTGAGACGAATTATGGGTTACTGGCACCTGAACAAACTGTGATCATTCGCGCGTACTCGGATGACACGGATGATCAGATGTTGGCTGAGATTCAGCCCAAGTTTATCATCATGTTTGAACCTTGTGTCGAATTCATTCGGAGGGTCGAGGTGGGGGTTGCCTTACTTTCAAGGTTGCTTTGTCCGAACCTCATAGTTAAGCATGACAGGTCTATCGAAGCTCAAACCCCGGCCTCGCTGTGAGAGTATATCATATGGTGTATGGCGACTCGTGTGAGGAACATCGATACCTCGCTGCTATTCGAAAGGAAAAGGAAGCCTTTGAGAAGCTCGTCAAAGAGCGTGGTGTAAGTTTTCCTCACTGATTGTATTATATTCACTTTTAACGGCGTCACTGTCATAGTCGATGCTCTTGGTACTCGAAGAGCGAAGAGAGCCCGGGACCGACCGTGGAGACGCGATTATCAAGACGATCAGCACGAGACTCGCAGGCGGGAGAAGGGAGCTCAACAAAGAGCCTTCCCGCGTACGTTCTCTCTCCTAGCATTCGGTTTTTTGTGCTTACGGGGGCCGACTTGAAAGGTCATTGTTGACATGCGAGAGTTTCGGTCGACGTTACCATCGCTCTTGCATGCGGCAAATATTCAAGTAGTGCCTGCTACGCTGACTGTCGGGGATTATATCCTGACTCCGGATATTTATGTTGAGAGGAAGAGCTTGGCAGATTTAGTGGCTAGTTTTAATAGCGGACGACTGTGAGTGGGCGTTGTCGTGCGGGCGTTTTTATGGCTGACTGCCTTTTTGCACGGCTTAGATATACACAATGCGAGCTGATGTCGGTACATTACAAATACCCAGTGCTACTTATCGAATTCGAAGAGGACAAGGCTTTTTCTCTAGAGGTGAGAATTGGTGCCCAGCCCGTTTCATCCTCATGCTTATTCACATTTCCAGGTCATTTCCGATATGAAAAACTATGTCAAACCAACAGGCAAGTATCCCAAAAAGAACACTCCCACATCTAGAAACGGCCCCTCCTACAAAGACACCGACGCACCCGATGCCGCCCCCTCCATCCAATCCAAACTCATCCTCCTCACCCTCGCCTTCCCCCGCCTCAAAATCATCTGGTCCTCCTCACCCTACGCCAGCGCCGAAGTCTTCGCAGATCTCAAAGCCACTCATGCGGAACCTGATCCGATTAAAGCAGTGACGGTGGGTGCGGATGGGGATCCGGAGGTGGGGAAGGGTGTGAATGCGGCGGCGGAGGAGTTGGTGAGGAGTTTGCCTGGTGTGACGGCGGGGAATGTGGGGATGGTGATGGGGAGGGTGAGGTGTGTGAGGGAGCTTTGTGGGCTTGGGATTGGGGAGGTGCAGGAGTTGGTTGGGGTGGGTCCTGGGAAGGTGTTGTATGAGTTTTTACATAAGGGAGAGTAGATGCGTCTTTTTTGGTGGGGTCATGCTGGGATAGGGCGCCTGTTGGCTCACCCTTGCGCCTGGTACGTATACCTATCGCGGTTACAACAGCTAGACCCAATATCAAACTCTTGGAAAATCAAATTGACCCTTGATCGATAATCATCCCGCTCCGACTGCCCCTATCGCTCTCCCCTTATTACAAATATCACTATACTATTCTGACAGCAGCTGGTGTTTGTCCTGAGACGTCACTGTAAATGAAGCCTCAGTAGGGATGCGACAAAGGTCATTTCCCACTTTCTCTAATCTCACTCCCAGGTATCCGATGAAAAATTAATGTGAGTATATTAGGTAGAGTAGTGCATAACCATGGTGAGGTTGACAAGTTTCCTTGGCTGAATAGTGGTGGGATCGCAGCATTGCTTTTCACATTTTAGCAGTACAAGATGATATCAAGTTATCCCGACAGCTACACGAAACGTTTTAGGCTTTTCCAAGTTTACACATTAGTATTCGCAAAGTTTCTCCTCGTCTTTACCCAAACCCTTACAATTATTGCATGGTTTCCTGCCATCACATGAGTTTTCAAGATTTTCGGCACCTGAAAGTATATACAAATGTGTATCATTAGCACAAGTTGAAGGAAGCCGCCAGATATAACCTACCTTCCCCCTTGCATTGTTTACACTCTCTTTTCCCCATATTATGGTACAGGCCGCTCCGTTAGCACAAGTTTCAACTACGGAATTGGTCGGGGAGCGGGATAAAGAATATGTCCTGCTTTTATAATTAGTCCAAAGAATGAGTAAGTTGGATTCGATCGTACTTGTGTTGTATAGGTTGTCTAAAGGTTGACAGAGTGTTTTAATGGGTGTGCTGTTGAAGTACACATGGGACACAGAGTGGTTTATATATGAGTTGGGATGTCAAGGACTCTTACTTCGGTTAACTGTGATCCCATCCATAATAATCGCCTAAGCTATGCGTTATCGATTGTGCCTCTGCCTTGCTTTTGTGTTTGGATGTCATATGGAGAAATTGAAATGGAAAGCAAGATTCTACCTTGTTCTGAGTTGATCCAGGGCCCCTCATTCGAGATGCCTCCATCTCAGAACATAATTGAGCCTAACCTACGCAGGGAAAACATATCATTTTGATCGGCGGGGTCAGAGCCTTGAGTGCCCAAAATTGTGTAGAAATACATTACACGGGTCGCCGACGATGCCAGGGAAGCAACAACCGTCCTCTGCATGGCAGATATGCTACTGCAACCGTATTTCCCCCTTCAGCCCGACGTACCCCCTTCACTTCTGTGCCCTCCATGACAGATGAGAGGTCTTTGAACGACTAGTCCGATGCCGAGCTGATTTTGGCTATTTGCTGACTACCACGGCTGTTTGCTGCTCTTATTTTACATTCTTCTCATATTATTCGCATAGTCTTCGTGATTTTATGCACTTTTCTGCGCGTTCAGCTCGAAATCACACAGTATCCAACCCTATATCATATCTCGTGTACAGATATCAGCGCACACTGCACCTACATGCACCCACAGGGTTTATATGCCCTTGCATCTCCTTGCATGCACCCTGGAATTCACATGCCCGCGACTCTAATACATACACTTTCTCCACTTTGATGGTAGTTCATCATAATTTTTATCAATCGTGACTGGTTGAGCCAGGTGGCATTGAAATCAACATCAGAAAATCATATTCTTTATGTTGGAATCTGTTGGAATATAAAAACACCCCTGAGGCCTCGGGACACATAAGGGCACATCTGGGCACATACACGACCCTATTTCACGGATCAGTCCCGTCAAATCCCGTCAGGCAACTATTTCACATATATAGACATATCATTTTTTTTAATTTAGACATCCAATAAGGGAGTTAAAGTTCCTTCATTTTAGTCCCTTATTATCTCATTATTTATTACATAAGTTGGTGCTTGTTCACAGCTAGCTAACGAATGGAGGAAATATTTTACAATTGATTATCAACAAAATGTTAGACAATCGTGGGCGATTGCCATGGTTGCAGGAGGCTCAGCAGTTTCGAGGAGAAAGCCTTGGCTTTCGAGGAATCACGTGACTCCCAACTGAGATGCCCTCAGAGATGATGAAATTGAGGGGATCTCTGTGTGAGGGGCAGAGTGGAAAATGCCTGCCACCATGTGGGGAGTTTGAAACTGCTGGCCTGAGTGATAGGTAGGGCCTACTGAGCAGTCTGAAAGGATGCCGAGTGGCTGTCCCAAATAGAGGGGAGCTCACAACAGTCAGTCGGCAGCCAAAGGACCAGCCCAACAGACCTACCCTGAAAAGAGCAACATGCAACCAACAAGAGAACAAAAATACATTCATCCAAAGGTGGCACATAATACATGAGAGAGCATGCAAAGAGTCACCCCAAGTTAGGAACCAGAGGCCAAACCACATCTGGCCCTATACTTGTTCAGGGAGGCAGACAAAGCTGGGAGTCCCGGACAAAGGTATGCATAGGATGTGCTTAAAGGGACGATCTCCTCAATGCAACACCAGTACAACAGGAATGCCAGAGAGGTCCAGCCACCAGTGGCAGCAACCACTTCTGGAGAGACACCTGCTAAGAGAAGAGCCACTGCACTGCCAATCCGGAAACTGTGACCTGAGATATGGTCACCAGCAGCAAGATTCCAGACACCAGAGACAAAACGCGAGAAAACAACTTTGGACATATGTTGCCAGCACCCCCCAACCCCATCCTGGAACCCGAAGATAGAAAGCATGGGGGAGGCAGACACATTGATGAAGAGGTGGTTCTCCAGGGCTGTGACAGGGCACAAAACATCAGTCCTGGAGGTAACAATGACATTTGCCCCAGTATTCTTAGTTGTCTTAGTCCAAGGGATGTGGAAACTGGCTGAGCACAGACCTGAGGGGAGGGAGCAGAAATTAACCAACACAGCCCTAGTGCAGTGGAAGCCTGGTGAGAAATGCTGCAAGGAGGTAACCGTAGTCTCCCCAAGATGACGGCAGCCAAAGAAGGTGACAAGAGCTGCAGCCCATAAAGCTGCATGGAATGAGTTGGACAAGTTGAGAGCAGCCTGAAGTCGGTGGAGATACTCCAAAGAAACGGGGGCCCGAGGTGGCTTCTTAAAGGAAGTACCCAAATGCTCTGCAGCTGTGCGAGCATACTTGACAGCCTTATCATCCCCATACCAGGGGGCGCCATTGCAGGTGTGCCAGGCCTGAAGACCTGAGAGCCACAGATTGATTGTACTACTACCATAATGGCCCACATACAGGGACACAAATGCTGCCAGGAGAGCAGCAGAAGCCGGCATGTGAAGCTCCTCATCAATACCCCAAGCGTCACAGAATTGGGTGAAGCGAAGGAGGCCAGCACCATAGGCAGTCTTCGTGCTGGGGGCCAGAGCCTTATCAATAATCACCCTTGTGTGGTTGGCAAGCTCAAGCAGGATAGATTCCCTCATGTGGACTTTGGCCCTCTCCACATAAGGGGAGGACCATGTAGAAACACATGCTCCTGCATGCACACTGGGGTGGTAGACACTCTCCTTGGCCAAGCAAGGAGCGCACCGTGAAGCAATGACCATGGGAGAGCCTGAGGTGGGCATGGAAGAGTGGGAGCGAAAGCACTGATCATTCCTTGTCTCCCTGCGACCTGAGGCTGCAGACAAGATGTTGGGCACAGTCAGGGAAAGTGGAGGGGGTGGCTGCAATCCCAGGCCAATTGCACTCTCAGAGGCACAACAAACCAAAGGCCAACTAGGGAACATGTAAGCAGATCAATAGTATTCACAAAAGGCGCATACATAGGCTGAGGTGTTACAATTCTGCCTACCGAAGCAAAGGGGTTGAAGCAAAGAGAAGCAAATGAGCGACATGATGATCTGTCAGACATAATGAAGGAAAGGCGAGAGGTCCTGAGGCAAGCTGAAGTCAAGAGGGATACAAGACAAGATGGGAGGAAAAAAACCTCTGGAAATGGGATCAGCAGGATTAAGCTTGGAAGGGATGTACTCGAAAAGAGGCTGAATGAGCAAAGGAATAAGAATAGAATAAGTGCGACGAATTGATAAGTTCATATGCATGTTAGGACTCCACCCCTTTGACATGGCACCAATAGCCACCTGATTATTGGAGTGCATAATCAATCTGCAGTTGGAGAGTTTGGCTGCATGAAGGATGTGGACCAGGAGTTCGAGAGCAATGGTTTCAAACCAAGTAATGTCCCTCCCCACTGGTTTGCCAGCAGCCTTCCAATCACCAGAGAGCCTGAAAGCCATCCACCGGTCCTGAAAAACTATGCCAATGCCCCATGAGGTGCTCGCATCCATGAAGATACCCATATCACAAGGCAGACCCAGAAACAGGAGGGGTCAAGAGAAGTTGGTAAGAAGGAGCTTATTATGCTACCACTTGAGGTCCATGATAACTGATTGAGGTGGATAGTGGGTTGCATGGAGGGAGCCTCTAAAAGTGGCTGCAAAAGAAGTGAGGAGAGATATGAGCAACCATCAAGGTAAACAAAGGAAATATAGCAAAGGGAGCCATGAATGCATTCAATATCACGAAGATGACAGCAGGAACTCGAGAATTGTGCAAGGAATGTCTCTATGTGGAAAAGGAATTTTTTATGTTTAAGCTCAGGAAGCGCAACAGTCCTAAGGACAAAGTCCCATGTAAGACCAATAACAACTGTTGTACTCAAGAAAAAAAAGGGTCCCCTTATCAGGGTGCCAAGGAATTCTAAGGGATTTGATGTGTCTAAGGGCTTCTGCACAGTCATATGCATAATTAAAGTCCCCATCAAGATAAGGGCCATCATCATTGGGGTACCAAATGATGTTAAAGTAGTCTTCATACTTAAGAATGGGGTCTACTCCTTCAGCTCTCCAGATATCTACAAGAGCATTAGAGATTATGCCAGCGTTACTGCTAGCCGAAGCAGCCCCGAATGGATGGCAATGATCAATATAAAAACAGCCTGCTTGGCTCTGCAGGACAAGCCAAGGTTTGTGGTCGGGTCAAACTGGGCATGTGTGATGAAAAGTCTGAATGTTGAGAGTGCAAGCCTGGGTACCCAGAGGGGTAAGGGCAACCTGGGAAGGAGGTTAGCCCAAAAGATAAAGAGCCAAAAAGACAAGTGAGCTCAATGTGGGAGCATATAAAGGCAAGGGAAAGCATCCTCAAAGTGGCTCAAGAGGAGCACGTAAAGGCAAGAGAAGATGCTCTCAAGATGACCCAAGGGGGCATGCAAGGCAGGAGAGGAAGCTCCCGAGATGGCCCAAGGGGGGACATAAAAGGCGAGGAGAGACATCCCCAAAGGTGCCCAAGAGGGCAAATGAAACAAGACTCACAACTTTGGCCACTTTAACAGCCATGTCGAAATGAGTTGGAAAGTTGTGTTTGTCAATAAAGGAGTTAACCAAAGGAATGTCTTTTATGGATTTCGACAAATGGCAGCAGATGCAGATCTTATCTGGTAATCCCAGGCCCTGGGGCTGGACAGAGGCAACAAGAGGAGAGCATTGAAAAGAGCCCTGCAGACAAAGTACAGATACTGTATATCTTGAAAAGTATGGCATCTACAGAGAAACCAGTTCCAGAAGCAGAAGTGTTTGGGTCTTTCCTATCACAAGTGGTTCATAGAGGGCCTACCAATCAGGCAGTACAAGCTGTGGTACCTGAAAATGAGGAAGACGCTATTGAGGAAAAATTGTGCCTAGTAGGAAGAAAATACAAGCCAGTTGCCTTTGAAGGGAAAGTGGTGTGGTTGGCATAGAATGCGAGCATGACTGCATTCATCAGTTGCTAAGGCTGTGACCTGATTTGATGGAAGAGACAAGGTTAGCAAGTTCACAGTGAAAGATAATACATAGCTTGAGAACCGCTGAGTGTGGTGACTAGCAATGTTGGGGTTCGGTTCTAGGGATACCTGGGAAGCGCTGATATGCGCTGTTTGTCGAGGCAGTCGAGAAACAAGGTCTAGAGAAAGAGCGAGAGAGAGAGAGAGAGTGTGTGTGTGTGTGTGTGTAGGAGAAAAGAGGGGGAAAATGGCAACAAGCGTTGATTCACTGGCTACCTACGTTTACAGGAAGCCATATATAAGGTGATAGAGATGAATTAGAGCTAGGAATGGTAAGATAAAATTTTTGTAGGGAAGAGGCCGGCAAACAGAAGGAGAGACAGTGGATTCAAGGCCTGGAAATGAGCATAGGTAGATTAAATAAGAGCTATATTTAAGGCTGGCAAAGGTGGGAGCTTGGAAGGGGTACTGAATAGCGAAGAAAGGACATGCAGAAAGGAAGACTGGGGGGCAAGGGAACCTGTCCCAAGGCATACAGTGTTTGTCGAGCAAAACAGTGGGATCCTTGAATTCGGGTGCTTTGACCACTGCTGATCCGAATTGTGGTGTGTCGGGCTCCCACACGAGACTGATCCAAGGTAGAGCAAAATGCGAGATGCTGAAAGCAAGGGGAGGGGGACCAATTGAGCGAGGAATGATGGGGTGACCGGTTTAGTGGGAAAAGGGGAACGGTTGCATGCAACCGTTTCCCATTCTCCACATCTGGGGGGGCTTATTGTGCTGACTCCCATGTCAGCATCCTCGTGGGTATTTGTGAGTCCGGATTGTAAGGGGCGACAGTCAGGGCCTTCGGCTAAAATGGGGTGATGGTCCTCCATTAGTCTAGCTTTGGCGGAATCGTCGAATGCTGGCTTGTGCATGGAATTTTCGAGCTCTTTGGGGCTTGCCTGTGTGAGCTTTGTGACAGGCACTGCCCTCAAGTCCCTTGGGTGGTAAGGTGTGAGTCTGAAAGCTGGAAACCTTAGCTTTGAGACTGATCTGTCCAGTTCTGACAGGATATAGGATCCTCCCTTCATCCTCTTCAAGACTACCATGGGGCCAAAGTACTGCGGCTTGGTTTTGCTGCCCAGGTTGCCATCCAATTGTGAATTTCGAACAAGCACAAGCATGCCCGGATTGAAGTTGTAGTCTTTGATCTTCTGTTTGTGGACCTCTTCAAAATGCTTGATAGACTGATATCTTGCCTTCAGGACTCGTTCCTTGATAGCTGCAAGGTCTTCCAGGCATTTCTGGAGCTGTCTAGTGCGATAGGCAATGAGGTCGGCTGTGGGGGTAGGGGTGTAGATTGGGGGGACTAGGTACGTTGCTTCAGCAAGGTCAAAGGGGAATAAAGGCTCGAGCCCATGAGCTATGTAGTATGGTGAGTACCCCGTTGATTTCTGGATGGATACCCGTTCTGCCCAGAAGACTGACGGCGCTACCATAGTCCACTTGCCTTCATCTCCATTTGCGGCCTTTACCAATGCTTCTCTGACATCGAAATGGCGTCGTTCAACTGGCCTTGAACAAATGGCGGCCCATTGTCGGTTACAATTTCTTCTATGGCACCCCAATGGCACAGGATGTCTTCAAATATGAATGATCCAAGCAAGCGAGCATTCTCCTGACGTAGCATACGCCATTCTGGGTAGGAAGAGAGTGAGCATCGGGCATGAACAATATAACGGAAGCCATTTGATTTTGGCATGAATATGGTGTTGATATAGACTTTTCAGAAGAGTGAGAGCAGGGTTGGCACTGTTGGGGGTATGTGAATCTTTTGTAGAAGGTGTGCTTGGCACTCATGGCAGGTCTTGATAAACCAGCGGACATCTTGTTCCAAGTATGGCTACCAGAACCTCTCGAGCAGCCAAATTCGCGTGGTAAAGATCCCCTTGTGACCGAGATTGTTGTGGGCCTGCTGCAGTAAGTCCAGCCGTTTATCTGGAGGGACTCCTAACTTATGTTTTGTCTGGTGGTCCTTCTTCCATAGCTTTCTGTCCCATACAAAGAAATTGCTTGCTTGGCAAATGAACCGTCGATATTTGTCATCGTCCATCTTGGGCAGTTGTGTGGGGTCTGAGAGGAACACTTTGACCTGCTGCAATTCTTGGTCGCAAGCTTGAGCCTTTTCTGAATGGGGAATAGTAGCTTTGATGGGGCCTTTGAGGGAGAGCACCAGTACTGTTGGGGGTGGTCTGGAGCATCGGAGGGCAATTTGGCATTGACTAGGCATGTTCAGGAGTTTGATGGCGAATGTGTTGCAAGTGTCGGCCCATGTCACGTCATTCCCCAATGCCGCCAGGGCGATCCAGCTATCAGCATAGACTAGGGATGATGTGGCAATGAATGCATTTGCATTGTCGATCCACTCCTCATAGTTGTTGTTTGCACCATTTTCTGGATTGCTTACCGATTGGGGGCGTCTTGAGAGGCCAGTCAGGACCATGTATCTTCCCAGGTACGTGTCAAAGCTTGAAATCGAAGAGGAGGATTGCTGAGATCCATCGGTTGATTGTAGCATTGGACTGGATATCTGGATGGTTAATCATCCCTCAAATATACTTTGTGTCCACCTCTACCACCAACTTGCTTATCCCAATGATCCATAGCCTTGTGTCCTTCAAGGCTCAAAAGAGCCCGAAAAGCTCTAACTTTGCTTGCGAGTAGCATCCTTCTTGTTCTGTTAGGGTGATCGACCCAAATCTTGATGGGTACCGCTTCCTGTCTTCTCCCATTTGTGACAATATGTATCCGACTGCGATTATTGAGGTGTCGACAGCCAGGATTACTTCTCGTTTGGATTTGTAGTCGATCGCTCGAATTGCTGGTGAGCTCTTGGCAAGGTCTTTGAGCATTTGCATAGCTAATTTTTTTTCTGGCCCAAATTCGAAGTTGGCATCTTTCTGTGTGAGCTGGACAAGTGGCTGGGCAATCTTGGCAAAGTCTTTAATGAAGATGCAGATAGTCCCCATGGTGCCGAGGAATCCCCTGACTTCAGAGAGGGCCTTGCAGGGTGGCCAGTCAAGGATCTTCTGAATGCGTGCTGTATTGGGAAGACGTCCTTTGTAGGTACATAGGTGTCCAACGATTACTGCGGATGGGACACAGATTGCTAGCTTCTTTGCTGAGAAGGTCCTGCCAGCATGCTTGATGCGCTGTATGACATAATTGGCTCTATGTGCATACTCCCAGGTGAATCGCCGGATCCCTGGGTTTTCTGGGATGGTCTTGAACTGTCCATCTCCAAGTTTGTAGTGGCTTTTGGGTCCTTTGACCAGGACATTGTCAACAAAGGGTACTGCAATTTCAGGTATTTCTTCACAAAGGAGGAATGCGAGGTTGGCTTGTTGTATTTGCATGGAATTTGTGTATCCCATAGGAATAGATGTGAGTCGGAGTGCGCCCAGTGGTGTCTGAAATGTAGTGAGGTCTCACAATTGCATGGCCAGTGCTCACTGATCGAATCCAACAAATAGGTTGAACACACCATAGCAGGCACGTCCTCCAAATGACTCTGCATACTGTTCTACCATTGGTGGGACTGAGCTGTCCTTGATGGCTACTGCATTGAGGGGCTGTAGATCGTGTACAAGGCATAGTGACTTCCCATCTTTCTTCAGAACGCAGAACCAGCGGGATCAATAGGAGGAGTTTGAGGGCTCATAGACTCCGGCTGCAATTTTTGACTTGATGATTTCAACGACACATTCAAAGATGCCGGGGGGAATGGGGATGTTTTTAAGACTCCAGGGAATGTGCTCGATGGTAGGGATGACGATTGGGTTGAAGTAATCTGTGCTGAACTTGCCTTGTTCTTCTTCAGTCCATGCAAAGCCCAGCTCGTGAGCCTTGATAAGGTAGTGAAACAACTTCTCTTCCTCTGGCCATAGAAACTCATCTTTATTGATGTTCATAGCTTCTTTTCATTCTGTTGTGTATTGGCTGCTGGGCGAGAAGTCGGGAGGATGAGTGGGGAGAATAGGAAGTGTCTCTAGGGGGTCTGTGAGGATGCATTGTACTATTCGAAAGTCTTCAGGCAGGGTGGTTGCAACAGGCTTGATTCAGTGAGTGACTTTCTTATATGCAAGGGCCTGTACTGATGTGAGGCCTGCTAGCGATATTTTGTATGTTTCGATAGGCTTGTTGATGTGGTCAAAGCATGCTGTTGTGAATGCAAGTGGCAAGGTCATATAACAGGAGAGAGGCGATATAGAAATGGGAAATGACTCGATAGAATGGGTATGGTGTGTACGACTGGTGTCTCCTTGACAGGGCGCCAAATCATCAATCATTGAAAACCTGTCTGCTTTGGAGGATGTCAAATACAGGGCTTGGTGGGGATGGTGATGACAGCTTTGGTATTGGGGTCAACGAGGGTGATATGGGAGTCTCCGTTGCTGAAGTGGCAGGTGCTGGCTTGTGTGAGGGTGAGGAATGGGCGACCAAGGAGCATTTTGTAGGAGGTGTTGTCCACAACCTGGACCTGCAGATAAAAGGTGAGCTCCCCGACTGTCACTCATAAGTTTCGCAGCAGTCCCATTGTTGCTTCCTTTGACGTGTTAGCAGACTCGACAGTCATGATGTGATCAGATCACATGGGCACACCAATCTTCTCCCATATGTTGCGTCAAATCCCTATAATTTGCGACCCTTCGTCTAGGATTGCATCAATATCTATTCTGTTTTCGATTCACAGGGTGACTGTTCGAAGGTCTTCTACATCATTTGCGACTACAACATCGGAGGGTGGGGCTGTGTGGAGGAAGGAGTCGACAGGGTAATCAGCATCTTCAAGGGCTGAGACCCTGAAGTCAACTGGAACTCGTTTTGTCGTGACTTGGTCCTTGATGGAGTGTCAGACATCAGGGGAAATTGCATAAAGCTGTCTCTGGGTAAGTGTGACCGTGCCCTCAAGAGCTTTCTGGACAACTGCTTGGACTATCTTAGGGTCCTCGATTGGTGTCGTGTATTGGTATTGTTGTCCTGTGGTGTTGGAGGGGCCTGTTGGTGCTGGCACTGGTGCTGGGGGGGGCTTTGCTGAAGGCTTGGCATTTGGCAGAGGCTTGGCTGCAGGACTGGGCCCATTCTTGGCCTGTCTTTGAATGTCTTCTGCATGTTTGAGGGATGAAGGTGCCACTGTGTCGAGCACGCAGAGCTCTGCAAGGTCTGGCTTGGACAGTCCTTTCAGGTTGTCCTGACGGTCTTCAGGGAATATGTAGGTGTACTGACTGGCAGTAGGGATTGCTTTGACTTCCACAATGTTTGAGGATACTGTTGCTTGGGCTTGAGCTGCTTGCCAGCTGTCAATCCTTTCTTTAATATTGCTTCCAGGGGCCAGCTGTGGCATCACTAGGGTTCCATCAGGCAGGACTATACAGTTTGTCTGATCCCGTCTGCAGAAGCCTTTCTGAATATAGTCAAATGCAACAGGACAGGAACAGTGATAGTGGCTTGGGTCCGAGCAGAAGATACAGTTTGTGTTCCGAGGGCGGGGAGGAGCAGCTTGACTAGCAGAGAGGTTGGCGACAGGCTGAGTGTTTACTTGCGGCTGTACTCCAAGAACACTAGCTAGCCTGGTAAGGAAGGCATCCGAGGTCATGAAGTGTTCGATCGATGACATATCGAAGGTTTGGCGAGACGGCTGGTTAAACTCAGGGTCTGCTGGGGCTGGGGGTGGTGGCTGTATAGGAAATGGTGGCTGTGTAGTAGCCCTGGGATAGTGGAATGCTGTCAAGAATGGGTGCACTCCCAGATCACTTGTGGCTGAGTTTGATGACAGAAAGAACTGGGCTGCCTTGACGACATTTTCTATGTTCCATGGCTGGTGTGGTGGGTGATCCAGATTTTTCATTCGTAGCCTAGTCCCTAATTTCTCCCAAAAGGCAGGGTCAAACCCACTAAAGAAGAGCATGTTTCATTCCTTTCTGGATATTTCGCCTTCAGACAAGAGCCAGTTGGCAATAGCTGTGAATTCCCAATAGTATTCCCCAAACTGGTATCGAGAGCACATAGGCGTTCTTGCTGTCTGGTCAACTAGGATTTTGAGGTCAATTGACATGTACTGGAGATGCTCCTCGGCTCCAGGATATAGCACTAGGATGTCCCGCTTAAAGTGTTCCCAGTTTGAGCCCTGGGCTGATGGCCTTACTTTCCAGATCTGGAATTCTCACTAGTCAAGGTAACGGAGCGTGTGTAATATCTTCTCTCTTTGAGTGAGGCCACATCCATCTGCTAGTAATTTGACCACCTCGAAGAAATGTCTTAAGGAGAGTGGGTGCCCATCAAATTTTGGAGCAGTCCTTTCCTGCAGGGCGGGCATTTGATGTCTGGACTGTTGATTATTCTGGGCCTGTGGCTGAGGTGTGGCTGGAGGCTGTGGTGCTGCTGGCAGTTGTGGTGCAGCTGGAGGCTGAGGTCTAGCTGGTGGTGGTCTAACTGGAGGCGGCGGGGCAGGCGGGTTTCCCATTCCTGCTATTCCCTCAGGTGTTCCCCAGATTGCTGGTCCAAATCTTGGGTGGTATTACGCCGAAAATTGAAGCATTGCTAAAATAGGCCATTATACCCCTATATACCCATGGCCCAGCAATAGCGACGATGTAATCATCTCAATATACCCATAACACCCCCTACAATGACCCTAACCTGACTGGTATGTCATGTAAGGACCTCTATGAGGCTACAAGGCACCCCAGGAGTCAGCCAGTGGCTACTAAATAGCCACTGTATGGCTTCAAGAGTGGACAAAGAGTACAACAGGCGGCATCGCAGTTGTACACACTCAGAGATGCACCAGGTATCGAGAATGTTGTCAATAGAACTCCCTGATCACGAGGGAAGAGCTCACAGCCATATAATGGCCATCGAGATGACCTGAGAAGACTGAGGGCCCCTAACTCGACTATCTCGAAGGGAACACATGTAGCAGCCTAGCGCTGATTGAAACCTTCGAGAGGATCGTGTGGCCGGCATCGAGACACTTGGTAGACGGGTTTTCGAGATACCTCAATTAGTAATGAACAGTGTCCCTCACCCAAATAAATGGCATACAATGTACTAAGAGACAATGTACCGACTGCTATATTAAGGGCAGGGATGATGTTCTATTGAGAAGAGGGAGACCATGGCTATTGCCCGAGAAAGTGTCAGCCAAGGGATGTACACCCGAAGCTGCGTCAGCTTGTCTGATCGCGATACAACGATCAGAAGGATCGCCGGTTGTCAGGAGGACCAATAGAGACGAGTGAGGAGTGGAACGAATAGAAAACCTATTAAGCTATGGACGCGTAAGCCTATCAGGCAGCCCCAAGGGGATAGCTATGACAACACAATACGTGCAATAGCATCTCGATGACTGATCGAGTACCTTGAAAGGACTTGCAGGGTCCAATAGCGGATCAAAAGACAAATGATGGAGTAGTTGGACTAGCTCGGACTATCCGCACGACGCATAAGCAATGCGCGGCCAGTTCAAGATACTAGAAGGGTATATTAACAGTATACCAAAATGCCTGGGTCGGGAGGAGACCAATAGGGTAGACGCATGGGGGTAGAAAGCATGCGTATATGGGTAGAAAACCTCCCCGGGCATGTTGAAACAGCTGCAGGCCATCGCGATGACCCATGGAATGATGCCAGCAGCGTCTCGATGACTTGAAATGAGTCTACAACAGGCAGCCAGGACCAATACCGGGTGGAAAAGCGTTATTACGCAGGGGAATGTCGGACCGATTGTGTATACTAGTATTACTCTCTCTAATATTTCCTTATTTACTCGGGCTGCTTCCTAGCTACCAAAACATATAAATACAGCGTGGAGGAGAGGTGAAAGGCAAGCACTCGCTGCCCTAGCTTCAAGACCACGAGATTGGGAATTAACGATTTCATATCTTGTGTTATTGTGTGCATTAAGGCAAACTAAGTGAGAGCTTCGGTCATAGACCATTCAGAAAACAGTAGAGACAAACTGTGATCGTCGAGAGAATTGTTGAGACCATTGTTTGAGTCCGAGGGACTTCTAGAGAGAGATATTGAGGCTCAGGGGTAGTTTAGATTCCCCTTAGGCCTAGAGACACAGAGAGATAGAGACTCAGTGGGGTAGTGCAGATTCCCCCAAGGTTTCGAGATCAGAGATATTGAGAACAGAGGCTGTAGTTGCAAGAGGAGACTTGTGCTACTACCACAGAGACCATACCCAAAGTACACTTGGTGCCCTTGGGTATATTTTCGAGAAAACCATTTATATATTCCTATTCCCCCAAAACCCCTTTATAAAGTTGAATCCCTCTCCTCAAGAACTGTCTCCGACGCCCCAGAATCGCATTTCGAGGTACTGGTTGATATAGGTAGTGGTTATCCGAGCCACACATTACATACCTACCCCACCAATACCACCACAGCGGCCTGGAGTGTCTAGTCCAATAGCACTATCATCTTGGAATATCCCAGAACAAAGCGAGCGGTTGTCGAGTGGTGGGATTGGGTGGCAGCTAGGGAACAGTTGGCCTCCTGGCGGGTAGGCTGGGGGCAAGCCAAGGTCATTGGCAGCTCGAGCTAGCGAGGGCATATTGTTATCTGAGTCGTTGGATAGGGAGCTGATAGTGGAATATGAGAGAGGTGAGTTAGAACCTGTGGGGAACCTATTAATATCCAGTGGTGCAATCTGCTGAGGCATTGAGCTTTAGGAGTATGTTGGGACCTTGTTATGGGGTGTTCTGGCCAGGGTATACTGGGTTTTGTCAGGTCAGAAGCCCCTCGCAGTGGGCTCCAGTTGAAGGGAAAGTGGTGTGGTTGGCATAGAATCCGAGTGCGACTGTGTCCATCAGTCACTAAGGCTGTGACCTGATTTGATGGAAGAGACAAGGTTAGCAAGTTCACAGTGAAGGATAATACATAGCTTGAGAACCGCCGAGCGTGGTGACTAGCGACGTCGGGGTTCGGTTCTAGGGATACCCGGGAAGTGCCAATATGCGCTGTTCGTCGAGGCATCGAGAAACAAGGTCTAGAGAAAGAGCAAGAGAGAGAGAGAGTGTGTGTGTGTGTGTGTGTAGGAGAAAAGAGGGGGAAAATAGCAACAAGTGTTGATTCACTGGCTACCTACGTTTACAGGAAGCCATATATAAGGTGATAGAGATGAATTAGAGCTAGGAATGGTAAGATAAAATTTTTGTAGGGAAGAGGCTGGTGAACAGAAGGAGAGACAGCGGGTTCAAGGCCTGGAAATGAGCATAGGTAGATTAAATAAGAGCTATATTTAAGGCTGGTGAAGGTGGGAGCTTGGAAGGGGTACTGAATAGCGAAGAAAGGATGTGCAGAGAGGAAGACCAGGGGGCGAGGGAACCCGTCCCAAGGCATACAGTGTGTGTCGAGCAAAACAGCAGGATCCTTGAATTCAGGCGCTTTGACTGCTGCTGATCCAAATTGTGGTGTGTCGGGCTCCCATGTGAGACTGATCCGAGGTAGAGCAAAATGCGAGATGCTGAGAGCGAGGGGAGGGGGACCGATTGAGCAAGGAATGATGGGGTGACCAGTTTAGTGGGAAAAGGGGAACGGTTGCATGCAACTGTTTCCTGTTCTCCACACCTTGAAAGTTTGACCAGTGTTAGGAGACCTACCAGACAAATTCAGAATAAAAAGGGAGATTAAGGGAGACTTGCTAGCTGGTCTAAAGGAGCTGCCAATACATCCTCCGGAGTTCAAACCAAAAGGTAGATACACTCAGGAGAGGATGGACAAGCTGGACCAGGCCCATAATGAAGACTTCTTGCTCCCAGAAGAAAGAAAGCTCATGCATTATATTACAGCTGAGCAGAACAAGGCATTTGCCTGGGATGATACTGAGCGGAGAAGCTTCAAGGAGGAGTTCTTCCCTCCCATCGAGATACCTACAGTGGCTCACACACCCTGGGTCAAGAAGTCGTTCAGGATTCCCCCAGCAATGCATGATGAAGTATGCAGGATCATCCGAAAGAAAATAGAGGCTGGGGTATACAAGCCCTTGAACTCATCTTACCAATCGAGATGGTTGTGTGTGGTAAAGAAGGATGGGAAAAGTCTGCGAAATAGTGCACAGTTTGGAGCCATTAAACAAGGTGACCATTGCACATTCAGGACTACCCCTGGCTACAGAGGAGTTAGCTATGCACTTCGCAGGGAGAGCCTGTGGGGGAGTATTGGATTTGTATGTGGGATATGATGAGTGGATATTGGCCAAATCTTCAAGAGACCAAACAACATTTCAAACACTGTTTGGTGTGCTCAGGTTGGTGACATTGCCAATGGGGCAGACCAACTTGGTTCCTATATTTCATGACAATGTTACATACATCCTACAAGATGAAATCCCGGAATACACCATCCTGTATATTGATGATGTTCCCATCAGGGGACCAAAGACGTGTTATGAATTGGAGGATGGTAGCTATGAAGTGATGTCTGGGAATCTGGGGATCAGAAGGTTTACCTGGGAGTACTTCCAGACCTTCTACCAGATCCTGCAGAGAATGAAGTATGCAAGGGGCACCTTCTCAGGACCTAAGACTGTGGCCTGCACAGACAAGGTTGTGATTGTTGGTTTTGAATGTAGCTATACAGGAAGATTGCCCAGTACAGACACTATTGGAACCATTACCTGCTGGGGAGAATGCAAGTCTCTCACTGATATCCATGCCTTCACAGGGACAGCAGTAAAGTGTCAGCACCACATTCCAGAATATGGGGTGATGGCCAGACCACTGTATGAATGCCTCAAGAAGGAAGGGAAGTTTGAGTGGGGACCTGTGCTGATAAGCTGATTTTGGGTTTACACCTAAAATACACTATTCTTACCAATTTTATTACTATAAAATCAATGGCAATACATCTATGAACCTCAGAGAGGATTGGGACCGATTCTGAGGTCACCAGTTTGACCATGTATAGGGTGTTTGTGCCCCAGCATATGCCTAATAGTGTCTAAACTTGCACAAGGGATAGTCTTTATGACAGAACTCAGTAAAGGGCGGGCATTTTGGGCAACTACTAGGGGATTCCAGGCTGTACATAGCTTGCCAAACCAACCCAGGTTGCAATCAGGGAGGGCTGTGCATGAGATAAATTAAACTCAGAGACCGGGAGTGAGCCAAACCAGCTTGCAAGAACTTAGAATATTCCAGAGACATGAAACAAGGTTATGCAGACAGGCAAAACCCTTAGAAACAGAGCATGGACAACGGAACAAGCTTCCTAACATTGGAACAGCACCCCTGAGCATCAGAAATGTCCCAACAAACTATTGTGCACTAATTAGGAGTACTTTGTGGGTCCATGATGCTACAGAACTGCTCCTGGAGGAGGGTTCAGTAGGCACAGAACAATGGAAACCATCTCTGAGACACAATCAGCATTTTGATCTGAGAGCTCAGGCATGTGTCATTGAATGCTTGCATTCCTGATGACCTAGTAGCAATGGCTGGACTGCTGTTGACTCAAGAACACTTTCTGAGTACCTCAGACACCTGCAGCAATGCAGGAGAACATTCTAAAATATTCTTTTCATTTGTTTTGCATCAGGCCATGTTTCCTGTATTTCATATCTCTCTGTTTCGTCTATTTTAGTTTTGTATCTCTCTCAATATAAAAATACAGCTGCTGGCCTCTGAGAAGAGCAAGAAGGGCTTCACCCCAACTTCTCAGCAGAGTACTTCTCAGCCATGATCAAGAACAGTTCAGATTTATTTTGTGTGAATTGTTTAAGTGAAACTAGTCTTCAGGAGAGTTCAGAAAGAGTTATTGAGAGGAGAATCACCTGGAGTTTGCTTTTGTGTGATTTCCTAGAGCCTAGAAAGCAGAGGGATTTGGACTTGAAATTTCTTCGAGCTCAATTCTAAATTAGAGACAGAACAGACTAAGCCAAGTGGGTCTTGAGCTTGAGTTTGTCCCCAGAGTCTAGAGGAGTTGTAATCAAGTGGGTCTTGTATTACACTCAATTTAGAGATCAGAATTTTGTGCAGTTGTCCAGGGCTATTCTAGCCAGTAAACTGTGTCATTTGGAACTCTCTAAAATCAGTTACTTCAATTCTATCTGTCAGATCTGCACCCCCTCAAACTTGCCTTGGCAAAACAATTACTCTTTGACATATCCTACCCTATACCTTTGCCCTAAGCTCTCATCCAAGTTTAGTGAGTTGTGTTGAAGTTTTGAGAGTTGAGTGTTGGGTTTAGTGTGAAAGCTCCCCATCCTTGTCCCCTCAGTGTTTGCTTCCCCCACCCTTGCCATAGAGTCCATTTTCCAGCATCTCACCATGATGGGCAATGAACTCGGATAGTTGGTGAGGGTGGCCAGATTGGTGACAATGGGATTTGTCAGAGTTGGAGACAGTATTCCAGAGTTGTTATTGCTCATTGTATACTCAAGAACCAACACTAAAGACTGCGAATGCAAATCAATGGTAGTGGTAAGAGGACAAGAAGCATTTTGAGGTGTGCTCATATAAAAGTCAATCTTTTTGAAGTGGTGCTTTTGTTTATTTGGATGTAAATAAACTTTCATTAGGGCACTGTACAGTACATATGCTTATTCATGTGGTGTGTATCTACCACATAGGGCATGGAGGAGCACAAAATATATTGCTGTTTATAGGAGGGGGCACCACAGCAGTACCCCAGTTTGGCATGGGAAGGTACCCCATTATTAACATATCTACTGAATGCTAAGCCCCCAGCATTTTGTCTCCATCCCATCAGATCCCATCACCCATATTTTCCCATGATGATGGCTGGTTTCCCACATCTCTCAGCACCAAACTATATCCAGGGATAAGGCAGCTAGACAATGATATTTGGACCTATAATTACTCATAACCAGACATATAGACTAGATAGACACTGAATAGAACACTTGGGAATGGTGCTGAGCATCTTCTAACAAATGAAATGTGCTACATAGGTCAGTGAGTGCCAGGGTTAGGGTCAGTGATTACATCAGCTTCGAAATACAAGGGTTCTTCCAAAGTCCAACTTGGTAGCCCATTGTATTCTTCATCTTTTTTTTTTTTTTAAATCAACAATTTATTACCCAGTGTGTGGTAGCAGTCCAGGGGCAGCTGTATCTACACAGAACAGGCAACTACCTTAAATAAAACAAAGTTCACAGAGGGACCCCAAAGGGGTCCCAACAGCCATTGCTGTACTGAGTGGGGCCATCAAGTGACCATGTAAACTAAGCAAGAATAGCCAGGGACCAGGCCAGGCATGAGCCTAGACACCCGAGCCCTATCTGTAAAGCACAGAAGAGTAGTGGAAGATGCCCATAAGGCAGTGGGACAAAGTGCCAGGCAGGAGGCCCTGGGGAGAAGGAAAAAGAGCCCAAGCCAGAGAGTATATAAAAAGAAACGAGAGAACCTACTAAGAAGAGACCAAAGTTGAGGTGTGAGACCCCAAGGTCTTGTCCTTGCAGGCAGAGGAACTGACACTGGTCTTGTGACCAGAGTCTGTGGTGTGACCATCGGCCAGGTAGCAGGCCTTGATCCAGTCTGGTTGGAAGTGATGGCACCAGAAAGGGCACTTAACGCTGTTGGCAGCATGGGACTTGCCACAGTTGATGCACTTGCCTGTGTGAGGGCAGGGGGAGCCAGCAGGAGTGGCAGGGATAGGGGGTTTGGCCTTGGGGTGGCCCTTGCAGCAACTGGCTGAAGACTGGTGCTCAGCCTCAGAGTGAGGCTTGGAGCAGATAGGGTAATGTGCAGAGCATATGTGGCAGGAGTGGATGGTGTGGCCCCAGTGCCAGCATTGAGAGCAGCAGGGGGTGCCAGGATTGGTGCAGGTGGTCCAGATGAAGCAGACAGCACCCACCAGAGGAATGGAGTGCCCAGCCACTGCCTTAGCACAGGAGCCAGACTGAGAGTCGTAAATATCAAACCATGCTGTAGCAGTGGTTGACTTGGCAGAGTTGTGTACCACCCAGGGGGGGCCAGCAAGGGGGAGGGAGAGTGCAAGGGGGAACCAGCTAAGAGCTTGTGCTACCTCAGCAGGAGTAACCCAGTCAGTGGTACCAGGCTGGAGGAGGGGGACATTGACAAGCTTGAGATAAGATTCGTGATGTAGGGAGGGAGGCAGGGACTGGGGAAGCCTTGAGGTCCTTGCTGATGGTGGTGCTGACAGTTGTTAGCTCAGAGGCTGATACTACAGTGGAAGTGAGAGGGACAAGCCCCCAGAGGAAGGGCACACTGACTCAATGCAGAGCACAGAGCCAGAGGCCAATAAAGCTGAGTTGACAATGTGAGTGATATGGGGCAGAGATGCCTTGGACAGGGCATCAGAGCCGGGGATTAAAATCTGGCATCTGGAAGGGCCAGCAACCATACATGTGCATTTGGCCTTAGAGGCCAGAGTGCCAAGAACAGCCTTCTGGACTGCTATGATGTGTTCTGTTGGGAGAGTGGGGAACACCTTGGCCACATGGACCAAAGTAGGCACTGCCTTGAGAGCACCGGCATAGGAAAGGGAAGGGGGGGGGGGCCATGCTGGGTGGAACAAGCCGAGGGTGCCAAGGGGAGCACACAGGGCAAGGGGGAGGGGGAACTGCAGCACCAGCACCAGCAACTGGAGCCGGCCTCACAGTAGTAGACTCCTGTGCAACCAGTCCTGAAGCCGGCCCTGCAGGGGCAGAGTTAGTGGTAGCAGTAGAACTGCTTACCTCAGCTGTTCCATGGAATGGGCATGTGGCATCCACATGTTGGGGGGGAGAGGGAGCCAGAGCCCAATGCACTGCATAATGATGAAAGTACTCACAGAATGTGATTTTCTGGTCCTGTGAGGTGACCTGGATTTGAGACCACTTGGAGGCCAAGACAGCATCCAAGAGGTGGTAGGCCCCCTCAGCAAGGGCAAGAGCAGCATTGAGGTCCTTGGGCACCAAGGTGAGAAGGGGACCAAGATAGGGGAGTGCAGTGCCTACCAGCCAGGAGCTGTAGTCCAGGGCGGGGTCCCACTGGACAGTGGCAGTTCTGGGTGGGGGTCAGAGAACTTCAGGAAGAAATCTTCCTCAGGAGGGGGGGAAGGTGTGGATCCATATGAGAGGGCCAGGGAAGCCTCAAAGTGTAAATGCTTTGCAGTGACATTGGCCAGAGCTGTGTTGACAGAGTTGGCAGGGGCTGGGGCCAGAGAGGGGGATGGGGGTGAGGATGTACCAAATGGCCCTGGGGTGAAAAAACATGCTGCAGCCAGTGACTATTCAGAGGCCATGCACATGCTGGGTTTCGGTGGCATAGACAAGGGAGAGCTAGTATTCACAGAAGAAGCCTAACTACAATGCTCTGAACCAGCCAGAGACCAACTCAAAAGTCAGTGGTGGTGGTAAGAGGTTAAGAAGGGATGAGTTTGCATCCTTGTGTTCTTCATCTGGCAACATCCCTCCTTGTCTTTTGGCCAAGTCTTATCCACTCTCCTTGCAGTATCCTCTGCCCTTGTTATGTCCTCAACCATGGATTCAAGGTCTCTCCCTGTGCCCTCTCTCTCCAGCCTCTCCAGCCACATCAAGCTCCCACCCATATTGCTCAATTGTGCCTCTGCCATATCTGCAGCCAATCTCCAACTGGCAAACTGCTTCTGTAGTCGTTCATGGAGCCTATGGTGCTTTGTTTGAGATGAATATGGTGAGTCAGTCATTTGATCAAGTATTAAGGAGATACTTACTCGATCATCCTCATCCTCACTAGGCACAGCACTTGGAGATGAACTACAGACTACTGTAGTGAACCTTTGAATGTGATCTACTTCCTCAGTCTTGAGCTCCAAGATAGAGGAGGCAGGTGACATCAATACATCCGAGTCTCCAGTGAGGTCAATCACCTCCCTGATGGATAATTCTCCCTGATCATCAGCATGAGCATGTTTACCAAGCACTGTTGTTGGTAGCTTGTTATTTTCAGGAACTCTTCCCAGGAGTGCCTCCCATCCACCCCCACCCTGCAATACCCCTCGATCTCCATCCCACTCTGCATCATTGCCATCTGTAATGCAACCTGCTGATATGTCATCTGCAGTAGCACCTATCCCCCTGCTTTCAAGATTACTCCCTGCCATACCAGCTTTTGCAACCAATCCACTGTGTCAATACAATGGAAGCTGTTGCCATTGAACAATCTGACCCCAAAATGTAACTGGAGGCGGTTCAATTGCTTGGACAAGGTGTTTGCAAAGGTGGTAAGCATTGTATTTTTGTTGACCACAGTTACAGGTCCATTGATTCACATTGACCAAATAAGGTTTTCTTGAGCACAAAACCTTCTCCAAGCATTGCCAAGTTGATTTGAGGTATTTCTGGAATGTTGAGAGTGGCCAACCCCTTCCTAGCCAGTTTGTATGACAAAGTAGAGAGAGCTTTGCCTTATATGATGTTGTAACCCTGATAGTCAAGAATCCAGATGAGTTGGTCTATTCAAGCTCATGCAATGTGGTGCAGGAAGTTGTGTTTTAGTTGATGCCAAAAATTCTCAACATTGATTGTTGTGTGTAACTGGGAGAGATACTTGGATGATGAACATGCCCATAAAACCCACATTTTGGGGCCATACCATGAGTTCCATAGATAGCCCCACACCTCCTGAAGTTTACAGTCATAGCAGAACTTGTACATCTTGCCAATTGCATTTTTTCGAATCTGATCTGCTGTGAGAGGCATTTGATGCCTTTCCGGAAATATGGGGTGTTGACAGAAATGAGACATGAAGAGCCAAAGGATTTGTGCATGATGAGCTGGGGGACAAAAAACATAGGAAAAATACTTGGCTCTGGCTTCACCATGCTCGAAGAGCCAGTCTGGTCCATCTTCCATATCATGCTCCAAGCCAATCACTGGTGAGTTTATGAATTGTTCAACATCATCCTGGAGATTGGAAATATGACTTCCTGCTCTGAGTTCAATATCACAGGTATCCTTGGGTTCCAGATCCAACATGGAAGACTTATCAACATCAATTGAGTCTGATTGGTCACTTTTGCTAGGCAGGGCAATGATTGATTGGATAACACCATTGAGGCAGATTGTTAGCAATGGTTGGACAGGGACCATTGGCAGCTGTGGAGGCTGAGTAATTAACTCATTATTCAACCAAATCTTGAGTTGAGGTATGGTTTTCTGAGGAACATTAAGATTGTTATGCTAGGTCAAAATAATTGAGTTATTTCTTTATTGAATAAATACTTCAGTCCTCACCAATATTTTGCCTTTTGCCTGAGCAACAGGGACAAAGTGGCTATCTATATATGGAAACTCCTTCCTGGCTTCAAGGATGTCATAATATCATGGCTGCCATTGAACTGTTGACAACCAAGTTTTCACAGCACATAAACAATGCCAAAAGCACAGCTGATGCTTAGTTTCAGGAAATACTTTCTGGCAAGCATTGATCTCGGAAGTGTCTTTGTCTGTGAGGACAATAATTGGTTTGAGCTCCCAGGTATCACAAAAATGCACCAGGAACTCCAAAATATAGTGCTCTTTGGCACCAGGCTGCCCACTACCTGACCGGATAAAAAAATATCCAAGAGGACATCCTGAGCCATGAATCTCTCCCAGAAGAGCAAATACTTCATAATTTGACCCATTAGTCTTCCCTGTCAAATGGTTTATATTGAATATTCAATTTTCCTAAAATGGAAACCAATACAACGTACATGCTGAATCCAAGGAAATTTCATGGATATAGTCCCGACACTCTGCCAAGATACTCACAAGTGAGAATGCCAAGGCCTTCACTCCTTCTTCAGGATGCAAATTAATCCTACAAGCTGATGTCCCTTCCAGTTTCTTGAGAAGTGCTTCAGATGACATAAACTCATTGGCATTAAGCTTCCACTGGGCACTATTATGCTGTGACCAAAGATAATAAATAGACTGCTGTGAGAACTTCTGGCTACTGCCAGGGAATTTCTGGAGGATTTCATTCCAGAGCTAACGAGAAAATACTATAATCAGTTCTATGTTAATTCGGAAGCTCATAATCAATACCTGAGTTGGTGTTAAATTTAGTTGCTTGTACACATAGTCCTTGACAGCTTCAGGGATGTCAATACAATGGTATGGGATGTGTGCCTCCCAATGTGTGATTTTGATGAATGCAATCTGTGGGTTGGCATTGTGTATTGTGATGTGGAGCCAACCATGACACTCAAAGGTGTTCATTGCCTGCCGGTCACGCTTTTTGATGCCTCCACCTTCTTCATCAAATTTTTTGGACTTTTGCTGTCGTTCACTTGATTGAGCACAGGAATACATAAACCAAGTTTTTGCAGTCTTTTCAGCAGCATGAAAACTGAGATAGCTTTGAGTGCATCAAGATGAGCCTTTCACATCCAAAGGGTTGATTCAATTCATATCCTCACTTTTGAAACCGGTAGTGTGTACCTTCCTTCCACATGATTTCTGCAATCTTATCTGCATAGCTCTTTAAATCTCTTGCAGCTCCCACTTCATTAACCACTCTTGAGATCTCCACGCATGCAGCAAGGCTGACCTCATCCTGTGTAGCAGCAGCAGTTGCGAGAAATAGATCTAGGGGCACTTCGGAGAGTCCATCAAACTCTGTTATATCACTGTTGACATGCCTTCCTTGGCACTGCCCTTTGATGCCGCATATCGACGTGCTTGCTTCTGTGAACAGTTTTCACACGTCCTTCCCTAAAGGGTTTGAATGCGGTGATACTACGGATTTGGTTGCAATTGGAGCATTTTCTACGAGTGTTTATGTCAGGGTCCGGTGTCATAAGCTCAGGAGTTGGTGATGGGTGCACCATGTGTAGGTACTAGGAGGGGTTGTAGGTGACGCGACGCGACGCGACAAGCCACATATGTTAATTCTTTTTTAGTTATCTACTGTTTATGTCTACGTTTCGAGCTCAACAGGGAGATTGTCAAATTCACTTAGGTGCTTAAACCACCGGAAGGGGTAATAACCGTGGGATATTCCAGTTGATGCAATCAGCTGTGGGAAGTTCCTGTTGATGCAATCAAACCATCACTGTGGAAAGGTCCAGCTGATGGGATCAGATCCGGCTGATGGGACAAGGACAAAATGCTGGGGGCACATCTGGCTCGACGTCCCCCCCCCTTGGGTATGGTTGCTGGCTGCTTAGGGGCTAGTCCAGGATCACCCCGCTGGTCTCTGAAGCCTTTATCAAGGCGTTTACTGACCAACCGGAGCATATTACGAGTGGGATGTCTCCGCTGAAAAATATTATGAAGGAACTCCAGCTGCGAAGAGTTCATCTGTACCCCCGGTAAGGCTCATGGTTTTCGTTTCTATCGTTCTGATATATACACCAGGTTCCATGAGCACATCAACAAGTCTCTCGAACGCCAACGAGCAGACGTCGTTGAACTATCACAGCCGCTTACCGATTCCATGTCCGAAATCCACCACGCAATCATCCAATGCATGACCACGACCCTTTCCGAGCTCAAACGCTGCAACACAGATGTATGAAAAGCGGCTCAACTGTCTTCCCCACGTTCTCACACTTTATTCAGCTTGATCTAGACGACTTCAACGTCGAAAACGCCTACTTTCGCTCATTCGGCGCCATCGTCCGCTACCAACTAACACCAATCTGGCACAAAGTAGGACCAAAAACCAAACAACTCGTCAACGACCTTCGAGTCCTCCGCCAACTCCTCTTGTAAGCTCATTCATTCTGGAAACACAGCATATATGTTCACCCTTGGACACAGAAAGCTACCTCCTCTCCTACGACGCCCTCGCATTCCACGCCTACCTCGAAACCATCATCGTATCCAACTCGGTATCCGCCTCTGGAGGCCCCAAACAGCACCAATCACCCTGGCTACTCACCGATGCCGCCAATGTCATATTCAGTGTCGCGAAACGACGATGTTTTACAGTTTCCGCTGTTCCGCTCCCGTCCTCACAACACAATAATAGGCCCGCTCCTCCTAAGGCGGTGATCGATATAAGCGACTCGGAAGACGAAGCGTGGGCCGCTTTGGACGAGGTGGAAACGGGCTCGAGGTCAGCTCCGAGGAACAAAGACAAGAACCGTACAAACACCCGCTCCTTCCACGACAAACCCTCTTGGCTTCCACCCACTCTCCAACCCACACTCGAAGAACTCCCAAAATGGGATCTCCTCGCCGACATCCTCGTCGAAATCGAACAAGAAACTAATCCGCCACGCTTCCTTGCGAACGAATGCGATCAAGGGCACGGACACAGTGTTGATTATGACGTCATCGACGAGGGCGTCTGAGCTGTTGCAGGATTTTTTGAATGCGATGGATCCGGAGGAGGAGAGTGGGAGGAAGGGGAAGAGGATGATGATGACGAAGTTGAAGGGGTATTTGGCGTGGAAGAGTCGGTTGCAGGTTGCTGCTGTTCAGTCTGGATCGGTGTGCGTGGCGGTGCGAGTGGGAAGGGGAAGGAGAAGGAAAGGGAACAGCAGCAGCAGCAGGATGTGAGTGAGGCGCTGAGGAAGAAGGATAAGGAGCGGGCGGAGAAGAATGCGAGTCGGCGGAGACTCCGAGGGGATGCGCCTTCTGCGAGCGGGGATGGGAGGAAGGCGAGGGAGGGAAGTAAAGAGAAAGAGAGTACTGAGGTTGATAGCCTGGATATTACGGCGTTGTGCGTCATTCATTTCAATACACTCGCCTCACTCGATGAAGGCTGATGAGATACTTCAGATGGACGACGCATGCTCAAGCGGAGAGTTTGACAGATGCCGGATTTGCACTTTCGCTACTCGACACAGAAGGATTCGAACTCATCACAGACGAGTTTGAGACGAATTATGGGTTACTGGCACCTGAACAAACTGTGATCATTCGCGCGTACTCGGATGACACGGATGATCAGGTGTTGGCTGAGATTCAGCCCAAGTTTATCATCATGTTTGAACCTTGTGTCGAATTCATTCGGAGGGTCGAGGTGGGGGTTGCCTTACTTTCAAGGTTGCTTTGTCCGAACCTCATAGTTAAGCATGACAGGTCTATCGAAGCTCGAACCCTGGCCTCGCTGTGAGAGTGTATCATATGGTGTATGGCGACTCGTGTGAGGAACATCGATACCTCGCTGCTATTCGAAAGGAAAAGGAAGCCTTTGAGAAACTCGTCAAAGAGCGTGGTGTGAGTTTTTCTCGCTGATTGTATTAAATTAGCTTTTAACGGCGCCACTGTCATAGTCGATGCTCTTGGTACTCGAAGAACGCAGAGAGCCTGGGACCGACCGTGGAGACGCGATTATCAAGACGATCAGCACGAGACTCGCAGGTGGGAGAAGGGAGCTCAGCAAAGAGCCTTCCCGCGTACGTTCTCTCTCCTAGCATTCGGTATTTTGTGCTTACGGGGGCCAACTTGAAAGGTCATTGTTGACATGCGAGAGTTTCGGTCGACGTTACCATCGCTCTTGCATGCGGCAAATACTCAAGTGGTGCCTGCCACGCTGACTGTTGGGGATTATATCCTGACTCCGGATATTTGTGTTGAGAGGAAGAGTTTGGCGGATTTAGTGGCTAGTTTTAATAGCGGACGACTGTGAGTGGGCGTTGTCGTGCGGGTGTATCTATACTGACTGCCTTTTTGCACGGCTTAGATATATACAATGCGAGCTGATGTCGGTACATTACAAATACCCAGTGCTACTTATCGAATTCGAAGAGGACAAGGCTTTTTCTCCAGAGGTGAGAATTGGTGCCCAGCCCGTTTTATCCTCATGCTTATTCACATTTCCAGGTCATTTCCGATATGAAAAACTATGTCAAACCAACAGGCAAATATCCCAAAAAGAACACTCCCACATCTAGAAACGGCCCCTCCTACAAAGACACCGACGCACCCGATGCCGCCCCCTCCAATCCAAACTCATCCTCCTCACCCTCGCCTTCCCCCGCCTCAAAATCATCTGGTCCTCATCGCCCTACGCCAGCGCCGAAGTCTTCGCAGATCTCAAAGCCACTCATGCAGAACCTGACCCGATTAAAGCAGTGACGGTGGGTGCAGATGGGGATCCGGAGGTGGGGAAGGGTGTGAATGCGGCGGCGGAGGAGTTGGTGAGGATTTTACCTGGTGTGACGGCGGGGAATGTGGGGATGGTGATGGGGAGGGTGAGGTGTGTGAGGGAGCTTTGTGGGCTTGGGATTGGGGAGGTGCAGGAGTTGGTTGGGGTGGGTCCTGGGAAGGTGTTGTATGAGTTTTTACATAAGGGAGAGTAGATGCGTCGTTTTTGGTCGGGTCATGCTGGGATAGGGCGCCTGTTGGCTCACCCTTGCGCCTGGTACGTATACCTATCGCGGTTACAACAGCTAGACCCAATATCAAACTCTTGGAAAATCAAATTGACCCTTGATCGATAATCATCCCGCTCCGACTGCCCCTATCGCTCCCCCCTTATTACCAATATCACTATACTATTCTGACAGCAGCTGGTGTTTTTGTCCTGAGACGTCACTGTAAATGAAGCCTCAGTAAGGATGGGGCAAAGGTCATTTCCCACTTTCTCTAATCTCACTCCCAGGTATCCGATGAAAAATTAATGTGAGTATATTAGGTAGAGTAGTGCATAACCATAGTGAGGTTGACAGATTTCCTTGGCTGAATAGTGGTGGGATCGCAGCATTCCTTTTCACATTTTAGCAGTACAAGATAATATCAAGTTATCCCGACAGCTACACGAAACGTTTTAGGCTTTTCCAAGTTTATTCCTCAGATTTGCACTTTTCCTCCACATCCCCACCCACATCCATACAATTATTGCATGGTCGCTTGCGATCACACGCTTGGTGAAAGTTTTCGACACCTGAAAGTATATACAAATGTATATCATTAGCACAAGTTGAAGAAAACCGCCAAATATAACCTACCTCTGGTTTTGCATCTTTTACACTTGCTTCCCGCCATATTATGGTACAGGCCGCTCCGTTAGCATACACTTCAACTACAGAATTGGTCGGGGAGTGGGATAAAGAATATTTCCTGTCTTTATAATGAGCCCAAAGGGTGGATAAGTTTGGTTCAATCGTACTTGTGTTGTATAGGCTGTCTGAGGGTTAACAGAGAAATTTAATGGGCGTGTTGTTGAAGTACGCGTAGGACACAGTGGTTTATGTATGAGTTGGGATGTGAAGGACTCTTGATTCGGTTACCCCCAACTGTGATACCATCCATAATAATCACCTGCCCTGCTTTTGTGTTTGGATGTCATATGGAGAAATTGAAAGGGAAGGCAAGATTCTACCTTGCCCTGAGTTGATCCAGGGCCCCTCATCTCCCCTCATAGCCCCTTATTCAAGATGCCTCCATCTCCGAATATAATTGAACCTAACCTACACAGGGAAAACATATCATTCCGATCGGCGGGATCAGAGCCTTGAGCACCCAAAGTTGTGCAGAAATACAGTACACAGGTCGCCGACGATGCCAGGGAAGCGACAACCGCCCTCTGTATGGCGGATACACTACTGCAACCGTATCCCCCCCTCAGCCCGACGTACCCCCTTCACTTTTGCGCTCAATATGACAAAAGAGAGGTCTTTGGACGACTAGTCCGACACCGAGCTGATCGTGGCTGTTTGTTGGCTACCACAGCTGTTTACTGCTCTTATTTTGCATTCTTCTCATAGTATTTGCATAGTATTTCTGATTTTATGCATTTTCTGCACATTCAGCTTGAAATCACACAGTATCCAACCTATATCATATGTTGTGTACAGGTATCAGCGCACACTGCACCCACACGCACCCACAGGTTTTACATGCTCTTGCATAGCCTTGCATACACCCTGGAATTCACATGCCCGCACGGGACTCCAATACATGCACTTTCTCCACTTCATCATAATTTTTATCAATCGTGACTGGTTGAGCCAGGTGGCATAGGGTGGCATTGAAATCAACATCAGAAAATCATATCCTTTAGGGCCTGTTCGGCAACATCGGTTTTGAAACCGTTGCCCGCCAAATTTAGTTCTCATGCTTTCAAAACCCGTGGTTTCAAAATCAACGATTCCGAAATCACTGCGAGGTGTTCAGTAACAGGCCCGGTTTTCAGAACTTGTGTCACACAGTATCAGGTACATAAGTGCGACACGACACAACCATGCTCCAACATTTTGCTGAACATGTTGTCCACTTGAGCTCTATACATAAAATCAAATAAACCTGAGAGTTTATTGTGGTGTCTACATTATCTATGATATGCTACACCCTACTGTCGTATACATTTCCCATTTCTTTGCTCAGGTTTACGTTGTTTTTCTGGCTTAAGCGACAGACTTTCGTATCATAAGGGCTATGAAATTACACTTTTCTACTACCAGATCACATCTGTGACTAAATGCAAATACCATGAGACAATCGATTTTAGTTGCTGATGAAATTGTCAGACCCCGATTTCAAAAACCCAGGTTTTGAAATCAACGTTGCTGAACATGCCTTTACGTTGGAATCTGTTCGAATATAAAAACACCCCTGAGGCCTCGGGACACATAAGGGCACATCTGGGCACATACACGACCCTATTTCCCGGATCAGTCCCGTCGAATTCCGTCAGGCAACTATTTCACATATATAGACATATCATTTTTGAAAATTTAGACATCCAATAAGGGAGTTAAAGTTCCTTTATTTTAGTCCCTAATTAGGGTCTTTCAAACCTCCATTAAATATACCATTGATCCCATTGACGTTTTCCCTGTAGGTTCCGGGTGGCACACGGGAGGGGGATCATGAGCAGAGGAATTGTCCAAGGCGTCTGGTAAGGATGCATCGAGGAGGACTTGGAGACCTGCAAGTAGCTTAGGGCGTAGGTCGCAGGGGAAAGTTGTTGAGAGGCCCCACTATCCCGGTGCTGACATTGCTAGTAATGTTGGCTGACTAGTCGATGGCGTTAGAGCCGTGAATAATGAAGACATGGCGAGTGTCTCAGAGGGTCCTGACATGGGACTTAAGCCAAGGGCGAATGCCACATGCGGTGTTTGTCAATCATCACGTAATGTTTACACATAGTTTCAAACGCCCATCTACACAGCCAGCCGTGGTAAAAGCATTGCACAGCAGCGCTCCGGAAAATCTTGAAGGAACTCGTTGACGGGCGTTCGCAATGGTTGCTGCTTCTTCAACCTCTGGAGACTACCTCAAGCGGCTGATACTTAATACTCTGTCTGGCCATCATGATGTATATGTATTTCCCACTTATCCTACTCGCCACTTCCTGGGTTAACCCTTCCTCTGGTGCTCCTCTAACTTTACCTAGCATCACTTCCCACCCACCATACTCTCTCAACCTCGGGGCTGAGAGCCGTGATGTGCTCAACAGCAATCATGTATCCAGTGATACACGCACGACACCCGATATATTTTGGAGCTGCATCGCCACTATCTTTGCCTGTACATGGGTCTCGATGCACCCGAATTTACCAGATCCACGACATTCCAAATGGACTCAATTTATGCATCGTGTTGGCGTCATGCTACTGGCTCTCTTCGCACCCGAGTTCATCCTGATTTGCGCACTGCGGCAGCGAATCGCAGCGGAAGAGATAATGAGGACGTACAATCAGGTCGTTTTTAAACAAGGTGCGCGTTGTCGGCTTCAACTGCTCGCCCCAGCTTGGCTCATGAAATACACAGAGTGTGGTCACAGCGCATCTGTAGGGTCCAATCTTGGGGAGTGGTTCCGGGATCCCATACCGCTCTATGCACGGAGATCTTGGACACTCACACATGGATTCTATGTGCAGATGGGAGGCTTCTTGCTCTGTGATCATGAACACGATTGGCCTATCCGGGTGCTTAACTTCGATGATCTACTAGACCTGATACAAACGGGAAAAGTAGACCCGCCCCAAGTCTCGGAGGAGGATATATGTGATAAGAGCAAAGGAGACTTCCTCACCAAAGCCCTCGTCCTCCTCCAGACCACGTGGTTCATCGTCCAATGCGTTGTTCGCTGGATACTCAAGCTTCCGGTGACTGAGCTCGAGGTCATGACGTTATCGTTTGCGGTACTGAACATCATCACGTATGCACTCTGGTGGGAAAAACCATTGAACGTGGGCGTAGGAGTACGCGTGAACAAGAAGAGACCAGTGCGGGTTACTAAGGAGACTCCCCCGACAGCACACAGAGTAATCGAAGAAGATATCACGGATTCGTTCGTGCGGGACTATGAACTACCAAAATCGTATCGGGACCACGGCTTAGTCACGTACTCACAGCGGGAGAAGGGTGACGCAGTGCAGGGAGCTCCTATTGTTGCTCAACAGGGGCAAGTTGCTCCAGGAGACACCATCCAAGAATCCATTGGAAATGTGGGCCCACTGCACCGCTTCAAGAGGTGTTCGAAACTGTATAGCGGCGGTCTGTCTCCGCCGAGTTTTACGAGCGTCCCATACCCTGTACACGGGAATAATAGGGGTCAAGCTATTTGCTCAACTCCGGAAAGCCATCCTAGGACCTTCACCTATGCCTCATCATACTCCCTACCCAAGCATGGGCGCGATGCCAGAATATGCTTTGAGCGTAGGAACGTTCCATGCCTATAGTTCCGTTCTGGGTGGGGGAAAGGCAAGGGTCATCTCATTCGCAGTTGCAAGCGGGGTCCTCTTTGGTAGCCTTCACCTTATTCCGTGGGCGTCCGCCTTCCCATCTCCCTTCGAACTCTTGCTTTGGCGTGTTTCTGCCTTGTACATCATGTTGAACCCTCTCATCTTAGCCGTCCCGCTAGCTGTTAGTGCTTTTGCGTACAGAAGTTCTGCAGATCGACCCATTCCCGAATTTACAATCCGACTTATACGGCCATTGATACCCTTGTTAAAGCTGATCAACGCGTGTGTACCGCTGTACATCTTGGCTCGCCTAGTGATTATTGTCCTTGCCTTTACCACTCTTCGTGCACTACCGTCAGGCGCATATAGCGACATTTCTTGGAGCTCGTTTGTTCCTCACATTTAGTCTACAAACAATTTAATTTATACAATATCTAACCCACGGGCTATACTCAGTGAGAAGACGGGCACAGCGACATTCACCAAACTATCAGCCTAGTGTAAGCACACATATGAGGCCCAAAAAGCCCGGGACATTGCTTCAAGCCGCGGCGGCCAGTTTGGCTCACCTCCTGCACATTTCTCGCACTCATTCTGCTCGCCTTCTCCTCAGGGTGTCTTGGGCAAAACCCTCTTTTAGTGCTCCACTCATAACCAAATCCCCTTTCACGCTACCCCCTCAACTCCACTGGTCTTGAAGGGCGCCACTCGCTCAGCAGCTACCATGCATTCAGTGACTTTCAGAACTGTCTTGTTAACAATCGTTGGTCTGTACACAAAAACAACACAAGTTACGCGAGTTTGGCAAGGGCTCACAAACTGCATATGCTAGCTTAAAAATACTGGTGCATCATATGCAGCTCGCGAGGACCTCAAAGGACTCAAGCTGACTGCATTCTTGACATGCCGCAAGTACAGCCACTTGCCAAGATAATCTCGCGGTTCCGCTTCATAGACGAGTATACGGTATATGTGACCCTTGCAACTCTCGTGAAGATCCCAAACTCGATCTAGGTGGATAGAATGTCATACAGAGACCATTGTGCGGATTGGGGATCGATGATTCAATTGCTTTCTTCGTTTGGGCATCGTTGATTCCTGATTCTCCACAGGTACACACTTCACGACAGTGAGTGTCAGTGCTACTGCTACTGCAGTAATACGATATATAGCATAAAGGTCAGATTATTTGGTGCATGCTTTCCCTGTTGACAGAAAACTCATCCATGATTCCCAATTACCTGTCACCGTCTAACGTCACGTCTTAATGCCAACAAAATGGTACTACTTGGTGATTGAGGGGCCACCCTGCGCCCCTGATATATCTTGCACAACTGTAGAAAGTAGAGGGAGCTTAACCGTGAACTAGACACATGACGCTATCTTTACACAAGGGCAGAGCTTTGAGCGACAAATAAAGAAAGTCAAACTGAAAAATGATTTCTGGGAAATAGAAGAGAGGTTTCTAATTCTTAAGCCAGATGTCGATGTGACCTCTGCGGGCAGTTAGGTGTCAGTTTTTGGTCAAGTTGCCATGCTTCATACACATACACACCATGATCCTGCTTTTTAGAAACTTGACAACTAGGCTCCAGTGACTGGGGTAAATACCGATAGTTAACTCATGGTCGTCTTGCCAGGATAGAGCCTTTTTTTTTTCCGAAAATGTATGGCCGACTAAAGTGTACATGAGGTGGCTTGACTAGTAGAGCGAGAGGTAAGAAGAGCTGAGGGAACGAAGATACAATTTTGTGGCGGAAATCTTCAGGAACCTGTAAAACGCGTTATAATACGAATAACGTTGGGATAAAGGGGACAGATACATTGTTACAAAATATTTCCACACAGCTCTGAATCTCTGAATCCGGCGGTGCCATCACATATAATGGGAATCATCCCATATTCAAATTTGGCCAGGGCAGTAGCCATTTGAGTAAGCAATGGAATTGACTGAGAAAGCGTAAAGAACGCCTCGATGGAACGTTTATATGGAAGCCCGCCATTACTGGGCCAAGTGATTAGTAAATCCTCCTGGTCCCGGTCTGAATGAAAGTGAGATTCGAGCAATGTATACTGTTAGAAACCACTCACCGGGGATGCCACAGGCATGTACCTTGCTTGAGGCCTCTCCAATAAATTCGCTCCATAGTGCAATTGCACAATCTGATCTAATGCAAAACTTTCCTGATCTCTTTGGATCTTCCAAAAACTCCATAAATGATGCATGGTAGAATTGTAGGCGACAATGATCTAGACTCAGAACGGAGCGAAGGGTGCGACAAGCACTTCCGAAATTGGGACTCTGATAGACTGAGTAGATTGGCATTTGTAGCCGCTATTGTTCCTTCGAAGAAAGTGGTCCCCAGTAGGATTTTCCGTACAGTCGGAAGGTGACTTCGTTGGAACATTTTGCACTGATTAAAGTGTAAAATAGATCTAGTTTCGAGAGTGGATGGATTTGGATGATTCTTGGCCAGTGGTGCAAGCAAGGGCAAGTACGGCATGTAACTGGTCTTCAGGTCCACACGAATCTTGTTCACCGATGAACTGAACCACAGTGGCAGCATAGATAAACAATCCCGCAGTGAGGTCGATGATCAGTCCAAATGTCTTCCTCGGACAGCCACGAAGGTGATATACCACTACGTTTCGGACCTTCTCCAATTCGTCCGTCAGGTAGAGCACTATCTCGCCATCGATAGCACGAGATACAGGGAGTTCCAGGCGCAGTACGTCATCTGATTCAAAAGATGCAATAATGGTGGGATTCAGGGCGGCTGAAAAATACCCATAGGAAAGGTGTCGATCCAGCTTGCGCCGACGAGATAACAGGGTCAATAATGTTCGCACTGAGCATCGGCGCCCTCACATTCATCTAATCCATCAACAATGATCACTCGTTCTCCTGAAATCCTCACCCCGAGCCTTAAGTTCCTGAAGCGGAGTGACGATTAGATCGTGGAATTGTTGCTTGATTGATTTGGTGACGAAGGTCGGGTCATTATGTAGCATGGATTCGAGGATTCGTCGACATGGCTTGCTTCGCGCTGCAAGCGGATAAGCAATTGTGGTAAATGAGTGGCTTGGGATTGTCCTCTCGAGCTGGGTCGAGAGAAGAAGAATGTAGCGCCGAGCTTGTGTGTCATAGCCTCTGCACACGATTGTGCGATTGCTGACTTGCCAACGCCAGCAGGGCCATGCATCCAGAGGGTGCAACCGGCACAACCAGTGCCATTGAGAGCCCAACCAGTGATATTGTCGATGTATTCCCTACGGGTCCCAGGGCGGCATACAGCAGGAGGATAACAAGCAGCGGAATTATGCAAGGTGTCAGGTACGGATGCATCGAGGAGGGTTTGGAGACCTGCAAGCGGCTTAAAGGGTGGATCGCAGGGGAGTTGTTGAGAGGCCCTACCATTATTGTTTATACCGGTGTTGATATTAACGGTGTGTGAGTTACAATTGTTGGTAATAGTGGTCCGGGTCGACTGGTCAATGAAATTAGAGCTATGGATAGTGAAGTCGTGAGCATCTGAGAGCATCCCTCCTGACATGGGGGAGCGGTAGGCAAAAGCTGCGGTGTCCTGTTCCCTTATTCACAGAACGACGTAACATGTGGTTGTCAGCACTAATTCGGGCCCGCCACGTCCAACCATGACTGTTATTTCTACTTGCAAATGTCTACTATTCTTTTTCTGGGGTTTTAACCACACGCGAACGCTCACAATCCTCTATTCATAGACACAATTCTTATAATGCAATCTATTTCCTGTATCAACTCTATTTCTCTGCATTGGTAAGGCAGCGGTTGTATGGGATCAAGGGTGGTGGTGGTGGTACCAGGAGGGTGGAACGTGAGAGGGGTTGGGGTTTTGGGTGTTGTTCATGCCGGAGGAGACCATTGGCCTGTGGAGGAGTACCTTAGTTGACGATGGTGCTCCAGTTCGTCAACATTGGTGGTACATACAGAGAAGCTGGCGAGACACGGTCTGATTGCGAGGGCAAGCTGCGCCCCCTGCGGTGGGAGTAGCTGGAAGAATGATTGTGCCACTCATTAGCAGGAGCAAGGCTTGGGTGTGGTAGGTGGAGAAAGCAGAGTTTAAGGGGGGAATGACTGGGCCCGGTGTCGGAGGGGGGAGGTGACAGTTGAGTGTGTCATATAGAGATAAGAAAGTGACATTTGGAGTGGCGTAGAGCTGCTGTAAGTTGAAGGATATGTCTTGCCTTGATTGAAGTCACTTGCGATGGCGGAGGGAGTGACATAGATGGAGGAGAGTGTATAGAGGACGCTGCAATCTATTGCCTTGACGCACGGGTGTCTGACTGCTAACTTGCCAGCGCCAGCAGGGCCGTGCATTCAGAGGATCCAACCAGTACGATCAGTGCTATTGAAAGCCTCAGCCGGTGGTCTTGTCAATGTACCCCCTGCAGGTTCCAGGTTGCATATGGGAGGAGATAATGAGTGGAGGACTCAACGGTCGCCAAAGTGCCCGGTATGGACGCATATCGGAGGATTTAGAGATCTGCAAATAGCTTAGAGTGGAGGTCGCAGCGGGAGTTGTTGATACCTACCGTTGCTTATGCTGGTGTTGGCATTGTTAGCAACATCGGTCGACCGGTCAGCGACTCCAGATTAGGCAACACCACGTGACTGTAAGTGCTAATGACACAGCATAGCTGTGGTACTTAAAATCAATCCACAGCAATGCTCAGGAATCTCAGGGAGCTCGTCGACTGGCGATCGCGGAGGTTGTTTCTACCTCAACCTCACAGGGCTACCACGACCAGCTGATATTTGATCTTCTGCTAGATCAGATCATCCCTGTAGATGCTCTTTGCACTCATCCTACTCGTTACGCTCTCCTGGGCCGACTCTTCGTTCGGCACCCCCCTGGCTCCACCTAGTACCACCACTCCCTCCTTGCCTTTCGATCTCGGACCTGAAATAATGGACTTGAACGAAGGGAATTATATATCCAGTGATACACGCACAACACCCAACATAATTTGGAGCTGCATCGCCACTATCTTTGCCTGTACATGGGTCTCAATGCACCCGAATGTACCAGATCCACGACACTCGAAATGGACCCAATTCATGCATCGTGTCGGCGTTATGATACTGGCTCTCTTCGTACCCGAACTCATCCTGATTTCCGCACTGCGGCAGCGGATTGCAGCAGAAGAGATAATGAAGGCATACAATTGTATTGTTTTCAAAGGTATGCAGTGTCGGCTTCAATCGCCCGCCTCAGCTTGGCTCATGAAATACTCAGAGTGTGGTAACAGCACATCCGTGGCATCTAATCTTGGGGAATGGTTCCGGGATCCCTCACCGCCCTATGCACGCCAGAGACACTGGACACTCACACATGGATTCTACGTGCAGATGGGGGGCTTCTTCCTCTGTGATCATGAGCATGATTGGCTTATCCGGGTGCTTAAATTCGATGATCTACTGGACCTGATACAATCAGGAGTGATAGATCCGCCTCGAGTTTCAGAGGAGGATATATGTGATAAGAGCAAAGGAGACTTCCTCACCAAGGCCCTCGTCCTCCTCCAGACCACGTGGTTTATCGTCCAGTGCATTGTCCGGTGGATACTCAAGCTTACAGTGACCGAGCTCGAGGTCATGACGTTATCGTTTGCAGTCCTGAATATCATCACGTATGTGCTCTGGTGGGAAAAGCCATTAAATGTGGGTGTAGGAGTACGTATAATCAAGAAACCAGAGCAGGTTACCAGGGAGAATTCCTTGACAGAACATACAGTGGCCGAAGAAGATATCACAGATGTATTTGGTCAAGACCATGACCTAGTCACACACTTACAACAGGAAAGGGGTAGTGTGCAGGGAACTCCTATCGTTGCTCAACAGGAGCGAGTGGCTCCAGGGGACGCCTACCAAGAATCTATTAGAAATGCCGGCCTATTGCGGAGTCATTCAAGAGACATCCTAGGACGCATAGCAGCCTGGCTCCGCCGAGTTCCACGGGCGTCCCATACCATGTTCACATGGATACTAGGGATCGAACTGTTTGTTCAACTGCGGAGAGCCGTCTTAGATCCTTCTCATACTCCCTACCCGAACATGAGCACTACACTGGAATATGCTTCAAGCATAGGAACATTTTGTGATCATAGTTCCGTTCCGGGTGGAAGGAAGACGAGGGTCATCTCGTTCGCAGTTGCCAGTGAGGTTCCTCTTCGGAGGCCTTCACCTTATTCCATGGGCGTCCGCTTTTCCATCTCCCTTCGAACTCTTACTCTGGCGCATTTCTGCCTTATACATTATGTTGAACCCGCTCATCTTAGCTGCCCCTCTGGCTATTAGTGCTGCTTTTGGATATAGACGTCCTGGAGATCGACCCATTCCCGATTTTACAATACGACTTCTAAATTTAACAATGCCCTTGTTTAAACTGATCAACAGATGTGTACCATTATACATCCTGGCTCGCTTAGCTATTATTGTCCTTGCCTTTACGACACTTCGTGCACTTCCGTCAGACGCATATCTGGACGTTTCTTGGAGTTCATTTGTTCCTCACATTTAGTTTACGAAGGAATTCCATTTATACAGCATTTAACCTAATGGCTATGCTCAGTAAGAAAACAGGCACAGCGGCATTCACCAAGCTGTCAATCCTGGACACTTCTCACATTCATTCTGCTCGCTTTCTCGCAGAGTCCTGGGTCAACACAACCTTCTTCTAGTACTCCACCCACTGCCCTTTCGTCCCATCCTCTCAGGCCTAGCGTCGAAATATGCAACTCGTTCGGCGGCTGCCATGCATCCAGTAATCCATACAGAATCATCCAGGTTATAGTTCGGGTTCTCGATGTCGCGTCATCTTTCAAGGTATCTTGACGACAATGGATTAGTACTGCTCAGTGATTGTGAGGCCACCCTCCAGCCCAGATATATTTTGCATAACTGTAGAGATAGAGGAAGCTTAACCATGAACTAGACATATGATGCTAACTACACAGGGACGGACCGAGTAACGAGTAACAAAGATCAAATTGAAACATCGTCATTTTTGGGGAATCAAGGAGAGTTAGAAGCTCTCAAGATAGATATGGATGTGACCTCTGCAGGTAAATTGGTGTCAGTGTCGGTAAAATCGTTATGTTTCACACATACTATGGTATGTTTTTCAGAAACTTGATGACCAGGCCCCAGCGGCTAGGATAGCTACAGATAAATGATCCTCCAAAGCCTCGCCAGCATAGAGCCCTGTATTTTCCATTGCCAAGAATGTAGGGTCGATTACAGACTGTGAAAGGTGGCCTCGCTGGTAGAAGAGGCACGAAGATTCGAGGGAAGGGAGATATGATTTTGCGGCGGAAGTCCTCAGGAACCTGTAAAACGCGTTATAATATAAATAACATTGGGGTAAATGGAGCAGATACGTTGTTTATGAATGTGTCCACACTGAGCTCCGATTTCGTGAAGTCTACGGTGGGGTTGAGCACAATGGGAATCATCCCATATTTAAATTTGGCGAGCGCAGTAGCCATTTGAGTATTTAATGGGATTGATTGAGAAAGTGCAAAGAATGCCTCAAGGGCACGAAAATATGCATCTTCATCATGTTTGGGCCAAGTTACTAGTATATCTGCCTGGTTCCGATCTGAATGGAAATGAGGCTTGATTGGTGTATACTGTAAGGGACTACTCACGGGGGATGCCACGATCATGCACTTTGTTGAGCTTCTCCAATAAATCACTCCATAATGCAACCGCACAATCTGATCTAACACAAAGCTTTCCTGACCTCTTTGGGTCCTCCATAAACTCCATAAATGATGCATGGTAGAACTGCAGGTAATAACCATCTATATTCAGAACGGAGCGAAGGGTGCGACAAGCGTTCCAAAATTGGGACTCTGATAGACTGAGTCGATTGGCATTCGTAGGCGCTTTATGTCCTTCGAAAAACGTGGTTCCCAGTAGAATTTTCTGTACAGTCAAAAGTAACTTTGTTGGAACTCTTTGCATGATCAAAGTGTAAAACAGATCCAGCTTTGAAAGCGGATGATTTGAGTGATTCTTGACCAGCTGCGAAGCAAGGTCGAGTACGGCGTGTAGCTGATCCTCAGGTCCAGACGAATCCTGTTCTCCGATGAAGCGAACCACAGTTACAGCAAAGATAAACAATCCCGCAGCGAGATCGACAATTGTCCATATATCTTCCTCAGACAGCCACGAGGACGGTAAGTCATTCCGTCTTCGGACCTTATCCAACTCTTCTGTCAGAAATAGCAAAATGTCACCGTCGACAGCCCGAGATACAGGGAGCTCCAAGGGCAGTACATTGTCGGACTCGAAGGATGCAACAATGTGCGCCTCGGGGCGGCTGAAAAATATCCACAGGAAAGGCGTCAATTCGGCCCGTGCCGACGAGATAACAATGTTGATAATATCGCACTGAGGATCGGTGCCCTCACATTCGTCTAACCCATCGACAATAATGACCCACTCTCCGAAGTCCTCACCCCGAGCCTTAAGTTCCTGAAGTGGAATGACGATGAGATCGTGGAATTGCTGCGTGATTGATTTGGTAACGAGTGCCGGGTCATCGTGTAGCATGGATTCCAGAATTTGTCTATAGAGCTTGCTTCGTGTTGCAAGCTGATAAGCGATTGTAGTAAAAAATTGATTGGGATTGTCCCTCGAGTTGGATCGGGAGAAGAAGAATGTGGCGCCGAGCTTGTGTGTCATGGCCTCGGCACACGATTGTGCGATTGCTGACTTGCCAACGCCAGCAGGACCTTGCATCCAGAGGATACGGCCGGCACAACCTGTATCAGTCAGGGCCCAACCGGTGATCTTGTCAATATATTCCCTGCGGGTTCCAGGGTGGCATATGGGAGGGGGGTAACGAGCGGAGGAGTCGTGCAAGGCGCCTAGCACGGATGCATCGAGGAGGATCTGAAGACCTGCGAGTGGCTTATTAGGGATTGCGATGAGAACGAGTCGTGGGAGGTACCTACTATTGTTTATGCCGGTGTTGGTAATATTGGTCGACTGGTCAATGAAATTAGAGCCATGGACGATGAAGTCATGAGCATCTGAGAGTATCCCTCCTGACATGGGGGGTAGCGAAGGGCAATTGCTGTGGGGTTCTTCCCACACTGCTCTGACAACGCCTGGGTATAAACACACAATCACGATGTTTGCAACCAGCCATCAATGCATCATCAATCTGTTGGAATTCGCAAACGCGCGCCTACGACCTCGGGACGCGCATGATACCCTCACCAACGGACACGTAGACTCACCTCTTATACGGACACCAACATTCGTTCCCTTTTGACATCTAATTGCCGGCGCCGCCATTCAACGCACGCCATGGACCGCAGTATATAACTACCTCACTCGTTATAGTACCGCTTCCCTCAGTCCTCGTACGCCTACGAGTGCTGAGGTGAGCTCGCATTTACCCTATACATACCATACCTTAATTAACGCGTACCGTAGCTATTCTCATTCTTACAGGTACATTAATACAGTCCTCGTACGCCTACGAGTGCTGAGCTATTCTCATTCTTACACAATCATGGCCCCCAGATTATTGGCTGTAGCATTTACATGGCTAGCCGTAATAAGAGCAAGGGAGGTTCCCTCACTGGTCCCTTTGCCTTTCTTCAGACTATGTGGTTTATTGTTTAGTGTGTTAATCGCTAGGCGGTGAAGCAATCAATCACCGGGCTCGAGGTTAGGATGTATTGTTTGCAATGTTGAACGTCATCACATCCGTGCTCTGTGTGAAAGGCCGTTGAGTGTGAATATAGGGGTGCATGTAAGGGATGTAAGAGAGAAGAGTCTGGTGAAGGAGACCCGTCGGTTTCCTTGCATCTTCGGTAACCCGCGTACTGTAGTTCTACATAATTTTGGGTCCCAAGGCTCTGGCCCCGCCGATTTGAATGATGTGTCATTTAGGTGTGCGGTTGAAAAGGTCTCGGTCATTAGGTGTAACCCTATCTCTGATTACTTCCACCGTATATAATTACTACCGCCTTGGAAACATGTCAAGTATACCAACGACACGGTATCATTTGTTCTTAGTAGCATCCTGACCTCATACACCCCACAAATCCACAGCTTGGAGCCGTGACCGAGGGGTAGGCTAAAATGGCTTCGACTGTACGACCGAATCAAATTTATCAGCCTTTTGGATTAATTACGAAAACAGGAAATGTTCTTTATCTCGCTCCCTGACCGATTTCACAGCTACTGAACCTATGCTAACGAGGCGGCCTGCAGAGGTCTGTAAACAATGCAAAGGTAGATTATCTTTGGTAATTTCCCTTGACTTGTACCAACGGTACACATTTCTGTATACTTTCAGCTAAAGATGACCTGCTAAAAATTTTGATAGCAAGAAACCGTGCAACAATTGTAAATATGCAGGGGGGGACAAGCAGCATATACTAATACATCAACTTGGAAAATCTCGGAACGTTATCTACTGCACAATCTTGCGCGCTGGCGCCCGAATCGCCTAGCAGAAAGTGAAACAGGACCGAGAAAAAGGCTATACAGTCGAACCTCTCTTAAACCATACCCCTGACAACCCATAACCTCCAATACCCCATAGATTTTTTGATTTCCCAAGTTGGAATGCGGGGGCGTTTAACCCATAACCCATAGGTCCGCAATACCCAATAACCCATACCTTTTTTTGGCAAAAACCCATACATTTTGGGCTATATAAATACGTGCCACACTTGTAATCTAGCATTCCGACATCATTGAATGTTGGTTTTATTTTCATTTTACCCTACCTAAAGTCCGTAAAAGGGCTAAATATCTTGTGAAATATGCACATTGCAGATGATACATTTATAAAGGGCGGTCTGTGACGATATGTCACAGCGTGACAAGCCCCAACTATTGATTGGTGGCCACGTAGATGATCCAGTCTGACACACGAGCTGGAGGCATATCTGGCTTCTTTCAAACAACAGGCCCGTTTAGAAAGATCCAAATCCTTAGGCCTTAGTTCTGACCCCACTTACCACCTATTTTAGTCGCAAATAAACAGATACATAATAATATTTTTTCTCCAAATTTTGAAGTCTATTTTAGGCCTTTCCTCATATTCCATAACCTCCAATAACCCATAGCCGGATGGTGTTCCCGAGGGCTATGGGTTAAGAGGGGTTCGACTGTATTTCTAGCACCCTTGTGTTCTATGTATGTCACTATATATTAGTTAATTGTACGGGCGTTTATCATTCGCTTGTCTGAGTCCGGAATATCCCATGTTCGACTCCACCTAAACGCCCTTGACCTAATAACGCACGTCCTATAATTGTTGTTTACACTAGAGACCTGCCAGAATCGGTCCACGGTACAGAGGGTACAACAGAATCAAGTCAAGGACCAGATTCGTTTCCGCATTCGGCACCCATCAAATTATTTGGTACAGAATCTGTAACGGTGAACAATTCTTTTCCTGGTACAGATCAATATCACCGGTCCTGAATCGGTTACAGGGACCGAGGCAATTCGGCAATTTAAATGTCACTTCGGTCCCCATAACTAATTCAGGATTTGTAATATTAATTGGTACTGAGAAAAGAACTCTTTATTGTTCCAAATTCTGTATTAAATCCTTTGATAGGCACCGAACAGAGAAATGAATTTGATCCTTAAATCAATTCTGTTGTACCCTCGGTACTGTGGACCGATTCTGGCAGGTCCCTAGTGTTACTTCGTCGTGCCTCGTCTCAACTCCGTAATCTCGAGAAGCCTGCGGCAAAACATGGAATAGAATTCAAGTTGTATTGCAAGTAGGTCATCATACTAGATGTTAAAAAGAGCTCATTAAAGCTTAAGCGCAACGCCTAAATGTTCACTAGTCCTTATCTGAAGACTCGACGCTGGCACTCGTTCTCAGTAAGAACGCCCAGTTAAAATGAATGAACGTACCCGTCCTCCGTAGGATCTGTTTGGTCCTGGACCCGAATATAGATCATCACAAATGCGAATAGTAGACCCACGACAAGCAGTATCCAGGTGGATAGGAACATGTTCATGTATCTAAAAAAAAAAGTGGTCAGTTGTCTAATAGCAAGGATGTGAAAGGGAATCACGAACGGAATCTTTATGCCATCTGCACGCCACATACCTGCGGCTCCGGCAGACTGGATCGATTTGTCTGGGGTAGCACTTTGAGCACTATGTAGATTGTAATATGTGGAAGAGACGCACAAAGACCCGTAAAGTAGGCAAGCTTAGCGGGATCATTCGACATCGCACCCATTATCCAGTATGTTGTGACCTGCCATGTGGCATCCAGAATCCCGAAAAAGGCATAGAGGAACGCCCTTCCGACGAATGGTGGATCAAATATATCCATCTTGTTTGACTCGGGGGGTATCGATGCTCGGGTGTAATTCCTGCGCCAGATCATCAGTGTCAAGGGTTTATAGAACCCCCAGTTATGTCTTCTCACCGTTGGTAAAAGTATGCCCAGATGTGAGCGGCAAAGACCATCAAGAAGAGAATCGTCCAACCGGTAAATGCGCGGACCCTTCGGCGGATAGTCTTACTATCGAGGATCAGGCCAATCGCAACGGAACCAACAATCTGTGAACTCCAATAGACGATGTTATTCAAAGCACGTGCCCTGATGTTGAATAGAGCTCCATTGTAACCATTGAATTCTAAAGTATAAATAATAGTATGTGAGTATGCCAAACAAGTCAGAGAACAAATGTGTACATACGCCAAGTATAAAACCAGTTAGATGCGAAGAACATGGGGACCAACAAGAGAATCAAAGGATCTGCTCTGATTGTGCGCAAAATACCGACGATCTCTGTCTTCCACGATGGATGACGAGGGGTAGTGACTCTGGTTCCATCCGTCCTGATCATCTTCTTTGGATCGGCCATGAGCAGCGGTATAGTCACTCCAATAAGCGTAAGGACCAAAAAGCCAATCTTTGGTTGAGATAAGGATTTGCCAATAAATCATGAGGATTTATCCACTCACATAGGTCCCATTTCCGACTTGAGTGCGACAGTGAAACAGATTAGTTTACGGGGGTGGTCGTTTCGGAAGATAACCCACCTGAATTAGCCTGGAACAAGGAAGTCAATAGGAGCGGATATGATTCAGGAACTTTCAATTGCATACCGTGGATCGGAAATTAGTTCCCAATGACACTGACGCTCCGACGACACTGCCCAAATTGAAAATCGTCCAAAAAATGCTGATGTAGCGACCTTTCTGAATTTCCGTCGGATATGACAGCATTATAGAGCCTTGGGCCGTCCAAAGCAGGCCGGCGCAGATACCAAGGATAGCACCAGCTGCAATGACGAAAGCGCCAGCGTTAGGGTGGATGTTCATGGCCCTGAAATGGAACTCGCTCGATGGGTGGGAGGGGCAGATAGTAGCAAGTGTGCGTACAAGTAAGATCCGATATACAACGCGTATCCAGTGCTCCCAAGCAATAGTGTCAAACGGGGACCGATGACGTTGTTGATAGATCTAGAGCAGGAGTGGGGTGAGTATCCACCCGTTAACTGATGTACAGGAAGGGACCGACCCTGCGAAGAACGCTGCAAATGCAAATGTCGCGTACAGGGCCGCATTTGCGTTGGCACTGGTTGCGGAATCAACTTGACCACCCGCGCCTAAGCCATTCAAAGCATTGAAAAGGCCTATTGTAAACAGTATCAGAGGCATGGCGCATGAGATGGGATTACCGAAAAGCAAACCTGGACACATGAAGCAAACGAATCCGAGCATCGTCACCTACGTTGAGCATCGTCAATACCTACACCACACAGACGAAAAAAAAAAAAAAGACAAACCTGAGTTGCTGGGTGATAATAGAGTCCCTTGAGGCCAGTAGGGCGCTCATGTAGCTGAGACTGGCTCTCGCTGGTGTCGGTGCCATCAGCCTTTTCCGTGTCGGCCATGTTCCAGCAGAGGTCGCGAAAGTCTTCAGGTCGAGGGGAGAAGAAGCTGCGTGGCCTCGCAAAGAGTCTAGCGCTGTCATTTACGTAGTCCAAGATAGGGTATATTGGGAAAGAAGCACACCAACCAGGTTTCATCCATCCGGCGAGCCCGCGTGGTAAGCACCGAAATCAAATTGTTCTAGGTCATGGGGATGCACCGAAGCGGGGATAGTAGGGCTATCGGTCGCCAGGCAAGATCACGCAAGATCCCCAGACATCGTGCTGAACTTTTCGAGCCCGGACCATGTGGTCGTTCGGTAAGCGAGCACCGGGGTTGGCCATTTGGAATTAACCCAATATAGGTCGGTCCGTCTTGCCACTGAATAAGTTTCGAGCTTGACCAGCTCCCTTTCCGCAGTGCCCTGACCGTCTGAGCATGTGAACCACCAAACACAGGCCAGAAAACGCCATCGCGCAAAAGCGTGCGGTAAGATTATTATCTCTCTGACACAGTAAGTTTCTCACTTAGGGAGGAACGGAACCTTCTATTTACAGTGCACATACATTGATGGCGTGGTAGATAGCAAGTTAAGGCGCTTCCATATCAGTCTTTGCATTTGATTACGGGTGGGAGAAGAAGTACCTACGTGCGGTCCTGATATCTAGGTCTCGTGCACTGGGCCCCACTGCGAAAACAATGCTAACTTAGAGGTTAGTACTGCATAGACCTGCTGGTGAAGGGTGAACCGGTCATTGCTTAGTTTTGAATCGGCTCATCGCGGTACCTCTGTGTAAGATTTTGCGCAGAGGTTTTGCACGGACGTCATCCCATCTACGTCTGGGTAGATGGGCTAGGAGATAGTCATCTATCGCAGATAGATACAAACGTTGAGGTCGACGAATTGATGAACGTGAAGCAAGGGAGACCCACCAAGAAATACAGTTAAAAAAAAAAGACTAACTTACGGACTCTATGATGTGGACCAGGTGACGCCCGTAAATTGAAGAGACAGGGCTGGGACAGGGCTGGGAAAATCAGTTCCTCGCTCTGATTTTAGGTCGTGGCAATTAGAGCACCTTCTAATTCTCTACTATGGGACCCTTATTCGACACTCCTGCGTATCCATCATGGGGCTTTATGGCATATGATAGATAGAATGTCATCAAGTAGCCGATCTTCTTCGCGGACATTTCCTCTTGGGTATTGAGCTTGTTATAGCCTCTCCGATAGTTTGCTCGCTGCTTAGTAATTGAACCACTAGAGTCGTACTATGAACGTTGTTGGGCCCTGAAGAATCACAAAATTTGTGTCATTGGACAATATTGTCTGCGAGTGTCCTGGTCACTCGTATCGTCCTAGTCATTGTGGAATACCCTCATCGCCCTGCCTCCAGGCGTCGAGGTACCCAACTAGCAACATAGAAAGTTGGCTCCAAAGGACAACCTGAACGACTTGAAGGCATTCCTTTTTAGGTTTTGTTCCTCCTAACAACCATTCAAATACTATCCAGTCGTACATGATGTATTGTCACTGTTAAAGGGTGTTAAGTCAAGTCCCAACAGCCTCGGTTGCTAATGGTAGACCCTTGTCTGAAAACTACCTTCAGGGTTGGTCGTATTGTCGCAGCATAAAATATGCGAGCAGCGGACAGGTGCCGATAGCGCACGCAAGCTACATGATGGGAAGGATAATAGAGGAGCCTTAACGACTACATACAAATCATCCTACCTAAATACTACCTATGAAACAATAACATAGTATCTAAGACAACGGAATGGAGCTCCGAGACATGCTCCGAGACATCGAAATGCACAATTTTCGACACACGTATACATCGTTACATTCATGACTCTCAGGAACTACCCTTGTATCTTGTTAAGAATTCCAATCTATTATACGACATAGCCACCAGAAGGAGCCCCAGGATATCTAAAGCACCTACTTTTATGAGTACGGACCCAAGGCACCGAGCACTTGAATGCTGTCAATATATAATGTGGGACATGATATCTAAGAACCCGCGCAAACTGGCAGTATATGTATTCTTGTCGTTATTGTACTGGGTTCTACCCACCTACCTATGTCAAATGCTCCGCAAGTGTATTACTCCAATGCCTCTGCATTTTATATGACTGGCGAGTTCAGGAGCAGCGACCCGGACCTCCCGATATTGCTACCTGGCACCGCCCGTAGCCTCTATCACCCATGCCACACAGTGTTGTGTTACACAACGAATGGCCCGAGCCCTCAAACGTTCAAAGGCGGATTGATTGGATTGGGAAGAGTATTACAGTCCAAGGGGTGACCAAACCACTGTCGAAAGTAAAGCGCTACACGGGGCTCATATGGACTCTGTGAGTATCATCTGGTCCAGCAGAAGTAGAAGATATTTACTTCTTATCTATATCATTGAAATGGACTTGGGGGTCCGAAAGTTATAGAACAGAACTTCGATTCCCTCACTGGATAGTAAGATGGCCTACCCAGAGAGAATTGTTATAGGAGCTTATTTTCTAACAGATTAAACATGGAAAGGATACTCTCGCGGCGCTTTTGGTGGAGGAATTTGCTGAAAAAGGTATGGGAGCAAAACTCGCGTTCCTCGTAGATATGGAATATGAAGAAAGAATCTTTGTTGTATTGGCCCTTATATACCGTACGTTTCGAGGACCGCGTGGAGAATAGGTTTTCTCCAATCTAAGGGTATGACATGTAATAGGCTTTAGGAACTACATTGAAGTATGTCAAACGAACCGAGACTGACTGCGCCTCAGGTGGCTGACCAATATGTATTTGTGGGAGTACATATATAATGAATGTCGAATGTTGAAAGTGCAGTGTAGCGGTAACTGGAAGCACAATGACAAGCTCTAAACGAAGTCTGAAAGCAGATTACAATTACATCCGCTACTGTACCACGAGTCCACATGACCAAGGTACGCTGTGAAGGTTACTACCCAACCAGCGAAATGTAAAATTGGTTCCAAAAGACAACACGAATTTGGCGAATAACAAAGAATTCCTTTTTAGGTCTTGTTCGTCAGCTGGTATCTAACAACCAAACAAGCACCGCCCAGTCGTGCATAATATCATGCCATAACGGTCATTGTTGAAGCTCGGCACCTTAGGTCAAGCGTTAATGACCTCTTTTGCCAAGGGTGGGCCTTGTCTAGGAACTATTTTTACAAAACGGGGTTGATCGGATCCATGGTTACTTTTAAAACTCTCGAAGACCGCCAGTGTCTTTGTATTTTTTTTCAGGCTCGTTATTGTGCAATACGAAATAGTTACCGCAACGTGCTTCCAGGATACCTCAAGCACTTACTTCCGTAAACATAAACGCAAGGTACCCGAACACTAGAAGGCGGTCATTTTCTGATATGCCATGTACGGTATATATGTACCAAGAACTTGTGCAAGCTGGCAGTATATATGATCCCGCCGTCATTGTGCTGCGTCCTACCCATCTAACCATGTCAAACGCCTCACAGGTATACTACTCTAATGTCAATGCGTTTGATATAGCTGGTGTGTTTAGGAGTAGCGACCCAGGCCTTCCGGTGTTTCAACTTGGCACCGCCCGTGGCCTCCACCAGATGATGTCTTACCACACGGCACTGTGTTGCAAAACAAGTGGTCCCAGCCCTCAAACGTTCAAGGGCGAGATTGATTGGAGCGAGAAGAGTATCACAGTCCAAGGGGTGACCAAACCATTATCAGAAGTAAGCCGTTATACAGGGCCAATATGGACTGCGTGAGTGTTATTCAACAACGAAAGTAGAAGATGTTTATCTCTTTTCTAGATCATTGGACTGGACCTTGGGGGTCCAAAAGCTATAGAACGGAATTTCGAAATCCCCACTGGACAGTGAGATGGATTATCCAAAGACTTAGCATGGAAGCTCAGTTCATAGCAGATTAAACGTGGGGAAGACATTCTCGCTACGCTTCTGGTGGAGGACTACACTCCGAAGAGGCAAGGGAACAGAACTCGTGTTCCTCATGGATATGGATAATGAAGAAAAGGTCTTCGTTGTATTGGCTCTTATATACCGCATGTTTCGAGGATTTCAGACGGTCTTTATGGGTGTGGTCCTGCCCAAGGTACTGTCCATATGTGATTGTTTAGAAGCCATTTTCAAGTGTCAGCTAAACAGGGAGCAATTGCACCTCCTAAGGTGGTTGGCTAATGCCCGCTTGTAGCAGTACATATATGTCCTTTATTATTGATCGGATAAATGCATGAATAGGACGTTGGTGCACAGCGGCAAACTCCGGTCGCAGATTGAACACAGATCACAAGTCACATCTAGTCACATCCGCTGCTGTTCCCCCAGTCCACACGACCCCCAAGGCTCTCGCACTCCCCGCCAACATCCTCAAGAACCTTTAGCAAAATGGTGAGATTTCGGTGTTCGCGCCAACGAGCTCTAGTCTCTGCGTTTCATCCGGCCTAAAGTCATACGATTTGAGATGGATGGCAAGTTTTCTTTTCGGATACCGACCTTATCATCCAAGTCTGACCTGCATTGCACAGATATCGCAGCAGCACACTGCCTCTCTCGCAGAGGTCGGCTTGACAGGACTCTATGTGATCCTTTCTTCATATTAGAGTCTGCTCAAGGTGCTGGGTTGCGCATTTCACGATGTTGCAACACTAGAGCTCCGAGGCGCAATGACTCATTTACGAGTGACATTGCTGACTTCGTCTCAATGACCAGCCCCCCAAGGTCAAACCCGGACCCGGTAAGAAGCCCGCCGCCGCTCCCTTCGGCGCCAGCAAGAAGACTCAAGCCAAGAAGAATCCCCTCTTTGAGTCTACCCCCAAAAACTTTGGCATCGGTCCGTAAACGTTTCCTATAGTACTTCTCTCGCTGATACCCCTCTCCTACCAGGTCAGGACATCCGCCCGCCAACAGATCTGACCCGCTTCGTCAAATGGCCCGAATACGTCCGCCTTCAACGACAAAAGGTCATCCTGAACCAGCGTCTCAAGGTTCCCCCTGCCATCGCACAGTTCTCCCACACCCTCGACAAGAACACCGCTACTCAGCTCTTCAAGCTTCTTCAACAAATACCGCCCTGAGTCTAAGCAGGAAAAGAAGGAGCGCCTTCGCGCTACTGCCGCTGCCACCGCTGAGGGCAAGGAACCCAAGGTGCATCCCACGGATAGCGTAGACGCTAGTGCTATATATTGATATTTTTCCAAAGGATACAAAGAAGCCCTTGTTCGCCAAGTACGGTCTCAACCATATCGTTGCCCTCATCGAGGCCAAGAAGGCTTCCCTTGTCGTCATCGCCCATGACGTTGATCCCATCGAGCTCGTTGTCTTTTTACCAGCTCTCTGTCGCAAGATGGGTGTCCCTTACGTCATTGTAAAGGGCAAGGCCCGCCTTGGGACTGTCGTACACAAGAAAACTGCCGCTGTCGTTGCCCTCCAGGATGTTAAGAGCGAGGACCAACGTGATCTCGCCACTCTTGTCAGTGCTGCCAAGGCCAACTTGTACGTTTCCCCTCTGTCAGAATCCTGCTATCTAGCTCACTGCCCCTCTCTAGTACTGACAAATACGAGGAGCAGCGTCGTCAGTGGGGCGGAGGCATCCGTGGTTACAAGTCTACCCAGATGATGCGCAAACGTGCCAAGGCTGCGGGTCAGAACGCCAGTGCTCCCTCCCTCGGCAAGCTCTAAAATGTTAACTCGGCCTTCTGAGTATACCTAGGTCGTCGGGCTTCCGGCGCCAGAATTAGTCGTAGTCGGTATATGTGGTGTATCCCTCGGGACTTAGGATGATCGTATGTGATATGTTGTGCTATGCATTGTGGCTATCGCGGATGCACAAGATGTACGCCACGCTGCATGTCGTATGTATTATAGCTTCTTGTCTCCTTTGTTGGGGAACGCTGGGCATGGTGAATCCTATAACGTCCTTAAAGAACTGCTGTGCCACTGCCTCTTTCAAAGAATACTACACCCGTGTCTGATAGACGGTATTGTAATGCCGAGCTACGCAGTAATAGTTTGACTTGACTAGGGACAGTTGATGGCCCCGCATGCACTGCGATCTAGAGGGAACTCGTTATCTCGTGCTCGATGTTCGAGATGGAAATGATTATTACCTCTCCACTCACTGCGCCGCTACGGCCGCTTGCAAGAGACCTGACTTCGAGATGATATGTGCATAGCTGGAAGCAAAAGACGAAAAAGATCGTCTATTTCATCCTGATAGGGTTAAGTGATGCAGGACTATTAGAGTCGCATTGGCCTGAAGCATCCATTAGAGAAAATCAGGCAAGGTTCTATTCTCCGCACTCACTCGGCGACATGCAGCTGCAAGAGCGCGGAAAAATCGGGAAATATCGAGAAGTGGGAAAGCCGATCCATTCGAGGGTGGTGATATCGTCGAGGATTACTAGATGATGATGATCGTGGTGGGGGTGGCCTGGCTCCTCGGGGTCGTTGCTCGTAGAAGGCAGTGAAGCGATGATAGCTTCGAAAAGTGGGTGGAGAGGTGGTGTTTTAGTTGGAGTGGTGTTCGAGGAGGAGGGTGGTTGGACAAGAGAGAGCGCATCGATGAATGTGATTGAGCCGGAGTCGATTTGGTGGCTTAGGTTGATATTCTGCCGGGTGTGTTGGGAGGTGCGGTCAGATAGGGGAAGGGGAGGAGAAGAAGTGCTCACGGATTTTGCTGCGATTGCTTTCCATTTAGTCAAGTCTTCTGAGATTGAGATGATTGTCGCTTTTTTACGAGTGGGGCTTGTGGGTGATTTGAGGTGAGCTGCGAGGGCGCGGTGGAGGAGGAATGAGCCTGGTGAAGGAAGGGTGTCTGTGAGGAGGAGGAGAATGTTTTCGGGGAGGTTGAATGGTGGAAGGAACATTTTTGCAAACTGTGAGTTGTGGTACGAATCAGCTGGTTAAGAATTTCCTTTTTCGAGCTGGAGATGATCGTAGGAGATTACAAGCGTGATTTCTTCAGACAGCACATAGGTAGTTTGAACGAGGCTCCAGATCTCAAGTGTGCGCCTGCCTTCTACTCGACCGTCCCATAGCATGTGCCATAAGTCCGGGATCCGGTTGCGAGTATTTCGAGGTGCCCTGCCAAACTTGATGGCCACAAGAACTCCCATCATCAACCCCACCACCCTAATACAATCAAGTTGACAGCGCCCAGAACAAGAGAAAAATCCCACGTCCATTCTCCCGGCGTCACTCCATGTTTATTTTTCTCCTCCTCTTTGTATATTTCAAGAACTCGGCTAGTGTTCCACTCCTAGGCGATCAGACCACCCTTCTGTCTACAATCGTTTCACGAGACCAATATCCGGACTCACAATGCCTAGACCTCGACCATTGCCGAACCGCTCAAGGCATCATATGGAGCTGCCTGGTGACCGTTTTCGCTTGCACCTGGGTCGCTGTTCATCCGAACCTACCTGGACCAAAGGATTCCGGATGGGTGCTTTATAAGAGACAAATCGTTACGATGATATATGCTCTTCTTGCTCCAGAGTTCATGACGTGGTGGGCGATGCGACAACGGGTTGGGGTGGGCTCCATCGTCCAAAAGTTTAACGAAAAATTTCATGGGCTGCGAATAAAAAAATTTGACTTATGGGAGGATCTGTTGTATAGTTGGTGGATCGGAAAGAAGCCTATGGGCCTCGTTTAAGAGGTGGATTAATGGCGAGGATAATAGCGCACAGCCAGGTACATGGGCGCTTACACATGGATTTTTTCTCCAGATGGGAGGCTTCGTTCTCTATCAGCATGGAAAGCCAATATGTGTCCTTACCCTCAAACGAATGGTTGCCTTGATCGAAGCTGGGGACATTGACGTTCCAATGGTCACGGAGAGAGAGATCAACGATAAGAGCAAGGGAGATCTGCTCGCCAAATCGTTCGTCGTTCTCCAAACCTCTTGGTTCGTAGTTCAATGCCTGGCTCGATGGGCGAGTCGACTGCCAGTGACAGAAATGGAGGTTGTCACCCTGGCATTTGCGGCTCTCAATGTGATCACGTACATCCTGTGGTGGAAAAAGCCCCAGAGTGTACAGGTTGGGATACGCATCGAGTTGAAGGGAGGGGTGTGTCAGATGCCGGTGCCAGAATTGCCTCAGCGCGATGGCATCGGCTTCTAGCATTAACGTTCGCCAGAAAGCTCGTCCGCAGGTAGACCAAAATTGCGGAGAGGGTGGACCTGGTGCTAAAGAAGTTGGGACGAATGGCGCCTGCAATAAGCAAACCTGGGTCAGGCAGCGTTTGAAGTGGTGTTTTTGGGCTGCCGAGGGAGGAAGTTGGTTCGCATGGGCAAAGTTCATCTTTTTGCATGTCCCAACCACTCTCATCCGTGGACTCTTACGTCCGCTCTACAAGATGGCAGGAGACGTAGATGTTGATGTCGACACCGGGTCTACTCGCCTTCCAATGTTCTATGCGCACAGCCTCGGTTCTCAATCACTCTTTTCTGCCATCGCCTTCCTCTTTGGAGGACTCCATCTAATCTCATGGTCCGCATCGTTCCCCTCACATATTGAACAGCTACTTTGGCGTATTTGTGCCCTGTTCATCACGACAGAACCCGCCATTCTCTTGTTGTATCGCCGATTTTGGACTCATGAGATGAACAATCTCACTGATTTGGCTGTGATGGCGTCACTTGGTATTTACTTTGTTGCCCGTCTTGCCCTTGTTATCCTTTCGTGCACTGCTTTCCGTGCTCTACCGCTAGATGCGTACAAGACTGTGGAGTGGTCCTCATTTGTTCCTCATGTATAAAGATCTAAAATCTGTATCAACCTAAGTGAGGGACTGATGAAGGGGGAGTGGTGTTGGCAATCAAGGTCTTTAGCTCTCCCTTCTAAGTCCTCTTTCTGAGACTAGCCAAGTTTGCATCTTATGTTTTTGGGGACTTGATCGTCAGAACAGGGACAAAACTTGATTATAATTATTTTGAGCCTAGATCGCAAAATATCTTGGTGCTATGTGGAATTCTTGGCTGGCTAAAAGCGCGCATCGATGACTGAACATAATGATGTTGTTGAACTTTATTGCCTCATCCGCAGCACGATATATATAGTTAGCCGCCGGTGGGCTTATTGTCGGTGCTCATCCCTCGCTATCGGATTCGTTGTTATTTGGGTTACTATTTCGGCGGGCGGCAAGATGGACATTCAGCGTCAAAGTGCGTACGTACGTACTAAACGCCGCCAAAACCTTATTTGTTTGCACTTTTCTTGGTTGTGTCGATTACTTTCATCCTGCACCTATGTGTCCGGAGGCCACTTTTCAAACCTTGTCCTCGATTCGGCTAAGAAACATCCAGAGTACCCTCGTTTGTTTTATAAACAACACCCACCAGTTTTCATCGATCCCACTGTACGACAATTAATCGAGCTTGTGACTTCTTGGATGACACCCCTGAGATAGGGCGACGTGTTTTTGGCGTGACGACTCCACGGAGCGTGAAGGGTCCATTCACGCTTGATGGCCTATTTCACGCTCAGAGTGATAAGCTTCAAGATGATCTAATCAGCGCGCTCACGTCTCGATAGCACAATCTACTCATTAGGCAACTGTAAAAATATTTGGATCTACATTACAGCTTTAATCGCACAATGCCTGTAATTTAGATCAGCAAAATTAATGGCACAAACATATTGATCTTGGTACTAGTAAATTTAAGAGATAAGGAGTTAGCAACTGGAAACTATCAAGCCACGCTCGACTTCACACTCGGTATCACGCTTCCTCACGCTTCGCCACGCTTCATCACACCTCCACACTCACTTCACGCCTTTTCACGCTCAACATCACGCTCATCACGCTCTACTCACGCTCATCACGCCAAATTCACACTCGATCATGCTCAAATCACACTGACTCAGGCTTAACCAAGCCCAATCATGCTCAATTCACGCTCAATTCACGCCCACTCACGCTCCGATTCACGCTCGGCAATCGGGGTTCACGCTCATCACGCTCCATCACGCTCGCTTCACGCCAAAAACTAGTTGCCCCCCTGAGATAGGAGTCAAGAGCATAATGCCTCAACATTGAACCGCCGGGTAGGCGCTGCTCACGCACATGGGTAAGTCTGTTATTAAATTAACGTCTATAAATATCATTCACCGAATCGGAGGCGACTGTCACATTCTGGTCCCAACACGGGCGCTAGAATCGTGTCCTCTTGTTCGTCACGACTGTCTCATCGGCCTTTGTATACCGTCCCCGGTCAAGCGGATGCCCAGAATGAATGTCTTTCTACGAAGCGCGCCCTGCTGGCTTTCCGTTCAAGGGGAATGATGGACCGAAAGCGTATACCTGTGTCAAGATAGAGATGCTATTCATAGACAAAGTGCCCGCGCTCCACTCCCACTGTCGGCTTCGATTTCGAACCACGGGAAAAGCGCTGCAACTAGGTCGTCGATACTTGTCATGGATCCGTTTTGCCCATCACGCTGCTCGGTACCCCTTCGAATCAGCTCCCCCATGGCCATCATCAATAAGTTGGTAGGTGCACTTGAGCGACCTCGTATAGCCTCATGCCTTATCTGGAATGTTAGTTCAGAATTGGAAGGGACAAGAGCTCGAGGGTAGACCGGTGGGAAACACACGAAGTTCGCTCCCGACGATTATGTTTACTCCGCCTTGCGGTCTAACAATACGAGCAGGATAGACCCTACCACAACGAGAAAAAGGCGAGGCGACGGCGACAGCAAACCAAAGTACGCCTCTTCGACCCTTGTGCCTTGCTCTCGTATTGATAAGTTGTAAATCCAAGGGTGTATGGACATGCGAACAGGGGCCATACCGATATCCTATCAACGAATCCCCGAAGGACCCATGGGAGCGATGCTACGATATAGTTGACAAGAGTGACGAAGAGATGTGCAAAGGCCTCAAGGATGAGATTTCGTACCTCCTTGTCGTGGTAAGTGGATCTGTAGCCCCGGTTTGGGCTTCGAATCTTATATATATTTTCTTAAGGCCAGCTTATTTTTGGCCATTGTTACCACGTTCAGTATCGAATCGTTCAAATGGCTCAAGGAGGATAAGGAGGACACAATGGTCGGCCTCCTCAGTCAGGTCGTGCGATTGCTAAACGATACCTAGCACTCAAGGAACCTGCCCAGCCACGTCAGCCATTCGAGCCCGCCAACCACGATATTGTAGTTCAACCAACTATGGTTCTTGAGTATGTCCCTGAGTCTGTCTGCCGTCGTCGTTGGGACCCTGTGTTTACAGTGGCTCTCGGCATTTCGACGGGCAGATATGAGACACAAACCTCATGATGACGGCCTTGCGCTCCGCCAACTGCGGTACGAAGGCTTGATGAACTGGGGTGTCCCAAGAGTCCCCGCGATTCTTTTATTGGCCGTCCAAGGTGCCATCGTCCTTTTCAGCATCGGCTTGCTCTACCTCCTTTGGTCAATAAGCCACAGAGTTGCCCTACCCGTCGCTATTGTGAGCGGGGTTTCAGTATGCTTCCTCATTCTGACTACCGTGATGCCGCTATTACAATCAGTGGCCGGGTGGCTCGTGCCACAAACACTGGGTGTCTCCCAGTGCCCATTCAAGTCTCCGATTTCCTGGGTCACGCATCGCGTTTTCGTCTTTTTGGCCCTCGTCATTAGTGCCCCTTTCTAGCCGGATACCTCCCCTCAAGGAGAAGATGTTCAAGTGGCAGAAAGTACCAGTATAGTCTTCCTTACCGACTTCGTATGGCAAGAATACGACGAACTTTGGCGGAAGCAACGTGAGCGCTGGGGCCCCCAATCCAAGACCGGTTCGTCAAAGTATTCGTACTACCTCGTCCGCTGGCTTCGCTTCGGCCATGGAGACACTCGTATTTCACCCACATGCTGTCCACATCGTACATACCTGTCTCCAAGAATTCCACGAGACATCTGTGGAGCTCGAGATATTTGAGTAACTCTTCCAGAAAGAGTTCACTAAAGCGGAAAAGGATTTACTTAAAGCTGGATCGCCATCTCCAACTTTGGGAGTAAAGGGGGCCGAGAATGGGCCGCCTCCCAACTCTCACCTCGAGCACCTCAGAAAGGATTTCCTCAATGCGCATGCACTCCAGCATTTTGTAGCACATAATCAGAAGCTGCATCGTGTGCTTCTGCCCCACCGTGTGGAGCTCTACGTTCGTATTAAAAACTCGTCCTGGGAATTCGATCTCAGTGGATATCGGGGAATCAATGGTGAGGGGATAGAAGAGATAGGAAGATCGATAGAGTGTCCTATCCAAAACCCGCGTGACGTCCAGGGCCTGTCAACTGGTAAGTTTGCACAGCAGTCGCGGGTGCTCTTGACTCGCCATCTAATAATAACGCAGAACTTCGGACCCAGTTTCTTAATTGTGCTAGCCGTCTTATCGGGACAGAACAGGGCACGCACGAGGACATCAAAGGCGCTGTATTGGTCTTGGCCGCTATCGGAGGTGACGCATTGAACCAACCCCAAGAAGATGACGAAGGCGAGCTGTCAACGGAAGATAGGTTCAAGCGGGTATTGGCAATGGCAGAAAGGCACCTTTCAACATTAGCTGTTTCGAGTGGTCCAATGGAGCCTGAAGGCTTCACAGAGAACAGCCACAGTCCGGTACAGCAGGCCGACCATGGGCCTGGGGACCCCTCGGCTGGCGTCCGTGGAGACAGGCGTGATGACCCCGCCACACTTGGTTCACTTTCACTCCTGTGCCAGCAGGTTTGGGATCAGCTACGACAGCTCCCTGATGAAATACAGACTCATCCAGATTTCGCCGATTACTTAAACTACCCAGGAGAACGCCACCTTCATAGGAGTTTGAAAAAACAAAAGATCACTAAGCCCGCTGCCTCGCAGTCTCCTGGGGAAAAGGATTGGTTTCTCGGCGAATTGCCCAGTCTAATCGAGAAATAGTAGAAATCTAGGGGCCGCCCTATTGATGCTGCTTCAGAATAAAGCTACAGCATTCGCCTCCTCAGTCGCGCTCTCTATTTTTGTTCTCATCCTTGTTATTAGATGTATAGCGAATTGAGCGGAATTACTCTGTAGCCTCACTATCAACACACTGAGCCCCATGCCAGTTGATATTTTCTAACCACGCCTCTGAATGCTCGTTTTTCATCGATGCCACTCTTGTCCACTGATCGTTCTGCCCTTTACTCTACTCGGCGCTCCAAAATTATTTTGAACTACCCATTCCAACCGGACAGACCTTCAGTAATGTTGATTCGGAATCTGGGAAACCAATTTCGTCGCCTTAGTCCCCCGCAGGCCTCCCCCATGCTGTACATATTGCATCATTTCAGCAGCATCAGGTGGTGATAGAGTCCTGACAACCAGGGAGGACCGAGCTACACGTCCCCTCCCTGTGTGATACTAATTTGCGACTGTCGGCATCGGACCGAGCACAGCAAGAGCTCTGTGCCCAGCGCGACATGAACGTGTTTACCGCAGCTCTTGGAGTTGACACTGCCTTACTGCTCATATGCGAACAAACGGTGTTTACAGTGTTAAATAGCTGTTGACTGGCGTGACGTTTGCGTGACGCTTCTCACTCCTTTAAAGTTTGTTGTGAAAAAACGCACGTTCCTCTGTTCATTCGCTTACTGGTGCATCAATATCCATCATGCATACATCCAACACCGCTCAAACAGAACACAGTAACTAGTGTGAATTTCTGATCCACACTGAGTCAGAATGGCGGCGACGCAGACCCGTATGAATTGGCCAGTTGGTACTCTAGGTGCGCCTTACTGAGATACCCTCTCAGAAACCCCTGGGTATCGAATATCGCAGAAAAATTTCAAGAGAGATTGTGCTGAGAAGACACATGGCCAGACCAGGATGGATAAACGAGATCATCGTTCGGTATCGTGCCCGAACCCAAGGTGGGACAGGATGATTATCTCCAGGAATCTTGCGCCGTTAACTATCATCTTGGGCTTCCTAATCCAGGTTGGCAGTCTCTGGCGCCGACTTTCAGCTGCGAACCCGCCCAGGCCCATTTCACTCTGAGCAAAAGTGTTTACTTGGCTCGCTATTTTTGGGCGTGCCATTCCCATGCCAGAATAACGACGTACTTTAAGAACGTGTCCTTAAGATGGATCAAACGTGCGCTTCAGGATAGGCGCGACGGAAGTCCGGTGAATAAAGCTGTACGAGGCTCCGTATTACCAGCCCAAACTAAATCGTGGCTGTTGCGAGAAGGGCGGCAGATTAATGGGTTCTTTGTCTCACAACAGAAAACAGTCAGTTTCCAACCTGAGTTTTGATAGAAGTAATACTGGCTGACCCGCAGGGGTGCAGTGTAGTCAGGATCCTTCATAAGCCTTGTCGCGCTGTGGGTAATTCTAGCTATTCCTTATCCCCCCCTATGATCACACTCCTCCTGCTTGCCCTTCTGCGGCCATCCCTCAGCGCCCCAGTCGCAACTCTAGAGGACGCACCGGCTGCCCTCCTCGGACGGAATGCAGCCGATCACATGTACACACGCCAGAAGCAGGATATTGTACGGAGCTGCCTATTCACTGTGTTTAGTTGCGTGTGGGTGGCCGTCCACCCGAACCTCCCGGACGCCAAAGAATCCGGGTGGGCGAGATTTCGTCGCCAACTCGTGACGATGGCCTACGCAATAATCGCGCCTGAACTGCTCACAATGTGGGCCTTGCGGCAACGATATGCAGCCGCAAGAATTAAGCGAGAATATAACGAAAAATACCATACCAATGGCAAGTGATTCATGTACTGAAGATGAGCTGGTACTAATAGGAAACAGTTTTGGACGCAAGGTATTCAGGATTTGGGCGATGTATACACACCATCAAGGAGTGGTTCCATAGCCCAGAGGACGATGAGCCGCGGCCATGGACAGTTGGCACATGGGTTTTTTATCCAAGCGGGGGGCTTTATGTTCTTTCAAGACGGAAAACCGGCCTTCGTTCTCACCTTCGACAAGCTAAAGGAGCTCATTGGCAAGGATATCATCGATCCCCCCTCCATTTCAGAGGAAGCCATCTGGGACAGAAGCAAGGGTGATATCCTAACGAAGGCCATCGTCGTTTTTCAGACGACCTGGTTCATTGTCCAGTGCCTCGTTCGATGGGCCCTTGGACGGACGGTGACAGAACTCGAAGTCATCACCTTCGCCTTCTGCGTGATCAATATATTCACGTACTCGCTTTGGTGGCAAAAACCACAGAACGTACAGACGGCGATAGCCATTTCCAAGAAATCAGGCGCTCCGGATGTACCTATAGAGCAGCAAACACATCGCGGGACTTGGTTGCAGAGGAAAATTGATGAAAACCCTGGCGGTGCTGAGGGGTTTTTGGGTTGGATGATGCTTATCAGCTTCCTTGTTCCCTTGAAGCTTCTTCGCGGGTTGTTTTCTCCTTTGGCAAAGATGGCGATAGATTGCCAGGTGCCGAAAGGAGCCCTACGGGTGCCCATGTTTTATGCTGACTTCGATCTCATCAAAGAATACCACGTTATTCTTCCTGCCTTAACACTCTCTGTGATCTTTGGCGCCATTCACCTCATTCCGTGGGCAACAGGTTTACCACCCTCTACGGAAACAACGCTCTGGATTATATCTGCTATCATCATTACAGCAGAACCTCTACCTGTGACAATAGGAACCGGCTTGACCAAGCTTACTAAAGGGCGAAGAGGGGGTGAAGCAGTAAGGATGGTCATCGACGCTCTTGCGATGTCCCTAGGTTCGATTGGCTTTATATTTATGCCGATATACGTGCTGGCTCGAATCACTCTGGTTATCCTGGCCTTTGCGACTCTGCGGAACCTTCCCGAGGAGGCACTCACCGATATTGCCTGGTCATCCTACTTCCCCCACTTCATGTGAAGATATTATCCGGCACTTGGCCCAACCGGTGCAGCATTTCTCCCTCGTGCAATCAAGGATGAGCACGGTTGACGTTCATCCTGGCACAATCGCAAGCTCATACATCATCGACATCGACGGTTACAATCATAATACCAGGACACCTCAGTCACGTGTATTGTTTTTCAAACACCTCCGACACATTCATTGGCGATACCCCGTTGCTCATTCTACAAATCTTCTCCTGCCAACCATCGTTGCACCATTTGTAGCGACTCTTTCGGTTTATCAAACGGAACCTATTCATTCCGTTCCCGTCAAGGTGTCCCTCTAGCCAGGGGCTTATTTTACTCACCATATGCCCCGCACCGTCAATCGTAGCGAACGTAAATCCATTCGCACTCCTCGTCAATCCAGCCCTCTTCCCATCAACCATCCACTCCCGCTTCTCACTCGCCACAAACTCCTCCTTTCCGCTCCACTCCATCTCCAGGGTCCACCGTTCGTTCCCTACATGGTTGCAAATCCAATCATATGCGCCGACGTAGATTAGGACGCGAAGGCCACGTTCAAGAAGTGCGGCAACGTAGTTGACACTTGGATGAAGTATATCCAGAGTGTAAGCGAATGCCCGACTGACATCGTCGTTGCAAGACGTAAAGTTGTGGGTGATGACTGGATCAACACCGAGAAGAGCACGATTCTTCGAGTTACTCAAGAAGTTACGGATATGACTTAGACTTTATTAGTATTTGCTTTATGCCTACGAACGGTATCGTATTGTACTCACGCGGTTTGAGGATAACATAGCGTCTCTCGCAGAACGCCTTCACACTGCTTACTAACGTCGTATGGATTCTTGTCTATTATATGGCTATGTCACCACGGTGTATATTCTTTAGACGGGCAGGCTACTCACTGGTGAGTATATAAGGGTTTCCATAGGTTGCCGAGCAGGTGGTGTATGCAGCTGCACAGTCAATACTGTCAAAGTGTTCAACACAGGCCTTCTTCATCCAGCGTTTGCACCGTTCCATCTGTAGTACAATGAGGGGATCAGAAACACTCAGAAACATTGATAAACCGTTACTGTATGTTTCATGGAAACACAGCTAGATATGTCCACAAAGGGTGTGATGGAGGCGGGTGTGCATTGCACATCGTAATAAGACAGGACCATACTGAAGCTATCGGTCATGCCATTTCCTGTCGAATGTAAGCATGGCCACACAGACCGCCGGTTATGACCGCTACACCAAAAGGGATATAACTGAACAGCTTATGTGTTCAGCCACCGGTCTGTATATATGCACAGTAGAGGGACTGTAGTAAGCCCAGGCTTACACCCTTCCCCACCCTAGAACTTTCTTTTCCTTTCTTTCATTAATCATTCATTATAACGAACCTCCTCATGTGTGGCCCTCAGCCCTAACAATCAGTAAACGGTAACATGAGGTGAGCCTTGGGTCCGCTAGGGTGTGAAGTAGCCATATATGGATCCCCGAAGGTTGCCCTTCAAATTGGTACGTTCGGCCTGGGCCCGATTCGAACTCCCAACCTAAGCTGTTCAGTTAATGTAAGCATGGCCACACAGACCGCCGGTTATGACCGCTACACCAAAAGGGATATAACTGAACAGCTTATGTGTTCAGCCACCGGTCTGTATATATGCACAGTAGAGGGACTGTAGTAAGCCCAGGCTTACACCGCCAACAGTGAGCGAGCACAGTGAGCTGCAACAAGCGGCAGTCGAGCAGGCAGGCACATCGCATATAGTTACTAAAAAGCCAACTGAAACGTACCAGCCAGTGACAGCTATAGAACAGACAGAAGAGCCACAGACAACTGAGGGAGCGCATATAGCCAGCGACAGAGAGACGATCGAAACAGCGCATACAGCTATTGACGAAGAAGCAGCTGAAGTAGTGCCTACAGGTGGTAACACAGAGGTGACTGCATCAGTGCTTACAGCTAGCGACAACGGAGCGACTGAATTAATACAGACCGGCCTTGAGGTGACAGACCCACTACACGCAGTTGCAGCATTGGAAGCGCCACAAGACACTGGTGTTGACAACGACGAAAATAGTGCAAACGCCCAGGTAGACAGTGACACATCAGAGGCGACATCAGAGAACGAAATGCCAGGCGCACGGCTTGTACTCATGTCAGGGGTAACGGTCCCTGCCACAAATGCATTACCCATTGTGCCGAAGGGCCAGCTGGATGCGTACATGCTGCGCGACTTTGAAGATTATGCGATCCTCCATTTCCGCGTAGGGTCGAAAAAGACACATACCGAGGCGGACAAAATGATTATGATTGCAGGTTGCTTTGAGGAAGCAGACGTTCGAAACTGGATATTGGTCAACGCACCAAAGCTAGCTGATCAACCATTGCAGAAACTGTTTGACCAGCTCAGGGGACGGTTCTTGCGCAAGAATTGGCATGTAAAGATTGCACGCGAAATGCAAGAATTCATGGGAAGAGACGAGGACTACACGGAGTGGGCCACTCGGATTAAACGCATGAATGCTGTGTTATTGAACACATCGGCATATCTGGACGACACCAAGCTCAGGGAGCTTCTTCAGGCCCACCTCTGTGAGGAACTTATGAGGTTGGCCATAGCAAAGAACGCGCACGAAATTGAAGACCTAGTGGAATGGGAGACGCTCATAGAAACATTGAACGACGAGCGTGTGGAGCGCAGGCGCGCAGCAAGAGAAGACTTGCGAGTGGAGCTGCGGGCCCTGGAGAAGAAGCGTGGTTTGGGTCACGACGGTAAAGGGCCAGGCCGTGCTGACAATAAACGGGAGGGGTTTAGCGAGGCTAGACGCGATGGCCCCAGTCGGCGTGAAGGACCCAGTGGGAGTGGCAGACAGCGTGCAAACGAAGAAGGGTCGAAGCGCTGCCCACCAATGACTGCGACAGAACGCGGAATACTCAGGGACACCAATGGTTGTTTCAAGTGTCGACGCCCTTTACAACGTCATCGTGCGGGAACCTGCCCAAATGGCTGGCCGGATGCCGATTCCTATGTGCCAGTAAAGATGCCATCCCGGCGTGAAATTGCGGACTTCAATGACACAAAGGGAGAGTCGGAGCGTGGTGCAGATCGCAAAGGTAAAGCACCAGCCCGCGAGGACCACCCAAACAAGCGCACCAAGCGAGAGATAGCGGCGGTAACCCATGATAGTGATGGTGCAAATGATAGTGGCAGCGGTGAGGACAAAATCTTGGCTGCGCTTGATGGTGGTGACACAACCGATGATGATGTATGCAGCCAACATTTTTACTGGCCGTGCAAACTGATGGGACCTAACAGTGAATTCCCAGTGACAACAGAAGCGCTGATTGACAATGGTGCACACATTACCTTGATAACAAAACAACTTGCAGATGAGCTCGGACTCCGTAAATATCGATTAAAGAAAGACTTGCCCATCAGGGGCGCCCTGCACAAGAAAGGAGTAAAGTTGAATGAATACGTAAAGATAGCCCCAATGTCGACCGACTTGTATTATACGTCACGGACTGTTAAAGCGATTGTAATTGATGACTTGGCTACGCCGTTGATATTGGGTGTGACATTTTTGGAGCGTAATGGGATAGTGGTGGACCACGAGGCAAGGACAGTGCTGGACAAGTTCCAGGGATACAACTTGTTTGGTGACCACGAGGCAAGGACAGTGCTGGACAAGTTCCAGGGATACAACTTGTTTGGTCCGAATAATGCGCCACGGCGGCCACAGAGGCTACCAGCAAGGAGAGAACAGAAACAGAAATTGAAGACTACACTCAGATATCGGCAGTTGTTGTTAGATGAGATTAAAGACAAGCTACAGTGGACTCGTTTGCACTCACGGCAGTGGGGCGCAGTGCCGGAGGTAGAAGCTGGTCAGGTGCTTGCAAGTATTCAGGGGCGCATCGGACAACTGGAAGACCAGGCAGTGCTGGATGAGCGTGAGGTTGAAATCCTTAATGAGTTTGCAGATGTGTTCGAAGGCTTACCGATGGTGGCAGAGTTGCCACGGAAGGTGGAAGCGACAATAACCTTGAAGGACGCAAATAAGATGATTGCATCACGCTCATACAGTTGTCCTAGGAAATTTAAGGCTGCATGGAAGACATTGATTGACCAGCATCTGGAGGCAGGTCGGATCCGCCCGTCGGCATCGCAGCATGCATCCCCAGCCTTCATCATCCCAAAGGCAGACCCCACCGCATTGCCACGCTGGGTAAATGACTACCGCCAGCTAAACAAGAATACTGTACCGGACAATCATCCTCTGCCGCGTGTAGATGATATTCTGGCGGATTGTGCAAAAGGCCGCATATGGGGCACCATCGATATGACAAACGCATTCTTCCAGACACGGATGCGGGAGAAGGACATCCCACTGACAGCTGTGACGACCCCATTTGGCCTGTTCGAATGGTGTGTAATGCCTATGGGTTTGCGGAACGCACCTGCAATTCATCAGCGGCGGATAAATGTCGCACTGCATGAATATATAGGTGTATTTTGCCATGTGTACCTTGACGATATTGTCATATGGTCGCAGACGGTGGAGGAGCATGTGGCGAATGTGCGGAAAGTGTTGGAGGCTTTGAAGGCAGCCAAACTCTATTGTAATATAAAGAAAACAAAGCTCTTCCGGACGGAAGTTGACTTTCTGGGACACCGGATTAGCCAACGTGGGATTGAGGCAGATGGCAAGAAGGTTGATCGTATCCTGGCATGGCCCCGACCACGTTCGACATCGGATGTGCGCCGGTTCTTAGGCTTGGTTCGTTATATTGCCGTTTTTCTGCCTTCGCTGGCTACATACACGTCAGTGCTGTCTCGGCTAACAGAGAAAGAGTATGATCATGCCTTTCCGGAGTGGCTACCAGTCCACCAAAAAGCCTTTGACAGTATAAAGCAGTTGGTACTAAGCCGGGAGTGTCTGACGACCATAGATCTGACAAAGATGCCTGAGCAGCGCGTGTTCGTAACTACAGATGCATCGGACGTGAGGAGCGGTGCAGTGCTCAGTTTTGGTAAAACTTGGGAGTCTGCACGGCCAGTTGCGTTTGACTCCATGACCTTCAAGAAGGCGGAACTGAACTACCCGGTGCATGAGAAGGAGTTGTTGGCAATTGTGCGAGCCTTGGAGAAGTGGCGTGTCGATTTGATTGGCATACCATTCACGGTCCTGACAGACCATAGAACGCTTGAATGTTTCCAAAGCCAGCGTCATTTGTCACGCAGGCAGGCTCGCTGGATGGAATTTCTGCAGCAGTATGACTTTGAAATTGTGTATGTGAAAGGTGCTGACAATAGTGCTGCGGATGCATTGTCCCGGACCGAATTTGGGGAGTGTGCAACAGCAGACGAGGCCCTGCACATGTCACCGTGTGACCGCCTTGACGAATTGGAAGTAGCAGTGTGTACGGTAGTGACAGAAGGAGATGCGGACTCACCGCGCAGTTGGGCGCGGGCCCTTGCTGCTATTGAGCCCTTGTCGCCAATGGTGTCACGCGTTGAGCCGGATGATGAATTGCGGGCTGCGGTGATCGCAGGGTACGAGCAGGATGTGTGGTGTAATAAGTTGTTGTCAACACTTGGGACAGTGCCAGATGTTCATATGCGTGAGGGGCTCTTGTTCTATCGGGGCCGGTTGGTTATTCCGCGCACAGGAAATGTGCGTCAGACGCTGTTTGGCCTGGCTCATGACAGTCTGGGTCACTTTGGGTTTGATAAGGCATACGATGTGTTGCGCGAGTCATTCTATTGGCCTAACATGCGAACGGAGCTGGAGAAGACGTATATACCTGCATGTGACCAGTGCCAGCGTTTCAAGACATCGACCAAACGTCCCTTTGGGCCTTTGCACCCGCTCCCTGTACCTGACCAACGGTTCCAATGCGTTGCGATGGATTTTGTGGGACCCCTGCCAGTGGACGAGGGGTTTGATGCCATTTTGACCGTAACGGACAGGCTTGGAGCAGATGTGCGGTTAATTCCAACCAAGACAACTGCGTCGGCTGCAGAGACTGCTCAGCTGTTTTTTGCTCATTGGTATTGTGAGAATGGCTTACCCGAGGAGATTGTGTCCGACCGGGATAAGCTCTTCACTTCCAGTTTTTGGCGCACGCTACATGAACTCAGTGGGGTTAAGATAAAGATGTCAACGGCTTTTCACCCAGAGACAGACGGTGCCAGTGAGCGGACGAACAAAACATTGAATCAATGTCTGCGTTTTCATGTGGATCGGGCTCAGCAAGGTTGGGTGCGAGCCCTGCCGATGATACGTTTTGCAATGATGAACACCCGGAATCAGTCGACAGGATTCTCTGGTTTCCAAATGCGCATGGGCTGCTCACCGAGGGTACTGCCGCCGTTAGCGGCAGCAAGGGTGGCGGAGCCTGAACGGCCTGAGGATTTGATCCGGCGTATTGAGAGTACGGTGGCGGCAGCAAAGGATTCGTTACTGCAACATAAGGTGTTGCAGGCATTTCATGCAAATCGCGAGCGCAATGTGGCCTTCCCATTTGAGGTGGGGATGCGGGTCAGGCTGTCAACCGAAAATCGGCGAAAAGACTACAAGTCGCGTGGTGATGGCAGAGTCGCGAAGCTTATGCCCCGTTTTGAGGGCCCATTTGTCGTGCGGAAGGTGGATGCGGGGCATAGCACAGTGACGATTGAGCGGCCTCGGCGGGGGAATCCTGCAGCGTTGGACACGGTGCATGCATCTCAGGTTCGGCCATGGGTAGAGGGTACGGACGCAACGTATTTTCCCCCAGTTGTCAGGCCTGAGTTGAATGCGGAGGGTGAGGCAGTTATTGAGCGTATATTGGACAGAAAGAGGATCGGACGTGGTTATAGTTACCTCGTAAAGTGGCGAGGTTTTCCTGAGGAGGAGAACGAATGGCTACCTGGTAGTGCAGTTGAGAACTGCGAAGCTTTGGACATATTTTTCGCGGAGCGAGGGTTGAACGTACATGGGGAATGAGTGATTTTGCGTTTCGGCGCCGCCGTCCTTTTTTTCGTGTTTTCATCCTTTGCCCGCGGTAGCTTTTCCCTCTCAGGGCACAGAGAGGGTTTTTAACGCACCCGTGTGTGGATTGTTGCTTGGTTTCGCTTTTTTTTCTTTTGCCATGTGGTTTCGCGGGCATATGGACGGTGTCGCGGAGTTTTGTGGATGGGGGAGAGTGTAAGCATGGTGCTTACGACGCATACTGACAGCGGGAGCACGTGACTGACATCATCATATATATTCGACCGGACACCCCTTTTTGATCTTACCTTCTCTTCTTCCGATACCTTGATCATCGACATTTCTGTATACGCGTATTATCTTCGATTGCTGAATACGACGACCGTGCCTATTCATTCGTACGACTGTGAGTGTCACCTGCGGGAGCAGGATTACATCGAACAAGCTATTAGAGTTTCTTTTCCCAAATCGGCAGGTATCTCACCAATCATGGCAGAAGTGAGGTTGATAGGCGTCATGCCGGCCTGAATCAGTTTAGCGTTCTGATCGTACACTGCAGATGCGAAAAGCGGTATATAGCGCCCCTATCCGCGCCGGAATTTCGTCAGATTACCGATAAGAAGGGTTACGCGACGATAAGGTGCGTACGCCATACGACTCGCCGGCCATGTGGAAGGCGCGGCCCTTGAATTGGCTAAAGTTTTCAAAGAAAATGGCGACAAATGCCGCGATATCGACTGCAGCTTCTTCTGTTGTGGACTGGATAGATTGGGTGGCTCTCATTACAAGGATGTAGGCGATGCGGAGAGACGTACCACAGTTTCACCGAATTCAGCGTAGGAGAACCCTACTCCAACAGGTTGGTCGATGAAGAAGATATTTGCGTTGGTATTCCATGACTCGGGATGGAATTTCGGACCATCTGCGTCAGTTATTCTGCAAGGACCTGTAAGTGATTTAGTAAATAATTCACCATGGTAATGAAGTATTGACTTTACCTAGTTCGAAAAAGAGCCCAAGCGACGAGGAACATCCAGGTCCACCGTTCGTCCAAAAGATGACATCATCCTTATCAGGGTCGTTCCTACTTTCAAAGAAATAGAAAAACAGGTGCCGAGCTTGTATATCTATGTATCCTGTGTATCCACTGGTGTAGATGAAGTGTGAAAGAATGGTTTATAGGGCAGATCAAATGAGAGATATACTTGACAGTGGAGTCACAAAAATTGCTTTTCTTCACTCGGACACGGTATCGCGGAAAGAGAGGATGGGACAGTGTCGCGAACTGAGTGTCGGGCAGAGCTGATAAGGATGAGAAAGGCGGTGAGAACAACCCGGAATCATATTTCTCATGCGCAAAGTTCAAAGGGTGTTCATTCGCAGTAGGCTGGAAGAAAGGTTGCTGATGGGCGGCCAAGGCGCCTAAACCAGATACGAGGAGGGCAAGTGCGGTGAACATGTGTGCCCTTCAACTCGGTGTTGCACGTTGACGGTGGGAGGACGCTCAACCGTCGTGTGAGGAATAGGCGCCTCATGAACCGATGTCCGGCATTTACCGTCACGGCGCGGAGGAACGAATACAATGCTGCCAGACTTGAATAAAGCTGATGGTGGTCCGTCCCCTCAAAAAGGCGAGCATGGTAGGGCAGCGCGCACGCACTCGTTTTTCTCAGCTTAACAATCCTTGGATAGGTTTCAAGGGCCGATAAGACCACTGGCTCTATCAGCCGCGAAACCCATATCACCTCTCAGTATTTTTGTGCTCCGGCTCACATGGCTTAATATGAAAAATTCACTAAATTTGTGATCCAAGGCTCCGTGCCGAAAATCTCCTTCCATAAGGCTCAAAGGTTTTATGCGGCAGTGAAATTACGTGCTTATGTCACCATGGCCATCAAGGATATATTCCCACGGCCTACTTGGACCTCGACCACTACATCCCTCACACCCAGTTTGCTTCAACAACACCAAAACACTATGGGAAATGATGGAGGAAGTATCCCTGACCGCCGCGACCTAGTCAGGACAAAGCCAAAGGTATGGGGCGCCTCGATATATGCAAACGCACAACTAATCCCATTGCCAGGCTGAACAAGCCGACAAGGCGAACCAGACCAGAGCCCGATGGCTTTTCTGCGCACTCTCCAAGGTATGCTACCTCGACATCTTGTTCAAAGCTTTCCGTTCTGATTATTTCTCGTGTTTAGCGCAAGCTACAGGAACCAGTGGTCTCCTGCGCACTTGGGAAGTTGTACAATAAGGACTCGATAATCGAGTATCTGCTAGACAAGTCGGCGTACGGAGACGGGGAGTCAATATGCGGGCATATCAGGTCTCTGAAGGTGCGTACGCCTGTCCATATTAATTCGTGGCTTCACTTCTTACATCCACGTTTCTAGGACGTCAAACAGTTGACCCTATCACCCAACACAACAGATGCCAAAAACTCGCCATCGGATGCCCCAGACCGCGCTCCTTTTGTCTGTCCACTGACGATAAAGGAGATGAATGGCACTCAGCCCTTCATTTATATCTTAACGTGCGGCTGTGTCTTCTCTCTCGCTGGGTTCAAAACTATGGCAGACACCGCCTCTCGTTCGCCAAAAGAGGGGGAAGAAAAGAGTCTAGAGCTGTGCCCGCAATGTCAGAAGAAGTACTCCCGCGCAGAAGACATCGTCACCCTCAATCCTTCATCAGAGGAGGAGGAACGACTACGAGACGCAATGGAGCGTCGCCGACTACTAGAACCTCCCAAGAAGTCGAAAAAGCGAAAAAATGCATCTCTAGACGACGACCCACCTAAGAAGAAACGCGAGACTTTGACCCAACCAATTATCAACTCCTCTGTCACCTCTAGCAAGGCGGTCGCAAGCGAAATGGCGATGGAGGAAGCGAAGAGAAAGGCAACGATGAGCGAGGCAGTGAAGAGTCTGTATGGGGATGGGAAACCGAAGAAGAAAGAGACGTTCATGACCATGGGAACTTTTACTAGAGTAAGGTTTATGACCTTCTAACCGATTCCGGGAGCTGACCTGTTCAATATTTAGTATGCCTAATTTCCAACTGGAAACTGTATTTTTATCTTTGTAATAATGCTGTAATGGAATCTGCGCTTCTGAGCGCAATTACATAGAATATATGTTACGAAGCAGATGTTAAGAAAGCTGTGACGAGTATCGATTAAGATAATACACAACGACTTGGTCCATCCTAAAAAACAATAAAAAAACAATCACATCTAATCTATGCCTGGACCTTCTTCGCAGAAACCGGAGCCGGGTTTGGCGCAGGCCATGCATACGAATACTGATTGGCAGGCTTGAGTCCGACCCCAAGTTTTTGAGCTGCATACATTGGCCAGGATGGGTTCCTCAAGAACTCTCTGGCCATCAAAATCACGTCTGCGTTACCGGCTTGAAGATAGGATTCTGCTTGTTCTGGCTCCGTGATCGCACCGACGGTTCCAATGGGAATATTGGGGAGTGCTTTCTTGATGTCGACAGCGAACGGGACCTGAAATCCATGTATTAGTAAATATCGGGATCAGACGCAAAGCCACCGTCACTTTACCTGGTATCCGGGACTGACTGGGATCTTCTGCGCAAGCCAGTTACCGCCTGTGCTAACATCGATCAAATCGACGCCAAGCCGTTCCATTTCCCTCGATAGAATAATGCTTTGTTCGATTCCCCACTGGAGCCATTTCCCATCGGCGTCCTTTTCCGGCCCTTCGGCCCAGTCTGTAGCACTGATACGCACGAGGAATGGCTTATGACTAGGCCACGCTTCGCGGACTTTCTCGATTACACGGAGCACAAACCGAAGTCGGTTCTCGAGGGATTGTCCACCATAAATATCGTTGCGGACGTTGGAGAGGGGCGACAGGAATTCGTGAAGGAGATAACCATGAGCTGCGTGGAGCTCAATGAAGTCGACTGGGTGAAATAGTGTAAGAACAAGAGGGGTACGTGGTGAATTAGTTTACTTACAGCCAGCTTTGTCTGCTCGTTTAGTGGATTCCACGAAGCTATCGACAACTTTGTTGAGGTACTCCTCACTCGCCTCCTTAGGGTCCGGGTAAACCCCTTCGTGGAAAGAGATTTCACTAGGGCCGTAAACTTAAACACCCCGTGTAAGCAAAGTGCAAAATACAGAAAAATATATTAAAATTCACCTTCATCCGGCCATCCATTCTCCTCCTTCCTCACCACCGAACGCGGCGCGGCGCCAGCTTCCGCACGCAACCATGGGGCCTGGGTGGAAGACTTTCTCCCCGCATGAGACAGTTGAATGCCGATTTTCGTATCGTGTGCGTGCGAGAAGGAGACGATCCGACTCAGAGGTTCGATTTGACTATCTTTCCACAATCCCTGAATATCTTCATGTGAGTAATTGCCTAACGAGCAGCGATGAGAATATGTTCTTACTGCATCCTCTGGTGAGATTCGACCCTCAGGTAATACGGCTGTCGCTTCGACGATAATGGCTCCCACACCATGAGTAGCGAAGCTCTGTACGCTCCATATCAATATTTCGTGCCCAGAGAAGCAAAAAGGGATCCTTACTCCAAGGTGGACGAGATGCCAATCAGTGGCATGCCCATCATCAGAACTGAATTGACACATTGGGGCCTAACGGGTGTGGTTAATAGGAGGCCCAACCGGCTGATAACAAACGACTCTTACGACCCAGATCCTGTTCTTGAATGTTATGCTTCGGAGGGTAAGGGGCTCGAAAAGTAGGGGCTGCGTGGCATTCTGTGTATGTTTGTCAGATCTGAACGCGTCGAGCAGCAGGAATTTGTCGTACAGAGGCTAAGGGGGTGCCTATAGCGGGCTCGTTCAAGGGATAGTATTCCCTTGCGTTAGGGACTGCCTTGTTAATCACGAGAGAGGTCATGGGAATGGAAAGTCGATGTAGCTGGTAGCGGAGAGGGTGTTGTTGAGTAACACATTGCCAAGGTTCGAGCCTTTATATATATGTCGCTGTGGGTAGCTCTTGCCTGCCTCGCTCAGCGGGACTTGTGTTACGTGGTCCGTTTGCTTGGTCAGAATTATGGCAATAGAGTTGCGACCAATGAGTGATACCAGAATTATCAACGCTGAGAGAGAAGCGTTTCTGCTATATAATCCATCCCAAGCGGGTGATTGTAGTCTGATTAAGCATTTGTCGAATAACAAGTGATAGTGAGTCATCATTATGACGACATCATCAATACCATGACACGATGCACATTGCACAACATACCCTAAAAAGGGGCGCAGGTCTAAATACGGAAACCATAGGTACTTATTGCAATATGAACATGATGGCTCCTACAGTCAAAGGCGACCTATAATATGAAAAAGATATGATATTTAGTGCAACATTGCGGTGGACGGGTATAAAAGCAATGCGGGTTCAGTTGAGAGGAAGATAGTTGAGAATCAATACTGAGTATAGAGAGGGGACGGACAAAGGGCGCTATAAGCTAAGTAACGACAAATCGAATATATACTTTTTAGAATTGTGAGGAGATTATTGGTCAATTAGCCCCTGAGTAAAGCTATGCGGTACATTCCAGACTTCAGGCCACATAGAAATGTGAGGAACAAGAAAGGATATCAAACCGGCTAGATCGCTACATTCGCAGTCTCACTGCATCTCCTTCTTAGTGGTAACCTCAGTTTTCTCTCCGTGCGCCTGGGATTTAGGACTCCCCTTGCTGGCCGATTTCTTCAACTGAACACGGACCCCCACACCTACATTTTGTGGCTTTTGCCACCACAAGACATATGTGATGGCGTTGATGCCCAGATAGACAAGGGTTACAACATCAAACTGGTTTATCAGCTCTTGGGTTAGGCACCGGCGGACGAACCAAAGGGCTTGAAGGAACAAGAGTCGCGTGAGGAAATCCTCCTTGCTCCTGTCAGCGATTTCCGCGTTAGATACGATCGGTAAGTCGACTTTCCCGCCCTCGGTCAACTCCGCCAAAGTGAGAGGGTATAAGGGATATTTTCCCTCGTATAAAACAAATCCTCCCATACCGACAAAAAAGCCATGTGTGAGAGTCCAGACGCTTGACTTCGTCTGTTCTGAACCATAAAACCATTCGTTAATATAATCGCGCACACGAGTGAGCCACGAAATCTCGTCAGTGGTAACTGAAGCGCCCTGATAAGTAACCATGCTCTGGTCCAAAACGAATTGCCCGCTTACCATATCCATAGGCTTGTGCATTGAACTCCTTCACGGCTTTCTTCGCCGCCCTTCGCTCATTCCATGCCCAGCAGAGCACGAGTTCGGGGGCTACGAGGGCGCATAAAAAGAGCGCTGTTTGCTGTTTGAATCTCATCCACCCGGAATCGAGAGGGTGGGGTACATTTGGATGAACAGTAACCCAGGCGGACGCAAAAATTGTCGCGAAATACACAAAGAGCTCATAAGACTCTGCGGTGTGGTTACAGGGCAGCTGGCGACTAAATGTGGCAAAAGGTATTTGTATGAGGGGAATTGGTGAAATAATGGGAGCACTGTTTGAACCGCCTAGGGAGGCGAGGAGGACGACTGTAGTCAACATGGTTGGAATCGGAGTTATCCACCAAGCTGTGGTGCAGCAGTCATATATTGGCGTTCGAAGGGTTGGACACGCGCGTATAGCCAGTGTTGGCCCTGCTGTTAACGTGATGAAAAATGTCATACCCGGTATGTAATCGTCAGGAGGGCTGTGTGAGTCATTGCGGGGACAGATAAGGACAGATACTAGTACTCCATGTCTATATTGGCCGGCCATCACAAAAGTACCACGTATGGCTCCCTGGTCGTCCGCGTTGTACCGGGCTGGACTCCCATGCGCTACCCTCGTTTCAACTCATCTTTATTGCGTTCCTAATCGGCGCGTGCCCAGCCGCGTATGGCTCCCTGGTCACTCTTACGACTTGACAATATGATATCAATGCGAAAAGGCAGTGACGAGCGCCTTTAATTTCTTTTCCCCATTTACACCTCGAAGGCCCACCAATCAGTTCTCACCATAACTCTTGAGCGTTCCACATGGTCAGAAATAATCATGTGCAAGAAAATTCAAACACTGCCACAATTGATAATGTCCGGTTGAATCGCTGAAAGAACCTGTGTTCCAGATCCTCGTAACCACGGTGCAGGTCTTTAAAAAAGACTCGTTTAACGACGCAAATTCCATTAGCCCCCCCTAAAACCCTGCCGCGCAACCTTCTCGAAGGTGCCACTACGTGTTATACATCGCATTTTCATCACCATGTTACCAAGTAGGGGTTAGCCCACGATGAGGAGCCGCTTCTAATATGACAGAAAGGAAGATCACTAGATGTTACCAGCCAGCGTGTCCTGTAGTTGTCTCGGAGTCTATTATCAAAAACGCGAGGCCATTTTTCAGTCCATCATCATCACTGTCGTTTTCAATGGCGACTAGCCTCGTTGACTTTGTCTAGCGCTAGAAAGAGGAGCTCAATATTTTTTTTTCAGGACTTGACTTAAGAGGGCTGTGATATTTTTCCCGATGCATCACTATTTAAAGTCTCATCGCATGCAACCCTACGAAAAAAGCACATCAGATCAATTTGACTTCCAGCTGCGGTCAATCAGACTGTGATTTTCACAACCCGAAGCCAACACCCAAAACGAAAGGATTCCCGGCCCGTGTCCCCACGGCGACAGTGTCGCAAGTGCGATAACCAGTGACGGGCAAACCTTCAGAAGGCAGTGTTCACACTCTAACTTGAGGTCAATATCCCCTGTGTCCATGCCCGTTTCACTTATCACTGGTGCCCTCGTCCTGGTCTCCATCAATATCGATTACCCCGAAATCTCATTTCAACAGCACCAGAGAGGCCAGAGGCGGCATTCCCAAGCAAAGGCTGTCCTTCACTCTGATGTTGACCAAAAGGAGCTGATTGCTTCTCGGCTGACATGCCATTCTTCTCTTCGGCATCATTTTTAACATGGGGACCCTCGCATTCGCCCAATGTCGCCCTGTAGAATGAGTAAGCTCCCCGGGGTGCGAGGGATGTGATGGTATGAAGTGAGGTTGAGAACTAGAAACTACTATCTACGCCACATATACGTGCGCACCAAACACTCATAAATCCATACTCCCACACCTAGCCGAGTGGGCACCCTCTCGTGTGATCTTTTCCGCCAAATTCGGAAACCATCGGCAAATCACTTGCTTGGCTATCGCCCGCACAAAAGGACCACTTGCCAGGGTGTCCGATCGACGATATGTAGTGCGTGAGTTCCAAAACGCAGGATCCTGCCTTTCGTGCACCTTTACGGGGTGGGTGCCAGCCAATCTGCGATCGTATTTCCTCATGCTTAGCAATTTGACCATTAAAGGGTGCCACAAGCAAAAGGTTGCGGATGGAGGGGAAAAGGCAGAGACTATCGTACGACCCGATGATCAATGACGGAGGCCGTTTTAATGTGATAGAACCACCTCTTGCTTCACAAAACCGGGAACTACTACTGTGGTACTATTTCAGTGTACGGTACAGTATAAAGCACACATTATTTATTGCGTGATTTTCCCCCGCTGACAGAAAACCTATACATAACTCCCAATTTCGTTTCACCCCTCAATTTGACGACAGGAAAAAGGTCTCACTTCATGTTTGGAGCCGTGCACCCGTAGAGTATGAGGTTCATCCACAAACAAGAAGTAATGGCGCTATTGATGCACGGGGCAGGACAAGCTGGTCAACGACAAGTGCAAATATTAAATTAAGGCATTACCCCTGAAAAATAGAGGTGGAACTACTGCTTCTCGAGGCTCATGTGTATATTACCTCTGCGGGTACATGGGTCAGTTTTGGCAAAGTCGCGCCCCACACACATACCGTGAGCTTGCTTCTTAGCAACTTGATGACCAGGGTCCAGCGACTGGGATAGCTACTGATAGTTGCTACATCATTATCGTTTTGCCAGCAGAGAACCCTATTTTTTCCATTGCCCAGAATGTATGGCGGATCACGGCGTTTGGAGGTCGGGTTCACTAGTAGAACAAGAGGCAAGAAGAGCCGAGGGAGACGAGATAAAATATTGTGGCGGAAATCCTCAGGAATCTGTAAAACACGTTACAAACTCAAATAAAATTAGAGTAAAGGGAGCAGATACATTGTTCAAAAATGTGTTGACACTCACTGACTCGACAAATTGTACAGGAGCACCAACTACAACAGGGATCATCCCATATTTAAACTTGGCGAGGGCAGTAGCCATTTCAGCATCCAATGGAATCGATTGAGAAAGCGTAAAAAATGCCCTAAGGGCACCGAGATATGAAAGTTTGCTGTCATTCTCAGGCCAAGATACTTCTATATCCTCCGGTTCCCGGTCTGAATGGAAATGAGACTCAATTAATGCGCACTGCTAGAGGCTACTCAGGGATCCCAGGCGCATGTACCTTGTTGAGCTTCTCCAGTAGGTCACTCCATAATGCAGCTGCACAATCCGATCTAATGCAAAACTGCCCTGACCTGTTTGGATCTTCCAAAAAGTTCATAAATGACGCGTGGTAGAAACGTAGGCGATTGTCATCTAACTTGAGAACAGAGTGAAGGGTGCGACAAGCATTCCGAAATTGGGACTCTGATAGACTGAGTCGATTGGCATTCATACGCACAAATGTTCCAGCGTAGAGTGTGGTTCTCAGTAGAATTTTCCGTACAATCAGAAGTGATTTTTTTGGAACTCTTTCCATGATTAAACTGTAAAACATATCCAGTGCCGAGAGTGGGTGGTTTGGGTGATTCTTGCTCAGTCGCGAGGCAAGGGCAAGTACGGCATGTAACTGGTCCTCAGGTCCATATGAGTCTTGTTCACCGATGAACCGAACAACAGTCGCAGCATAGATAAACAACCCTGCAGCGAGGCCGACAATCGTCCAGATGTCTTCCTCAGACGCCCACGAGGGTGATAAATCATGTCGCTTTCGGACTTTCTCCAACTCCGTCAGATATAACAAAATATCGTCATTGATGGCAGGAGATACAGGGAGTTCCACTGGCAGTACGTCGCCGGACTTGAACGATGTAACAATGTATGGCTCAGGGCGGCTAAAAAATATCCACAAGAAAGGTGTCGATTCGGCTCGTGCCGACGAGATAACAAGGTCAATAATGTCGCACTGAGCATCGGCGCCCTCACATTCATCTAGTCCATCAACAATGATGACTCGTTCTCCAAAATCCTCATACCGAGCCCTAAGGTAGGCGACATCAGGAACTCGCACCCTTAGGTAAGCATGTATATAAGCGCCGGAAAGCGGCAAAATCATTGAATTGTACATATTGAGTGAGCGCCTAATACTACAAGAGTATATGAGTATCTGTAAACCTCTCTCTATACTCTTGTTGAAGTTTTCGGGCAAGGTCAGGAGGTAAAACTCGGTGGCCGTGGTATTTCCTGTTTGCCCATATAGCTTCTGGGCCTGTCAGATTTTGAGAATAAGCATCAAGGAACTGTGCTGCACGATTTGCATAACTGTACAGGAGTCAGCCGCTTTCAAGTCAGTTTGGATTTAGTATAATATTATTGTGGTCCAACATACCGTTGAATTTGGACAAGGGGAATATTATTAAGGCAGTCCTTCATAACATCTTCCATCTCCTCAATGTTTTCTACCTGGGGTAAATTACAGTAGTGGAGTTTAGCTGCCCCCCAGTATTGCTCAATAAAGTTGAGCTCACAGTGATATTTAGGATAGAAATCACATATATGACTGCAAGAAACAATCAACTCTTCTAGGTGAGATTTTTGATTGATAAAATCTGGTTGGGTAAAGAGAACTCAGCGGCAACAACAATCAGTGCGGCCTGGTTCACATTTGAATCCATCACATTGAGCACAGAGATTACCAGAGGATGGCCAAAGTCCTCTTTCTTGAATTATATGTGCCATGCCTTTGAACCATCCTGGCATTGTTGGGTGATCATCATCGAAATAAAGGTCCTGATGAACTATGACACAATTTTTCTCAAAAGATGTTGATTGCATCTTTGGTCCATCCTTGTGGCGCCGCCAAGACTCATGAGGATTCTTTGGCATTTGGCATGCCAAGAGGGCATCAGGTGCATGACATTGGTAGCTTGGGGCATTATCAAAAAGCCAAAGGCCAATCATAAAGCCATTGGTTTTGGCCTCAAAAATGTCGATTGCTTGATCAACTTGAGCAAGGAGATTATCTCTGTTGAAATACCCTTCTCTATTTTTTCCTGCCTTGAAAAGAACTTGAGCTTCTCTTCTCAGGAGCTGTCAGAAAACATTCCCAAGATCAAAAATAAAAATAGTACATACTCTCCCACATGTGTCAACTGACCCCAGTCAGGTGACAGAAACTCTGAAACCATTATGGAAGGTCCCTCTCCCTTCCTCTCTGTTGAGGTTTTTTCTCCTGGATGTGACCACTTTGTTTTTCTTCAATCATTCTGGTAAAATGTTGACTCATTGTGTGTTACAGGAACAAGGCGGAAAGCTCTCTGTGGGACCTGAAAGCCAGTAGGTTTTGACTTCAAGTTGCCATTGTTGTCATAAATGAACATCCAGGGCTCATACTCTGTCTTCCAACGTGTAACAAACTGCTTCTGATATTCAACCACATCCTCTCGCTCATGGCCATCAATATACATCCCATTCTGTTTTCGGGTGTAATGCCAGCTTAATCGATGTAACCACCATTGTGCCATCTGGACACTGATGCTTTTTGGGACTCTTGATCCAAACTGGTCCTGTATCTCTGGCAGTGAGACATAATTTGCAACATCCTCAGCTTGTATATATCCATTGTTTGTCCTCTTGATAAGATACAGCTGGAGTCCTGATAAGAAGGCCTCATCATCAACAATTGATGAGGATGTTGGGATGCCATGGTTGTAGAGTGGAAGCTCTTTTTCATTGAGGTAATTGTAGATCCATGTTCTAATGATGCAGCCATGGCTGATACCCTTTCCTGCAGCTCTTGCAGCAAGAAATGATGCCTTGTGCTGTGATGGTATGGGTGGGGTAGGTATGTAATATGTGGCTTGGAATACCACTACCTAAATCAACCAATACCTCAAAATGCAATTCTGGGGCGTCAGAGACAGTTCTCGAAATGAGGGATTCAACTTTTGAAAGGGGTTTTATGTGGTGTAAAAATGTATAAAGGGTTTTCTCGAAAATATACCAAAGGGCACCAAGTGTACTCTGTGGGTGGTTTCTGGGGTAGTAGTGACAAGGCTCTGCTTGTAGTTACAGTCTCTGATCTCAAATATCTCTGATCTTGAAACTTGGGAGAATCTGCACTACCCCACTAAGTCTCTGTCTCTCTGTGGCTCTAGGCCTAAGGGGAATCTAAACTACCCCTGAGCCTCAATGTCTCTCTCTAGAAGTCCCTCAGACTTAAACAATAGCTCTCAATGGTTTCTCTCAACAGTCACAGCTTGTCTCTATTGGTTCTGGGTGGTCTACGACCGAAGCTCTCACTTAGTTGCCTTAATGCACACAATAGCACAAGATAATGAAATTGTTAATTCCCAAATCTTGTGGTCTTGAAGCTGGGGCAGTGAGTGCTTGCCTTTCACCTCTCCTCCACGCTGTATTTATATGTTTTGATAGCTAGGAAACAGCCCGAGTAAATAAGGAAATATTAGAGAGAGTAATGCTAGTGTATACAATCGGTCCAACATTCCCCTGCGTAATAATGCTTTTCCACCTGGTATTGGTCCTGGCTGCCTGTTGTAGACTCATTTCAAGTCATCAAGACACTGCTGGTGTCATTTTGTGGGTCATTGTGACGGTCCGCAGCTGTTTCAACACGCCCAGGGAGGTTCTCTACCCTTATACATATGCCTTCTGCCTCCATGCGTCTACCTGTTTGGTCTCCTCCTGTCCCAGCACTCTGGTACATCATTTGTATACCCATCTAGTATCTTGAACTGGCCGCACATTGCTTATGTGTCATGCAGATAGTCTGAGATAATCCAACTACTCCATCATTTGTCTTTTGATCCGCTATTGGACCCTGCAAGGCCTTTCAAGGTACTCAATTGGTCATCAAGATGCTATTGCACACTTTTTCTTGTCATAGCTATCCCCTTGGGGCTGGCCAATAGGCTTACGCATCCATAGCTCAGCAGGTTCCCTGTTTGTTCCACTCCTTATTCCCCTCTATCAGTTCTCCTGATGGTCGGCAGTCTTTCCAATTGTTGTATTGTGATCAGACAAGCTGACATGGCCTCGGATGTAATTCCTTGGCTGATGTCTTCTGTCTACATTTCTCAGGCAATAGCCCTAGTTTCCCCTTTTCTCAATAGAACATTATCCCTGCCCCTTGCTTAATATAGCAACCAGTACATTGTTTTCTCAGTACATTGTATGCCATTTATTTGGGTGAGGGACACTGTTCATTACTGATCGAGGTATCTTGAAAGTTTGTCTACCAAGTTTCTCAATGGCTGCCACACGATCTTCTTGAAGGTCTTAGTCAGCACTAGACTGCCCTATGTGTTCCCTTTGAGATAGTTGAATTAGGGGCCCTCAGTCTCCTCAGGTTATCTCGATGGCCATTATATGGCTTGTGAGCTCTTCCCTCATGATTAGGGAACTTTATTGACCATGTTCTCGATACTTGGTGCATCTCTAAGTGTGTACAACTGTGATGTCAACTGTTGTACCCTTTTGTTCATTCTCAAAGCCATACAATAGCTATTTAGTAGCCACTGACTGACTCCTGGGGTGCCTTGTAGCCTCATAGAGGTCCTTACATGACATACCAGTTGGGTTAGGGTCATTGTAGGGGTGTTATGGGTATATCGAGATGATTACATTGTAGCTATTGCTAAGCCATGGGTATATAGGGGTATAATGGCTCATTTTAGCAATGCTTCGATTTTCGGCATAATAGTGCCAGCCATAGGTCAGCTTGGTATCAAGATAGAAGTTGAGGGTGGCAATCATTGATAACAAGCGAGTCCGAGTGAGAGGAGACAGTTTTTTGTCCTTGGACAGCAAAATGAGCCTTCCCTTTGCTTTTTCAAGTGCTGGGAAGTCATTGCAGCACATCTGGTTCAAGGACCAGTCAGTCTGAGACTCTGGGCTATTATCGATAGGTATGTTTCGATTTTTCACGTCTTCTAACAGTGTTTTAACATGATTTCGGGCCTCTAGGATATGTCTATCCCCTTGTTGAAGGGTCCTTTCAATTCCTTCCATCGAATTTTTGAGGTTCTAAGCAATGGTGAGCTGGAATAACCAGAAATGGTATATTGATACTTAACTCACCTCATTTGGCAAGCCAAATATGTGTTCTAGGTGTTCCTCCACCTTGTTTTCAGCCATATCTTCCCTCTCAGACTCATCTCCACCCACTTCAGCACCATTATCAATGATTCTATCACTCCAAGCCTCACTTTGTGTCTCAGAAAAGGTGAAGTATTGATTTATCATCTTTTGCCCATTTTCTGCTAATTTTTGTTGTTTTGCAGCATGATATTGCTTTGTTCTTGTAGAGTTTCCAGTATAATGTTGAGGCCACTTTGGCTTGTGGCCCAAGGCCTCCCTTTCTGCCCAAAATGCGACCTGAGCTGCTGCTTGCAAGATAGCTGCAAACTTCCCAAGTTCATCCTCTGCTGGGACTTCTTCGACCTGTTCCTCCTCATAATTGCCACCAAAAAGCTCTCCAGAATCCATCTCAACACCACCCTCATCTCCAGGTGTTTCAGCAAGAGCTTCTGAGTGTGAAGAAGACAGGAGGTCTGCCACAGAAGGAGATGAGTCATCCAAAGGGGCAGCAATCGAGTTTTTATGCAGATTTCTCAATGAATTTGCTTTTGATAAGTTACTTAGACATGCTCGATTTGCTTTTGACTTGCCTGGCATTTTTTTGGGAGGGATATGTGCAATTTTTCGATATTTCTTCACCTCATTTGGCAACTTTTTTGATGCCTGGGATGTCACATGACCAATTATATAAGCGGCAAAATGCATCCTCCTCTGCGTTCTCCTGTCCTCCCAATTCTTGTCAAATGACAAAATAAGGTGTTTTGAACAACTTTTGCTGGAAAGTCACAAAAGTCACATGAAATAATACACAGCCATTTTTTTTATCTTATGTTTCCTGGCAATTGTTGTTGAACTATATCCAATACATCCCCAGGAACTACTATGTTCTCAATGTGCATGTCACTGTTGTCATGTCGTCCACCATTCTTGAGTCTGATTGCTTACATAAGGGTGCAAGTTCCTGATGTCGCCTACCTTAAGTTCCTGACGTGGGGTAACAATTAACTTGTGGAACTGTTGCCTGATTGATTTGGTGACGAGTGTTGGGTCATTGTATAGCATGTATTCAAGAATTTGTCGCTATGGCTTGCCTCATGTTGCAAACTGTTAGGTGATTGTAGTGAATAAGTGATTGGGCCTGTCCCTTGAGTTGGGTTGGGAGAAGAGGAATGTAGCGCTGAGCTTGTAGGTCATGGCCTCTGCGCACAATTGTGCAATTGCCGATTTGCCAACACTAGCAGGACCGGGCATCCACAGGATACGACCAGTATGATTGGTACCATTGAGAGCCCAACCAGTAATCTTGTCAATGTATTCCCTGCGAGTTCCAGGATGGCATACAGTGGCAGGATAACAAGCAGAGGAATTGTGCAAAGTGTCTGGTATGGATGCATCGAGGAGTGTTTGGAGACCTGCAAGTGGCTTAGAGCATAGGTCGTAGGTGGAATCAAGGCCCCTACCACCCGTGCTGGCGCTGGTGTTAGTCTCCTCTTGATAGACAACGCCCCTGATAGACAATGCAGCAGCCAGCTGCTCTCTTTCCTACAGGTAACCTATCAACCTCGCTGTGTAGCCATAGAGGTCTCACTGACAAACAGTGTTGATCACACCATTCCTGCCTGATAGACATGGCATTTTTAGGGGATGGACCTGGTTGGTGTGGGTGTTCGTATGGGTTGAGTGACATCATTAGATTAGGTGGTGATAGTTCCTGCTGTCCAGGGGGCATCATTGCCCTGATCATGGGTGTAGCTGCCTGGCGGTAGCAGCAGTGGATAGATATTCCAAGCATTGGTGATGGCATTTGGGCCTCGAGGAAAGTGAGGATGGAACGAGCAGGGGAGATCAGAAATGGGGGAATGCTCAACTGAGATGGAGTTGTGCAGAGGCTGAGATCATTAGTTGGCATGTGGGGGTATTGCATGTATGGGGTTTCGTGGCTGTGGTTATTGTCTGTATTGGTAGGGTAATGGTTGTTCTCGGTGTCGGGTTGTTGCTAGTGGGGGTAGTGGTAGTGGTAGCAGCAGTGGTGCCCCAGTGGATGGGAGGAACGCTTGCAGTGAGGGACAGCTACAGCTGACTCTGTCATAACCCATAGCAGTTCGTGGAATTTTTTTGCTATGGGTTATAACAGAGTATGGGGTTTGAGAAAGATATTAAAAAAGTTGATTAAAAATTAATTAAAAATAATACCTCTACTATTGGAATGAGAGACCTATCTATGAAACCGAAATGACATGAGACATTCTTGAGTTTGGTGAGCCCTTTTTCAAGAATCTGAAGTAGTTTTGGAGACATATGGACATAGAGAATGTTTGTTGAAATTCAAGGGAGCTCAACAATTCAACTTTCCGAAGTCAACCATCATGTAAGCACTCAAATGTTACACTCCAGAATAATATATTTACCATATATAGACATCAGTGCTATGGGATTGATCTTCGAGGGGCTATGGGTTATGGGTTAAGTGGGCGCTATGGGTTCTGCCATCAAAACCCCCGCAAACCAACTTTGGAGAGCCAAAATGCTATGGGGTATTGCAGAGTATGGGTTATTGCAAGTATGGGTTATAGCAGAGTCGACTGTAGTATGTCAGCCTCTGACAATAAATTATTGAAGCCAGATGGTTCATGTGATTCTTCTCTGGATGCTCGCAGTGAGTAGTAAAGGGCATCCAATTAGCTTAAGGTGTGTGTGTGGTCTACCATTCCACTGGAATTCCAAGTGGAAGACCCCTGCACCACCGTCGCAACCAGTCTGTATGTGGGGACAATGCTGACATTGTCGGGTGCTATTTCAAACCATGGCAAGGCTAAATGTCAGATTGTGTGATGGTCACCAGACATTTCAACAGTTGAATATGTATACATTCAGTGGCTCCAGTCACCCAAGGACCCTATAGTTAAAATGGACCCCTGTCATGTCCTCTCTAGCTCATGTCTCCCTTCTTGTCCTTAACTTCCTGGAGAGGTGTGCTCTTGGAGTCCTCGTTTTAAGTTTGCTGACAGGGCTTGGATTCTTAGTGGTTGTTTCAACCTTTCACACTTTGGCTTTGGTTTGTACAACCTTCTGATTACATTGCAGATTCAGATACTGAAACATGTGGTGGGATGATTACTGGGTTTGTTTCACCTGTGCTCTGGATATCATGTACCTCAGCTTGATTTGCCTTTGGCAAGAAGTGTTCGGTGAGTGCACACACTGAAAATGCTGTTGTCTCACGGTAGTAATTCGTCTGACAGGTGGTACTGATGCTGATCCTAACAAGCTACATTGCCACATTGTTTTGTTTTGGATTTCTGCAACCCTTCCTCCTCTTATCATTTGGTACGCTTCTCTGACCACAATACATGTACACCTCATGCTCACCTATCCCGCTAGGTCTTCTTGCATCAGCATCTGTTTGACCATTGCTTGCATCAATATCCAAAATACTTCTATTTGTGCTTGACTGTGGGTGTACATGCTGTCCATTGCATTTGGCATGGTCAGGTTTGCCATGTTATGCCAGAAAATCTGAATATGCGCTCGAACAACAGCATGGCACCACAGCAATGATATCCAATGCATAATTGGGAAAACACTAGGGTATATAAGCCTCAGTGGTAGGGGTTTCAAGGTTTATATGGCCCACAGAGGAACACTCTGACTGATATCCTAGGGGACCTCACTGTGGATTCTTTATTAACCATTATTTCACTAAGACTCTTATGGAAAGTCCGGATGTGTTGATCATGCTGCCGTCTTCTCTCCTGGCTGTTTGGAGCAAATATATTGAGCTCTTTGGTGGGCATCATGTATGCTGTTTTGGTCTTTAATGCAAACAAGCTTGGTTGACCCCTTGTCATGAGTATGAGTGGTCATATTAAGGCATGAGGTGTTTTACGTCCATATTAAGTTCATATATACTGATCTCACAGCATCATATAGGCGACAATAACTCTGACAGTCTGCAGTCTCCTTGTCATTATCACCTATATTTACTCTAAACTCTGGACAAACTCAGAGGATAGTGATTCTGAAGATGAAGGGCCTCCTATGACGAGGGGACATTCAAATTTGCCAGGTGGCCGGACTACAAAACCATCTGTCACTGAACATAACACTGCAATTATCCTCACCAAATTTGACTTGCAAGGTTCTGTTATCTCATGGATGCAAAGAATACAGGGGGGCATGATATCAACACTTATGACTTGGGCAGGGTCCAACTTTGGGTTCATACCAAGAGGTTCTCCTGCAGCTCTTGAGTCAACATCCCAGGGACCTGCATTGGATCCAAGCTCCAGGGGGTCGGTGTTACCCAGGTTAGGGGTCCACTCCTGAGTTGCAGAGTTGGGATCACAAAGGCATCTATACAGACTTGTTCCCTTGTGTCTTACTGTCTGACTTGGAGATGGGCTGACTGAATCTCTGAAGCCCTTTCAGGCGAACTGAAGATTTAGACAGAACAGTGTATAACACTAAGCTAAGGATACAAGGAACTGTAGCTATCCTTATATACATGTAGGTGTTCTGCTATTTATAAGTACCCTGGGTAAGTACTTGTCATGGTGAGTCATTGGAAGAGGGACCCAGGTAAAGAGAAGGCTTCCTATGAGAAATAGAAGGTTGGAGTGGGAGAAAGGAAGTGTGAGTGTGAGAGAATGTCCGTATTAAAGGAGAAAAGAAGTATTCTACTGTCTATCAGGAAGGTGGCTAAGACCTAATTATAGTCCTTCTGAGGGTTCTGATAACAGTCGGAGGGTAACTCTTGATCACCCGTTGTGTAGAGAGGACTTTCAAGACTTGTTTTCAAGGGGTTATGGGTCCAAGATGGATATCACAGTTGGGAGTGCGGGCATCAAAAATAACAGCAAATAGAATGAAGTAACCCTTGCCTCCCAAAGTGGATAGGACCCAAAAGCTATTTTTAACCCTCAATTGCGCATATTATTATAACATGGCATGTAGTGCACACGTGGTGTATCAGGATTGATTTTGGTTCACGCACTTGCAATTCAAGTGACGTGTCAACCAATGTACGGGTTCAGTCAGGGTCAAATCATTTGACATTCCGGCGTACTAGGGCATACTCCATGAATCATAAGTCGACACCTATTACAGCTTTGTTGAGGGGTACATAGAATCAGACTACTCGAATCCAACACAAAGGGGGTGAGCCCAGGTACCAGCAGCACTACTAGTACTTGCACTTGTGTGATGGGTTTTGCCAAGTTGAAGTGAGCAGCAGACAGAATTGCACTTGTGTTGGTCCTTGTATGCAGCAATTTTCTCAGGCCCTCCATCCCAGTGGCCAGATGAGCTATTGTGACTGAGCAAAAAGTCTTGGTGAGCTCAAGTTCACTATGGGCTCCAAGTACAAGTAACTCATGTATGTGCTTGAGGATCAAATAAGCATAGTTCTGAGTCTTTCGAAATGATCCCTGGCAGTGTGTAAGTATCATATGTACTTGTTCACCAGAACAGATTTTTGGGGAGCTTCACCTTGAATATCAATGAGTAAAATCTCATCAAAGCTATCAGCTAATGTGTGATGAATATATGCATCAAACACATGCCCAAGTGTGTCTGTGTTGGACACAACATCATCATTGCCTGAAAATTTATGTTCTTCCCCACTATGCAGTTCCAGGAGCGGTGTTGCGAGGAACGTTGCAAACACCAAACTCCTGGTATCTGTAGTTCTGGGTGCAGGGGTGGGAATTGGACCATTGACTTCCCCAATAAAAGCACCAGCAGAGTTCCACTGTATTTCTGTTGTGTTATGTAAGTAGGGTACGACCATAATGGAATAGGCTGTAACATACTAGGGAGGTTGTTAACTCCAAAAGTTGCTGCATGTCAATAGAAGGAGTTGAGGAAATATTGTGCTTGGCTGAGAAGGCAGAGCTCATCAATAAGGTCTTGCTTGTTCAGATCCTCCATATAGTTGCATCCTGGTTTGCATTGAAGAATTGCAAACTCCGTTGAATTGAAGCAGCCCTGCAGGGTATGTCATAATTCTGTTAGCTCAATGCATGACATGTCATTAGAAAGATACAAAGCAGTACTGACCTTGAATGCAAATTTTGTCAATCCTTTCGAAATATATGCCCCACTTGGCTCTTCAGCCTCAATATGCAACTGCCAGCCCTGCCCAACCAAAATTGTTTCGAGAATGTCAGCTTTGATCAGGCAAGGGATGCCTGCCTGATCAACCTCACAGGTTGTTTGCATACACTGATAACTATCATATGTTATGGTAGGTATACTGAGGCCACGTCAATAGGCACTTGTATAGACTGGTTTTGATGATGACTGAGCAACCAGCCTATTTGTTGGTATCTTTGATAGGCGTATGCTATGTGCTGTGGATATGTGAGGGGGAGATATACTATTCACAACTAAACCAGAGAAAGCTCAATTAAAATCCTAGACTAGGATTGGTAACTGATATAGTCACCTTTGCATTTATGTGTCAGCTTTGGGGTCACTGTTACTGGTATATCTTCATCATCAGGATCCAGCTAAAATGGGGTCAGCAATATATTTTGACAAGTTTAGCAGATCCTGAGACAGTGACTCACACTATCAGCTAAGTCTGAATCTGGATAAACAAGCAGACAGAGGTTCAATGAACAGGATTTCTCATCCTGTTCAGTCAGGAGGCCACATCCCTTGAGGGAGCCAAAAAGCTGACCCACAGTGCCACTCAGAAAAGGGTCATCAACATGACTGACATTGCTGCTGTTCTGAATACCAAACATGACCTTTGTACTATATCCATGTTACCATAAGTTAGCCAATCAGAAAATGTAAAATAAACCTGTACATACCAGTTGAAGGCTGGCCTGTCAGCATACTGATTTAAATATGCTGGGCAACAGTCATATGCTTCTTGGACCTGCTTGAGGAGTTCATCAAACATATAATCAGCACTTAGACCATTTTCGAAGCAGGTACTGATGGGTAATATCTGTGCCTATTCCAAACTAAGTATGTCTTGTAATTTATTAAAAACTAAAACACAGACCTTCTTTGCTGCACCATTCCCTCCCCGTGGATATATAAATAGCTGGACAGTACCTTGACAGCATCAGCTCGGGTTTGCTTTTTCATGACCGCAATCCTTTCTTTTATTTGAGTTGCATTTTGAAGTGCAGCATTTTTTGGATGCTGGTGCAGTTGGTGTTGTGACATAGTAGTTGCAAATGATTGTACACGCTCTGTCAAAAACCTTGTGATTGCTGAGGAAGCTATAAAAATATTGTATCTGTGATTGAGAATTAATTTGGTAATAAATAGTAACTTACTCTCGAAGATTTGAGGCTCTCATCCCTTCTTGACCTTGTACCACCACCACCAATTTTTGAGTCGGTCTCTGGCTGGTCTGAAGTGTTGTAGTTAGGTATCTTTTGCGATTTCTAGCTCTACTGCACCAATGCCACCGAAACCCAGTGCACACACGGCCTCTGAAAGGTCACTGGCCACGGCACGTTTTTTCACACCGGGGAGCTTTGGTACATCCTCGCCCCCTTCCCCCTCTCCAGCCCCAGCCCCTGCCGACTCTGTTGACACAGCTCTGGCCAATGTAGCCACAAAGCGTTTATGCTTTGAGGCTTCACCAGCCCTTTCATACAGATCCACACCCTCCCCCCCTTCTGAGGATGCCATTGCTGCTGCAGCGGCCTCCTTTGCTACCCTCGACGCCCAGTGCTCCCCTTCTGCCCCTGTCCAGTGGGACCCTGCTCTGGACTACGGCTCCTGGCTGGTCAAGACTGCTCTCCCCCGCCTGGGTCCCCTACTCGCCTCTGTGCCTGTGGACTCTGCAGCTGCCCTTGCTCTCGTTGAGGGCTCCTACTGCCTCTTAGATGCTATTTTGGCGTCTGAGTGGTCCAACATCCAGGTCTCTTCACAAGGCCAACAAGTCTCTTTCCAGGAGTACTTTTGTCGCTATGCGGCTCAGTGGGCTCCCCCCTCCCCTCCCCAACATGTGGATGCCACATGCCCATTCCATGGAACAGCTGAGGTAAGCAGTTCCTCTGGTAACACTAACACTGCCCCTGCTGGGCCGGCTTCAGGACTGGTTGCACAGGAGTCTACTGCTGCAAAACTGGCTCCAGTTGCTGGTATCACTGCTGCAGTTCCCCCTCCCCCTCGCCCTGTGCACTCCCCTAGGTGCCCTCGGTTTGTTCCACCTGGCGTGGCCCCTCCCCCCCTCCTCTCTATGCCGGTGTGCTCAAAGCGGCACCCACCTTAGTCCACGTGGCCAAGGCGTTCCCCTCCCTCCCCATGGACCGTGTCATTGCCGTCCAAAAGGCCGTTCTCGGCGCTCTGGCTTCCAAAGCCAAGCGCACATGCACAGTTCCTGGCTCTGACGCCCTGTCCAGGGCGTCTCTGCCCCATATCACTATTGTCATTAACTCGGCATTGTCGGCCTCTGGCTCCACGCTCCACATAGAGTCAGTGCACCCTTCCTCTGGGGGCCTGTCCCTCTCCACCTCAACTGTCGCATTGGCCCCCAATTTGACTACTGTTGGCATCGCCCTTGGCAAGGACCTCAAGGCCTCCCCGGTTCCTGTCTCCCTTCCCACATCACACTTGTATTTGAAACTGGTTGATGTTCCTCTCTACCAACCTGGTACTGCTGACCGGGTTACCTCAGCCGAGGTCACACAAGCCCTCAGCCGATCCCCCCTCGCACTCTCCCTCCCCCTTGCTGGCCCTCCCCAGGTGGTCCACAATTCTGCAAAGTCAACCACTGCCACTGCATGGTTTGACATTCACAACTCACAGTCCGGATCCCATGCCAAAACGGTGACTGGACACTCTATTCCTCTTGCTGGCACTATCTGCTTTATCCGGACTGCCCATGCCAATCCCGGCACCCCCCGCTGCTCTTGCTGCTGGCAGTGGGGCCACACCATCCACTCCTGCCGTGTATGTTCTGTGCACTGCCCTATCTGCTCTGAACCTCACTCTGAGGCTGAGCACCAATCCTCCGCCGGCTGTTGCAAAGGCCACCCCAAGGCCAAGCCCCCTGTCCCTGCCACCCCTGCTGCACCCCCTGCCCCCACATGGGCAAGTGCATCAACTGCGGTAAATCCCATGCTGCTAACAGTGTTAAGTGCCCTTTCTGGCACCACCACTTCCAACCAGACTGGATCAAGGCCTGATACCTGGCCGATGGTCGCACTGCAGACTCTGGTTACAAGACCAGTGTTGGGTCCTCAGCCTGCAAGGACAAGACCTTGGGGTCCCGCACCTCAACATTGGTCTCTTCTTAGTAGGTTTTCTTGTTTCATTTTTATACTATCTGGTTTGGGCTCTTTTTCCTTCTCCCTGGGGCCTCCTGCCCAGTGCTTTGTCCTGCCGCCTTATGGGCATCTTCCACTGGGCTCCTTTCACTTCTCTTCTGTGCTTTTCGGACAGGGCTCGGGTGTCTAGGCTCATGCCTGGCCTGGTCCCTGGCTATTCTCGCTTAGTTTACATGGTCACTTGATGGCCCCACTCAGTACAGCGATGGCTGTTGGGACCCCTTTGGGGTCCCTCTGTGAACTATGTTTTATTTAAGGTAGTTGCCTGTTCTGTGTAGATACAGCTGCCCCCGGACTGCTACCATGCACCGGGTAATAAATTGTTGATTTTAAAAAAAAAAAAGATTTGAGGCTCTTGAGTAACATGTAGTCAGTAACCCAGATAGCCAATAGCAAACTGTAATCTCAGTTCATACCCATTTCTGAAACCTTTATACATCCCCCACAGAGCATACCCTTGAGCCATGGATACACAACACCACAACCAGCACATTGTGGTTGATTCTGAGTAAGTGGTAAGCATAAAAAATTAAGTAGTATCACAGGTGAGCAAAATCAACTCACATCAAGAGTGTCATGGTCAACCTGAGTTGTTGCTTTTGCCTTCTTTGTGCACTTACTACACTGTACACCATTGGCAAGACAAGGGAAGGCTAGTGAACAACCCTCACAGTGAGGCATGGCTGTAAACTACCTACAAGATGTCAAACTTTGATCCTTTTAAACTGTTTATAATTTTGCTGAGATCCGACTCCATACACAGACCAAGAGAAAAAATCAGGTGTAAGATTATCTATTGGATGTACAAGTATGGTACAGAACATTGGTATGGAGCATACTAACAATTAGATATGTTATCTTGAGTGTGGTCCAGAGCATAATAATCTCTATGGCCGACTCCTGAGTAAGTAACCATGTAATATACTTGTCTGAAACTTGTACTAAGAATCAATCTGCAGCTATGATATTCATCGGATACCTTGCTGCGCAAATACATCATTATATGTATGCCGCAGTATGCAGCTCAATAAATAGAACTGCGCATTGGCCATAGTTGACTTTTTAAGCCCAAGTTACTTGACATGCTTGACCCACTTCTCATATTCCCATGTTGTCGAGGAGCAGGAATCCCCAAGGTAAAAATCAGCATAAAAACTGCTGTATGTACTCATTTTTATGCAACCTCTGCTCTTTACCTTTTCTGATCAATGATCATAATAAGCTCCTCCCAATGACAAACAATTGAACAAACTCCTCCATGAATACCACCATAAAGGGATCACTGGTCATGCAATAACTCAACAAATGCTGCGGGTGGAAGGAATAAATATAAGGTATGTTATTATAACACATATTAATTAACTTTTCTAACTCTAGTTTTTTTTAGCACAGCAACAATCTCCTGCCACTGCCAGTTGCTGGGTCTACTTGGGAGTGGCACTGCAACACGTCAATTGCCTGATACTGCTAAGTGGCAACTAGTACTTGATCAGATGGCTAAAGACCCCAACTGTCAATGTGGGCCAAAAACTGTTCAAGAAGGGATGCTATTCGACACCAGGGTTGTTCTTACCAGGTCAAATCAGTTCTGATACAAAAAAATTCACTAATCCTCATATTATGTTGTAGAGAATATATTACAGATGAAATGCAAAAACATGATCCTGAAGGGTTTGATGTCTGTAACCCTGGGTTGGGTAAGAAAATACCATGCACATGCCTTGTTGCACTTGGGCCACATCACAAGTGGAGTGCTGATGGTCACGATAAACTCACATTGCTCAGATTTCCAATTTATGGCATACAGGACAAATGGAGTGGTAAATGGCTTGGTTTATGGGTTGTCCCAAACAACTGTCAAAAAGCTGCAATTGCCATCCCTTCTTGACTTCTTACCACCACCACCGGTTTTCATATCGGTCTCTGGCTGGTTAGTTTGTTGTAGTTAGGTGTTCTAGCTTTCATACTAGCTTGTCTCTACATATGCCACCTAAGTCCAATGCGCAGATGGCCTCTGACAGGTCGCCCGCTGCAGCATGTTTTTTCGCCCCGGGGGCGTTTGGTACATTCTCCCCCCCCTCTCTCTCTCCAGCCCCAGCCCCTACAGACTCTGTCGACGAGGCTCTGGCTAACGTCGCCGCAAAGTGTTTACGCTTTGAGGCATTGCCGGCCCTTTCCTATGGGTCAACACCCTCCCCCCCTGCACCCGAAGACTGCTCCCATCTTCCTGAGATTCTCCAGCCCCCTCCTCCTCCCACCTCCGCCACTGCCCCCCAGGACCCTGCCCTGGACTATGGCCCCTGGTTGAAGAACATGGCCCTCCCCCAGCTTGTTCCGCTACTGGCTTCTGCCCCAGCGAACTGGCAAGATGCTCTCTCCCTTGCTGAGGGAGTCTACACCCTCATGGATGCCCTTTTGGCTTCCAAGTGAGCCACCGTTGGTCCTCTCCCAGGGCAAACATGTTACATTTCGTGAGTACTTCTGTCGTTATGCGGCGCAATGGGCTCCCCCTCCCAAACATGTGGATGCCACATGCCCATTCCATGGAACAGCTGAGGTAAGTAGTTCCACTGTCCCCACTGATGCAGCCCCTGCTACACCGGCTTCTGGCCCGGCTATGCAGGAGTCTACTCCTGCAGGGTCGGTACCAGTTGCTGGTGCTGCCCTGGCAGTGCCCCCTCTCCCTCACCCTGCATGCTCTCCCCAGCACCCTCAGCTTGCTCCACCTGGTGTGGCCCCTCCTCCCCCCCTTTCCTATGCTGGAGCCCTCAGGGCTGCACCCACCTTGGTCCACGTGGCCAAGGCGTTCCCTACCCTCCCCACGGACCACGTCATTGCCATCCAAAAGGCTGTTCTCAGCGCTCCAGCCTCCAAGGCCAAACGCTCATGCATGATTGCTGGCCCTTCCAGGTGCCAGATTTTAATTCCCGTGTCTGATGCCTTGTTCAAGGTGTCTCTTCCCCATATCACTCATGTCGCCAACTCGGCGCTCTCGGCCTCCAGCTCCTCGCTCCACGTAGAGTCGGTGCACCCTTCCACTGGGGGCTTGTCCCTCTCCACATCTGCTGTTGCGTCGGCCTCTGAGCTGTTGGTGGTCAGCAATGCAATTGGCAAGGACCTTAAGGCTTCCCCTGTTCCTGCTGCCCTACCCACGTCCTGATCTTACTTGAAGCTCGTCAATGTCCCTCTTTTCCAGCCCAGTACTGCGGACCGGGTCACCTCTCACCCTCTCTCTTCCCCTTGCCAGTCCCCCCCGGGTAATCTGCAACTCAGCCAAGTCAACCATGGCCACTGCCTGGTTCGACATTCATGACTCTCAGTCCAGTTCCCGTGCCAAGGCGGTAGTTGGGCATTCTATTCCTCTTGCAGGCACTGTTTGCTTCATCAGGGCCGCCTGCACTAATCCCAGCACCCCCTGCTGCTCCCATTGTTGGTGCTGGGGCCATACCATTCACACTTGCCATGCATGCTCTGCACACTGCCCCATCTGCTCCGAGCCTCACTCCAAGGCTGAACACCGGTCTCATGCCGGATGCTGCAAGGGCCATCCCAAGGCCAAGCCCCCAGTCCCTGCCACCCCCGATGGCTCCCCATGCCCCCACCCCCATAGGTGCATTAACTGCGGCAAATCGCACGCTGCCAACAGCCCAAAGTGCCCCTTCTGGCACCATTGTTTCCAGGCCAATTGGATCAAGGCCAGGTACGCGGCTGACAGCCGCACTGCAGATGCTGGTCGCAAGATCAGTGTCAGCTCCTCTGCCCGCAAGAGCAAGACTTCAGGGTCTCATACCTCCACTTCTGTCTCCTCTTAGTAGGTTATCTCGTTTACTTTACTTTCCTTCTGGTCTGGGTTCCTTTTCTTTCTTCCTGGGGCCTTTTGCCCGGTGCTTTGTCCTGCCTGCCCATGGGGCCCCCTCCATTGGCTCCCTTCCTTCTCCAGGAGGGGTTCAGCTGTCTAGGCTCTGGCCTGGGTTGGCCCTCTCCCATTTTCACTTTTCACAGCCACTTGACGGCCAACCTTGGTCTATCAGACAATAGTGGGCCCCCTGTGGGGGCTCTTCTGTATAATTCTCCCCATATTTAGGTAGTCACCTGTTCTTGTGTAGTTACAGCTGCCCCCAGACTGCTATCGCGCACCGGGTAATAAATTGTTGATAAAAACAAAAAAAAAAAAAGCTGCAATTGCATATCTATACTTATCTCTCATCAAAAAACTTGGAGGTAAGCACAATCTTTCTATATTTAAACATCATGCCAATATCATGTTAGGTATGCCCTTGCAAAGTACAACAGATGCCGGCAGTGAGACTACACTTATGTTTGCACTTGCAAATGCACTCCGGTATGTTTACTTATCTGAGCCATGATGACTAGTCTAATTTTTGTACTTAGTGAATATGCCATGCCTCATCTCAATCTCAGAGAGCTCCCAGCACACGTGTTCTTACGTAGTGTTCATAATATTACGATTGAGCATGGATGGGTTCCGCTACATATTCAGTGGGGTGACAACATTAAAATATTCTGGGAGGCTGGAATGACTGTCTACAACCAAGCTGATATATCCCATGAGTACATCCCTATACCAAGCTCGCTACCTATTTCATACTAAAAATATCTAGGCAGCTAGTTCAATGGCTGTGGTCAATTCTGATCCAGCAGGAGCTCGACGAGACAAGAGAACGCTTCAACTGTCATGCTACAAGGTTTGATGCTGGCAAGAAACTTCCATCCGGTGTCTCAGCAGATGTTGCTTATGCATTATATGAGAAATACAGTGGCCAAAACTGTCTTCAACCAGTCAATGGTAATATTATACAAGAACTAATGGACATAGTTGGAGGGGAAGAGTTAATCCAGTTTGTGAGTCCTGGATATGCAGCTTGGGCTCAGAATATCTTCAAGTCACTTGATATGCCCAGACTCACATTCCAGAATGTCTGGATTATCTTTCAACAGATGTTACCATATCTCTGTGATTAGATACAACATCTATGCTACTGTGCTTGTACAAGTGCTTTCGGGCATGGGTCGTTCACCAGGGTCGCTGGCGGAGCGCCAGTCTTGAGTAACTGATGTATCTCGGGTAGAGGCATGTCGGAGTATGCCGGAATGTCAAATGATTTGACCCTGACTGAACCCTTACATTGGTTGACACGTCACTTGAATTGCAAGTGCGCGAACCAAAATCAATCCTGATACACCTCGTGCGCACTACGTGGCTCTGGGTTCTTGGTGAATCAGTAGTGTTGGATTGTAATCAATCTATTTATTTTACCTCGGCTAGGTAGAATTGAACGAAAGATTCCGAGGTCATATATTTACGCATGGTAAGTTAGGGATTTGCCTCGGTTTGATCATGAGTTTGTATGGGGAGCACCAAAATAGCGAGACGTACGATCATCGGGGGGAGGTGCGGTGGAGGTGTAACAAAGGGGACGGTATACTTCGATATACCTTCCGTTTACTTTACCATCATAGGCCGCTCAGGAGCCTTAGAGACCAGAGACATTTGATTCTCCCTCACCCATTTGACTAAAGATTGGTGACGTATGAGTGCATGACAACTTGCCGACATTTACCACACATTCGAGGCCGCGGTTGTCTACAATTGTAGGGTAGTGGTTGTGACATCCAAGCAAAGGCTGTCCTTCTCCGTTCCGAACCCGATATTGACCAAATGGGGCCGATTTATCCTCAGCTCGCATATCACCCTTCTCTTCGGCATCGTTCCAACACGGGGGCCTCGCTTTGCCCGAATGTTGCCCCTCACGTCGCATCTCCCGCCAACTGCAAAAACCTTTCGATAAATAATATTGCTTGACTATCACCTACGCAAAATGACCACTTTCCAGGGTGTTCGTCGATGATATCTGAGTGCGTGAGTTCCGAAACGCAGGATCCTGCAATATCCACATTCATTTATCACTGCACATAGTATGTATGGTGATGGCGACCAGTTCGCCTTGTTGGCATATTACTATAAAAAAACCCTCACCCCTTGTGTCCAATTTTGCGCGGTGGATGCCAGCCGATATGCGGTTGCACTTCCATCCTTGCCAGAACCAGCGAGATTAAACCTCATATGCCCAGCTGTCTAATCGAGTGTCTGTGTGGATCAGGCGGGATTTGAAAAATCCCGAGACTGCATGTAACGTATGTTGAGCTTTGCATAAGCCAGGTAGAGATCTAGAGACGCCTCGGCCGGTGATGTACAGTGGCTGCTATGCAATTTGAAGTCAGCACTGTTGACTGTGTTAGCCGTCATAACCAATTAAAAGATCGTGGGTGGAGGGGAAGGGGACAGAGAGTATTGTATAACTCGATGGTCGATGACAAACAGGCTGTTCTAGTAAGGTGGAACGCTTTCGTGGAGTCGAGAACTACTACTGCGGCGATACGATGTATAGTACATACAGTACCAAGTAGATGAGTGTTGCACATTTTTGCTCCCTGGATGATAGAGGCGAAACTACTGCTTCTCAAGATCTAAAGGCTCATGCATATATCGCCTTTGTGGGTATATGAGCGTCAGATTTGAGCCGGTCGTCGTGATTCACACGCACTATGATTTTGTTTCTTAGAAACTTGACCAGGCTCCAGCGAGTGGGATAGCTACTGATAGCTGATCCATCATCATCTCGCCAGCAGAGAGCCCTATCTTTTCCATTACCCAGAATATATGGTCGATTACCAGGTGCGGGGGTCAGCTTTGCTTGTAGAACAAGAGGCAAGAAAAGTCGAGGGAAGGGAGAGATAATTTTATGGCGGAAATCCTCAGGAACCTGTTAAACGTGTTATCATGGAAATAACATTGGAGCAAAGGGAGCGGATACATTGTTGAAAAATGCGTCCACATTGAGCTCTGACTTGGTGAACAACGCGAAGGTACCCAGACACAACAGGAATCATCCCATATTTAAACTTGCCGAGACCAGTAGGTCATTTCAGCATCCAATGGAATTGATTGAGAAAGCTTGAAGAATGCCTCGAGGGCACGTAAATATGGAAGCCTGTCATGCTTGGGCCAAGTTACTAGTATATCCTCCTGTTCCCGGTCTGAATGGAAATGAGACTCAATTAATGTATGTACACTGTTAGGAAGTTACTCGCCAGGGATCCCACGCATATGTACCTTGTTGAGCTTCTTCAGCAAGTCACGCCATAATGCAGCCGCACAATCCGATCTAATGCAAAATTTTCCCGACCTGTTTGAGTCTTCCAAAAATTCCATAAACGATGCATGGATAGAACTGTAGCTTATCATCGCCTAGCTTTACAACAGAGTGAAGGGATTCCGAAATTGGGACTCTGATAGACCGAGTCGGTTGGCAGTTTATACACGCAATCGTTCCAGCGACGAATGTGGTTCCCAGAAGGATCTTCCGTACAGTCAGAAGTGACTTCGTTGGAACTCTGTGCATAATTGAGCTGTAAAACATATCCAGTGCCGAGAGTGGATGGTTTGGGTGATGCTTGATCGGTTGCGACGCAAGGGCAAGCACAGCACAGTAACTGGTCTTCAGGTCCGCATGAATCTTGTTCACCTGATGAATCGAACAACAGTCGCAGCATAGATAAACAATCCTGTAGCGAGGCCGACGATCGTCCAGATGTCTTCCTTAGACGGCCACAAGGGTGATAGATCATATCGCTTCTGGACCTTCTCCAACTCATCCGTCAAATATAACACAATCTCGCTATCGGTGGCACGAGATACAGGGAGTTCCAACGGTAGTACGTCATCGGAATTGAAGGACGCAACGATGTGTGGCTCAGGCCGGCTAAAGAATATCCACAAGAAAGGCATCGATCCGGCTCGTGCTGACGAAATAACAAGGTCGATGATGTCGCACTGAGCATCAGCGCTCTCACATTCATCTAATCCATCAACAATGACAACTTGCTCTCCGACATCCTCTCCCCGAGCCCTTAGTTCCCGAAGTGGTGTAATAATTAAATCATGGACTTGTTGCCTGATTGATTTAGTGACGAGAGTCGGGTCATTATGTAGCATGGACTCGAGAACTTGTCGGCATGGCTTGCTTCGTGCTGCAAGCTGATAAGCGATTGTAGTGAGCAAGTGATTGGGCTTTTCCCTTGAGTTGGGTCGAGAGAAGAAGAATGTAGCACTGAGCTTGTGCATCATGACCTTAGCGCAAGATTGTGCGATTGCCGACTTGCCTGCGCCAGCAGGTCCCATGCATCCACAGGATGCGACCAGCGCGAATCTGTGTCATTGAGAACCCAACCGGTGATCTTGTCAATATATTCCTTCCGAGTTCCAGGGTGGCATACAGCAGTGGAATATCGAAGCGGAGGAATCATACAAGGGCCTCTGGCAGGGACGTAGGTCTCATGCCGCAGTGACGGTGGGGTAGAGTGTTTATTCTGGCGCGTGTAGTTGCGCATGAAGATATGGGAATGGTAGTACAAGCCGCAAACGCATTCAAAACGTCAGGACGTGAGGCCGAGGGGGGAACGCCAAGGGTCATCTGGAACTTATACATCCCTCGGCTCGCTGCACAAATACAACACCATTATCATAAGCTAATACACTGTAAACGATGAGGTAACGTCCTGAAATTAATTGCCAGGCTTGCATTGCTTTATATACTTGTCCACCGCAATGTTGCACTACACTACACATCATATCACAAACGTTTTTTTTTTTCACTAAATTGTATATTGTTATTGACTGCAGGAGCCAACATGCTCGTACTGCAATACCTACCGGTTTCCATATTTAGTCCTGTTTTGCGCTGTGTGAACCTAGGGCATTGTGCAGATTGCGCAATGTGCGTTGCGTCATTGCATTGATGATATCACAACGATGAGTCATCACTAGCACGACAAATGCTTAATCAGGCCACAGCCACCTGCTTGCAATGGATTATATAGCAGAAACGTAAATGGGCCATGTAACACAAGCCCCGCTGAGCAAGGCAAACGATAGCTAGCTACCCACAGCAACATATATATAAGGAGCAGAACTCCGGCGATGATTCACCTAACACCCTCTTCGTTACCAACTCCATCAACTTTCTACCCCCATGACCTCTCTCGCAATCAACAAGGCGGTCCCTAACGCGAGGGAATACTATCCCTTGAATGAGCCTGCTATAGGCACACCCCTAGACAAGCATACACAGAATTTCATGCTGCCCCTACTTTTCAAACCCCTTACTCTCCGAAGCGTAACATTCAAGAACAGGATCTGGGCCGTAAGTCGTTTACTAACGACCCAGTGGCTCCCATATTGACTGGATCCCTTAGTCTCCAATGGGTCAATATAGTTCTGATGATGGACACGCCACTGATTGGCATCTTGTCCACCTTGGAGTAAGAATCCTTTTTTTTGTCTCCCTGTCCACGAAATATTGACATGGATCGTACAGGGCTTTGCTACTCGTGGTGTGGGGGCTATTATCACCGAAGCAACAGCCGTATTACCTGAAGGTAGAACCTCACCAGAGGATGCAGTAAGAATATAGTCTCATCGCTGTTCGTTGGGTAATTACTCACATGGAGACATACAGGGATTGTGGAAAGATAGCCAAATTGAACCTCTGAGTAGGATTGTTTCCTTTTCACATGCACACGACACAAAAATCGGAGTCCAGCTCTCTCACGGCGGGAGAAAGTCTTCGACCAAGGCCCTGTGGTTGCGAGCCGAAGCTGGAAAAACACTGCGTTCGGTAGTGAGGAAGGAAGAAAATGGATGGCCGGATGAAGGTGAATTTAAATACATTTTCCTGTATTTTGCACTTATGCTCACGCGGGATGGTTAAGTTTACGGCCCTAGTGAAATCTCCTTCCATGAAGGAGTTTACCCAAATCCCAAAGAGGCAACTGAAGAGTACCTCAACAAGGTTGTTGATGGATTCGTGGAGTCCAGTAAACGAGCAGATAAAGCTGATTGTGAGTAATTAATACACCAATTACCACTGTACCCCTCTTGTTCTTACACCATCTCACCAAGTCGATTTCATTGAGCTTCACGCAGCTCACGGGGGTCTCCTCCATGAATTCCTGTCGCCTCTCTCTAACGTCCGTGAGGACATCTATGGTGGACAATCCCTTGAGAACCGACTTCGCTTCGTACTCCGCGTAGTTGAGAAAGTCCGCGAAGCGTGGCCCAGCCATAAACCTCTCTTTGTGCGCATCAGTGCAACAGACTGGGCCGAAGGGCCGGAAAAGGACGCCAATGGAAAGTGGCTCCAGTGGGGGATTGAACAAAGCATTATCCTATCGAGGGAGCTGGAACAGCTCGGCGTCGATTTCATCGACGTTAGCACAGGTGGTAACTGGCTTGCACAGAAGATTCCCAGTCAGGCCCGGATATCAGGTAAAGTCATAGTGCCACTGAGTTTGATTCCAATACTTACCAACACGTGCGGATTTCAGGTTCCGTTTGCTATCGATATCAAGAAAGCACTCCCCAACATTCCCATTGGAACTGTTGGTGCAATCACAGAGCCAGAACAAGCAGAATCCTATCTTCAAGCAGGTAGTGCAGACGTGATTCTGATGGCTAGAGAGCTCTTGAGGAATCCATCCTGGCCAATTTATGCAGCCCAAATGCTCGGGTTCAGGCTCAAGCCCGCCAATCAGTACTCATATGCATGGCCTGCACCAAACCCGGCTCCAATTTCTGCCAAGAATCTTCAAGCGTAGGTTAGATGTGATTTTTTTGGGATGGACTAAGTCATTGTATATTATCTAAATTAATACTCGTCGCAGTTTTCTTATGCGAAAATCCAGCCCCATTATCGCCCATTACGACATTACCTGCTGGTCTGGTGTTGTACCCTAATGGATTCTGAATATGATTAATTCGTTCCACGAGCTCCCCAGTTCGAACATCCCACAGAAAGAGTGTCTCGTGCGCTGCTGTCAATAGTGTGGGGTAGACGAGCCGGTAGGCGCGAGTCTCAATGTTGTCAGGAGGACGGAGGAGTGCATGGGCCGCAAATTTAGGGAAGTCCCAGCTCATATGTTTATTCGAATGAAATTGCTGAACAGCATCTGGAAGCGACTCTGGGATGACATCGGAGTCCCTTGGGGCAAGAACTCGCGGGCTGTCACTGACCAATTGTCAAACTTCTTGGGACCCGTCGAAGCGATCAAAGATCAGAAAACCTTCCCCGCACTCACAGTGTGCATACGGGCGAACATAATTCTGCCCAGTTTTTTTTTTCAGCTTCAAGTGGGTTCCCTAGGTAATTGTATGCACATACCCGTGACAAATGCCATCTTCCCATTTCATCAGGTATCTTAACGACGAGCACTTCGCCTCCTCGGCATGTAGTTATGAGAAACCCGCGCCTTTCGTCCACTTTGATGCGGTGAACGTCGAAAGCGAATGTACCGTAGCAGCTTATGCGCGATGGTCCTCGTCCTCGCCAACTAGATCGAATCTCACATCCCCGACGACCTTTTTGATGCAAAAATCTTTCTGAGTGAAAACCGAGCAAGGGGACATCTTCGAGAAGGATTGGATTATGTGGGATGAGGCGGAGACTTGAATGGGAAGTTACTTGTCTGGATATGGTCGATTCATGTTGGTCAATAAAGGAGCGGAAGACGCTGTTAGTGGCTCTGTATGCAACAATACTTGCGGTGGGGAGATGCTTGAGGATGGAGAGCAGTAACTCAGTCGGGAGGTGGAGAAGCAGGGTGGTGGTGGTGGTCAAAGACAATATATATAAACGGCGAAAGAATACGATCATTATGTCATTGTTCCTACTCAAAGGTCGAATTCAGAAACTTCAGCAGCTCTTGTCGGTTGGCATCGCGCTCATCATCGTGCTTGTCCTTCTTCACCTTCAGCTTGATCTGCATCACCTCGTCAGCACGTCCCAAGGGTGCTCAATCCATGTTAATCACCTTTTTGCCTGTCAATGCACTACGCTTCGCCTCATCTTTTCTCCGCTCTTGCCGAGAGGACGACCGTGGTCGCTTCCTCTCTTTCCTTTTTGAATCCTTTCTGCTGGATCTATCCTTCGAGTGTGTTTTGCGCCGCTTACGCTTGTGAGAGCGGCGATCCGACTCGAACGACGATCCTGATGCCGAGGAATCCCTAGAGGACGATGATATCGAACTAGATCTAGAAGGCGTTGGACTATCCCTAGAAAGAGAGCGTCCACGGCGCCTACTCTGGTTGTGTGTCTCTATTTCCTTTCCGGATGAGTTATTAGTCTTCGCGTGGTTGTGGAAGGTGTGGCGATTCGAGGCGGGAGGGGTCGCATGCTCTATACGGGGCCTATCTCGGCGTGGAGATCGATCGAGACTGTTCTCCCTCTCTCTGGGTGACCGTCGGCGGCGTGACGACGAAGTGTGACGTGCATCATCGTCGTGTCTGCGTGATGACGACCTGGATCTCTGGCGGTCCTCCAAGTCTCTGTTACGCTCTCTGCGGCGCGTGTCATCCAGTGCACCCTGTGAGCAGCAAGATCACCGCCAGGTATCCGATTCCTTGATTGGTCAGAGGGAACATTTGGTTTTTGAGTTTGGTGGATGAACGCACGGGTTCTGCGTCGTGACGACTTCTGTGTCGGGACTTCCTGGTCTCTTTCCTCCGCGACTTCAGCCCTGTAGTCCGCCAACGCATCTGTTTTGCCTATCTCATTCTGAATATGACCGTGTCATCCCATCAGCAGCGAAATTCAAGCTAGCAGACGAATAAGCGGACCTTGTCTCTGGAGGAATGTCGGTGTCTATCCCTTTCCCTTTCCGAATCCACGTCTCTGCGCCGTCTCTTTTCATGCTCTTCAGCGTGTGTGCGATGCCCCAAGATTACAGGTTCATGTCGTGAAGGGTATGAGTTTACAGAAAGTAGGTTAGAAGATATATATTCACCATGACCATGGCTGGAACGGCGGTAGTCTTCATCCCGCTTGCTAGAGTTCATTGTTGCGAGCAGCTGGAGAGGCGGCAAGAGCCCTGAGAGCAAGGTGCGCATGTCGCCGGATCAAGCGGAGTACGATCGGAGTTGAATCTCCCCGGGATTTATGGCGACCATCTTTGTCATCACTCCACAGGTTACTTGGTGTTCTCTGTCAACTCTCAACCAAAATATGGAATTTTCAATTGAAATGCTTGGCTTTGACCAACGCTTACAGGGTTGCGGATGCCAAAAGGGTTCATTTGATCTACTGGCTGGAAGTCCCCTCTCTTATTTTGTTGTTCTGACAGCGGAAATCCCCAGGGATATATATGTTGGTCGCACGACCACAGGCGATCTCCATCAACTCCCCAAATAGCCCACCTCCAGTTCTTCCATCGGGATTGGCCAGTTCCTTGGACATTGATCGAAAACAACATACCTGTCAAACTGGAACTCAACTCCTTGACGATGTGGATACTCGAAGCCGGTTGCGGAGAGAGTGTGCAATCTGTCACTTCTCCGCGGTTCCCACAGTAAAAATGGATCGTAGGCCCCTCCTCCCCTATACCGTAACCACACTCAGTGGATGGCGCCCAATGGAATGATATCTCCCAAGGCCCTTTGTTCGCCAACAGTCACCAGGGCACGGCCTCCCCCACGTTCCTGGAGCTCGTTCCCCTTGTACTTTCGCCCAACGGTCCACACAACGAGGCTATGTCTGGGACATTCCCTCTGGCCGAATCTCGCCTCTGCGCCCTCTTCGCTGAGAGCATTCTCTATGGACTATACATTATCACCTTCGCGTATACGACACAGGTTCTCCTTTTCACCAAGTATAGATTGAAGCGATTCGACGAGTTGAATCTACCTGTTGTCGCTGGGGCAACAAGTCTATTTCTCTTTATTTCCATTAACCTTTGCTTGAATTTTTATCGAAGTCTTCGAGCGTTTATATTTTCTTCCTTGCCCAATGGAGCTCTGGAAGAGTATAGTCAGGTCTCGGGGTGGCTAAACGTTACGGAGGCAGGTGTCCCCTATCCCCTTACAAACGAAAATCATCCATCTATACCCCCTTCTTACTAACGACTCCGGTTCCTTAGACCTCTCTTGTGCTGATCGGCACGATCACTGGTGACCTGGTGCTCGTACGTTCGTTCCCATTCAACACTTCGTAACCCTCCTACCTAAATCCCCCTTCCTCACTTTTCGCAACCCTCTAGATCCACCGTTGCTGGATACTGTGGATTAAACAGTGGCGATGGGTGTCCGTTTCGATTATCCTATGGATTGGTTGCCTCTTCTGCACCATTCGAGTCATTATGATCGAAGCAGCTTTCAAAGCAGAGGGTGTCTTCAATTCAGAAAAAATAATCCCATACGGCACAGCTTTCTGGGTACTTTCAATTGTAATCAATATCTCAACAACAGGTTCGTGGAACACGTACCTTGGGGGCTGTGCCAAACCATTGAAAAAGCCTGATCCACCCGCCCCCCCCCCCTTCCCCTTTCACGTCCAGGCCTGACTGTTTTGCGCATTTGGGTGGTTGAGGAGGCCTAATAAACGCTCAGGGTTGCAAGTCAACGATAGTGACGAATTCCCGAGGAGTCCTCTCCACTATATCATTTGTATCACTGTCGAATCTGGTTTATTGGTCGTTTTGAGTGCTATTGCGACGTTTGTTATGTATATCACCCGAAGCACTGCGGTGTATATCATGACTGCTATAGTGAGTCTATTACCCCTGGGAGGCGTTGAATGTTAATCAATTCCTAACCCCCCAAACAGGAACTTCCAACTGTGGGTATAGCTTTCAACCTGATCATTTTGAGATCGAATCGTCGTAGTAAACGGCTACTGTTGAAACGATCTCAAATGACAGAAGGGTCTACGCCATACCGCGTTAATGCCCCCGACACACTCCCTTATACAACTACAGGATCACTCAGTCAAGGAACCACCCAGGTTCAAGAGCTACCATATCCATAATATGTGTATAGTCCAAAAAGACAGTTAAATGCGGGGTCCGTTAGTACTTTAAGTTACAGCATCATCCGGATACATAGACACTCTCTACTACACAATAAGGACATGGAACTAGGACTCTAATGTAAAATGCAACATGTATCCCACACGCACACACACACATACCAAAAATACGTCCGATTGTATTTTACGCGTCCAAGGCCCACTCGACATGATGCGCCAAGTTGGGAACATTATCATAATAGTGGTCCTTTGCCCATTCTTGCACCCTGTCAAAGTTCCTGCAGGTGTGTTGTATATCGTCCCTCTGGTCTCCCATTCCTAACGTTTCGTTCCACTGCCAGACGATAGGAGTGACATCAGAGAAACACATCAAGGCTTGTCTGATTGCGCCTATGCAATGGCGGAGGTGGATGAGTGAGAGGTGGAGGTCGGGGTAGTCGTCATGGTGGATCGTTTGTCGGATCATGTCCTACATGAGAAAGAAAAGAAAAGTGGTTACCACGTGTGTGAGTAGACTAATGGAGCGAGGGGAGGACGACGAACCAGACAATGCAACTGATGGAAAACATCTAACGACGTCAGGAAATATCCTTCGTGTTCCGGTACGGACCATGTCTTGTTTGGCATATGCACAGCAACCGAGGCAGGCACCATAGTCGAAGCGTCTGCAGAAAAAGAAAAGTCAGTGCAAAGCCTCGGAAGTGAACGATGAAAGACCACTCACACTGGGTGAGCTGCCTCCAAGCTTCATCCACCTCATGCGAAGGTGGCCGTTCGTAAATGGGTATATCATCAGCAAGCCCTCGCGTAAACTTTTGCGTTTGGTATTCAATAACATCTTGCGCTGGAGCTAAACGAGATGTGCCAGTATTTTTGCAGTGTTAGCTCTGATTTCGGAGCGCGTGTCGGAGCGGAGAGAACTCACAGAAGAGAAGCTGCCCAGAAGGAGCCACCGACGCGGACACAGGACGACGGTTCCATAGGATTACATTGAGGGTAAGGGATGAAAGGAGGAGGGCGAACAAAGCGTAGTGGAAGAAGGGATTTCTTCTGTGCGATGGCGCCACTTCCTGCGTTTCGACCTCTTTATCCAGTGTATCCAAGGCTGTATACCGAGGGCGAGGGGAGCGCCCGAGGAAGAATAGAGACATGAGAGGAGAAGGGGGGGAAGGGGAGGGGCAACGGATCGGCAAAGGAGAGAGTCAGCTGAGGGGTTGAGATTGAGTGTTCCTGTCCATTAGCTCGTCTCTGATGTACATACCGCGTTTCCATCATAATCGAGCGCAGCACAGCCGAATTGTGACAAACGACTCGTCCCAAAACCTAGGATGTTACAGCTTTTGACGCAAGGCAAGGTCAATTCCGTTATCGAAGGGGCGTCAGGGATGTCTATCAGCGTATCAGAACAGTTCCGAACGGGCTGATGCCGATGGGGTGTTTGCGGCAGATGCATAGGTCCACGGGGTTGTGGACGGGCACGGCCCTTTTTTCTTAATTTTTCGCACAATTTCCTCTTCCCCTGCTCTCAGGCGAGGAACTGGGCATAAAGCGGAGCAGAAATGCGGTGCTGGCCGGCCCCGAGTCCCGGCCGAGTTAGACCGATTCAATTTCGCGCGCTCACTTGCTGATTTTCCCAGGTTCTCACTCCTTTGGTCACAGGGATGACGGCGAGCGAGGCTTGTGAGGGTCATAATAGTATGACATAACGGCGCTTGAATGAGCGGGGAGCTGCTCCAAACCTTCACTTCCATCCTCCGGATGCACGACGAAATCACCAAGGACTCTTCGGGTGCGACAGCCAGCCATGATGGTTCCTCTCGAACCGGTGCTCCTGAACAATTGCCGACGTTCCGCCGAGTGTGTTCCTTGCTTGCAATAACTCTTGGTCTCGTATATCTGCTGTTGCCACGAAGTACGGGTCCGGGTCCCCGTGTCAAACTTCCAACCAGACAAACTTGGTACAGACATATACAGTCACCCGCTGGATTATGCGAGGATGGAGAAAATGGACCCCACCAGAAGATGTATGCCGGTCATATTGGGCTTGAGGGTGATACGGATGCAACACCTAGGCGAAGCTTCTTTTGGTAAGCGACTCTTATCAGTTTTACCATTTGCATATCTATTGAACAAAAACAGGTTCTTCGAAGCCGAAAAGGACCCACAAGATGCCCCTGTCGTGTATGGGACATTGACTCTCAGTTACAATCGTGACTGATCATAAATTCCTCCAGGCTAGTTACGGCTGGTGGTCCTGGCACCAGTGCTCTGGTTCACGCGGTTTTTGGTCAATCCGCGTGCAACTTGGGTCCTGGGCCTAGGCTATATTTCAACCCAGGACGGTGGAATGACAACTTGAATCTCCTATTCCTTGACCACGTTCGCAAGCCCCAACACATTATTTACAGCTGAAATCTAACTGTAGAACAGCCCATCGGTACCGGTTATTCTTATGGCGTGATGATCAACAACAGTCACTCTGCTGCTCTCGATGTATACGATTTCTTACAGAAATTCTACAGCTTGTTTCCGGCCTATGCTAAGTGTGTAGGCTGTGAATCCTGCGTCGCGTTCAAATTCTGATCAACCCCAGGAACAAATTGGTTCTTTCGAGTGGCTCATATGGTGGTATTTTCATGCCCCATATAGCGAGTGTTATTTATGAGCAGAATAAATATCCCAAGAGCCCCGACAGGACTCCGATTCTCCTCGACTCTATAATGCTCACTAATCCGGTCGTGGTGCGCTGAAGATGCCTATTCTCCTTGAATGTATTGACACTCGCGAAGAATGTCAATTCCCACTTTCGCTGGCTCCTTCAATATCGTTGCGTGGAGAAGCAAATTTACGACAGGGAGACCTGCGAACGTTTATTCCGCTTTCTGCCTCAATGTCTAGAGGGGATCGATCTCGCCTTTATTCGTCCGACTCTCGAGAACAAGGTTGCGGCAATCGATTTTTGCCAAGAGAATATTGCGTCAGCGGATACAAGGGGGACATTGCTAGAGGACGTTCGGAAAAAAGTGGGCCGTTGCGACATGGAAGTAATCCATGAGAACTGGGCACTGACTTAGTTTCGCAGTGTTACGCCAAACCAACTCCCACCAACCCGGGAATATGTCATTCTCACTTCGCAGCAATGGACGAGTATTTCAACTCAAGCGAGGCAAAGGCCGCGTTTGGTGTTCCCCAGGAGCTAGAGTACCGATCGCTTAACGTACCCGTTAACCAAGCTTTCTATAATGCAGGGGATCTGTGAGTATTTCCTCTCGATAATCATTTTTATTGCTGACACAGACACATAGGATAACGGAGCACCATCTCCTTTTAGAACCTTTGCTAGCAGACGGGGTCCGCCTCCTGGGTAAGAACAAAGCCAGGAATTCACTGTGCTACTGAATTGAATAAATAGTGTACGCCGGCGCCCAAGATGCTAACTGCGCGTGGCCAGGGGTCATTTCATCAGTTGGTTCCAACGTCTCGAAATGAGTCAATATGCCGCTGAGCTTGATTTTAGCTCAAGCTCCTCCGATCACCCTTCCAAGAAGCTTTTATCAAAGGGGAGGACAGGCCATGGGCACCTTGGGATCCTCTCACTCCAGATGCTACTATTCGTTCCATAGGAGAAGGAGCAGGTAATCTAACATATATCCTGATTGACGATGCCGGGCATTTCGTACGTTCCATGACAACTCCTACTATCCCTCGTTTCGCCCTTACCTCTTACCTCCTCAAAGGTCATCCAAGATAATCCTCGCATTTCCAAACTGATTGCCGAACACTGGATCTTTAACAAGCCATTCTTCCATTAGGGGTATGTATATAAAGCAAATGACTCGTCAGGATTCATTAATGACGCCCAGATTGAAATAGCCACGAGTACACATAGCTGAGTCAATAGATAATACAGCTCCCGTTATACCATCACTTTTTCGTTTGTTTCTTTTGGGTCTCCTATCGAGGAATCAACATATCGACTGATATTGACTCGAATAGTCGACGAACGGAGTGAACCTGAGTCTCGGCTAGTTATATAGCTCCCGGGGGATGTAGGTCTCACTGAGGTTTGCTCCCTTGCCAAGCCCAGGGAAACACGTGCTGTGATTACTGTCGGAGCAATTCCCTATCATCCATTCCGAACTATGAGTCATACGGAAAAAAAAAAAAAGAGAATTTGAAAACCCACTGTGATTGGGACAAGAATCGCTTGTGCATAACCTTGGGTGAAGTCCTTTCGTACGAAGAAAGGAAGGAACACGATGAGAGCGACAGCGTACAAAGCGGCGGATTCGGTGATAATTTCGAGGACACCTTTGTAACGGTTCGTCATCAAGGTCCGCCGGGAGATGGAGACTATGCGATATACGATCAGGAGAGTCGAGAACAGGGTGCTTGCGAGGGAGAGTGAGAAGTAGACAACGCCGGGCTCGGTGAACCTCGCTCGGTTGGAGGTGAAGAGTCGATCCTGTGGCCGGATTTGGTACATGAGACTAAAGGCACAGAACACTAATTTGGGTCAGGAGATGCTGTCTCAAGTTGTGAACTGCTGCCATTGATCACTTGCCTGTCCCAACGATGGTGGTTAGAAGAGGAAGAAGAGGCATCCTCCAGTCACGATCCCAAACAACCCAGCACCTCCAGATCTGGAGAAGTTTAGCCAAGTTGTCTCCCGACGAGTTGCATAATATTCACCATTATGGAATCAGCAATCAGTGTCATGAGTGACAGAGAGAGGCTTGATATAACGATGGACCACGTCGGCTGCCGTAAGAAGGACTGGAGGATGGTGTCTGCTGTTGCGCCATCCAGTACGAATGCGCGCCGGATCATGTTCCAACGACATGCCAGGTGAATGATGGAGAGCACATAGAGGGTTATGATAATGGCCAACATATACTTGCAGCCACTGTAAACATTGTTTCTCCTAGTGACTGCGACCAAAGAACGTGAGTATACAATTGCTGGTAATTATATGATACCACGTACACAACAAGTACAGAGTAAAGCCAAAAATCATCGTGTAGATGCCTGTGCCAGCAATCACCGGCTGCCGAGGAGACTCGAGGTGGGTGGGCAAACATACCGTTTGTGAAACTCTCTAGAAGAGTCATTCCAAGCCCAACATCTCGTATCGTGAAAGACAGCTCTGATGCAGGTCGTGCCATGGTTGACTAGAGCTCAGGAGACAAGTGCGAGGGGGGAAGACAAGGGCAGTCTCGGGGATAATGACCTATTATTATCAGATTCAGAAGATACCCCGAATGAATCTACTTGGCCAGTGCGCGGCCGTCATACGTATCACGTATACTAAACCCGACGCTTAAACGCTTGTGCTCCTAAAGAATCTCCACCGGCTTGGCCAGCACGTCAAATTGGGGCTGCTGCGCAGCTCCGATACCGGGGTCTCAAAAATGAACTTGCCCAGGTCCTAGTATCATACTGTGGTGAGGTTTGGAATCCTGGATCCCACTGGTACTCTCAAACCCCAACTTACTCCAGACTTGAAGCCTGCAATCATAGCTTGGTGCGCCACAGGCCACATTGCAAATGGGGTTCGTAAGAGAAGCCAGGAAACTGACGGGCGCTGCTGGGGTGATTAACTATGCCTCTTTTGATGGGTGAAACAATGAACGTTCGAATACTCGGCCGGAATGGAAGGTCCAGATCCGATGAGCATTCCGTTATCCTCGTGCATCCTGGTTCGCCCCTAGTGATGTCGATCTCGCGACCCCTGGTTGATGAACTCGAATCGGATTACGGATCCACCACCAACCGCCCACCCGTACTCAGCCGCACAACTAGGCACTTGTCCAACTCTCTCGTCTCCTTCAGGTTGACATGTCCTCTCGACCTCATTCATACCGACCTATCCCAACCGACGGTGAAGATGGTAAACTACATTACCATTTATCGACAAAGCGGAAACACAACAGCTCCTGGTGGTGGTTCCTCCTGACGACATGTATGATATCAATTGGCTTCAACACCTACATTGTGGGATTATGGGCACAATGCCGAGGGCATGGCTGCTCCCTCTTTCCACAAATGACAAACAGTAAGATTTGTGCGCTCTGCGGGGATGCGAAACCTCACTACGTATTCCCTAGCGCCCGCCGCTAGTGCACTAGAATATACGACTAGGATATTTGAACGAGGACTGGTAGACCAGGCTTCCATATACGAGCAAGATCCGTCACCCCAGGTCGATGATGCTTGGATAAAGCTTTACGAATGTGAGTATAGGAGCCATATTTCTAACAGCTTAGGAGACTTAACACTCCACGTAGTCTCAAGCTCGACCTTGCCCGGGAAAAACAAGATTCCAACTTTCAACGAGACTCTAGAGTTCGTCAAGCAAAAAGGAAACCGAATACGCATGTTAGACGTTTTTCATCAACTTCATTGTCTAGTGCGTCCTCCTTCTGTCTACAATCGCAGTTATCTAGAGCATGGTATATAGGATACAGTGAGGCGGGCCTTGTATCCCAATCATTATCGCCATCCCGCCGACCCCGAGCACGTCATGCATTGTGTCAACTCTGTGAGGCAATCCTTGATGTGCATGGCCGATATCAGTGTTGTTTCATGGGAATGGGATTACGAATTAAATGCCCTAATCGAGAGCACGGACAACCTGCATACATGTCGGGACTTCAGTCGAATAAAACAGTGGGCATTAGACAACCATTTTGACCGCCAATTCGTAGGCACACCTTAATTTAAGCCCGTCGTATTGCAGAGAAGCTGAACAAGCTATCCCCTATCCCTATTGAACCCGGGTTGGTGGTTCGCTTGCTGGCTTGCCGCATAACTTCAAAGTAAGGAGACAGCGGGGGAGCGTGCAAGCCAAGAGATATGGCTTCGTGTTGTGACAAGGCAACGTGGATCAGGGGACGAGTTCCGAATAAATGGCCTGGCCAGAAAGGTGTATTACGCCAATACTTTGAATAGCAGTGACATTTCAACGGAAACTACGCCAAGGGGCTGATGCACCGTCTTGACACTCTTGATTGTTGGGCGAGAAGTAAATCTCTAGCACTGGTCTCATCGGGCTGGGACCCCCGAGATAAGTGCAGAAATGAGCTATAAAGCGCGACCCTGCTGATGAACTTCGTTCTAAGGTATCAAACATAACCATAATCTGCCATGAAGTTTCTGGTCTTGTTGTTGTCCGCCATCACCTATGTTTGCTTCGTATCTTCATCGCCCTTACACTCTTCCTTCAATAGTAAGCTCCAATCAGTGCAAAACATTCCATACCGAGCACTTACTAGTAATTCTCGGAAGATGATGTCCAACTCCGTGATGAAGAAGAAATATCTGCGCCCGGTCGCGCCCAGTACGGCTGGCCTTTTAGGTCGTACGACGACGAATAAGAGTGGGAGAACGCCAATGACCACCTTGAGCCTCAACACGTGTCTGGACCGTAATACTGCATAGCCGCGCTTTGAACCTTCCAGAACTAGCGTTTGTAGGCGCTCATTAGTTGTAACTAACACCGTATTGAGTAATCTGTCTTATGCGAATAGATGGTGGCTCCATCGAAATCAAGGAAACCCCGGTTGCTCACTCCTCTCAGTTGCCAGTCAGAGAGGATAGCTAATAATATAGGTCTCGGCGGCTCGCACTAACACTGCCAGTCTGACTCGAGACAGTGCCTTTCGGATGTGTCGCCCCTGTTACATTGTACCTTCATACTATACTATTACCCGCGCTTCCGGTGACATAATATTTGGGATTGACGTGAGTCAGGGTGGGGACGACCGGGGTATAAAAACAATACCACTGACTATACAATACGTATTATTCTCCCCACCATTCCACTTGCTAATCAGTCTCCTTGAAAATGCGTAGCTACCTCCTGACCGTACTCGCCCTCGTCCTCCTGAGTTCATTTGAGAGTGTTCATGGAGCTGCCATTCCGCGCCGTAAGTGCTTACATCCACTTTCATGGTTCACTTGAGCGCTCATCCGGATCTACCTACTGCAGAGAATAGACCGGGGATGGCAGGATGGCCATTCCGGAATTACGACGACGACGTCTATCCATCACCAGCACACAGACTGCCTTGATGCTGTAGATCAGGTTGTGTCGAAATGTGTAGCAATAGTTAACACCAACCTGGCCCACCTGTGTATCGTGAGTCCCCTCTCCGCAAGATAGCTGCCATCCCTAACTTATTAGCGATGAGAAGATTATTAGCAGGCCTCTCCAGTGCCATCAGGATACTGTTGTTCGTGTTATCCGTTATTTAATCGAACAAGCCAAAGGACACTCCATATTCGTACGGTTCGCACATCAACATTCCTTTCTTATATTTACCATGTCGTGTACACTACATTAATTCTATTAGCTCTTGGGACAGAATAGCACATTGAATATTTTTGTTGCATTCACGTTTCGTATTACATCTGCACTGCATTCTGCGCTCATGAACCCGCTGGCTCCAAACTCTCCACCCCACTTGACCGCGCACGTGCCACAACAGTAAACAAGAATACATGAAACGTGAGGCATACTAGTCAGGGAGGCAAAAGTCTAACTTGTCTCTCAGGGCCACTTGGACTAGGTGGTTAGGTCGATGAGTCCTGAAGTTCTGAAACTCCACCTTCTATCCGCCGACACGGGACGATGTAGATATCAATAAGGTGCGGGCACACTCCGCCTGGGCCACTTACTTGTTTGTGCTATTCGTCGGAATTTGGAGCGTGCTAATGGAGCGTAATGACGCTGAAACCATCGAAGACCTAGACGAGGGAGCTGTTCTGGCCTCAGTTGTGTTGTGATAAAATGAAATATTGCGAGGGGAAGAAATGGTTATATCAAGTTATATTCATACATACAGAACCCAAAACTGACTATCGGCACACAACTAAATGGACAATACATCATGCTGGGGAAGCTATCATCATGATTGCAGAAGGGCGTGGCATTTCGACGCCATCCACAAGTATAGAGGATACCAAGGGACAGATCCATGGATCCCTCAAAGCAGCTGCAAAATTTCCGATATCAACATGCCGCAGTCTCAGTGTCCGCAATTGAGGAACACAACGCAGCATCTGATTGGCTAGTAAGTGAGAAAAGTCCGATGTGTCAACGAGTGTGAGCGTGTGAACTTGCGCAAAAGGGAGCGGCAATGTGTTGGCGATGTCGCTTATCAGTCCAACTAAACACAGCAGAGCCAACTCTCGAATGTTCTCCAACTCCAGCTCTTCTAGGCTCGACGGATTTAATAGTGATCGAACGATGTGAGTTGGAAAGTCAGACTGGAAATTAGCAAGGTGAACGAATGTAAGGTTGCTCCGATCAAATGAGGGTGAGTATAACTCTGGTGAAATTCGCTGTCTTATAGCAGGCGGAGGTGTTCCAATCAATCTGAGCTGCGAGAGCCGAGTCATGCAAGGGGTAAACGGTGTGCTCGGATGACTGTAGTCGAGAAGAGTGGTTTGATTGAGGATGCTCTCCGCGGCCCTCACAAGTGTGAGGGTGGTTACACCAGAGAGAGCAGCGGACCGAGAACAGTGCAGTCCGATGCCTTCCAACGTGAGCGCTTTGAACACGGTTGGGTCAAAGCTGAACGGGCCGATGAAGTAGTGATCCTCAACGGGCTGTGTCTGGCGAACGACTAGTGTCTCCAAGGTTGGGAAGTGGTTGAAACCTGCGGCAACGCGAGAAATCGTGAGATTATGGCCTACGATGCGCAAATCACGCAAGCGCTCAATCACCGAGCGGTCTGTCACAGTAGCTATGAAGTCCTTCGACTCTGGAAGAGACTGAGCGAACGCTGTGGTATCTGCGAGGCTGAGGGCTAGAACGAGAGGACATGGCTTAGATCTCCGGAAAATGTCCTTCGATATCGAGGTGTGACGTGTATGTGATAGGTGAATATGAGTCCAGTGATGGGGGAGGTCAAGGATGACTTCCCGCCAGTGGCGGCAGACATGAGATAATGCGAGAGGAGTGATGATGGAGCTTCTCGTGTCTGAAAATAGTTCCGCCTGGTGGATCATATCGAATATGTCTACAAGCAACTCCGTTGGTGCCTCTGCCATATCGGCGTAGATGGTAGGTTAAATGATAAAGGGACTGAGTGTGTGTGGGAACGCTATTCGTGTTAGTCTCACGCCACTAATTGGAACCACTTCGGGGTTTCTCAACTGCGGCACTCAGCTTGAAAATAATCACAGTGCAGCCATATAGTCCCGGGTTTCAGTCCCAACCTGTGCAATCTCAGCTATGGATACCAGGAGCATGAGCGGACACCTAGTTATGTGCATTCACAGACAAGCGCGTTGGGACTGTACACCCTATACATATGGCCCTCGTAGGATCTAATTATGTCGTCTCACCTCCCTGAACGATCATTAGAAGAATGCCTGGAGTGCCATAATGGGAATGTTGCGGCGAGCCGCGTCGAGTCAACTCCAAACGGACCCATAGGTTGGGGACGATCATGGCAGAGTCATGTTGATGTTGACTCCGTCGCCACAGGTTTAGGTTTAGGATATGAACGAAAAAGAATGGTGGTGTCAGAAGGCAAAAGGGGAAATCAAAGTATATTGAGCAAAATAGTAGAACAAAGCATCACAGCTAGCGAAACAAGGCTTGCATGAGATCTGTGCAAGCGACAACATCAGTGTCAATAGCATACAACCGGAATATAGTCTTATCTATTCTTGAGGGATGGTCTCCCAAAATGTGCCACCATCAGCATGTTCGCTGCCGTCCTTCTACTCTCTGCTCTCAGTTTGACTTTGAGTACACGACGCACAGCTCCTGACGCGGGCAGTGAACATGCAGGGCGGCACTTTTTGGGAGAGGCCTCCCTAAAAGCTTGAATGTTATGTGTTGTCGGACAGAGGAGGACATTATCTGAAGCTGGGAGTGACAATTTTTTTGCGCATATGAGTGAATATTCATCTGATATACCGGGACGACGGGTGGAACGGTGGGAGGGGTGATGATGATCCTGTGCGCGCTACTTGCACCAGATCTATGGCCTTCCGGGAACTGCGACAATAGATTGTGGCCGGGGAGAGAAGAAGTTCAACGAAAAGTATGCCGTGACCGGCGAATAGCTCGTACTAATGGTCATTAATGAAAATAACTGAACTACCATAACTACTACTATCGCTGTCAAAAGTAATCACCTTGAGCTAGCGTCGGGGCACAGAGTCGTTCCAAAGGTGCTGAGGATGTGTTGGCAGGTGGTAAACAGTGAAATGAATAAGTGCTTTAAAGGGCTGGAATGAATCCCTGACTTGGATGCGGCGCCCCACGTGGGTTTTTTGCGCAGATGGGCCGATGGTTCATGCTGTGCAGAAGGAGAAAGCAAATCAAAATGCTTGTGTTCAACGAATTGCTGCAGGTTATCAGAAAAAATAAAATGAATATCCTGGACTTCACAGGAGACGATATAAATCATAAGAGAAAAGGTGACTTTTTCACCAGGCCCGTTGTAGTTCTCCAAACGATGTGATTGTACTTCAGTGTTTCGTTTGCGGACCCCGCACTTCGCCTACGTTATTCCCCTACTTTCCCTTTCAACTTCTAACTTGTTCTACATCACCCCATGTGCCCCCACTTTCCAACCTTTTTTTAATCTCGTTATTCAATCTATCCAATAGATACCTTCCGTGCTACAACCCAAAATTTGACTCAATTTATTCGAATGCTTATGGTCTACCTATTCATAAGACTGGCCATAATATCAAACATGAGACGAGTTGATTCTGAACGAGGTGCTTAATAATGCCAGTTGTGTCGACATTTGAGAATATATTATAAGTACTGGTTTTGAAGCTATGGGTCCGGTGGCCTCATCATTTATCATCAAGCATAGCATCTTATTACTGGGCCTGTGACTCGTTACTCAAGATGTTCTAGAAAGAATATAAGGGGCCAGAGTCAAGATTGGAAAACCGAAGTGCGAGTGCGCTAGGTAGAGCAAGGCACGGTAGTCGGCGAGAGAGAATTTAGTTTATATACAAAGCTGTGAATATCAGACAGATTGGCGCGCCGTTAAATGTATTTACTCGAGTAAGTGACTGCGCAAGTATAGAGTGCGGGAGTGGTGGGCTCGACCATCGAAGAAGACTCGGAAGACCAGGTTATGAGGCCGAGAGGGGAACGCGGGTGGATCATCCCACCATGTCTCATCAATCAGCTCACTGCGCAACCACAGCATGACCACAATATTGCGTAGATATATATTGACGCTCCAGCTAAGTGGTGCCATAACTGAGCTGACAGCTGGGTTGTCTGGAATAAAGGAGAGTATGCGTTAAAGATAGAAGAAATCAGGGGAGCGGGAGACAAGAGAATATCTAGGTTACGGAGAGAGCAGGGCTCGAGCCTGCCACTAGGGAGAGAACAAAGGACAACGAGCTATGCTGGCACTGAGTTTGGTCAAGTTGTGCCTATCGCGGCGGTGCGAGCCAGGTGCTGCACAATACTATTCTTCTCTTATCTACTCCCAGCTTATCCTCGAATGTACCTCTAGCGGCTCCAAAAACCGATACTGCGCGTGTGCCAGCAGCACTACTCGGTCAAGGACTTCCCGAGCTCTTGAATACTGCGCGTTATCGAACGAAAAAGGACATTATCTGCAGCTCCTTGATAGCGATTTTTACATGTACATATGTACTTGGGTAACCGTTCATTCAAATTTACCAGGGCCATGGGACTCGCCCTAGGTCAAAGTGAAAAGAAAAGTAGCGACGGTAGCATGGGATGTAATGATGTCCTGCAGGAGATATTGCCCAGATTCAACGAGGTGCACAATATAACGAGTGAGTAGTGTACTCGGCCCTTGATTATGACAGCGCCACTCACATGTCACGATCAGGTATCAAAAGTAACCACCCTGCAACGAACCCGAAACGCGGATTTCTTCTAAAAGCCTTGAAAGAATATTGATTAGCTATCGAGAATGACACACCGGTCCTCCAAAGGACCGTACTATGATGACGACTCATGGACCCTCGAGCTGGACAGACACCTCCGGGTCCTTTGCGCAGGTAGGCAGATTCACGCTGTGAGGAACGCCGATTATGGCGTTCAAGTTTGACGAACGGCTGGAGGTGATCATGGAAATGAAAATAAATATTTCTGACTATACAGACGACATAGATGATAAGAGCAAAGGAGGCATCCTCACCGGACCTATCGTAACTTTCCAGACGACGTGATTTATATCCCAGTGCCTCATTCGTTGGATGTTTCACCTCCCGGTCACGACGTCATTACGCTTGCTCTGGTTGTGGTCACATACGCGCTATGGTGGAAAATGGAATGTATCGGTTGCCGTCCGCATCCAGCTTAAAGCTGGGATTGAGGATGAATCAAGCAGCACTACCCGGAGGATATAGAATACAGAGGGCCAGAGGCGGCAAAACCTGAGGCCTGAGGCCTGAGGGGGTGAAGAGAAGGAGAGCTGGACCACCCGATATGCTAAGGAAGAGAGCGAACAATGGATGAATCAGCCGGCTGATCGGAGTCCTCTTCGCTTTCGTCATTGGGCACTATCCACTAGCAAAAATTAGTCCGGAAGAATCTAAGCGTGGATTTCTGGGTGTACCAACGTTTTCTGCTAACTGACCCCGTCCCCCTTCCGCGCAATTGGGGTGTTGGCTGGTGCACTCTGGTTGTCGGAGTTCGAAACGAGCCTGGTTGCTAGAAATACAGTAGACCGAAGCTTGCCTAATTAGTATAGGTCAGGTTGTTCACTACCTCACACTCCAGACACTCCTTACTTATGTGCTCGAGCACTCAGGGCATTGATCATGTTTGGAGAGCATATAATCTAGCGTCAGTACGTCAAATATGGTGTTCGCCGTATATCACATTGTCCCTGCGGCTCGGTTCATCGCGCCTGTTCAAGCAAGCGAATCGGGCAACACAAGAGATGTTCTGACGTGATACCCGGTTTGTTCAAGTTAAGGCGTGGGTCCATGAGCTGGTAACTTTGCAATTAGTTATGGAATTGGACGGTCATTGTTTTGAATTTTGAGATGCACTTCTGGTCCTCGTTTGGCCCTCCTAAGGGTCACCTGCTTGTCTCACATAACTAGCGTCTGTTCAACATGTTGCGGATCTGGAAGGAGGTAGAAGGTATTTTTACAGCTGACCCTCGCAAAAGTATCCACAGCACGCCTTATCCCGATCATCTCGCCGGATGAAGTGGCGGAGTTGACATACTATGGCAGTGAAGTTGTTCACCCGTTTACAATGGAACAGGTCTTAATCTCTTTTTACTCTGGGGAAAATTATACCTATTTATGTATATACGAACCAAGTAAGAATACTCATTCCGTAACAGACAGGTTGCAGTGCTATGCGGGCGCAGGCGCTAATCATGCATCGACGAATGATTAGGATGGGACCCTTGATACTCCCTATATAGGTGAGATCCAAAACTAAATAAAGATACCCTGGAGAAGGGGCCCCGTAAAATCAGATCCCATGTAAACGAATGGCACTGTCGAAAGATGACGTCTCCATAGAGTGACTCTACATTGAACGCAACGTGCAACCGTCATTTTCAATATGGCACAGCTTGGCCTTGTCCCACCACAGATCTTGCTCACACTTCTTTCATCAGTACCAACATCTGATGGAAGAGGTGAATTTTGTTGGAAATTGAAGACCAAGAGAGTTATTGGTCCCCTCGCCAGGAAACTGAGATATATTAGGGCCGCAGTGGATTCCTCTACGATCCGCATGTTGCGGGAAAGATGTATCATAACGTAGATCCTCAGACGAATATGAGTCGTCTGACTACATAAATTCAAGGAATCTCTCTGCACCTAGGACCCTTTTCTTGGCCTTCTGCACCCAAACGGTTCCAGTGCTTCTCACTTCACGCTGAAATTAATAACACGTCGAATATAATCGGATGACTTCACGACATTTCCTCGTTTCGGCTTCGCCGTTGTCGTATTCTATCCGCCGGACATTCCAGCGACGGTGGATGAGCGTGCACCCACCGCTACCACCCACATCGACATCCGCAACCACCCCATCGCCACAACTGCCTCGCAAAAAGGTTACCATTCAAGCCCTCCATGCTCTCCGTGCATCTAAGACTCCAATCACGATGCTCACGGCGTATGACTATCCCACTGCGCTTGCCTGTTCCTCATCCCCTCTTACTGATATCACCCTCGTTGGCGATTCACTGGCGCAAGTAGCTCTAGGATATGCGTCAACCACCCAACTTACCCTCTCTGAAATGATGCACCATATCAAAGCCGTAGCGAGGGGTACCACTCACCCGTTCCTTGTGGCAGACATGCCATTCGGTACATACTACGCTAGTGCAGAAGAGGCGATGCGAAATGCGGTAAATATGGTCAGGGAAGGTGGTGCCGAAGGTGTCAAGATAGAAGGAGGAACGGAGATTGCGGATGTCGTTAGAAAATTGACGGAAGTGGGAATTCCCGTGATGGCTCATATCGGGCTGCAGCCACAAAGACATGCAGCGTTCTCCGGGTATAAGGTCCAGGGGAGAAGCATGGAAGGTGCAAAAAAGGTTGTCCAGGATGCCCTTGCCTTGCAGAGTGCTGGTGCATTTGCTATGGTTGTCGAGGCAGTCCCTAAAGAACTGGGAAAATACGTCACTGATGTGCTGAGAATACCAACGATTGGTGTCGGTGCTGGTCCTGGGACGAGTGGCCAGGTGTGTGCAGTCCATCCCAGTTATATTTCAGCTTCTTAATTAGAGGGCATCATATTGCAGGCATTAGTGTTGGATGATGTCATGGGTACATGGTCTGGCCATAAGGCCAAATTCGTTCGGCGGTTTGCAGACCCAACAGACCTGAAGATGGTGAGGGACAAGGGGGTACACAAGTACAACGAGGCGGTTAGAGATGGATCGTTCCCGGATCCCGTGGTGGAGAGTTACTCGATGGACCCTGCTGAGTGGAAACATTTCCTGGAGCACGGGGTATCTAGGTAGTCCATGAAAAGTCCAGGACTTGACTTTTTTCTTACCCGTTGCAATACGGCGACGCGATCGTCAGAATGCTAGCACCTTAGCGGCGTGACGCCACTATCACTCGCGTCGCAGATCATCCCCTAACTAAAGCTAGTCGTCCTATGTATCATTCTCCCATTTCCGTCTATGTACGCCATCCACTAACAAAAAATGAGTGGTCCCGAAGAATCTAAGCGTGGATTACTGCGTGTGCCAGTATATTTTCTGCGACCGACCTGACACAGCCCAACGGGATGTCCTTTCCGAGCAATTGGTGTATTATTTGGAGACGTTCTGTGTATCGGAGTTCGAAACGAGCCCGATCCTATCGGCACGCTAGAAATAGCGCGCAGCTTGCGGTATTATACAGGTTCAGGTTCTTCACGCCATCTATTACCAGGAGTGTCATACTCTATATATTCCTTACCCGTCTGTCCGAGCACACCAGGGCATTGCTCTTGCTTGAAGACCATATAGTCGAGTGTGCCATGCGTTGGCTCAAATGGAGTTCGCTACATATCACATTGTCTTTGCGGTTCAATCCGTTCATGGCGCTCGTTTGGGTGGGCGTTTGTCAAGGGATTTGTGGCTAGATATGGAATTATGCGATCATTGTTTGGATTTTGAGATGCGCTTCTGGTAATTTAGTCCTCAGTTGGTTCTCCCAAAGGTCATCTGTTTGTCTGGCATACCAGCCAAGCGTCTGTTCAGCACGTGCGCGTCTTCGTGCCACGCTGATACGGGCGCCAATCATGCATCGATGGATAGCTAGCCAGTAGGATATTAGTATGCCCGGTCGGAAGGTCGGATATGCGACAAGGTCGGAGTGGCAGCTGAGAAATTATGTAGAGCAAAGTTGTGTGAAGCCGTGGAGGCGGAGGAGCTGTAAAGCTAAAATCGATATGCAGAATGCAATGCCAAGGACAATCCGGCCTCTACGGGGACCATTAGGGCTCTCGTATTTAAGGCACTTAGATTGATGAGTTGACCGTAACAGACCCGAAACACACTTCTTCCAGATGTCGGCATCCTCCATAGCACCCTGCGAAATCCCAGCTGGATGATACCCTTACCTCCACATATTACACACTTAAGAGCTCTCCCCGTGGGCCGGGAAAAAAAGAGAGGGCGTTCGATAAGCTAGGTGGGTGGTTACTCCGCCCAGCTTTGCTAACTTAAATTTCAACCCCTCCTTTATTTCGTAGGGAATAATGTGACCTCCGCGTGGTCGACATTCGACAGCTTTTACAATTCAAACCGCGTAGTTATCGCCACTGCACAAGCAGGGATTTTATCCCTAGATGAAAAAACCATTAATGATGCCATGAATGGATTCCGAGATACAGTTAACATTGTCCTGCGTGGCCTGGACGAACTAGGCAAGATACATCCCTTCGCACAAGGTACGTAAAGATATGAATGTGAAGTCTTTCGGAGGATCGCTCAAAAGATCTCAGTCGCTGTGACTGCTTTCAAACTCGTCGTGACCCTTGATATGACAAGGAGAGACAACAACCAGAAAGTCGACATTATGAAAATCGAGATGATGCAAATGATGTGCACGTTATTCCAGTCCGTTGATATACTATGTGTCGTGTGATTTGGAAATAACGATACCGCAGACTACGCGACATACGAGATCCAGATGTGGTCGCACCCGATGGCCAGATTATCAAAGAGCGTATGCGGCCCCTGATGGAAGCGATTGCGAGCGATATCGAGGCATGTGGCTCGTTCTGTGACTATTACTGCAAAAAGAACGTTGTTTGTAAGTGAATGCCTAGATATTAGTTTCATATATGCTGATGTCAACAGCCAGGACATTGAAGTCAAAGTTATATGAAGGTCGCTTCACTGACTTTGTCAGAAAATTTGCAGATAATCAGGATAAGATTGACAAAGCTCTCACTATCCACATTGCTCTCAAAGTTGATTCAACAGCAAGCGAAGTGCATGATATCAACCAGAAACTTGATCAGCTGTTCCGAAGATTCGACACACCTCAGGAGAGAGGGGCCCTTGAGTTTATCGAGAAAAATGGGGGTCCCAAGACTGTTGTCGAGAGTAACGATCTCGTCGAAGGCTTATTCAAGTTATCGGGGGAGTCGCAAGGGAAATTTGCCGGAAAGGGAGAGAAGGAACAAGTTGATATAGCCACTATCAAGGGTATGTTAAGGAAGGAGATCGCGGAAAATATAGACGTTTCCATGAAGGAACACTTTACGCTCTTTAAAAGCATGTTGGAGATGCAGGAGCAGAATATCGGGAAAATGACAGACTATCTTATTCGCACTATCTCTTCTGGAACGCACGATAAAATCCTGGATAAAGTGAGTATATTTTTTGCGTATCTACTCAGACTCATATGTGCTAGGAATTTACAAAACCTGTGGAAAGAAATGGTGTGTTTCTGGTCTGGTATGTAAATCTAATGTTAACATACCACTTTAGGGATGGAAAGGAAGCGTCAAGGCAATCCGCTTTGCCTATGCACTGCGAGATTACTTCACGGGCCAATTCGATATTGCTAACCCCCCCAAAGATGATGTGTCGACAACCTCCGACGAAGCTTCATCGGATAACGGCTCAAAAACGCAAGATGGGGAGGCCCCCGGATTGGCCCCGCATGAAACACGCGATGACAAGTGGGCGCTGAACTACTTACAAGTGTCTCACCTTCAGCCTATCCTCGAAGCGATAGATGACGATGCTACTGGGTTCATCAGTATAAAAGAAGCAAATATGTTTGCACTCGAGCGTCCCACAGGTTGGAGGTATGTGCTCAGACCTTGAACATGTGTTGGTGATATGATTATTATTCTAGTTTGCTGGAGTGGCTCGCCTTCTGGGCAAAGGGTAAGCACGGACGATCTACCATTATTTAATTTTACATTGCCAAAGCTGACTGTCAGCCACTAACAGGCTGGGAGATGAGCCTCGCGCGCTACAAGAAACTGATTCTTCGAATCCTACAAGAAATGAATCGACTCCGTGACAAGGCACTTGAGGTAAACGGGCACTTCGCAGACAGTATATTTTCGGGATTGCCCTATCGTCACCATTGAACTTCTCCTGCAATCGGTGAAGGCGACGGACGAGGACTCGGATGAATCTCCCGCATTGGTTTCCCTTACTAGTGAGTTTATGGCTGCAGAAGAAAATAGGCTGCGAGCAAATCTGGAGAAATTCGGCTACAAGATGGTTACCCCATCAATGGTTACTCTCGTTACTGGTTTAGGGAGGATTGAACGAGTGTGTCATCAGCTATTTTGCTCCTGAGTATGCGATGGATACTAATGGATTGCACCCTCTAAATAGTTTTTGTTTCCTCTGCTATATGTCATCCTAAAGCGCCATCTGGCGATCTTCCATTATGCTTCTCGCCATGTGCTTTCGAATCAATTTCAGTTCTTCTCCGGGGCTTGGACCTTGGACTCAGTTTTCGAGGTTGTCTTCCAGCGTATAAGGGACCTCAAAGGTAAAATATAATCACTAAGTGTTTCGTTCGTGACTTATCTATGTATTTAGTTGTTCACAGACAGATGAGGACTGATTTTGCAGTTCATCTTGAGCACATCGCTCTGGGAATGGTGCGTCAGAACCCCAAGACCATTCGTTCATGTGCCAGTTTTACTAACCAGAGAGTATATCATCAGTTTCGCGATTGCGCCTCACAGACAGATACACTATTTGGTTCAAAAGACAACTTAATCATGACGTGGGAGGATACTGCCAATCCACACTCTGACTTCGAAGAAGCCAGCCCCCTAGATGATCCAGCCAACGCCTCTCTCTTGATAGACTTGAAACCTCCCTTAGAATGGCCACCTTGGCCTCCTCACTCGTTCAGTACAAACCCTTATGGCGACAGCTTAGGAAGGCTTCTGGACAGGTCGCATTCGATCCACCGATGAATACGTAGACGGGTACTACGGGCTGGAGCTAATTCAACTAACATTTGAGATCGACACCTGCTGATTCTGTGACTCTCAGAGGATTTGCAGTTACGTGGTCTGGATGGCTGGGTGTCAAGGGTAGGATTGATCGTATTGATGAAAAGGAATGGGATGGATCGCTCTCTCTGGTCTTGTCATGGACAGACGGCCGCTCGGTGAAACTCGCTGGGTTATTGAATATCCAGGATGAAGTTATTACCGGAAAATGGGATGTTTTTGAGGAAGATGAGGAAGGGAAGGGGGACGAAGAAGACGATCGGAAGGACAGGGAAGGTTCCAGCACCGCGTCCGTTACTGATACCGCAGGCTCGGAGGTCCCAGTCAAAAATGAATTCGAACTGCGACGTTCTCCAGCAGAAATATATCATCTCCGGAGCCTCCTGGTGAAAGAAGACAAAAGCAAGGCCAAATCACGTTGGGACTTTGCTTGTGCATCTGTGTTGCACCTTGTACGGCAGCGCCTTTGGTCCTTGAAATATCTCGATAGTTGGACGACTGACCGGCGGAAGTTTCTCGACTTCTACAAGTGTGAGCTACTTATGTCTCACAGCTCCCCTCAGGCAAAGGGTCTTTCTCAGGAAGACCGTGACGAATGGAAGCGCTTGAAGGAGAAATTGACACCCGGTAATATTCAGGTCTGCGTGGAGAATTTCGCGTGGTATTTTGAGAGGCAGCTGACTCACTTGTGCGTGATCTCCGAGTACTCGGCAGAAATAACTTATCGAGTTTTTCACAGTACTGTTTATTGTGATGGATGCTTGCGTGTCCTTGGGACGGATACGCGTTATGTCTGCCTGGAATGCTTGGATCCCGACATCATGGCTGATTCATTCGACCTCTGCTCGACCTGCGCAGATTCAAAAGTGTTCATCAAAAACAGTCACTTCACTCATATTGCAGATCATCCCCTAATTGAAGCTCGACGTCCTATTCATCTTCATGCGTTCCGCTGGACTATCGAAATGGCTAAACAGACCATAGGAAATATTCGCAATGAGCTTAGTTCGACAGAAAAATCAACAACGGACGATGGCCCCGAAGCTGTGAGCTCTGGAGAAGGGCCAAGGTGTTGCAGATGCGAGAACCTTAGTAACGCTTCCCTTCTGGGTGTGTTTTAACTGCTGTAATACCTCCCTTTGTCTTTTCTTGGATTTTACTGAGTGTTGGCCTCTATCACAGCCTGTGGAACCCAGCCGAAACTGCGGTCATATTTCCTTTGCGCCGACTGCCATGAAAAGGGGCCAATCACATCGAAGAATGTCATCGACGGACACCGAGAGGATCACCATCTCTTACGATTTACCAGTCTTTCGCAGTTTGACAACAAGTCTGATCCTACCTTGGAAAGGATCACGGGAATGGAGGTGACCGTTGACAAGCGATTCGGTGCTCTGGAGATGGTTGTCGACAAACGCTTCGAAGCTTTGGAGGGGCGTATAGAATCTTTGGAGGGGCGTATAGGTGCTTTGGAAGGGCTACTGCACAAAATTTCCGCGCAACTGGACGTTTCTATCTCTAATTCATCACAATAGTTGGGCCCCACCCTCGTATCAAGTGTCTACCTTCCGCGTCGTAAACTACTTTTTCCCAGTTCACTCAGATGCATATGATTACTTATTGAACGGCAGCCGTCATCGAACGACTTATTTAAATCCCCAGTATATTATGTTCAAAATATCAGCCTAGACAATCCAATGGTCACCACTCCCCTGCTCATTCGAAAACATGAACGCACGTGTCTCGGCCTTGAACGCCGTGTCCCAATATCCACAGCCCTTACTCGCATGCCTCACCCACTGCTTAATGCATTCAATCATCTCAGTTACCCGTTGATCCCAGGAACCAGAACTTTGGCGTAACTCCAGATGTATTCTGTTGTGAGCCCACAGGGTTCCCATGAGTGTACAATGAGAAGCAGACAAAGATTATGAGCAAGCCGAGCCATGTGTAGGGTAACATCACATCGTTATGCGGTGCTCCGAACTCGAGCTTAAGACCCTGGGTATTGATATGTGCTCGAGAGGATATAAATAACCACATAAGTAGGTACACACTGGCAGTATGACAGATGATTACACTGACTGACTCTCTTCGATTGGCAGTAAGTATGACAGGCGTAACTTGGATGGCTGGTACATGTGTTGCCCGTCAAATGTAAGGTGCCCTGGATACCCTACCAACCAGTCCCATGCAAGCTAGGGTGGATTTATGTCGGCCCTAGCTAGGCTGTGTCAGCACGATCACCCTTCAGGGAAGCTCAACAAAAGTAGTAGCAGCAAGGAGAGAGAGAAGTGGCGTAAACGTAGACGCCCTCATCTCGACCATCGCTTGGTCTGATGGACAGAAGAGGCCTCTCTAGGTTTGATAAGTAGAGCGTAATATCTAGGCGAAATGCAGTGTGTAACCTGCACAGCCCCTGCGTATCAGGTCGCTTATCCAACACCAATCAAAGGCTTTGGCACTCAGAAGCCGTTTAACCTAGTTCAATGGCGTCGAATCCCCATTGATACTCTCACAACTGCCGGGCTGATCGCTGAAAGGCGAATAGAGGGCCTTGCATTATCGTCCTTTGCTGTTGTTTCGTAAATTCCTTAGAATATATTAGGGACCGGACGCGGGTACGAGGATCTAGTGACAGGGGCAAAATATCAGCTAAAGGATATATCTTAATTCAGAGCGTTTATAGCTTAACAGCAAGGTGTGAGAACGCCACTTGCCCCAGACAAGCCTGTGCAAGCCGTAAGGCTTCAATGCACGCGACGTCACTCCAGGTTATAACGGCTCTCAAACGAGACTCGACTCAAAGGTCCACCATCAGGATGCTCACCATTATCCTCCTGCTTTCCGCTCTCGGCTCGTCCTCGAGTGCTCCCCTTGAGGCTCCTAGCACCGATGCTAGGCACACACCAATATCACTTTCTGGAAGAGGTCTCCCCGTGTACCTGAATATCACGGGTGATCGCGAAAAACAGGACATTATTTGGAGCTGCCTCGCAACGATTTTTGCGTGCACATGGGTGGCCGTTCATCCCAATCTATCGGGTCCATGGGACTCAGAGTGGGCAAAAGCAAAGAGAAAGATAGTGACACTTATTTATGCACTACTTGGGCCGGAATTTATGGCAATCTGGGCGATGCGGCAATGGATTGCAGCTGGAGAGATAGCCAGGAAGGTTCAATGAGATCCATGGTACAAATAGTGAGTGCTGTACAATAGTCACTGATAACTCGGTTGAGATTTCCTGCCGTGGTCAGACACCGTGCACGATTCGTGCGAGACATCCCCGCCATACGGTTTCATACCAAAGGCCTTGAATGTACGTTGGGCAGCGTTTAGGTATGCGATTAAAGAATATTTCAAGGGACCATACCACGATGTGCCCTTATCCTGGACGCGCACGCATGGGTTCTTTGTACAGATGGGTGGGTTCGTCCTCTACAGAGGAAAAACGCCGATAAGGGTGCTCGGACTGGAAGGGTTGTTGAAGATGATTGAGGAGAATAAAGTGGACATTCCAGATTATACCGAGGACGACATCGCCGACAAGAGCAAAGGAGATTTCCTCACTAAACTTGTTGTCGTCACCCAAACTACGTGGTTCGTGGTCCAGTGTATCGCTCGTTGGGCCTTCCGACTCCCAGTTACTGAGCTCGAAGTGGTTACACTTGCTTTTGCCGCACTCAATGTGATTACCTACATGCTTGTGGTGGGAAAAGCCTCAGAACGCCGCCATCGCTCTTCGTATTCAATTAAGAGGGGATCTCGAGGATGGACCAGCTGATGTGACCGTTGGCTCCCGGGGAACAAAGGGGACCTTGCTGACGGAGGAGGAGGTGCCGAGGGGAGGGGAAAAGAAGGAAAGCAGGATCATCCGAGACATACGGCAAGCGATGAGGGAGGGGTGGGACGGTTGGCTGGCTGGTGTCCCATTTGGTTTCGTCATCGGTCTTGTCTTCCCTTTCGTCAAATTGAGTGGCCTCGAGGAGTCCGAGCGTGGACCACTGCGCGTGCCCATGTTTTCTGCAGACCGGACTCGTGATCGTCGTGATGTCCTTCCTCTTACGGGAATCGGGGTGCTATTTGGGGCTATTCACCTCATCCCATGGTGGTCCTCATTCCCGTCTGTGGCAGAAGCCGTACTCTGGCGCGCATCTGCCTTCATCATAATACTCGAACCTCTCATATTGCTCCCAACATTTCTCACCGTTGATACTGATAAACACTGGCTTGTCCGGTTTTTGGGATTCTTAACAGCCGCGATATCCATTCTAGGTGCCCCCTTTTATATCCTCGCTCGGCTTGCCCTCTTGATACTCCCATTTACAACCTTGCGTCAGCTCCCACCAGGAGCATATATAGACATCAAGTGGATGTCTTTTGTCCCTCATATATAACTTTGGCACTTCTTGACGCAGTATTCGGGAACTACTCGATATGCATGTACATTATCTGTAAAATATGGTTTATAAACGGCAGGGAATGATGTAAACAAAAAAATACTTGGGATGAATGGAAGGAAATGAGCACGCTGAATCGGAATCTTTGGATGATGTGCTGGTAGATGTGGGGCATAATGCTTGCGGTAATCGTCTGTCAGAGACATGAATCAGGACGGCACAGAAACAGGACATTTTCACCCCTAGTAAAAGTCCGGCCTTACTTGAACAAAGTATTATATTGGGTTCTTGTGCCGTCAATCAGCCAGATAAACTAATATTTGGTGTCAGAATACCCCACAAAAAGGATGGCAGGCACTGCTTTAGCACTTTCCCAGCAAGGGTACATCGACCAGGGATTCATGATAGCCCGCACAGTGTCATACATCTAGTTTTCAGATAATGCACTCATACAGTGCTCTATTTGCCACGTGATTGGTGTCATCGTGCCTAGTGAGAGCGATACATGTTTTCCAACCTTTATAGCGCCAAATTTGGGCCGGACACTTGTCATTCCACGGCCTTGCTTGTATTTTCCGCTGAGGCCTGGGGAAACTGGTGGCTCAGTGAATCAAGTCTAGAATCAGGCAGCAAAAGCAAAGCAAGTAGGGCACAGCGGAACAGGCAGAAATGTGACTTGCATCAGTTATCAGAAAAGAGGATTGATGAACAAGCAAAGTATATAAAATCTTGAGTAAAACGCACTAGGAGATCTTCACCATCAGAATATTGATCATCACCCTTACTGGGATCATCCCCAAGTATTGTCATCACCGTCCCTGTTCCTGCGTCAACATCGATGTCTCAAGGAGTGTGATCCAGGGGAGAGAAGTAATTGAAAGGAGGATCATCAAGGGAGTCGCAAGCCAGAAGAATTGATCAGCCAAGGATTTGATGATCACGTAAGACCTTGTGGTCATATTTTATCCCTAATATGCGACTTTCGACCCAGTGTGTTTTTCCTGACCCTTCATCTTTTTCAGAAAGGGCTTGTCTACATACTCCAACTCCCCATTTGCGTAGCTTATATCTGTTATCTTATTCCTAGTTGTGCCCGTAAGTTATTGGGTAACCAGCAGGGGTAGCTAGGGAGATTGGCTATTTATCATCTGCGGCAGGAATCACAGTTGGATGTGATGAGTGTTACAAATAGGGGGGGTAGTTATCCACCACGGAATGCAGCGATATGGACACCTTAGATATTTATATGTGAATGATGCAAAAACATTCAGTGTCAGCAAACACAGGTTCTATGATGGTAACAGTTGACTTGGCAACATTCAATCACCCATACCGTTGAAGCATTCCCGTGCCAGGATCAAACCCTGCAGCCGCTTGAAGCAAATTGCATCATGTGTATATCGATTTAGCATGTAACACTCCAGGGTAGAAAGGTGAGCATAACTTACTGGGGGTGCCTCGCCATCAAGATGTTCTTTATCATCCTTCTGCTCTCCGCCTTCAACCTATCGTTAAGCGCACCCTTGGCAGCTCCTGGCGCAGATACTCAACCACTGCCAGTAGTACTATTTGGGAGAGATGTTCCCGAGCTCTTGAACGTATCGCACTATCGGACGAAGCAAGACATTATCTGGAGCTCCCTTGTGACGATATTTGCGTGTACTTGGGTGGCCGTTCATCCAAATATACCGGGACCATGGGACTCGCAGTGGGAGAAGATGAAGAGAAAGGTAGTGACAATGATTTATGGGCTACTTGCACCAGAGTTTATGGCTCTATGGGCGAATGCGACAATGGGTTGCGGCTGGAGATATAGCGAGGCAATTCAATGAAAAGCATCGTGGAATAGGTGAGGCGCACAGTGATTAGCAATAAAAGTGACACTCACTCCCGGTAATCAGTGTTCGAGGGCAACATCCCTGGAACCGATCTCAAAACACAAATTTGTCTCGAGGGATGTTTCATTGGCAGGTCATAAGGGCAATGGAAGGGGTTTTTCAAGGCCCGGCAATGTCATGAAGGGACCCCGACTTGGACGCGTACACACGGATTCTTTGTGCAGATGGGCGGGTTTACACTGTGTAAAGGAAGAACACCAGTGAGGGTGCTTGAGCTGGGAGAACTACTGAAGCTGGTCAGGGAGAAGAAAGTGGATGTTCCGGACTATACTGAGGAAGACATCAACGACAAGAGCAAAGGGGATTTCCTCACCAAACTCATCGTTGTTCTCCAGACGACATGGTTTACGTTCCAATGCATTGCTCGTTGGGCCTTCTCACCTCCCGGTTACCGAACTCGAAGTTATTACCCTCGCTTTCGCTGTGTTCAACTGGGATCAGTTTATATGCTGTGGTGGAAGAAACCCCAGAATGTTTCTGCTACCATCCGTATTCCCCTAAAGGGTGATTCCGAGGGCGGATCGGGTACCAGTACAATCACTGGGGTAGAAAACTCAGAGATAGAGGAGTTATTCAAAAGGAGTGAAAAGAAGTGCGGAATCATCCAACAGCTGAGGGACGAAATGAATAAAGGATGGACTAACCTGCTGATCAAGGATCCCATTACTCTTAGTCTACAGTGCTATCCATCCTCTCGCCAAATTGAGTGGGGTTGTTCGGTTAAAGTATGGGTCTCTGCGCGTGCCAATGTTCTCTGCGGACCGTGATGGTCATCAACGCGATTTTATCTCTCTCATCGTAATTGGGGTGCTATTTGGGAGCATCCATCTTATTCCGTGGTCATCGCCGTTCCTGTCCGTGACAGAGTTATGGCTCTGGCGCACATCCGCCATCATCATCACACTTGAACCTCTGATGCTGCCTTTGCCAGCTCTTCCTTCGGCTATCCTTGGTCATCATCGCCATTGGATTTCCAGGTACCTGGTCTTAGTGGCAGCTATACCATCTGGCAGTGGGTGCACTCCTCTATATCACCGCCCGTCTGACTCTCTTGGCGCTCGCATTCATGGCCTTGCGTCGGCTTCCACCCGAGGCATACGTAAACATCGAGTGGACGTCCCTCGTACCCCATATATGATTTCAGTCCTGACACCCCCTTGTCTATAGTTTTGGTGAAGGAAACTAAGTCGATTTAGCATCATGTGTAAAAAGGACATTAACAGTGGAGGGTATCATGGCTTCTACATGTGCTCAGAAAACACCTTCTGTATCCAGGTGGAATGCAGTAGATAACTTAATTTTGACATTACAGGAGGCCGCGACGAGTGATGTCTCTGGGTGTGACAGGAGTGAGCTGGTCAAAGGAAGTCGCGATAAATAAAGTTGAAAATACCCTGAGATTGTTTTCTTAACAATCCAGTGACATTATCAGCTCACCGTTGGGATGAGCTGAGGCCTAGATTCCTTGAAAACCACTCGGAGTAACACGTTGGCCTCTGGATTTGATCCTATTCAGGGAATTCTGTGTTGGGCCGCTGTCATGAATTCTCGGGATCGATATGACACGCGCTAAGATATTGTACTGAATGATGGGTGGTGTGGTTGGTGTAGAATGCGAGCGCGACTGCGTCCGTCAGTCGCTGAGGCTGTGACCCGGGTTGATGGGAGAGACAAGGTCAGCAAGACAGGAGGAAAATGACACGTACCTCAAGAACCGCCGAACGCGATGACAAGCGACTTCGAGGACTGGTTCTAGAGGCTCAAACGAAGCGCTGGTACGCGTCGTTTGTCGAGGCGTCGAGAAACAAGCTGAGAATTTGGAGAGAGAGTGTGTGTATGCGAAGGAGAGAGAGAGAAGAGGAGAAAAGGCAATGAGCGTCGATTAACTGGCTACCTATGTCTACAGGAAGCCGTATATAAGGTGGTAGGAATGAGTTAGAGCTGGAAAGAGTAAGATAAAATTTTTGTAAGGGAAGAGTCCGGTGAACAACAAGCATGACAGCGGGATTCAGAAAAAGGTGGTAAGCATAGTTAGCGAGGGTATATAATGTATTTTAAGGCGGGGAGAGTGGGAACTACATAGGGGGTCTGAATATCAACGAACAGAGGAGAAAAGAGCGTGCAGAAGGAGAGCCGGAGGGTGAGGGAACCCGTCCCGAGGCATCCACGCAAACGGCGGGATCCTCGATTTTGGGCGCTTCAACCGTTGCCGATCCGAATTGGCATGCATCGGGCTCCCATGCGAGGCCGATCCGAGATAGAGCGTGATGCGAGAGGTCAACGGTGAGGGGAGCGTGAGGGGAGGGGAACCGATTGGATGAGGGATGATGATGGTGGCCGGATTAGTGGGAGAAGGGGAACGGTTGCATGCAACCGTTTCCTGTTCCCCACAGTACATAGCACAATTTGAGGTCAGGAAGCTATTCTTAATTGGAGTACAAAGTCAATGTTGCACCCCAAACTGGAATCCAGAAGTGAACAACTCGATGGAAGAAGTTATGACCCTATTTGTGACTCTCGGAACATGTCACACACACGTTTGAGGAATAACGTACTACGCACAAGAAGGATTAGAATAAATAGAAGGACCGCGAGCAAAAATCCGGCGCGTGTGAAATCAAGCAGCAGAATTCAAAGAACCTACCACGGAGACGATTTTCGTTCAACCATCCCCAGTGCCCTAAGCAGGGAGCCTGAGGTCCGTGGGCCCATCCGTTGTGTCACAGTCGCGCTGACGAGAATCCTAGGCCACAAGTGCGGAATGAACAATGTATTTCGTGCAGTGACGTAAGTATGTCACACGGAGTATCACTGAGTGTGGGTCCGACAACCACCGTGGCCTTGCGGAATCACTGGAACGGTCGTTACTGCAATCATCAAAGGCATAAAAGAACATCCATAGAGGAGGCTCAAGAATATTACGGTGAGGTGGCGCAAGAGACAAAGCGAGGGAGTTTGGGTCGCTATAACTGGGAAAGCGCCCGGCAGATATTGCACCCGAAAGCGGACTGTCGTAAAACGTTATTTCCTGCCCTGGCTGGGCGTTACGCATTGCATTTTAGCTTCTGATTCGCGTGTTTCGGGACATCGTGCTGACCTTCCTTTCTTTGGGCAGTGGTAACAGGGTTTCCTACGGCGAATAAAAACCCGAAAAAAGTTTGCGCAACGTCCCAGACGACCACCCGCCGCCCACTCGGGCATCCTCCCTTTATCCTCCCTCGCTCTAACCGTCTACTTCGATGATTACTGTCGCCTGGATGCTGGTGGTTGATCGAGTCATCGAGACTCTCCTACCGGCGTCCTTACCACTTTGGGAGTGAGTACCTGCCATGCCTCGGAACGTATCCCTACTGATGAAGGTCATCAAGCTTCTGGAGACGCAGGCGCACTGGGTGACCCATCAATGTAAGCCCCTTCTACTTTGATGTTGACGCAGATAGCTCACTGGTCGCAGCTGAGGTTTTTTGGCGATACAAAACGCGCTTCAAGATTCCTCAAAACATCGCGGATGGCTTGCCGGCTGTATGTCTCGCCCCAAATGTCCACCCCTTTGGCCTAGCTCAGCTTGGAATCCTACAACCGGAGCTACTCACGGGATGTCGATGGTTGATTGAGTCATTATGACTCTCCCATCGACATCTTCACTGGTTTCGGAGTAAGTAATATCTTACCCTACCGTGCAGTGTATTGTTACTGACGAAACTCACCAAGGTTCCGGATGCGCAAGACCCACCAGATAACCGTGATGTAAGTCTCCTGATTCTGAAGCAATACAGGTGACTTACTAGTAATAGCTGAGGTTTTGTGACAGTAGGCGTACCCGGAGTAGCCGATATTGCTCTGGCCGGTCCATGACCGCGACGGTTGGACCGAGTACTTTCGACGCAACAGAGTGACGATGCCCGAGCTTCCGGTCCCGACCACCAGAACGCCGAGCTATGCCAGGCCCTTAGGACTGATCCTCTCATCCTGCTCTCTCGAGTCGCAATCCTGAAGACCCTCCTGCGTTGACGTTCCGGCCCCCAAGCCAATCCCTGGGTTAACGCGATCCGTCGGGAGTCCTAATTTTACTTTGCGGCCTTATTTTCGACGAGTGTTAATCTATTTCCAGACCAGACGACGGTTCGTCTTGGATGATCCATTCACCGGGAAACTCTGTACTCGGCGCCGCCATGGACCTGGGATCACTTTCCTATCGGGTATGGTTGTGGTTTCTCTCCGCTGCTCTCTCCTGCCCGCTCTACTAGTCAAGGTAGGATATTTTAAGGTAAGTGTTTTCTTTCTCACTCAAGGGCCCATTCGGCCCTTCAGCTGCAGGTAAGTGACTATAGGAGGTAAGTAATGGTAAGTCTTTTTTTCTTCGCCAAGCAAGAGTTCATATGATTTGAAAAGGTAGGTCATGCATATACCAGGTAAGTGTTCCCTTCCCCAAGCAAGGGTCTCCAACCCTCGTGCTCCCTTGACGTCGGGGCTTGGGCTTAAGACCCCTTCCGAATGGAAGGGGTCGACCAAAGCACGTGAATTGGATATGAACGCTACTGTATACCTCTTGGCGAGTTGTCTTCACATACTCTTTTATGAGTTTTTTTACTAACTTCTCTTTTTGCAATACTCGCTCTCAACTGTCCTTAATTTACCTAATTAGGATTGACTCAGGGGGGTGATATACACAAGGTTAGTGTCGCTTTTTAAATTTTTCAAAGTTATCATCACTCATGGCTTTCTCACATCCCCGCTCACAGACATAGCTCAATAAGATATTAAAGTGGACACAAAGTAGTAAATTTATCGATAATATATGTTTTTTTTTTATTTCATTGTGAGTTTGGTGCGACAGGTGTTTGCCAATGAGTGGAGGACCTGAGAATTACTTAGTATATTGGTTTGGGGATTCATATTATTTGCTCATTCGCCCTCAGGCCTCAACTTGTAGACACGGCCCTCTTTACCAATGTTAATAATATCATCTCTCATACTGATGTGTATTGTTCCTCATTGGGCGATCCGAGTTACTGTATGGCCGAGCAACCAAGCTCAAAGCAGTCTCATACGTATTAACCAGTTCATAAGCAACGACAAAACACACGCTGTTCTCCTACACCAAAACCCCAATCAACCGACTCGAATCCTCAGCATCCGCCTCCGGCACTCTACGAACGCAGCCAATCCCGCACCCTCCACAGCACGATGATCTGCGCTTCAACTAATCGACAACCTCAGCCTCTATTCCCCAACATTTGATACCACATCCCAATACCCCTAGCCCACACCCATGGCTCACTCCGCATGTCCAATTGCACAAGTTGCAATGCTAAATACGCCGAGGACCAGAACAGGACTCACAAACGTTGATCGTGCTTCCACGCTTGGGGATTTTCTTGAATATAAGTCTACATGGGATCTGACGACCTGGTAGTAGATCCGTGAGTTCTTAGAGTTTCCTCCGCGAGCATTCTATAGAGGGCTTACCGAGGTATTGCACATCCTTGAGTTCGGCTCGAATACCGAACACAGAATAGGGCTGGTCCCAGCGCAGGAGACCAGTTGACGTGCTCGCTGCCAGGGCGGTATCCGCGTTGGGATGCATCATAAGCGTTGATTTCGAATTATCGCGGATGTCAAGCATAATGCTACTTCGGAACAGTGGCTATTTCATCGTCGCAAGTGGGAGTGATTTCAGGAGGGGTGGCGAGGAGTATTTGTTGAACTGCTGGGACTCAGGCACGATACCCTGGTTGGGGGTAGGACACAAAGCAGAAGGGTTGACAGTAGTGAGAG